>JAFIDM010000004.1:63808898-63828896 GCA_023159025.1 Thereuonema tuberculata
ATCATTGTTAATTAAATCTAAACACTGTTACAATACTGAAGTATCAAGTAAGAACGCGCTACAATATAATTTTCGATAGATTTTATATGTTACATTTGCAAGTTATGATTTTATTGTTATCCAAAATTATTGTTACATTTAAATTTTAATTCACACTATAACATATAATAAAATTATTTATTATGAAATTATTTATCTATATCTCTATTGTTTTTGTATGTTTGGTCCTTTGTATTAATGTTTATACACAAAGAATGGATAATATTTATATTTTGTTGTTTTCAGAAAATGGAAAATTTGAAGGTACTTTGTGTATATATTCGATATCTATTACTATTTGATAAGCTTTTTTTCTTTGAATGATTTTTCACGAATTAAAGAACAAAGAAAAATAAAACAAAACAATTAAAAGGCTACAAGTTTCATCCCAGCTCATGGATGTCTTCAGGCTAAACAGTTACAAAGAGACGCAATAAATTATCAAACTCGCACATAACGAACTTAAAAATACTTAATACAGTGAAAATGCTATCGATTTAAGGTGTCATCGTTAGGTTTCTTCAGGCATAGAGTAAAACAGAAAAACTCCATTCTGTATACAAATAAATAGGAAATGAAAATAAAGCAGCAGCACCTGAATAGAATTGCCTTTTCTAATTCAATTATAAATGGGGAGGATTTGGGAACGGTCGTTTCATTCTGCAACGGAATCATCAGCCCAAACCTGCCTCCCTCGATAAAAGAACCAGAAAGGCGCAAACCTATATGAAGGTCACCGGCCAATCTGGCAGTGACCCCCCCCCAAAGGACAAAAGGCAACAAAAGAAATTGATGTGTCGAGAGACATAATCACAAATTCATTTCCTACTAATTTTCACAGCACGTTAAATTTATTATTTTGCTTTTATTTAGCTTTTGGAATTTTTTGGTTCTTTACTTTAATGCCTTTTTGCCCTACGAGTCGTAGGTAAAGATTTATGATGATATGTCTCGACACATCAATTTCTTTTGTTGCCTTTTTTCCTTTGGAAGGTCACTGCCACATTGGTCGGTGACCTTCACATAGGATTGCGCCTTTCTGGTTCTTTTATCAAGGGAGGCGGGTTTGGGCTGATGATTCCGTTGCAGGGTGAAACGACCGTTCCCAAATCCTCCCCATAATTGAAACAGAAAAGGCAATTCTATTCAGGTGCCGCTGCTTTATTTTCATTTCCTACTAATTTTCACAGCACGTAAAATTTGTTATTTTGTATATAAACAAACTTTGGAGTTTTATACAAAACAAAAGAGGACATTTTAAATATGTAAATAATGAGGTAATGGTAAGTGGTGGGTTCTTCCATTGCATAAGTTCCTTCTTGTAAATTCATTCGTGTTTTTTTTTTTTTTTTATTAACAATTAAATTACGTAAAGGGAGGGTTAGTAGGTTGTTCTGTAGTCTGTCAAACTAAGAAGAACCACCAATGAGAGAGAAATACTAGTTGAACGATCACATAAGTTGAACTTAAAATACAGAAATAAATCCACCTAAATAAAATTGTTCCAATAATCAAGATTTTAATCTTAAAATTTATTAATTAATTGAATATGATTTTTTAGTAAGAACCTCAACGAATATTGAAATTAAATAGGCATATCTTAAAGCAGTCAATTCTTCACAGTCTCTGGTATGACTTTTTTTCAATTGTTTTTTATAAATAAAAATCGTATCAATTTGCTGAAACTTATTTCACTCTAGAAATTCCTAGTGTGCAAATAAGACTCGGCTCATCAGGAATCGAACTCATTTGTTGGTTATTTCTCAGTTCTTTAACGAGGGCGCCACTTGCTCTCAGAGCAATCCGTCCTTTGTACTCACTTATTTCACAAAACATGTATTATAATTTATTCACAATCAATAGTGAACGGACATCGGATTGAAATCGTAAATTAAAGGTTTCTACAATTTGGGAATATGTTTAGGTATTAAATGCGGAATTAATATTATAGTTTATCTGCTTCAATTTGGGTATGAACGGTGTTCACATAAAGAAGTGCTTCTCAGAAATTCTCTTCCAACGTATACTTTCGCGAACAAAACATCTCCTAAATACTTGGAAGCTAAGGGAATTGTAGTTCTATATTTGTAGTTCAGTTTCACTTTAAATAAAACATTTAATGATATCACATCAATTTTTGAATTTATAAAGAATTGTAATTCTTATAAAGCATAAAAGTAACTCCATATAACTCCTTCATAGTATTTAAAATTGTTTATTTAAATACTAAAAATAGCAAATTTTCGGGAACGTGATACGTAATTCCCTTCCTCAAGCCAAAATAAGAATAAATGAAACAAACAATAATACAAAAAAAAATATTGATTTCACTTATAAAAACAAAATCAAAAATCTAATATGTAAAAAAGTTAATAGTAAAAATAATCAAAATGAAATGGGAATTGTTTACCGTATTGATTGCAAAATTTGTGGAAAATTCTATATTGGAGAATCAAAAAGAACGAGTATCCGAACATGGAAGAGCCTTAAGGAACAAAGACAAGGACGCTTCAGACATAGCCCATCATTGTTTAGAAAAAGGTCATATCATGGAAGAAGAAGTCAAGATATTGTATAAAGAATCTAATTGGAAACTAAGGAAAATAATAGAAAGTTGCATCATAAAGAATACTAGAATCAGTAACTTTAATAGATATGAAGGCATCAAAGTGGACCCCATCACCATTGGTATAATTAGAGACTTTATTAAAGCAGACAATAAATATGGTGTTACTATCACTGGTACAAATTCTTTAAATTATTAACTTTAATCAACTCATTGTTCTCGTAAACGTTAATTCTTGTCATTATCTATAAATTTACCCATTGATTCAATTGTCATTGTTACAACAATTTTATGTCTTTCACTTTGATGTATAATCTTAAATTGTTGATGTTCTTTCTTTTTTGTATTATTGTTTGTTTCATTTATTCTTATTTTGGCTTGAGGAAGGGAATTACGTATCACGTTCCCGAAAATTTGCTATTTTTAGTATTAAATAAACAATTTTAAATACTATGAAGGAGTTATATGGAGTTACTTTTATGCTTTACAAAATATGAAAAGAAAAGATTTTGTAGATGAATTTGATATAAATTGTAATTCTGTTAACATAAATCAGATCATTTTGCAAATTTTCAAATTGTTAAAAGTCGAAGACTTATAAGTTAAATGACGTCATTTTGATCAACCTGTTCTAAAAATCCTTGAGAATTCTGCTTTGTTTGGTGTGAAAGCTTAGAATCAGCAGAGAATACTTACCTTAGATAGCTGAAACTTTTATTCTAGATGAATATTACTCAATATAAACTATAAATAACATTTTTATGTATTTTTATGTTTTTTGTTGTTGTTAAATATGCAATAGATGATGAATTTTTCGCTAATAATTGCTAAGACTCGAATCTCTTCAATAACTGATAAAAAAAAAAAATCATTGATAAGATACTAAACTTCTAATTTACATTCTTTTTAAATCTTATATTGTGTATTCATAAATTGAATTGTAACTTTCTTTTTATTATTGAATATTAAAATCTTAATTTCATCATTGCCTACTAAACACTAATATCAGTAAAACAGACTTTGAAACCAAAAACATCCAAAATTGCAACTTGTAATTATTCTAAGATAATAACCAAACAAGAAATAACCTACCAATCAGAAGTCAGCTTTCCTTCATTGTAACTTTTGCTGACTGGATATAATAATAGAACAGCTGCAAGGATTTTTCGTTTCCTCAATTGATACAGTTCTTTTCTCATGACTTATTTAAATAATCTTGTTTTAAATAAACATAAACAAGAAGTGCTCTTTTTGTTTTATCCATTTGAATGTATTAGTTTCTTTTCAAGACGTTTACGGAATATGATGAAATATTTTATAGATATATCGCTGTCATTTCCTTTTCGCTTTAAAACTCACACTAATTAGAGCAGAAACAAAAATTTCTTGAAAGAAAGTAAAAGTTTTCTTTAAAATATTCCTTTTCACTTTTTCTTTGTTTAATGTTTTCTTATTGGGAAAAGCATTCCAAATAAAAGTTTACTTTTCACCACAATCTTCTGTAAAAAATTAATCACTTCTTTATTTTCCGTCTATATTTCATCGAACGACTTTTTCAGGACATTAATGGAGGAGAAGAAATTCTATTCTCCCTTCTCTGAATTCGTTATGAATATATTTGAATATATTTTGATCAAATATATTTTGATATTTCGGTTGGGATTAAGAAAATTTACTTTGTTTTAACTTTTTTATCGTTTTTTTAATGCGTTTCTATGTCATTGTCGTGACCTTCACGCACAAATTTCTTCCAATAAGGAAGACTTTTTAAATACAGAAATCTCAAGAAGAAAAGGTATTATGGTAGACGTATATACAGACTGACTAATTTTATAAGCCTCACTTTCCTAGAGTTAAAAAGAGAGGTTTTTTTTTTTGCCAAAGCAACTCTCAGTATTCAACTCTTTAGTAAAGGTTTATAAATATTGATTAAGATAAAGATTAAAGTCAATACATTATAGAAAATATCATAACCACTAAGAAACTATTATTAATACTTGACTATGTTGAAATGTGGTTGTAATTACTATTTTCATCTGGCACTTGTAATCTCAACTCAGTCTTAGACCATCTATGAAGTCTAAATTGATTGATGGCCTCGTGCGTAGGAGTTAAGTTATCATTGTATGTTAATAATAAGAAAACATCAGCAAGTAAAAGAATAAAACTATATAATTTTTAATGTTGTAATTATTTTCAGTTTAAGTAATGAAAAAAAAAAAACAGTTTCTGTGTACAATTAGGAAAAAAATAAAATAAAGAGAAACTAATGTTAGGTAAATATGTTTTATAGATTGATAAATTTCACATTTGTAAAAACTATTAAATTGTAATCAAGCTTATATAATATTATAACTAATAATCACTCATCGCTATTTATTAATAAAATTCCTTCATATTTATTCTTCTTATAATAACTTCAGAATATCGCTGTATGAAGAAGTTATTATAAGAAGAATGAATTTATGTAATACTGTTACGCCAACCAAAATTTATCCTAAACATAAATGGATGTAAATATTGATATTGTCTTTAAAAATATAAAGCTTAAAATACCCTTGTCTATGAACATTTGAAAGAATTACAAAAATTAATGTTATTTTAATACAAGGGACAAAACACACAAAAACAATAGAGAGTTAAATAATAAACAATTTCATCACATGTTGCGAAGGTACACTTCCTTCTTCGTCAGATGATACTAAATAAATAAATACATGAAAAGGAAAACAAGGCTTGGAATTTGAAATTTAAAATTTAAATGTAACAATAATTTTGGATAACAATAAAATTACAACTTGCAAATGTAACATATAAATAATCTATCGTAAATTATATTGTAGCGCGTTCTTAATTGATACTGCAGTATTGTAACAGTGTTTAGATTTAATTAACAATGATTCGTGAAATTTACGTAAGTAACAATCCTTCTCAATCCCGTAGATGACTGGATTGTTTACCATTATATTGTGACCGGTATTTTTGTGATGTAATGCTGTTAAATATTGCAGGTTACTTTTCTGAAGATCACAGAATTTCTTCCGACATAGAATGTATTTCTTATGTGATTATGTATCAGGCTGTGATTCAGTGCATTCACATACAAAATAAGTTTTTTTTTTATTGTTTAATTGATAACGAAGATTTTTTATCTCGTGTAAGTTTTGGTTCCTATCCTTGCTTTCATTTATTCCCTTTCCTTTTTACTTCCATTTTAATAAATAACTATGAATTACAATATTTTTGTAATTGATTTCTTAATGCAGAAAGATAATAAGTGAAAAGGAATAATCTTCCGATAATGGAATAGTCCATTAATGTGCACGCGTCCTTTCATTGTTACAGTCCACGTATTAATTCAAGTTTCCCATAATATATTACTGTATTGTATTTTCTGTTTGAAGCGTTCTCAACAATTTAACTCAGTAGACTTGAAATTTACATACACAAACACCATTTTATGTTTGTGAAATGAAAATATCCCTTCCCAACATCCCGAAAAAGTTCTCTATGCCAATACAAGATTTTTAATTGTTATATCACCTCATCTGGTCTTTGTTGGAATCAAATACACATTAACATTTTAAAAAGTAATGGTTGCTCTGAGTTCTAAAAAGAAAACTGGAACGAGAGTTTGGAAATCAACCTCTTTTAAGTCATTAATTACTTTGTCTAAATTGAAATCGATATTTGGAACAACGGCGCAGGTTCACGAGTTCATCCTTTGATAAAAGGCCGTTTCTTTTTGTTCCCTTGCTAATTTATGGAAGAAAAATGCATTGAAGAGATTTTTCTATTGGCATATTTGTAGCGCAATCTGGCTAATGGTACCACCTCAGAATCATCTCATTAATTACGTACCACAATTCATCATCTTCGGTGCTTTGATTCGGAATTAACTCATGCGCTCGCGATGATAAGAAAACCCGATTCGTCACAACATCCTGGAATTTGAACTCTGACCTCTCCTCACCTCCTCCTCCCACCAGCTCCTCTTATTGTTCTGCTGCCCAAAGCAGTAAATTAGACTGAATCAATATGTTGCTGAGATTAAGAAACGCCCTGGTCATAAATGATTACCTTCCTCATCTTCTAAGTGATTCCTAACGAAGGTTTTTAATTTTGGGGCGTCAAAAGTCATATAATGTTGTAAGTAATTTTACAAATTACCAAATTGATTTTGGATTTGCTATCAAGAATTTACAGCTCACTTTCGTAGACCACAGTATCGTAAGTGTGTCTGTTTGTATGTCCTTAAGACATGTTTGAAATCCCTGGGTAAATCATTTTGAAACTTACATGCCTATTTAAGAACATAAGACGATCTATTTTTTATTTTGAATATTTTTTTCTTGGGTGCTTGAGGAGAAATTAGCACAAAACACTGTTATCTAACAAATGATGTTAATCGATTTGGTAATCCCTACTTGTATAGCGCTTTGATGTGTTTAAGAGAACTTACGTTATCAGTAAAGTTGTAACTAAATTTATTCAGAAAATGGAAAACTTCAGTTTGTTTTCAGCAATTATTATATTAAATAAGTCCTGCAATCCCAGTAGCGATCTCATAATGCCCCACGGCTTCTGTACGGAGCGAATGTATGGGTTATTTAAAGGGAAAAAGAAAGGTAATCTCAATAAAGAACTCAATGGAATTTGTAAATAAACAACATGAGGATATTAGTAAGAAGTTATCAACTCTCAACGATGATCAGAAATCAGTAACATTTCTAACAATTTGAGCAGAATGTGGAAATGTTAGAAATACAATCAAAAATAATATAGAAATTTCTGGAGTTGATGAACCAAAAGGTGAGAATTTGTTTGATATTATTGTTAAAATCTCGGAAACTTTACAACTTAACCCCCCCCCCCCAAAAAAAAAAAAACTCTTCATAGATTTGGGAGATCCAATTATATCTCTTTGGGTTACATATTGAGTTTTTTTCTCAATGCCGAGACGCCGATGTTCAAAACCTGGTAACTAGGTCGATTATATTAATTGCTTTCTGACGTCTCCTAATGTTGAATCATTTCTTTTGTTCTTCAATTCTATTCAATTCATCCCAAGGGTATCATGTTATCCTTACATTTAATATTATTGAAAAGCAGATTACGTTGAACCTAGAAATAAATAGTAAAAGGAACCATCTTCTGTGTTACTAAACAGTTTTGCCTTTTCATAAATGTTATTGTTTTCTTTTTGAATTTGTCATTTATTGGAAATTTGAATGAATTGTTACTTGTTATTTCAAATACCTCTTTTCAAATTTTGTAAAATATATTCTTTTACACCATTCCATCTATTGCAGATGTCCATTACTTACTTTTCTTTCTTTATCTAGTCTGTAATTCTTCTTCTTCATTACGTATTTTATTTTTAATAAATAAAAAAAAAATATTTTCCAACAATTAAAGGAAAATAGCTTCCACTCCGCTACTAATTTGTTACGAGTGTTTTATTTTTATTTCCTGTGAGCGGTGTATTATAACCTATCGATTTCGAAACTAAAGTCTGCTATCAAATATTACCAAGGTTTAATATTAAGTTAGGAGAGTAATACAAAAATGAACTATATTTTAAAGTCAAAATCTGTATTAAAAGAATTATATATATATATATGAATAAGATATCTGCCAATGTTGTGCTGGGCCCGAGTATAACGATAAATTGAATATAAATCTGAATTAAGTAAAAAAAAAATTACTCCTCTTAAAAAAATAAGAGAATAAAAAAACAAACACGAAAGGATTATATCATTCTTATTTATTAATAAACTATACATACAAATAACTACAAATTGAAATAAAAAAATTAACAGTTATAGTAAGAATTGTCTTTTCAAATGACAAAATACGTTCTTCTAAGCAAATGTGTATATGTGAAGATCCGTAGCTCCTTCGAGTGGCATTTGTAAAATAAATTGATAATACTTACAATTAGGTTCGTCACACCAAGATTGTTGTTGGGGCCCCAGTTTACTATGTATTTCTGACGAAAGATTTACTAAGAGACTATAGAAAGCACTAATTTTAGATGTTTTACACTCGTAGAATGATGGCAATCTAATACGCACATACGCTAATACTGACAAGGGAAGTGCGTGATCTCGAACACTGAGAACCGCACCAAAATGTGCTTAGAATATAAATCGCTCATGCCAAAAACAGTGGTATGAGTCATTCTCATGCAAAACTCAGCTCTTGTCTGCTAGCGCCATCCAACGGTGGCATGTTGTACCTGCACTAACAAGTACTTAATCTAGTTGTGTGAATAGTATACCTGCAGTAGGAAGCCGTCTTTTTGAGTGTTCGGTAGTGGGTTAGAGTGTAAACAGTGTACATCGGTATCATGAGATAAATTAATCCCATGAATGTTGCCATAATCCAACAATTCGTGAATGTGAAAAAGTGGCTTTAGTCGGATATGCATATTGTTCTGTTCCACTTTGCTTTGACCACTTCATCGAAATCCCACATCTGCACTTTAAAGACTGAATAGTGCACTACCAGGTCAGTAGGAAAAGATTGTTGTTCAGATAGCGTAATTATTTTAAGCAGAGGGAAATATAGCAATATAGTCACTATTGAAATGTGTGTGTTTTTGGTACTACTATATCGATACTATATCGATTTTGTTTCTTCTCGTTACCAAAGTTCCTCTCTTGGACCTTCAATAGGTGATCATTCAAATATCTCTCTTGGTAAGACGTGCAGTTTTTCTTGAGAATGACTCATACCAATGTTTTTGGCATGAGCGATTTATATTCTAAGCACATTTTCATGCGGTTCTCAGCGTTCGAGGTCGCGCACTTCCCTTGTGAATATTCTAACATTAATCATGGGAAAAAGGTTTTCGGCGAAAGTAAGAATAACTAAACCATTTCGTTGGTTGCGGAAACGAAGAGGCTTAACCGCTTCCAGGCGTAGTTTTGCTTTTCCATCTCGTGCGTTCTCTCGGGACCGCAAGATTTGGACTTTTCCACAGGTACTTGGAAAACACAGCAGTTCTCAATTCCTTGCTTCCTATCGCCAATGTCTGCATGCAACAGTGACTCTAAGATTTATTTCAGTTATTCCACAGTCAGTCCGGAGGAATTAAAAAAAATGATTCCACATTTCTCCAGTAGTCTGTAATCATCTCTCTATTTTTACAAGAACACTTTTCACAAGTTTTTCACAATTTCCTGACAACAACAAATTACATCAAAATAGCCACTCACAAAGCTTAGAATTAGATGTAAGATAAGGTGATTGATGGTTTAACGACCGTCTGAATAATAAGCATTTTATCGAGAGAAGGTAATTAACAAAGTTCACATGGGCACATAAGGGTAATAAAAAAAAAAGATAAAAATTTGAAGCTTCAGAGAATTAAAGAATACATGAAAATTAAATTAAAAAAGTAATTGGATTTAAGATAAAATAATTATTGATTGCTCTTACAGTAAAGATTTATGATATAAAAACATGGAGTGAAAAATGTAGAAAAAGCACATAAAATAAACGTGTCACGGGAATGAAAAAAAATAATTAAAAATAAACCGTGACAGTATCTAATGTGTGTATATATATATATATATATATATATGTATATTTAAAAAAAAAAACCTATTCTTCTATCTATATATCTTAATATGATTTAAATCAGCATTTTTTTTTATATAAATGCTTTATCTAAACTCGCATGATAGCTACTACTTGGTATTATAGTTTTGATCTAATATTTGTATGCCCTTAATATGGATCGGAGAGAAAAGAAAAAGTTAGAACAAAAGAAATCTAAGAACCCACCTGTAAGTCGAATTATACCTGGTAAATGCTTTAAGATAACTATTCCTTCTTTGAAAATGAATCTTTAACAAGAGTTTAGGTTCTTGTAAGAAAGATCCTACTGATGTTGGTACTTACAGAAACATTAAGACAGAAGTATTCAAATAACATCTAGATGAGTTCGATCCATGTAATAGGTTCTCTTTTCCAATGCCCTCTGAACTGTTTATTTATTGTTCCTTCTCAATTTTTGGTAGCTTCCAAACGACTTTTATTTCCATAAGTTCTCATTTTTTCCTTTTCTTTTGTCACTAACTACTTTTATCAATTACTTTTTGAAATACATGAGTTCCATGGGTTTAAAGTGATATTCTGTTTCATGGAATTCATTCTGACATCGGATAGATAGAATAACTATTGTTCTACAATCCGTGGAAAATAACGATTTGATTAAAAACAAAACAAATGTTTTTAACAAGTTATTATTAAAAGAAAGGGAATTTTTAAGTCTAAATCTATTTTAACGCATCTCTGAATAAAAACCAAATTGCTTTGTAATTTAAAGATCTAACAACGCATTTCTGTGTGTTCAATTTTACATTTTGAAATATGCTGCTCTGGTTTTCAAGTTTTAGAACAGTGTTCAAAACATTACCAAAACGATAAAAGAATTTCACTAAAACCAATGAGAATTTTTTGTTTTAAAAATTGTTTTCACTATCATTACTGCTTAATTTGTATCAAGTCTATCGTCAAATTATAGTTGTTTCAAACATCTCGGCGGAAAAAAAAATAGATGATTCAATGACGCCATCGAGTACAACTTCTATTTCCTTCATTATAATAAAGGAAGGGGTAATTATTTCCTTTTTTTACACTTAATTCCTTTGGAAATCACTGCTTTGCATTGTCGTTAATCCTGGAAGCGATGGAAGTTTTACGACACAGATTTTGAATTGTGTAGAGTGTAAAGCCGTGATGTACGACTTAATTGAATTGAATGCTGTAATCATTACAACCCTTGTTTTAATCGTGCGATCGACATAAACATTTGCAGAGTGTTAAGAATCTTTCTTCTTTGTATTTACGAGGCACTAAATTTCCCGCTAATTGGAATTGAAATATCTTTGAGTGATAATTTAATACATTCCGTTGGAAATTATTCTTAACTTTAGACAGATATTGGTTTTTCTTATCAGAATTTTGAAAGTGTGTTTGGAACCAAAGAAATCTTCAAGAACTAAAAGTAGAGAAATCAATACTTGAGTGAAACGACAATTCTGGAAGTAATTAGGAGCGTTCTTTGTAAGCAATGATTTGTGATTGTGTCATGTTAATGTAGCTAAAATTCCAGGCTGTTAAAAATCTACAAACAAAAATAATTAACAAATGCGCGTTGGTCTAAATCGTGAAGACCAACGCGCATTTTCACGCTTTGTTTACTGTTGTCAATGATTGATGAACAGGCAACCTATGGAATGGTGCAAAAATACCAAAAAGCTCTTATTCTCAACAATGATTTTATTTACTTAAACACTAAATAACACATTGCTAATTTTTCCGAATCAGTTCTTAATAAATGTATCGTAATAGTGACAAGTACTAAGGAAAGCGTGTGGAACATCTTTCAGAAACCGACGAGAATACTTGTGAACCCATGAGCAGAATATTTTTAGAATAAGAAAATTTTGTTTTTGAGATGAATTTACGACAGATTCTGAAAATGAACTTCGTAATTAATTTCTGTAGTATTTAATGTGGAACAAAACCGAAAGAACTCTATGATTGTAATTATCAAAGAAACTGAATAATGTTTTTCAATAACTTTTTTTTTTTTTTTTATTCATGTGGAAAAAATTGGAAATGTTGTTCCTGTCCTCTCACTTTAGTCGGTCTGTTAATGTAAATATTTTGAACCCAGAAATCCCTTCCAATTTCTTGCGTTATTATAAAGCAGAAATACAGTTCTATTATCAAGTACAGAAATTTATGCATTTTGTATTCAGTTTGGTGACTCTAGGATTACGTAAGAACCCTTTTTAGTCTTTTGACTGTCATTTTCTGATGATTTTACGAATACAGTGGATTAGAACTTAACAGTATTTGGTTGCTTCATTTTTGTTACGGCAAAGTTTAATATGTATATGTCTCGTTGTTTGTCTGCTTTCTGTAGATAAAGCACCTTTTGACCTTTAGAACCAAATTTCGCACAGTGATCTTCTAACATCCTTGAGTGTCACAGGGTTCAAATTGTATCTATTTTATTCTTTTCTTCCTCCTCCCTCCCTCTTTCCGGGCCAATCTTACTTCAACTTATTGTGAAACGATGAATTAAAAAGAC
The DNA here is from genome assembly GCA_023159025.1 of Thereuonema tuberculata. Classification (NCBI taxonomy): domain Eukaryota; kingdom Metazoa; phylum Arthropoda; class Chilopoda; order Scutigeromorpha; family Scutigeridae; genus Thereuonema; species Thereuonema tuberculata. The sequence continues at coordinate 63,821,618 of JAFIDM010000004.1, forward strand.
TAACATATCTTCTAAGGTCGGATCTGGTTCCGGTCTCCTTCCCCCACTGTAAGTTTACCATTTTTTAAAGAAACAGTATTGAATGGTAACAGAAAAAAACTCTTATGCATCATTTTTTTTAGTTAAGTCAAAATTAACGTGCGGACCAAGTTAAAACTTCAAAGAAAACAATACAAAACCGCACAATAACTAAACAACAACAAAAAAGAAAAAAAATCACTGAGCTTATTTTTCAAATACATCAAAAAATTTAAATAAAAAATAATAGAGGGTAAAAATAAATCCACGTTAGCAACTCGCTTAGCTTAGTAAGAATTTGTTGTAATAAAATGTTAGTAATTAAATCAAAATAAGCTCAATGATTTTTGTTTTTTGTTGTTGTTTAGTTATTGTGCGGTTTTTCTATTGTTTTCTTTGAAATCATTTTTTTAGATAATAAATTTATTGCAAAGCATGAAAGAACTTAATTTTATAATTAGTAAAAAAAAAAATCTTAACTGGTACACTTGTTACAAAAGTAACTGGGTTCGTTAAAACATTCTAAAAACATAATTGAATTGTAGCATAGCCTGACACTACAGGTCTAATTCAGTTTAAGGTCAGAATATTAAGTCTAAAAACCTCCTAAACGACCGACAAAGGCAACGACGTATCTGTGTTGACAAATAGTGAAAAACTACGACTTACTAAAATAAATACAGTAAAACCCCGTTATTACGCTCGTCAAGGGACCATGACCTACAAGCGTAATAAGCGGGATAGCGCTATAGACGGGAAATGATTTATGAGATGGGGAAACATTTAGACACCATTTTACAGGAAAGATACTTGAATGTGCAGTAGATATAGTGCAAATGTGAGCTTATTTTCTATAAAAAGATCTTTGATTGTAGTTTGCCGTGTGTGTGTGCTACTGTTATGAATTATGACATTTTCAATAGGTTCAAGTAACTATTAACATCAATTGATACACCATTAGGAGCAACACTAATATATTTTCGGAGCGGATTTAGTGCACTGCCCGCTATTTCACGCGCCTTTTCTTGAATGATTGGGCCACTTAATGGCACTGGTGCATCACGGGACTGATGAATCCATTCAATTAGAATTTCCTCGGCATCTTCATATTTTCCACACTTAACTTTTTTACGTTTGCAACCACCCTTCGCTGCATTGGTAATTCCATTCTTATTTTGTATTATTGTTCTCAGACTGGATGAGGGAATTCCTAGAGATTCTGCGAAATCATTCTGACTTAGTGTAGAATTCTCGTCGTACTTACGGAGAATTCGCAATTTTTTACTTATAGAAAGGGATTTCCGCTTCGAAATTTTGCACTAACTTACTGTATCACAGACCCGCACTTCAAAGAGTTCAAAGATTCCCTCCTACCAGGGAAAGAAAAGAATCTTTACAGTGTTACATTTCTTTTCGATACAAAATTTCCGATATAAAAAAAGCGCTACAAGCGGGATTTGAAGCGTTATAAGAGGGTAAAAGTATACAGAGTTACATAGAAAATTCCAGGGACCGTATGAAAGGAGCGTAAAGAACGGGATAGTGCTATAAGCGGGAGCGTAATAACGGGGTTTTACTGTATATTCAGTAGCCATTATTGTTTGGTTAATTGTATAAGTTGTCCGTCAGTTTATATAACAATGTCTTAGTCAAGTGCATTTGAAGCTTAGTTTTCGGGGAAAAAAATCCTATAGAAGTGGACTGATTGGTCAATATCTGATCATGTTTTTACTATTTTTGGAATTCCCTACAAAAAAAAAACAAACTTATTCAAGATCTTTTTTTCTCTTATCTAAGCTCAATCCAAGGAAGTCTTATATTTATATGACATCAGCGTCTTTTTTCCTCTCACTTAATAGATGACGCTGATGTGAACTAATCTCGTATCACATTTCCTGAAAACACTCAAAAATTAATCAAGCCTTAATCAAGATTTATTTCCAGATATATGTAAAAAACACTTTGTGTCAGTTCTGATGATACTAGAATTATACTGTTATTTGATTTCAGTGCTGCTGTTTCTAGACAGGGAGCGGGTTAGGACTTTTGGCGCTCTCCATCACTTGACATCTGACCTACTTATTACTTTTAATAGGGATTAGCCTTCTCTTCTTCGGGCCATTTGCTCCAAGCAGCCAAATATGTCTCAAACCGAAAAAATTCAGTTAACTACTATCCATTGGCATCCCTCATAAGACGGCGTACTTCTCTGGCTCTGCTTTTAGATGTTTCCAAATACAGAATCTCCCATTATTCTGCAAAGTCATCTGTCCATAAGACCTTAATATTTAATAATAAAACCAGTATATATTATGCATCTCGATTATTTTTTGGAATAATCTAATAGCTAAGTAATTTCCTGTTGGAGAAGTGAAATTTCAACAAAACATTTTCAAAACATCATTGCCTAAAATATCTATTTCAGAATTTTTTTGCTCAATTTCTTCAGACTTAAAATTTATTTTAATGTTTTTCCATTTTTACTTCTGTTAATTTTCTTTTTGTTTCTTCCTGTATTCGTTTACTACGGAGCTTGTTAGGCAGCCTGCGTAGCCCAAAGCCGACTTAGGCTTGGATGTCTCGGATAATTTATCAGTCCGACTGTCACATGATGTACGAAGGCAGGTAATTAATGGTAGGAAACAGATTGGAAGGACCAATCGCACAAGAAAATTAGATTTCACCGATGGCCATTATGAGGAGATATCAGAGTAGAGTAATTGCTGGTGTCCAATCACCAAGATGATGATAAGAATCCAATGAAAAGACACTGATCTATCGACCTTGATTTGGCTTTCTTTTTAATAAAGGATAATCAGAATTTATTGCTACACAGCTGTGAAGACTTGGTTAAGCTGAACGGAAGTTCTTCGCTAAAAGATTTCAATATCATTCAAATGATATTAAATAGCATTCGTTGTTAAAAAGGAGAAGGTTTTAATGAATATAATAGTAAAATTATATATAAATTCAGCCTTAATTAATGAAAACCAACGTTGTAATCTGTTAATTAACCAGTATAAGAATGGTAAGTACTTTTATATTTACATAGACATCATACACACACACACACACACACGCACACGCACATATATGTAGAAATGGTTTAAGTAATGAAGATATCTTTGTATAAATGATTGTACTAAGAAAAATAAAAGTTCCTTATCATTAACAACTGAAATCTGTTATGCCTTCGTGCTCTCCTTCCACACAGGCTCTTTAAGATCATTCACTTTTATAAATTCATCACTTATTATATAATGCTTTCCTTGATGATTCTGTCACACTTACCATTCACTCTACTCGTGTAAGTATACTAGCCAAGACCCGTTCTTCGCTCGGGTTACAAAAAACAAATGTTCTAATGTGGATGAAGAATTTGCAATTGCGAGATCACTTGGAACTTTCCCGATTGGTACAAAAAAAACTCAAAAGGTCTAATCTCATTATAAATCTATATCTATCCCGAAAACCTCGTAGAAGTATCTTTGAACCACGTTTGCCCATCCACTCACCGTCCTCCCAGTGTACACCCCTAATTCGAATTTTGTAATGTGATAACCCTATCACTTCAACCTTTCCTAGTTCGTAAAAAATCATCTGATCATTGCAAATCTATATCTAACCCGAAAACCCCGTCGCTATTATGCACAACAACATTTTAGTTCCAATTGGGTTCCACCATACTCTTTGTATAGTTCCATTGTCGCCACCGGGTACATATGTAGCGCTATTGTGCAGAACAATAGTTTAACTTCAAGTGTTGCTTCACAATATTTGTATAGTTCTCATTGTCACGATAACAAAATCCTGAAAATGGGTTTTGGTGATTCTAATTACCTACTTACATGCCAAATGTGAAGTCTCTACTAATTATAGTTACGGAAATAAGTGCGGAAATAAGAAATCTTTAAATCGACAATAAACTCTCGTTATTCCCGAACCCGTTGGAATTTCACAAAATCCGGGCTTATTCCTTGTCTACAACATAAAGGGAACCTCTGTGCAAAATGTCAGCTTTCTAGGTCCAACGGTTTGGGCTGGGCGTTGATGAGTCAGTGAATGAGTGAGTGAGTTAGTCAGGTGTTAGTCTTTTTATATAGTTAGATTTAACGAAACTCTTTTCAGTTAAACACAGGAAATAGTCAAACAATCTGAGGTAATTTTATTTAGGTAATCACCTTACCTAAATTTTGTTACTTACGTATTTAGAAGACAATCAAAACATATTGAAAATATCCACACAATCCTAAATATTTTGAGTTGAATAAAGAGATCGGTTCCCATTTTCCATAAAATTTCAAAACGATACTGACAAATACAACGGCATTATATATATATACACACACAGTTATTGCTAAAATAATTAGCGCAACTATCTGTAGCCGTCTAAGTGGAATGACATTTGGCATAGGCAATGAGAATGATGATTCAGATAACTGATTACAGTATCAGATTAATATTGCTGTCTATTCAGTCAAAACAGGTCGAAAGTCCCTTTAGTACTGCATCAATTTGTGTCTGTCGGACAATGACACGATTCTCTCTTCTGGTAGTGTGCCTCAGTGCCTTCCCTAAACGTTTGTGTTCCCTCATTCTCCACTGCTTCCAATACCGTCACACAGTACAGTCAGAAGGTTCATGTGACTGCCAATTCGACATTAACCAGCTGCTCTCTCAAACTTCATCAGTTGTTCAAAACTGCATCAAATACTTCGTCGATGGAGACTGAGGACTCAGAGATCTGCATTCCATAGCCATACGGATTACAAAGTGGTCAGGTGACGACCGTTTACATGATCACATACTAAGCGATACTAATGCTCGTAGTGGCAGTCGCAGCATAATTAGAATCAGTGACACAACAACCTGTGATGGTGTCGCTCTGGGTGCGCTAATTTGTTTGGCAATGAGTGTATTTAATACAAAAGAATAATGATTAATAGTGATTATTTATTTTTACAAAACCGGAAAACTATTGTGAATTAATTGTAAGGGCATCCCTATGTCCGATGCTTTCGAGGTTTCAGTATCTATTTTTGATTCCATTTTATAATGATTTAATGCATTATATACCTTCTGCCAGGTTTTTGTTATCCATTCAAGAATTAACCACAATGACAATAAAGCTACTTATAATAATCAACAGTTCACTATTTGATTGTTGCATATTCAATTATTTCATCACAATAAAATATATTATCCGCACGCCCAAAGATGAATCTCCCAGAATGCAACGCATATTACAGATTTTCCTTTCCTGGCCTGTCGGTCACATTCAAATGTAAGAGAATTCATATCTTCCACATACTTAGGCTTAGAAATATTGATCAGTATAAAACATCCATGTTATTATTACTTTAGCTAATGTTTTACACAATACTGGATTAACACCAGTAATAATTACATGAAGTATAAGTTAATAGTGTAACTATATTTACATGTAATTGTGCTTGTTACTGCATATTCTAAATCCTTTAGACCACATTCAAATGTTTAAGGCAAAATAACGAGGTTTCCCTTTCTTCTCGATTTTCCTTTATTTTCTGCGTTGAACCGTAACTGTTTCCCAGATTTGTGGCTTTGAAGTTAAGTCAGATTTATTTCATTCGTGTATTTGGAGTTTTTATACCATAGGGATTTCTTGATTATATTTATTATCTTTACTGGATATCTAATAAATATTTGAAATGGATCATATCTTGTTTCCTATATATACAATTTGAACATAGAACCATATAGGTTGGTTTCCTTTTTCTTTAGTTATTCCATTTTATCCATCCACCACATCTGACTGTTAAGCCTTAAAAACAATTTTTTTCTTCCTTTGTAGCTCATTCAATATTTCCTCTTACTATTATATACTGTAGTAACTTTATCATTGTTCAGTTCTTAGCATTAAAACATCTCCCTGAAATTTCTGTAATGAATTTACTGTATTTCCATGACTTTAACTATTAGCTATAGTTCCTTTGATACTATTTATTTACTATACATTTAGTTAAAGCGCAATAGCAAGCCGTTGTAGCTCGCAGCAAACTTTTCCAATATTCTGATGTTAAGTACGATTCAATTGGAATAATTGGAAATTGGTCTCATTCTCATGATAGGATCATTGTTTATTGAATTTGGGATATATTTTCGAACAGTGTGGGTTATTAGGAAATTACTATTTTTCCTAATAATCGATACTGTTTTGAATGCGATTGAATAAGTTTATGGGCAACCGAGTATCTCTTCTGACGTCCGCAAGATGCGCTGCAGAGGCCAGCGCGCGATTTTTTTGTATGGTTCTCTTTTTACGTAACCGCGGATTATTTCGCCATTAGTGAAACGAGAGACAAGATTAATTGCCACCTTTCACGATGTGATAAACAACTACTTTCTTTCCTTTTTTTTTATTTCTTTCTTGAAGCTGTGCTGCTTTTTTTTTCCTTTGCTTCTCCTTTTAGAAAGAAGGAGTCGTTGAGATCGGAGATCAGCCACTAGGTGATGTCGTAAACATCAACTCATGTTACACAGCCACTAGAGAAACACCTTTATAAAGAAACAACCCTCCTCCGACATCTTAGAAATTGGATTTATCAACTTGAACACTACTAAAATTATCTAGATAATGTTTCGGTCAGGTATCAGTATCAGTATTACAAGTAACATGACAAAGCTGGTTTTGTTTATTTTTATTAATTTTATTAAAAACAAAAAATGTTTTAGAATTTCAAGTCGAAATAAGATACCTACCTCATTATATTGAAAATAATCAAACATCTTTTTTGTAGGTTTGTATTTTTTATTTTTGGTTATCGACTAAGGACTGTTTATATTTTAAAGATGAACTTTTAAGAGAAGACTGAAGACATGCTAATTAGGACATTTGAAAATCAAGAAATTTGAAAGGGTAGGAGGCGAGTGGAGAAAGAAACCTTACAGATGAAATTCAAAGTGGCGGCAAAACAGGATTTCTTCTTTATATTTATTGTATTTTTGTTTCATATCTACAAATATATAATGATTTAATTCGTACGTTGTTTATTTCTTAAATATTATAACTGCGTTTTGTTTTACAAAATGAACTATACATAAACTAATGGACCACTTGAGGTTTACGCCCCTATCGACGTCACGTATGACGTGTATCCCACATGCGGCGAGAGCTAATGGGATAAACAAACATATAACTTTGTTTGAATTACTTGAAACATCGCCGATATTTGGTATTTCATGGCGATGGTTCAATACTGTGCAGATCCAGTACTGTAAT
>JAFIDM010000004.1:63828996-63878023 GCA_023159025.1 Thereuonema tuberculata
ATGGCGATGGTTCAATACTGTGCAGATCCAGTACTGTAATAATTCTGTAAAAACGCTTGGAATATCCTTCTTTAATATAATATTTCTTCTGTATCTAAACCGGTTAAAACAAAACACGTGGCTTTGTTTATCCCACATGCGAAGCAGTAGCGTGGTGGGATATTTTGTAACTACGAAGCTCCGCCTATCCTCAAGTGATCCATTAAATTATATCCTTCTTTGAAAATTTATTGCTGTCGCCTTCTTCAATAGGCGATAATCAACTCTATATCCAATCTGAAGATTTTGGAAGGCTTACAATCGTTGCATCCAAATCAAATCTTTTAGTTCAGCCTCCATATCTATTAGGGTTAAAACGAAGCACATGGCTTTGTTTATCCCACATGCGAAGCAGTAGCGTGGTGGGATATTTTGGAACTACGAAGCCCCGCCTATCCTCAAGTGGTCCATTAATGGTTCGCGACCCTGGTTGCTTTCGTCACAGACCTCTTCATTGTTAGTGATGTAATTCTTCTTATTTTGAAGTTATTTGTTTTTGTTTTTTTTTTTTTTTTGAATTGCAGTGTCTGACATCACAAAAATTCGAATAAATTCTTCTTCATTTTCTTTAATATACCTTTGGAAACATTTATATCTTATTTCATAAGTTTTAAGTTTGGATATTTTAATTCAACTTTCTTATATTTATTTATATATTTTCAGAATATTTGACTATTCTAAGAAATTACATATTTCCTTAAAGATAACCTATTTTGTAAGTTATTTAATTAAAAAGATTGAAAATTGCAAAATATTAATTTGGTAATTCTGTTTGCCGCAGTCTTCTTTTTATATTTGATATTTGTTTGGAAACTACTGTGTTTTCCCGCTTCATTTTCAGTTGTTTTGAATAGAAAAAGATTTCAACATTAGGACAACATTTCATCAATCTCAATCAGATTTACTTAGTTCTATACAATTGTTGCTGTCTATATTTCTGATATCTGAGCCTTTATTTGTAATCTGTGAAAAGTAAATTCATTGTATTTTTCTTTTCATAAAGATAACAAAAAAAAAATCATTTATATGGATTTCAAGAAAATTAGGACGAGGAGGCCAGGTTGGTCGAATTTCGGCTCTCTTTGCGTTTCGGTGAAATTCGATGATAATTCTATGAAATTAATTATTTTATTATATTTTTGTCAAATGGAAAGACGACTTAATCTTTCTTTGATCTTAATCTTTCTTTGACTTAATCTTTCTTCGTTTTCTTATCGAAATAATTTTTAGTTGATAAATATGCCAAAAAAGGTTGAACATTATAAGTTCTAAACAAATTTGATGATTTCTGGCCGACAAATTCAATTTGATATTTTGAAATTACATCTACAAAAAGAAAAAAAATTATAAAAGAATTTTATCAAAGTCTATATGTCTTAACGAAAACACTCCCCTTGTAAGTAAGATAGTACCCGTTTAATAAATTGTAAAAGTGATGACTTGCAATCCCACCATTAAATTCTAATATAATAGTAAATCAGTTTTCTTTTACTTTTTTTTTAAAAAACACAATGTATCAATGTTTAAAATGTTTAAAGGAATTTCTCTCAAAAATCGATTAATTCCAATAAGGTTTAAGGCAGCTTAAAAGTCAAATGATTTGAGATTATGCGAATGTTCCTGTTTGTGTCTGAAAGCTCTTCTGGAAAGTAATTCTTTATCTAAAGTTCATATAACAATTGTAAATTTTAAAGGCCTCCTGCACTTTGAATTCCTGTTTGTCTTGTCGTTGGTGTTTCGCAGTTACTCCTGAATTTCAACTAAAATTAAATATTTTTTTCCTTAATTTTCTAAGAAAATTTAAGCCCCATTTGTGGGAAGATGATAAACATTTCCATAAAAACGAAGCATTACAATTCAAACATTACATGAATTCGGATTGGGGTTCTTTCGAGCAACGCCAGAGAATCACTTTCATTCGCTCGTGCTTTAATTCGATTAACATTAATGAGTTTTAATAAATGTTAATGGATGAAATGAAAATTTGATGGTGAACACGGTAATTAGAAAATAGAATAAGAAACGGTTGGGAAAGTAGGTGTCAGGTTCTTTTACGAATGTCTTGGTTGAAGCCAGTGGATTGCTTGAGAGGGGACTCAACTGATGAACGAATTGACTTTTTGATTTTGCTTTCCCTAACCTGAAAAGGCTGCAATGAGCCTGGTCCTGTCGAAACCTCACGGGACATGTTCATTTGATTTGTGAAGGGGGAGACAGGGGCAGAACGAACACCTCTCCACCTGGGACCTGACAGACAGCTCATCAGTGAATGCCGCAAATGTTGATTTAAGTTGTAATCGCATTACAAGACATGTGCAGTAGCGGTTTGTTTCACGGGCAGGAAGTGACCTCCATCCATTACACTTCCCTCTCTCTTCGACTCCCAGGTTCTCTTCAATAGGAGACGAATCGAATTTAGGCAATTCCGATGTCTCTTTGACAGACATGTTCATCCAATGATAACAATTCTTATCTGTCGTTTGCTCGTACTCAAGGCTATCGAAAAAGTTTCGGGAGCTCACCTCGAAAATTACAAATTTATTGGAACCTCCTTTTAAGGAACCCACCAACTAAGAATTTCGCAAATCAACATTTTCCGTCATATCTGAAAACACGATTCGACGAAAATCTAATATTCAAAGACACCATTTAAGAATATTAATTAACAGTAATTTTATTATTAGTTAATGAATTAGAGCTAAAGTTTAGATAATTTTTTTACTTTACTTAGAAAAATAAATCATACATTTCAAAATTTTTGCAAAATAAAAATTGTTTCGTTCACCGCAAAAAAGGTAGAAAACATCAACTTTTATGAGTTTAGTTTGTAAATGAAAATCTGAGGAAGAAAGTTAAGTAAATAATAAGTTAAATCAGGAAATCCTCATCATTTGCTTTGTATACCTAATAAAGATATATGAAATCAGTCAATTTGTATGTCCAGGTATTTTTCATTCCCATCTAGGTAACTTTTGAACTGATCTCCTTGAAACATGACATGCATGTTTATGTACAAAAGATGATCTCACTTTTATTCATACACTGGCCAAAACATTATTAATCTTTTAACACATAACAGGTATTAACATAGATTTGTACCTTTTTTGGATGAATATGAAGATTTCTTCTGTGTATATCCGTGACCCAGAAATGTGCGCGTAAAAGTAACAGAAATTTCAATTGATAAATTGAAATTAATAAATTTCCATCGATACGCTAACAAAGTAATCTATTAATCCTCCTTTGATGTGATTTAAGTTCATTCGATTTAGGCATTTAACAAATAATAAGGATTTTAATTCATTTTCAGAAAAAAATTCTAAACAATGTTTTTTATTTGACGGATATTTAAAGTTAAGCAATCCCGTAAACAGGCCATGCAGGTCCACGGGAGCGCGGAAGGTAAGGCTCCCAGCGTTTCGTGACGAACTGGACTAGATTGAGGTCGGGTGATCAGCCCCACGCCCGCCCGCCTTAACTCCCGGGAAAGAAAGCCGGTACCCATTCTACAGAGGGCTGGGTAGACCCTACGACCCGATTTGGCGGATATTACAATTTATAAATTCGAGGAAGCTTACGCTTTGGTGATTTCAGATAAGAAGTTTCTGAAAGAACTTAAAATCTGCTTTCCTTAAAATATTTCCTCAAAATTTCTATATTATTATTCTCTGTGGGTTTTTTTTAACGATCTAAACGTTAGCCTGTTACGTTCACTTGTAAATTATAATATCTGTCTAATAAACATAGTTTTAAGTTTTCCATTTCTCAAAAAAAAAAGCATATTAAATCTTTTTTTATTTAAAAGTCAATTAATTTTACTCATGTGAAAGCTTTCGAAATAAACGGATTAATACTCATTAGTAGTTGTCAATGTTTCGGTTCTCATGTTTTTCTGTTGGAATTTTTTTCCCTTTCCCTTTAATTGAGAGAAATGTTCGCTTTCACTCAGACACGACCAAGATCACAACCAATGAGAGTGAAGCATTAGAACTCGTCAGTCGTGACGTCATGCCCATTTCGTAGCCCTGTTAGTATCAACTTCAGCTGGACGGAGAGCAATTACAAATTATTATCACAGCATTGAGATTACTTTTCGTACAGAAATATAGTTTACACTTTAATACATCAATTTTATGCGTCACAGTTTATCAGAATTTAAAAACAATGTTTTTTCTAAAATTTCGCAGTATCGGCTGTATTCTGGGATAGCTTATCGCTCGCTAATAAAGAATTGAAGAATTAATCCTAACAATTAATCCATATTAAAAACTTCCATAATTATCAAGTTCAAAACTTTAAAATATTTTCGCTGATTGATTCGTAGAATAGAAACAGGTACAATATCATTTAATATCGTTATTCAAAATGTTTTCTAGCGTATTTTGATGCGTAGAATTACTATATTTCAGTGTAAAGATTGTTTCCTGTCGAATGATGATCTTTCTTATTGCAATAAAAGCTTTTCGATGATTTTACTGCAGTTGAATTAAGAACATTCAGAGGAGCAAACTATGAATGATATAATCAGTAATATGTTTCAATCTTTCACTAATTCACTAATAGATTCAAGGAAAACACGCTCAACCCCTGAAGTCCAATGAGACACGTCGCTTGAAACCGCCCGATCAGGTTGGATAGTGTTCCTCTAGCTTTTGGATTTTCGTAAGACGTCAAGTTCCAGAGATGTCTAAGTTTGTTCAAACTCACCAAACATTGTTTTAGTATCTCTGTTATTTAAGAAGATTAAAATAATGATGTGAATTTTCAGCGACCGTTAATCTTTTGCGAATCTTTAGACACAAAATCCCTTAGAAAAAATAGACTTGACATATTTTGATCCCTGGAACGAGAACTCAATAAAAAATACTTATTTCCGAAAGATAATTTCATGAATGCGACAGTTAATGTGTAATGGACTCTCGATTCAGGTGAGAAAAATTTAAAAACTTTGTTTAATCTCTTATTATTCCCTCATTTTTGCCTTAAGATCCTGAAATTTAGGTATTGTATTAAGAAAAGACTGTGACAGAAAACAAAGCAGGTCTTATTTCCATTCTGCTACAGATTTACATCGTAGTCCGAGAGAGAAGCAATAACACGACGGTGTTCGTATCTCTGAAAACTGCAAGAGAAACTTTCTTAGGTTAATTAATCTTCAGGTTGTTAGCTTTTTTTTGCAGTTTTGTTCCACTTCAGGAACAACGGGGAAACTAAAAAAAAGACTTGATGAAGATATTTAAATCTCGAAGTTGATATGAGAATAACTTGGAATCAGAGAGAGTTCATGACATTACTCAGAGATTGTAGTACGTGCTAAACTCCTGGTTGGTGCATCGCGGGATGATGAAGGCAGCCATCAATTAACTGGGCTTTGAGAAAGAACATTTCATTAGCGGAACGGATAACTCGATCGATTGAAATCAAGGTGGAAATGACCCATGGAACATTTGACTTTAATCGCATTAAAATAGTCTTTTCTGTTGAAATTATTAATAATATCCTTAATTAAGAATGAAATATGGACAACAAGCGTTATTCTTTAGATGAAAGATATCGTAGAAACCACATTAATTAAATGGTAAGGGATTTCCTGTCGCCCCAACCCACTATCTCTCCATCTGATATCAGCTTCTTCAAAACTAATTTATCAGTTGAAACTAAGTTCAACATTTCTCCTAATATTTTTTTTTTTTTTTCACTCAGAAAAGACTTAATCTGTTTAGTTTAATGTTAAGTAAAAGAAAATGAAGCTAAATTTTATAATCATACGTAGAAATTACATTAAAATTTCTGATCAAATACAATAATTTGCATTTTTACATTGATTATTAATTATTACTAGTTGCGACCCGTGAAATATTCACGGAAGTAAAACAAATTCCACATTTTTGTAAACACAAGATTGAAAAAGATGTTCTAAGCTAATTTTTTTAGAAGCCATGACTTCCATAACAGCCCATATGTAATTTGAATATCGGCTTATTTGTTAAAATAAAAAATAAAAATAAAAAATTGATTTACCCCTTTCGTAGTAGCCAGCGCTGCGGTTTCTCATTATGAAACATAATGGCAACCTGCTGCCCTAAAAGAATAGGCTCGTCGAAATTGAGGCAATATTAACTGAAGTAAAACAAATGCCACATTTTTGAAATGCCCTGAAATTTTTGAAACACACAAGATTGAAAAAGATGTTCTAAGCTCATTTTTTAAAAGCCATGACTTCTGCAACAGCCCACATATAATTTGAATGACTAAGCCAAACGTTGTTAAAATAAAAATAAAAGAAAATAAAAAATTGATTTACCAGTTTCAACAATAACAATAACGAATGTCCAACAGCCAATACCAATAATCCTGTCTGGGCAACAATGACGGCACGTGTTTCGTCATTGTCCCTACTTCTACATATTATGTAAAAACCGAGGTTTTACAAACTCTCTGATAAATTTTGACGCAAGAACTTCATGCATTTCAGTGTAAACTTCATTTATGTGGGAAAGAAAATTTCAATACGCTGATAACAATTGTGTAATCGCGATCCGTCGCCGTGAAGTGGGACGAATATTAGATACGCCATCTTTAAATATGGGCGTGACGTCATGCCTGACGTGTTCCAACGCTGCACTGTGATTGGTTATTTCAAATTACAAATTTACAAAGATCGTACAACTTTCGCCTATTAATAGGACGATAGTAATTTTTACAATACTAAATTTAGTTTTGTTTTACCAGAATTTTATTATAAAAAGTTTTACCTTTCATTGAAAGGCGATTTTTTTTAATGTAAAATTTAAATATCTGTTGATTATACGATAGACTGAACTTAAAATTAAAGATTCTATTCTAAAAAGAAATCTTTAATTTTGTAGCAGCTTTAATTATATTCCGATTACTAATTAACGGTGAGCCCTTTTTAATTGTTGTAAGTCAGCATCTTTCTCGGCGCAGATGTACATTCTGATCTTCTCTTTTCCGTTATATTTTCATTGGTTTTCTTTAAATGTTAACATCTTAGGGGGCCATTCAAGTTTTACGCAGTAAAGGGGAGGGAGAGATTCAAGGTCTGCTTATTTTTGCTGATAAGGGGAGGGGGAAAGAATCAGAGCAATGCTTACGTAAGAAGACAAACATGCACGCGAGAGAGAGCGCTGCGCATATTGAGACTTTTTCTCAGTATTTCATGTGTACTTTTATATTTAATTTGTTCCATTTTAGTTCAGGAGTGAAAATCATGTAATTTTGACTATTTTAATTTATTGTTTAGTGGTATGTACTGTTAATGATTTGGTAAATCTTACATAAGTATAAGAGTCGGGCGTCTGCTTATTTTTGCTGACAGGGGGAGGGGGGGGTCTAAAATGACTAAAAATGTGTTACATAATACTGGAACGGCCCCTTACACAATTCATTAAAATAATAATATAAAAACATACCGATTCTTGGGAAATAAAATAACTACTTTAGTTCAAAATAATATCAATCTTCTAAGGCTCTGTAATCAGGGTCTCTGTAAAGCAGTGATGGGTCTAATCAGGGCCTCTGTCGAGAAATTTCCGGATGAAGTTGACGAAAGTTTCCACAGAAAAGATTAGAAACGGAATCTTATCTAATTAAGCAAATTAGTCCATTTAATGGACACTGTTATTTGCTGTATTTTATATTAAGTCAATGACAGTATAATGTTTGCGGATTTCATTGTTTTTAGAAAGTAAAAATTTGAAGATATTTTTTGTTGTATTCAGTAAATATTTTAAATATAAATATATGGACATTTCTTAAGTTTAGAAAACAGAGAAATAAAAAGCTAATGTTTTATACAAGTAGACTTCATATTCTTTAGTGAACTCTTTAATGTTTTAAAAATCAGAAGGTATGTTCAATAATTACTGATTTTAATTGCCGTATAATTGTTTTGAGAAAATAAAATGACTAATTTCTGTTTTGCCTATAGGATTAAAAAGATGTCAGTGCATTAAAGACGTAGATGTGTAAAAGTTAGATCTTGTTTCAAGTTGAAATTTACATATAATTATTTTGCTTTTAGCAAGAAAATAACTTTTCAAACTTTTTAGTCGAGCGAAGAACAGTAGCTGCGGCTAATTTCAGTTGAACTTGCAAATTGTTCCCCAGGGGCGTTTGGGCGTTGCTTTTAAAGAACGCCTTAAACTGAGCGAGAGAATGTATTTCTACTTCCCTGGGATTGCTTACTACCCTCCAACCTAATCTTCCAAGTATTAATTTGCACGAGGTGGGGATTGCTGTGAAAAGAATGATTACGCAATGGTAATTTATAGCCAATCAGCGCCGCTCTTGGTCTGCACTGTTTGCATTAATACATTGAGTTCTTTTTGTTCATGAAGGCTTAGGGCATTCCGAAGCCATTGGATTCCATTAGAGGAAGAAAGAAAAGAAGGAACGAACTTCCTCAGAAATATCTTAAAAAGTAAAGTCGGAAAGTTATAGCCGTTAGTCGATTAGGTTAAGGGAGATTTTACAGCACCTGTTCTTTATCTCACGGAAAAAAAAAAGAATAAAAAAAGCTGAGAGAAGGGGGGAAAAAAACGAAGGAGTAAAACGAAAAGAAAGGCAGAACAAGAAACGAATTACATGATTTACGTTTCTTTTTTTAAATGGCGTGGCGTCTCTCGACTTCGATTGCCTCTTCAACAAAAGAACAATCGAATAACGACAAATAAAGAGCTACTTAAAACCAACAGAAATTGCAACGAAATTGCTTTGATAAATCAATCGAAAGAAGGAATAGAAGTGATAAGATTAGAATTGTAATGTATGAATTAAGACAGAGAAATCGGCATTGGAGGTTTTATAATAGGAATAACACTTAAGTAAAAATCATTAGTAACTGTGTAATTTACTATTCAGTTCTTGTCAGTATTGGAAATCAGCGGCCCAATTCAGAGATGAATTTGGACGAAAACCAGAGATTTCATCTCTACAATGGAATCATGATAGCAGAGAATATAAATGTTTGGTTTCATTTTTCTAATATCTTATTCATATTCCATTATGTTAATGTGCAATTTATAGAATAATAGACAAAACAAGAATAAGTTCTTCAAAATTAAATTAGGAATAATTTATTGCTGATAATATATTACAGATAAATGTACTTAATATGTATTGATAAATAATAATCTTGTTGATCTTATAACTGGAACGTAAAAT
The DNA here is from genome assembly GCA_023159025.1 of Thereuonema tuberculata. NCBI lineage: Eukaryota > Metazoa > Arthropoda > Chilopoda > Scutigeromorpha > Scutigeridae > Thereuonema > Thereuonema tuberculata. Next base: position 63,838,222 of record JAFIDM010000004.1, read on the forward strand.
ACTGTTTCACAAACTTCGCTTCTCAAAACTTCACTTCATTAACATGAATTCCTTTTCTGCCAACGCTTGATATCTGTAAACAGTTCAAATTAGATAAAAGCCCTGTATGTTGCATTTGAAATATTTGAACAATTCTCCAAGAATTTCTTGAATATTTCCATTTGTCCTTTCTTTTCAACAACAACAACAAAAAACTAATTTCATATCCACACTATTTCTTTGCACTTTTACCTTTATTGTTACATTCATGACTTAGGCCTGAAACGCACTGGACACAAAAATGTGTCCCCTTTTATTGGACCTATTGTTCGGCTGTTCCCCTCATAAAGCCTACGGCAGTATAATAATCACCTTTCCATTGTCTAAGGGAAGGCTTTCCATTGTCTAAGGGAAGGGGTCAAACCTCAAGGGGGATTAAAAGGGGAAGAGCTTATAAAAGGGGACACATTTTTGTGGCCAGTGCGTTTGACCTCTTAAGGAATTGTCGAATTTCATTGTTTGCAGACGTGAATGAATATTTGTTATAACTTTCTTTCTTAATAAATAAATTCTTAAATAACTTACAATTCTTACTTCATAACTTTTATTAAATATAATAGAATCTCTAGCAGTGACTTTAAAATTACTTTAAAGCTAATTTTTATGGTGAAATAATATATTGTCCTTCCGTCTATCTGATCTTCTACCTTTGATTCAATAACTTACCCCAAAGAGCTGATATTTCAGTGTCGATGTAGATGTACGCTTGAATTTATTGTAAATGAGTTTAAAATTCACCAGGAGGTATCTATGCCCTTACAATGACTTAAGAAGCCATTTTGGAGGAACCCGTCCCCCTCTTATGCTTCGATAGGTGGTAGGTGACTAAAAGAATTCTGGAATTTGAATTGTAGTAATGAAAGAGAGTTTAAATGCTTAGGTAAGCAATAGTTAAGGTTTATAAATGATTACTTGGTTTGTGGAATCACTTATTTCTGCTTTTGATTTAATTTGGAAGGACTTTTGCTGTTTTATGGTAATAATTAATAAACTTTCTGACCTTCAGGGACGAAGTTGTCCTGCAAAAATATATTGTAATTACTTTTGTTAACCCTAAAAAACAATAATTGATTTTTGGTGTAATTGTTTTTTTTTAAAAAGAAAGGTAAATCTTTATAAAATATTTTAAATTGATAAAATTAATAGAATATTCCAAATGTCAATGGCAAAAAAATTAATGGTTTACAATTAAAATGTAGTTTGTGAAAGAGCGCCGTGCTGGCGTGGTCGTGCGGTCTCGGCGGCGGCCAGCCGTGGCGTCCAATGCGCCAGTACCTGGGTTCGAATCCCGGCAGTGGCATGGGTGTTACTTTCTCCTTCTGTGTCTTGTCCATTTCTGCGGGTATAGCGTGAGCTGCCTCCTATGGCGTACCCTGGGCAACGTTTCATCGGCGAAATGCTCACATTTCTCGCCCCTTGTTGAGGCTAATAGTTTAAGTACTAAGAGCCCGGGCGTTGGCAAAAAAAAAAAGTTTGTGAAAGAAGTTAAATAAAATTACGGAACAATGCGGTTTTAAATCGTAAAAATGAATGGAAAAATCTTCATTTCTTTTTAATATTTGCTGGTTAGAAATGGTAGAAATTTTTCATTTTTCTGAATAAATAAATTCAAATCGTTTTATTTATTGAAGTTGATTAAATCCTTTTATCACTTCAAAGCGTGAGCAATTAAGATACATTGTTAGATATCCATAGAAATTCATTGTTTTTACTTCTACTGCGTTTCTACAGGAAATTCTGTATTCGGAAACCCACGTCTCTGATTGGTAAATATGCTGGCCAATTTTGAAGATGATCCTTTCAGGAGTTCAAACACATAGCCTGATTAATTTTATGAGTCTATTTTCCTACGAAAGCAGACTAAAAACTCGTTATTTGATTATTAGGATATCTTTGATGATTGTGGAATAAATTTAATAAATTTTCCAAAAATTAAAGTAATAAAAAGAAGTGAGTAAACGAAGGTAACAGATAAAAATATGAATTTAAAAATTGAAGAATTGAAGATATTTGTGATTTAATCTCCTAAGAAAGTGAGGCTTACGAAATCACTGTGTATTCTTTCCCCTGCTAAGAACGTTTGAACCACGCACTGGATCGGTCTTCTTGAATCTTGACGTTCACCTTTAAGGACGAGAGGCGAAAGTAGCGTTAGTATCTGAAATGCTTGAAGGTAAGAAAAGTTTTGATACAAATCCATTAGAATTAAAGCAGCGATGTCTAACAATGGGTTAATCCAGTTAGTTCCGCGGGTGCTGTCATATGATTAAATTAATCAACTAAAATAAGTGAAGACATTCCATTAATTTTATTTTATTTAATTTTTCACTAAATGGACATGTTCATTTAATGAAAATGAACAATTAGCATAGTGCTTTCTTTTTTTTTTTTTTTTTGTGGTTTTCATGTTTAAACAAAAGTAAAAAACAAACAAACAAAAAGGAAACAAAATTACAGACAACATTTTAAAGAAAGTAGTCTTTAAATTCTTAAATATTAGAAACATCAAACATAAAATTACTGAAAGAATTTAAAAGAAAAGACATGATATTTTATTCCTTGCTAAATAATAATTGATTTTTTGATAAAATAATAATAATGATAATGAAGGGCAGATGATCCATTTGGGTGGGGTGAGGGGACGGAATCAAACACACAGACAACAGAATTATCCCAATTGTAATCTCCACTAATGGACTAATTCCACCTCATCATTAAAGCCCTAAACAAAATGGAAAAAACCTAAAAATATTATTAATTAATTTACAGACTAATCTTAGAAACATGCCATGGTTCTAAGATAGAAACGAACTTTTTGGCCAACCCAATATTATTATAAAAAGATAATATAATTCCCCGTGCATTGCTTTCCAGCAATGTAGTTGTGTAATGCAAGGAAACAACACTTTTCCTTCTTCTCATTTTTCTATTAATGAACGTCGTATAAATGAAAGTCGTATTGGAGCTGAAATTGCGGAAAGCTATTTGGTGTAGGTAGACGGTGTATTTTTTTTTTATTATTTATTATTTGTTTTAAAAAACTTGGACTGCATTTTGGTCTTTTGATTTTTGTAGTTCATTGTTCGACCTTTTGCAAATTTGTTAGTCATAGTTTTATTATCGCAGCTAATATTGATGTATATATTCTAGATCCCCCCCCCCCCCAAAAAAAAAATACGATTCTTTATTTCGCAAATCCATTGGGCAAGTATGACTTTCCAGTCATATTTTCATTTGCATATGGATGATCCATTTGTCGTTAAAAAGTGTTCGTGATTTGTTGCCTTTAAGAAGCTGGTTATTTCTTTGGTTTTGTTAATCTTCACTTGACATGAACCGATGCTTAGGCCTTTCTCGAATACTGAAAGATCTTGCGTTTTCCGCCTGAACACCTGTAACCAAATCGATTATTTATAACAATCATCGCATCACGTCAGCAGCCCATATGAACGTTGCATCTAATCGCTTGTTGCCATGATCAAGGTTCATAATTTTTGGGGGGCAGTTTCTATTGTTTTGAAATGCATTGATGACGAACTTTTTTGTACATTTGTGGCGGTTATTGAAGAATTTGCAAAAAACGAATTCACTATACTTTACCAAAGACTCGAAGGATGCATTAGAAAACTTTATCTGTTACGGAAACTTTATCTACTTTTTTAATAGTTTTTTTTCTTTTTACATAAAAATATAAAATTGAAGTTAATCTGAACGTCAATTTAAACTTTTGAAAGTTTATACTCAGGTGTAATTTAAATTAAGATAATAAAAATAAATATTAAATAATGATTGCATGTTCTTCTTACAAGGTTCTGAATAAATCCAAAGCAACTGATTCAACAGATGTAGGTATTTCATTATTTTCAGTGAAACTAAAAACCAGCTTATTAACCAGTTATGAACCAAGCACACAGGCAAACAAGCAAGGAGAAAGGTATTTGATGAGTATCATTCGTAATTATTATAGAAATTCAGTGGTGCTTAGAACGTAGCGCATTGAGGGACGAATGGCATAATATCGTTTTTTTTTTCAGACGAATCACGCTTCTGTCAGCAGCACCATGATGGTCGCATCCGTGTCTGGCGGCTCAGTGGCGACAGGCCGAGTGAATCCTGCATTATGCATCGCCATACCGGTCCGGCACCTGATGTTATGGTACGGGATGCCATTGGATTCCAGTCCCGCTTGCGCCTTGTACGCATTGAATAGCCACCGTTACATTTCTAAGGTGTTGGAGCCTGTTGTTGTCCCTTATCTGCATGGGCCAAACAAAAAGGACAAAAAGGACAGTGCGCTACTGCACATGGCACGCAACGTCCAACAATACCTGGATGGCCATCCTGTTCAACTAGTTCCGTGACCCACTCATTCACCGGATATGTCGTCAATTGAACACGTCTCGTCCATGATCGCACAATGACTGATACAACACAGACAACCCGCGACTGTAGCAGATGAACTTTGGCACCGTGTCGAAACTCGTGGACTGACAAGCACACATCCAGCATCTCTTCTCTATGCCGGGAGTGTAGCAGACTTTATTGCCGCCAATGGTGGCTACACGAGATACTGATTTCTTTACGTTCCGCAAGTCGCACCGATTTATAATTGTAATTTATTTCATCATTGTACTATAAGTTAACTGTAAAATAAATGTGGCTTTGATAGCTCTTGTTTTTCGTAGTGTTGTACTTTTAATGGCCAGCAGTGTAGAAAAAATAATAATTACTAGTTTTTAATGTATAAACAGAGCTAAGGGAATGAAACTCTACTACTATTTCTTTAAACAAGAGATTAAAAATGCGCAGTTCATGTAATTCCAACAAAGCTTAGTATTTTTAAGGTTGTTTAAGTGTATTACAAAAATAGATCTTCTTTTATTTTACCATGCTGTTTTATATCATATTAGTCTGTTATTTTGTTGTATTTCAGTTCATTCAACAGAATCAATGATAACTAAAGTAATTTCAAACCTTTCTTCGCCTCAGAAAGATCAATAGGTTTTTTTTGGATGATCGAAATATTGTATCTAAAATAAATAAGAAATAATTATGAAGGTGTCGTTAGAGTTTTAATTATTAATATCATTATGGAAGATCGTGGAATAGCTTGTGATTATTCCATGTATTTTTTTTTTGCTGGAATCAAGTTCCAAAGTCATATAAATGTTTTCTACCTTAGCTCCTTCGCTTTGAGTCCAACAAATTCGTAAGTCTTTCTTTTAAGAATCCAAGTATTTGACTAAATTTTGAGCTTCGTGGGGCAAAGAATTTCAGATACACATGTTGACACTTGTCAAAAAAAAAAACTGTCGAATTTTTTTATTCTATGTTTCTCTGCGATGCTGATTTAACGAATGTTAAAAATTCGACACCGATTAACCTTTTTTCGGGATAATCAGCTGCAATGAAGATTAAAAGAGCACAGTTTGTTTGTTTTTTGTTTGTTTTTTTGACTGATGATTTGACTTTTTACTTGTTGTTAATGACCGTAAGTTTGTGATTTTAATTTTATCTAATATATTTAGGCAATTAATATTTGATTTTCTCAATACTGTAAGATTTTACTTGGCTTGACTGTATCTTTAATTAACAGTTAAAAGCCGACATAGATTCTGCATTGTGTGATCTGGAACCCTTGTTCTCTTGACCTGTAACTGGATCTCTTCTGTCCGTTGCTTTCAAGTCGGTTTCCTTATCCCGCATTAATAACGAAGAAGACCGTCATAAGTTAATTTCCTTGTTGTTTGAAGGAGTTAATAGGGATGTCTAATTACACTTACACTCTGCATAATTAATATCATTCCCTAAACTTGATTTGCTTTTAGAACGCAAACTAATTAATGTAATCCTAGGGACGCCAAATCAACTCAGTAATCAGACACTTCAACGTTTTTTGAACTTCTAAGATGGAAAAAAATAATTAAGAAATTAATAAAGTAATTAATAATTAAATTGCTGAAGAAGTTTTTTTATTCAGAACATTAATGAGTTTCGTCAACGAAGAAATTAACATTATATTTCGTAGCTAGGAGTCAACCGTAGTCGTTTTCGATGCACTGTTGAAGCTGCAACCACAATTTGCCTTATTTGGGCGTAGCCTGTAAAATCAATAATGGCTGGACTGCAATAGCGCATTTTCATAAGCATTTGAATTGTTGGTAATTGTTTGCGATTGTTGACGGTCGAAGGCCATCGAAGGTCCTTTAAAGAAAACTTAAAATAGTAACATTAAAATTATGAACAATAATTATATAAATAATATATTTTTAAAAAAATGCGCCGTTCTGCTGTACACGACACTGTATACTTCTGTGTATTTGTTGTTTTGATAACACAGAACTAAATAAAAAGAGGTAGTACGAACTAGGATCAGTAGAATTAAGTGTTAAATTCATTTCGTCAAATTACTAACGGATTTTTCTTTTCTTCAAAGCACTCTTCTTAGTGTAATTATAGGTTATTATTTTATTTTGATTAAATATTCGAGGAAATAAAACTGCCTACTTGGGAAGTCATTGTTAAAACGGAAGAACATTGGGTTATGGATTAGTCAAAAGGCACAGCTAAAGTAAAAGCCATTAGGGTTCAAGGAGAATGATGGTTCTACAGATGATTCTTAAGCACGTTTCAATTCGAAAGCCTTCTGATTTTTAATGGGATTGTTAAGGTTTTGAAGTGTAGTTATCTTTGGTCAATCACACGTTGAGATCTGCTGAACGTAGGATGATGCAAAGCGAATTGAAGCAGCAGGCGCCATTTTTTTACCACTTCAACTAATCAGAAAGCCATAAATAAACTAGCAGTCATTTTAAAAAGCACTTTTTTTCAAATAAACAGTAATTTTAATTTATTTCAAGCAGAAAAACACACTAGGATTTACTTTTTAAATAAAAATCTTTTTGATGAGCAGCACATGCACTTAGAAAAGGATCATGAGAACCTCAATGAAACGATAGCCCGCCCTTTAACGAAGGAAAATTTAATTAAGTGCACTTAAGAAATCTCCTGTGACACTCATTTGTTGAAGGCCTTTGAAGTTAGCCTTTTCATTCAAGTATCCTTAAGTGTGCCGCCTGCCTGGGTTATTCGCCAACAAAGCAATTCTACGGTAACTGAGAAACTGTTTATAATTACAAACTGAGATTTTAATGATAGGTTTTTATCTCAGTTTGAATTTTCATCCACTTTTGCCACTTGGAGCCTTAGAAGAATCACACATTGATAATATATCTGGTATTCACATTTAGCATTATAGATGTAATTACCATATTTTGTTTTGCTTTTATTTGATGATTAAATTATTGTTGCTTAAAATACTGGGTTTTTTTTTAACAATTAATTGAAATTTAGCAAAATATTTGAATAATTATACTGATTGAAATGTTACGGAATTTATGTAATGCATTAACTTAGAGAAGTCTTACAATCCAAATATTTTTGAAACTATGACCGTCTTTTTTTTTTTTTTTTTTTTGAAATGTTGTTTTTTTTCTTGTAGAATAACGTTTTGGAATTTATTAATGGTCCTGTTATTTCCGATTAAAAAAAATAGATAAACAAAATTCCAAAATCTCCTCCAACCATCTGCATCGACTAACCAGTTGCTAAAATCTTGTTACCAATTCCCTGGAATTCCAGGAGTAAATTCGATTGTTGTTCTCCTTGAATACTAATATTTAAATCATTTTATCACAAGAAAATTTTAACAACTTTTATTATTGTATTTCGATACTTGTTTAAAATTTACTATTCCGTCTATTATCACAATTGAACAAAATTTACTTTGCTGATTATCAGAAGAATTGAGGAATTTTATAATTTTATTAGGAAATTCATAATTGAACTAATAAGAGTAGATATTGATCTTTTCATATTATTTACCATGGTTACTGCTTGATTATCTAAATTCTACAGTATCAAGCAAAAAAACATTGCTGCAAAAAATTTAATAAAAAATCTTTGATTGTTAAAATTACTGATTGTTTTCGTTAGAAAATTTCTAATCAAATAGAGATAAAAAAATGACATTTATTTTTTGATCGATATTACTTGAACCTAAAAATAGGTTACACTCTTAATATTATTATTGAGTCTATTATAAAGTTTATGGATTTATATATTTTTTATAATAAATATTTAGTAAAAGACAATTTCTTGAAATTTTACAGTTTACGAGCTTCAATTTCATTTTCTTTGAATCTTATGTATATTTCATTTTTTTAATTTCCCTTTGCTGTGTCTTCTTCCATTCTTTTCTTCCGTATCATTTCCATTCCATTTCTTCCTTTTGTTTGTCATTTCCGATCTGTCCTTTTCGATTGGTGCTAATTAATTTCAGCGTTGCCGTTTGCTGCTTTGTGGCTGCTTCCTCCCACATGTTGTCAAACGAAACTCCAAAAATGGAAACCTTAATTAAGCTGTCATAATGGGCGACCATCTGCTTTCCTCGTGAATAGCAAAAGAAGCTTAAGCTTTTCTTTCCACCCCCTCCTCCACTGTCCTTTTTATAAATGAGGAAATTGGAAAATGCGTCTCCCATCTCCTGACACGTTTCCTTGCGGTGTTGCTTCAAATTCCTCAGCTTTCTTTGTCAAGATAAGGAACCCTTTGGTAAGAAAAAGACTTGGGAGATTGTAATCTTCTACGAACATAAAACATTCAGAAACATGAAGAATTTTATTAATTCATTTGGTTGATAATTAAATAATATAAAAATAATATAATATACATAAAATAATACAATAATAGTTTATTATAAACTTACGCCAGCAGAAATCGGTTTATTTGATAACTGTTGAAATAAAAAGAATGACTTTCTAAGAAAATAGATTGTTCACGAGTTTTCTGTCTACAAGCAGCTTTGGAACTCTGTTACTTATCCGTGTATATTAAGAAAGATATCTTAGTTTGCTTCCCATTACCTTCCGTAGGGCTATAATGGCCGAGTTCTTCAGGCAATTTCTCTTTGGAGAAAAGAAAGAAAAAGCACATTTTAATTCAGGATTTGAATCAGTATCCTCCGAAGCACCGTCGAATTATAGTAACATTCACCTTTGTTTAGTAGATATTCAATATCAAGTTAACTTTCTTTTACAGTAAGTAATATTTTTCTTTTTAGTTATGTCTCTTCTGAAAACGAGAAATTAAAAATCTTGGTTGAGCTTAATGTCTACAGAACCGTGTTTGACATTCTATTAACATTAAAGAATTCTTCCGCAAAGTACTGGACTAATAATACTAAATATACACTGTGATCTAGTAGCCTAGCTGTATTAAGTCAAATTATCATAGTAATTAAAATTAGCACTGGTTCTTAAACATTTAATTTACTCAAATAAATCCTCTTTCCTTATATTCCACCCGGGTTTCTTCAGTGCTCTGGGGAACTGTTTGAACTGTCGTATTCATAAAATAACAGTTGTCTGATAAAGTTGGTGAAACCAGAAATGTAAAGGAGAAGCTTCTTGTTTTAATACTAGAATAACAAAGATAATAAAAGGATTAACATCTTCTAAGATTATAATATAATATCTGAATTATTTGTAAAATATTAAGAATTGTTCAAGATAGAAATATTGAAGAAGCTAGTGATTGAAAATAATTTAGAGGATCTTTCGCTAGATTATTGGCTTAATGAATTAGAGATTAATGCGGTGAAAGGTAAAAGATCAATCCTATTCAAACAGAAATTCAAGATTAGATGTTCCTTTAATGTTCCTATGAAAATTGAGAATCAGGAAATTGTTTTATAGTTGTGTTAATATACAAGGTGATTCAAATTAAAGTATCCCTTTACAGAGCCCTTTGGAGAGGGAACCAGTGGCCGAAAGAACCTCAGACTTGGGATGATTACATTTCAGATAATGGGGAAAATTCTGCAATAAAAAAAAAAATAGTTAAAAATTTTATCTACAGAGGAAATAGGACAGTGTCTGAGGATACGAATTATTGTAGTACGAACTGGATGAGTATATGAACAGGAAACGAGCCATATACAATAGCGGACCAAATGTTATCGAGTGATTTTTATCGAGTGATTTATTCATTCATTCCATACATTATGTAAAAGCGGTTAACACCATCAAGAGCTGACTCAGACTGTAAGGAGCTGTCAAGGATAGTCAGAGCAATGTTTAATGTTTTGGCCATTCTGCAGGACCAAAAGCTGATACCGAGTGACAGCATGTTCGACAACAGAACGTCTGTAGAGATGTTTCATGTGTGCAGTATGATTCTGTTCTTCAAATCTGCCAAGTGAAAAACGTTGCCCCGATAAATCATGCTTTTGAGATAATCCCAAAGCCAAAAATCACATCTGGTGAACGTGATGGCCATCTTGTTGAACGTGACGTCCTAAGTGATCCTCCATTGTGCATAAATGTTGTCGTGTTTGATACATTCACTTCGCTGGAGGTGCGAGATGACGATAGTGTGCAACATGTCCCGATAACGAGTTGTACAGGTCACAGGTTTCTCTGTAGCTCAGATGCGGCAATTTTTCATGTTCGCTGTTTCGCAAACATGAAAATAAGCTTCATCTTTCCTCAGGATGTTCCAGGGTCAATCCTCATTCACCTGCATGCGTGCCAGGAATGTCAAATCAAACGTTTCTCTGATGTCTCCATCGCCAGGTTGCTTCTTGGAGGTGGCTGAGCTTCTACGGATCTTTAGGTGGGTGAGGTTCTAGTACAATGCTTTAGGGAAATATCTCCATGCTATTGTGTACGATATATTTAACTGCCTTGCTATGGCAAGACCACTACATATAGTTGCAACATTCTCACGTGATTGCTCAACGACTGCCGTTGCAACGTCTTCGTTCACTTGAGATTCCTGGGTTTACACTCTCTTCCTGTTCGCTCTTTGGCGCTATATTTCTCCCTGGCGGTCATTTTTTGAACATGTTTTTTTATTGTAGAAATCTTTTTCCTATCATCTGGAATGCACTCACTGCATGTCTGATTATTATTTTTCCGTCCACTGGCTCTCTCTCCAGAGTGCTGTGTATAGGGTACTTTCATTTCAATCACCTTCTTTAAACTTGTGTTCAATTTCAGTGACTAAATGCTATTCAAGGAAAACCCACAGGTAGCCTTAAACTCACCACATGAGTTCAGGAGATAATTGCGGATCTTATGCATCGCCGGACTGAATTGAGCAATTCGATTGTGAAAAGGCGCTAAACCCAATATCCCAATTGAAACCTGCCATTGGACATCACCGAAATCTATCAATTAGGATTCCTTTGCGAAAACCAATGAGAAGATTCGTCTCAAGATTAAAGAAAAATTCATTTTTAAAAAAATTCCTAACGCTGTAAATTAACTATTCGAATGATCATAGTAGTTTGAAACGAACCACTTAACAAAACATTTGAAGGACACTATTGAGAAAAGTAACTTAATTACTAAAAAGAATTCTTTTTCACGTTAGGGGGGGGGGGGGGGAAGTAGTTAAGATATATGTTTTTTTTTTTCATATATTTTTTCAACAATAATACATGGGAATTAATAAAAACGAATTTTGAATGTTTAGTATTTTTGAATTATTTTAATGTAAAAGATAATAAAATACTTTTGGCTTCAAAAAAAATTATTTATTTAGTTCTTTTTTAAAATAAAGTTCATTGATCCGTTTAATGCCAATCAACTGACATGAAATTCTATAAAAATGAAGATGAAGATTTTTTTGCAATTATATTTTTTAACTTTCTTTTTCCTAATCTTTATTCTACGAAATTTATAAATTCTAAGTAGTTTTAATAACTTTTAGACATGTAGTTTCACCGAAATTATTCCCCGCCCCCCCCCCCTCGTAAGATCTCCATAGGAAAGTAGTATGACTTTGGTAACAACATGGCTGCCGTAAGCGTTAGCCAATCAGAACCGCCCAGCAGTGTTGTCTTACAAAACCACTAATAATGCAAGGTTTTCACATGACTTTCACATGTAACAGAAAGGTCGCTCGAAAAATTTCTTCGACGGATTATTTCTGAAAATAATTTATACGACCTGCGAATCACGAATCGTTTCCGGGTGAACAGCGGATACGGAAGTGGTATTTGACGAAGATTCCAACATTCGAAATGGATTTCATTCAGTGACGCGAATTTCAATTTTAAAAGGAATAAATCAAGTACTTCTTCATTGACTTTGGTTGATTCTTGGACTAATGCTGAGACAGAGGATGGAAAGGCGATGGTGGTTTGACCTTTGGAGAAGGGATAGCCTGTTTTATAGCCAGTAAGTAGGCCTACTTTTTTTTGGCCAACTGTGGTCTGCTCAGTTTTATATGTTCGTCAACAATAATTCGAATAATATTTTATACATGATGTATTTCCTAACATTTACTTAAATAAGTATTTCGATGATTTAAATATAACGTTCAAAATATATGAAGAACATTATAAAATTCTGGGGAATGAATTCTCAAACTCTCTATGCTGAGACCTTATTTAGAAAAAAATGACGAGATCTCAAGAATCGCTAAGTTCTTGGCTCTGACATTAAGTAAAATGTTTGTGTTATAATTTGAGCTAAATCAAAAATTATAAACCAAAAATTATCTTATTTATTATTAAATATTTCATGAAACAATTAGCAAGTAAAAGAAAAGGAAAAACCATTATTTGATTGATTTTTTTTTGTTTTGAAATGTTTTTTGTTTTTTTTAGCTTTTCTCAAAAAATGTTAAAATTTGAAATAATTGAAATTAACTCTGTATAAAACACTGTGTAGTTGTCATGATTTACTAACTGAAATGCCCGCTTAGGATTTTGGGATTGAAGGTAAACTCTTCACTGATCTGAAAAAATTCGCATCATGTGACGCCGCTGTGCTTTCGTGTTATTTAGTCACACACACGACGATTTTTCATCCAGTTTCACTGGCATTTTTAGCCACAAGAAACACGCTTAAGTATGAGGCTGCATTGCAAGGATTTCTTTGTTTGCTTTCACTTGTTTATTGTTGAATCTATCATTTTGAAAGACCTTAACTTTTTCTAAAACGTCCACAATTCTTTACTATTTATTTATTTAATCTATACTGAAGATTTTAGAATGTTTTTCCTTTGAGTATTTTGCTGATCGATTGTTTATTTATTTATTTACTTACATAATATTTCTTACTTCAGTATGAAGAATATGAAAGCTTTGAAATTTCTTTTCAATGAATATATCTTATTGATTGTTTCATTTTGTTCTGCTCAAAATTGTTATTTCGCTCACCTGTAAAGTATTTCTATCTTCAGAACTTAGGCTTTCAGTATTTACAGTTTTTACAAAATGGAGGGAACATTGGTTTTAAATATTTTGAAAATGATTTTCTTTTTTAAATTAGGGATTTCTTTGGCGTTTTTTTTTTTATCTTTTTTATTTATATCCGTCGCATTTAGGGCGGCGTGCACCAACGCTGAAATATGTTGTCAGTTCAGGAGCCATTAATCTTAAACAGTCTTCCAACAAAAATTGGTATGCACCAAGCACAATCTGACAAACTGTCCTTAATGGCATATTTCTAAAAGTGACTGTGATTGGTTAATAATATTTAACGTTGTTTCCGGATTACATTTTGCTTGCGCATGCCATATTTCAAAAAATAGCAACATTCAAGGAGAAGAAAAAAAAAAAACGCGTGAGCAGAATTTTTGTCTTGAAGACAAGAACTGTCAAAAGGATGAGTCTTATTGAACGTTATTTTCGGAACTTTTAATAGAATCAATGCATCTTAATTGATCGTGAAAATCACAGGAATCGGTTTCAATCGGAGCTAAATGTCAGCCATCTTGAAAAAGATGAACGGCACTGGGGCTGATGGGGGATTTTTCTGACTGACGAATGATTTATCGAGAGAAACTTGAACTGTTAAATTTGATGAGTTAGCGAATGATTTGATGATCTAATAAATTTGATGATTTTTGTTGCATAAAAAAAAATTAGGTTAAAAGGAGATTTGAACAACTCCCAGTGCTAATGTAAGCTTGGTGCACACCGTCCTAGTCGAGATTATCTACGAATAAAATTAACCACGAATTTTATTCATTAATACATACTTAATTAAAATATTTTTTAATTAATTCTACTAAGCTGGTTTCATCTGTTGTTGTTGTTTTTTTCATTATTGAATTAATTAGTGCGTATCATTACTATTAAAATCTTATTTTATTTTTTTTTGGTTAATGTGGTTAGGAAGTTTCTTACGAAAAACATTATTTATTTTAATTACAAGCAGCAATATTTTTATTATTTTATATCATTAATATAATCGTAATTTTATATTGATTGAATAAAAAATTAATTTTGTTTTAAATGAAAGCAAATTAACAAAATATTCTGTTTAAAGAATAACCTCTTCTTACCTCTTTATCTTAATAAGAAAATACGACTTCATACAAAGATTAGACAAATTTTCGGAAAGTTTATTTACGCCATTCCTTTTTCAAACCTCATGTTTTAAACTATTTACAATGGGATTTACATGATGATTATAACAAACGAGTACAAAATGTTGCGTTACATTATAACAAACAAGCTCAATAAGTTGTCTCACAGTATATATGTCATTATTATCCAATAAAGTTTAAATAGATCAAGAAAGATTTGATTACAAAGCTAATTCATCAAAGGACACTTTATTGTTTGATAGTTTTTAAAGAAAAATTTGATGTCTTATCAGCTAATGTCACAAACCTTGCATCCAATTCAACCCCTCCTTTTAGGGAGAAGATTAGAGGAGAGTATGGAAGTTTTACTATAAAATATTCTGTTGCACTAAAACCAATTTAAATAAACTTGGCTAAAAATATAATACTTTTATATTTGAATTCTTTTTTAAGAATGTATAATTATTTTATTTCTCCCATCGGAAAAAAATTCAATCTTACTTTTTGTTTAATATTGGGAAATTTTATTTATTTATTATTTTTTTGAAAGTCGTAAAAAACACACAAAGAAAATCTGTGTTAAAGCATTCAATTGACAATTTCTCTTCAAAATTTCCATTCGCCAAAAAGTGATTAACCTGTAAATACAAGTTGATTCAAATTAAAGTATCCCTACGCAGAGCACTCTGGAGAGAGAACCAGTTTACGAAGCAACATCAGACTTGGAAAGTATAATTTCCAGAACATGGATAAAAGATTTCTGCAAGAAAAAAAAAATAGTTCAAAAACTGATCGACGGAGGAAATAGGGCAGTGACTGAGGATAATAACTATAGTAGTATGAACTGGAAGGATGTGCGAACTGGAAACGAATCAAGTGCTATCAAATGATTTTTATTCGTTCAATCCATACATTATAATAATGGTTAATAGCTCCGAGAGTTGACTGAGGCTGCAGAGAGCTGTCAAGGATAGTTAGATCCTATATTCAATGTATTGACCATACTGCAGGGCCCAAAGCTGATATCGAATGACATCATGTTCGATAGTAGATCGCAATTGATCTATAGAGATGTTTCGCCTGTGCAGTACGATTCTGTTCTTCAAAATCTACCAGGTGAACATCTGCCCTATTTACTCAAAGCCCAAAATGACAGTGGTAAGGTTGAACGTGGTAGCCATCTTGTTGGGAATGTGCTACTGGTGATTCTATTCTCTGTGAAAGTTGTCACAACAACTGATGAACAGGACGGCCTAGGTGGGGAGGTGCTCCACATTGCATAAAGTTGCCGTGTTGAGGCATCCTCTTTGCTGGAGGTGCAGAAGAACGAAACTATGCAACATGTTCTTTTAACGAGTTGCGGTGACCGTAGAGATCACAGATCCGCGTGGATGGATTTCCTCGAAGAAAAACGGGCCGATCAGAATATGACAGTAAACCCAATTCATACTATTACTTTCGATGGGAAACTGATGGATCTGTTGAAACTGACGAGGATTCTCTGTAGACCAGAAGCAGCTTATGAGATTGAAATCTTCCAGGGCCAATCCTCGTCCAACTGCTTTTATTCCAGATATATGCCTGAGATGTCACCATATACCTGAGATACCTGAGATGACACCAGGTTACAAGTCTTGAAGGTGGCTGAGCTTATAGTTATGCTCAACATCTCATACTGTTGTATGCGGTACATCTAACATATACATGGTGTCGTACCCTGCAACATAATATTCTCACGTGATTGCTCAACGACTGCTTTTGCAACGTCTTCGACCACTTGAGCTATCCTAGATTTATGCCCTCTTCCTGCTCGGATTGTGAAGCTATCCTCTTCTCAAATCGATGAATCATGCGCCGCAATGCACATCGTGTCAGTGGATATTTCCGCAATGATTTGCGGCGTCTGTACTCGCGAAGCACTTCAGTAGCGTTTTCACCATTCTGAAAGAATAATTTTTAAAGTAAGACGCGTTCCGGCAACGTGAGAACTACCGTTCTCGTCGAAAAATGTCTCCGACCAGCCTCACACTTCATTTTATACCTGATTCGATGCCTTACGACGAACGCGCTATGCAAATTTCAACAATTGGTGTCCCTCGCAACGTCATATTTCTCCCTGTCGGTCATTTTTGAACTAAATTTTCTTACTGCCAAACTCTTTTCCCCGTGATCTGGAAAGTATATAGTCCAAGTCTGAAGTTGTTTGTAGTGTTTTTTTTTTATATAATTTCCGTTTTTTTTTTTTCTTTTTCGGAAGTGCACCGGGTTTTCCCAGTAAAAGGAAAAAAAAAAGATGCGGGATTACTTCTCTACAGTATGGTCGCACACAATTGGTGTATCCCTAGTCACTATTAACAAGTGGAGAACTGGATACGTTTGTTCTCAAAAGAACATGGCCTATGATAGGGATGTTCTCAAAACTATTCAAACATTTGTTTAGTAACTCAAAAGAATAATCGTAATGTGTACAGCAGAACAGTGTATTTCAACCAGACGAAAGGGAAAGATCCATGGCGTACAGAAAGAGACGACGGACATCATGTTTTAGGCGAAGGATAATGAGGCCAATTATCAAGTGTCGTCGACAGCTCGTAAGTACTCTAATTCTGTTTTACTATGAGCAACGATGAGAATATCTTAAGCGAAAAGAAAGAACCCGCCTGAAGTACTGTGTTAAATTTAATAGACTTTCCTTCTGAAAGTTAAAGACTTTACGGGAAAGGGTATCCCAAACATCGACGACGGTCGCCGAAAATTTAACCTTTCCTTTTGTAATCTAACTAAAGAAGGAACAGTGTGATAATCTAACAATCGAAGAAGAGCTAATTGTTAAACAAAAGACTTGTGGGTTATTATAAGGCGTGGTAGTGCATTTAATGACGAAAAGGCAGTTCGAACATGGGGCGACGCCATTGTAAAACCGGAAGGAAAAGCTAACTAATTCGTGCCAAGGACTGGGACGAAAAATACGATTTGGTTAGAGAATTCACAATTCCAGTTATAAACGGTTAATGTCCTCAAAGGAAGATAGTGTTAACGTCTCAAATAAAAGACTATACTGAGACAACAATCGAACTTGTTTTGAGTATTTCAACGAAAGTGATCACATAGGGTGAAAGGCCATAGGTGATCGTAGATTATAAAAAGGTTTTTGAATTCTAACACAAAAGTTAAGAATACAGGCTATTAGTTTGAAATGTGCTAAGTGAAAGCAAATTATATAAAGGAGGTTAACCTTTAGTAATTGTGTATCTTGTTGAACGAATTGATCACAAAATTACACTTCTATTTAATTGTATTTATGTTTATCATGTGTTTTCTTTACAGGTTGATTGATATTTTAACCAAAAGAGATGTTTAGGAAATTTAATGATAATTTGTTTACTTGTACGGCGATACTCAACGGTGCTTAGACGGGAAGGGTTTTATTTACTTTGATACCTAGAGTGTTTGATATAACTCACACATTTTTATTAACGAGCATCAAAGTTGATTTAACTGGAAAGGTTCATGTTTACTGATTTAAACTAAGTATGTTTATGATCAATAAAAAAAAATATTAAAATAAAAAATAAATATAATTGTTTCGTAAAAAAAAAATGTCTAGATGTCTAGTCTTGTAGCTAGTACACTACATGTTTCGCTCACTAGTTTTTCTCTCCAGGATACTCTGCGTAGGGATACTATAATTGTAATCACCTTGTACATAATTCGTTCTAATTGAAATAATTTTGAATTTATTCAGAAAGAAAGTAGATTACGATGCACTGTTAAGACTTAATATTATTTTCATTATTTACTGAGATTCAATTATTTCTCTTCAAATGTTTTTCTTTGGAAATTGTGTAACCTTCATTTACAAAATTCTCTATACAGTAAAAGTTTATGGATTAAGTAGATCTGTCTTAATCCATAAATATGCATGCTAAATTTTTAGAAGATTCATTCGCTAATTAAAAGGTAATAAGAAAAGAAATACCCCTTTTTCTTATATATGAAGATGGTAAAAAAAAAAGATCATAAATATGAAAGAAGCAAAATTAAATATACATGTAAACATTTATTAGTTTTAAATAATTTATGAAATTAGGTGAATCGTTTAATTTTATAAAATTTAAAGTTTTTAGAGATAATATGTTATTAAAAAGATTAAAAAAAATGTGGTTTCAAGTTTTACCAAATCATAAATTCTCTGTTAAAGTATTTTCATGACAAGACAAACTTAGGAGGACTTTTTTTTTTACTGTGAAGAAACATTTTTTGGAGCGAGAACTGATGATGGTGAAGATGATGATGATGTCGCTGCAGTAAATGATGTTGTTTATGGGTTCTTTCTATCTCCTGCTGATTCACCCTTTCTTGTACATCATCGAATGCAGTCGACTTCGTTTTTTTCCACTACTTCTTTTTCAAACTTCCTCCATGTACGAATCGTTGATGTTGGACTCCTCCATTCAACCGTTTCGTGTCCAGACGCCAGGGGTTCAATTTGGAGTTCTCTTTCTACAGCCTCCTAGTCCCATTTTCTCAAATTTACAGAAAAAAAAATAGTCCTTTTGATATATCCAAGAAATACTTTATCTTGAAAGGCAAAAAGAACAGAATGAATAGTTATTGAATATTGAAAGATTTGGGTTTTAATATTTGTTTTCCCTCAAACTTCGAAAACAAAATTATTTAAGATTATAAATAATGATAAATAACAAATTGAAGTCACATAGCTACATTCTTCATTGGAAAGAATTAAAATAGCTATTATATGAAAACGAATTAAATTTCTTAAGGTTTACTCAATTAATTAATAAAAGAAAATAATGTATTTTTTTAAGAAAATTAAATTACGTTGAAATTACTCTTTTAAAGATAGAAATATAGGAAACCTTTTAAATTTTAAGCATGACAATTCATTTCTGTTTCACATTCTTTCACTGAGAACAAAACCAGAACAAAACATCAGGAAAACCAAACCAAACTGAGAACACATTGAAGCTTTAGTTTTTATTCACAACAATGGCAAAAAATTTATTTTTATCGAGTCTCCGAAATTTACATTAATTTCAGCTCAGAAAAATCCTAACAAACTCTAAAGGAAAAAATGCAAAGGACTTTATAATAAGTCCAGGATAAACCAATAAATTATTAAATGTACTTTGAGCCTTTTTTTCTTTACATGATAGTAGATTTTTATCGATATTTTTTTTTTTTACTGACAAGCCAATCGGCAGTTCTCATAATACACCAATCACATTATTACTTTACTAGCGACAAAATCCTTAGCGAAAATCGTCTGTATTGCAGCCAGATTTCGATATAATTTCTCTACAAAAAAGAAAACAATATCGAAAAGAAATATAAAAATCAAGAAGATGAAAATTTTACGTGAGTTGTACATTACTTAAGAAACAAAAATTGAATAAACATTCCATATTTCTTCTTCAAACCTTTTCTACTGTAAAGTATATTATTAAGCATCTTCCACTACACCAGAAATAAATGATAAACACTATATAATGTAATATATAAATTGGAATGTCTTAACTGTAATTTGCTTTATCTTGGAGAAACGAAAAGAACGATTAAGGAACGTGCATCAGAACATGGATACTATATCAGGACAAAATTAGTAGAAAAATCTGAAATTGCGGAGCATTGTAATGAAAAGAAACATGTTATTAATAAGGAAGTTAGATTCTTTGCAATGAAAAGAATACTAAAATTAGAAAAATAACCGAAAGCTTATGCATAAGAACCTCAAAAGGATACAACTTAAATAGAACTGATGGGATTAATATGGATGAAGGTATAGTAAAATTAGGCAAAGATTTAATTGATAAAGAATATTTTAATCCCAACAATAAAGTAATAATTGAAGATCTGGATTGTAAAAAACAATTGAATTTGGATACACAACTCGAGGATTATTGTGAAGAAGACGATATTCTATAATATTGTAATATTGTATTGTTCATATGATATTCACGAATATTGTAAATTCTAATCTCATAACTTAATAATATATTATATTAATATTGTATTGTTTATTCACGGATATTGTAAATTCAAAATCTCGTGACTTAATGTTAATATTATTATTTGTAAAGGCTTGAAGAAGAGGAGACGTTCTTTATTTTCTTTTCGAAAATTTGCTGTTTTTTTTCTCGAAATAAATGTAGTGTTTAACATTTATTTCTGGTGTAGTGGAAGATGCTTAACAAAAATTGAAGCCTAAACACCCGCATACTTGCAAAAATTTAATTTTACAATAATTAAATAGACGACCTAGGTTTCGGTTCACGTAAAGAGAAACCATTTGACTCTTTGAGGACCATTTTTGCTTCTTAAGAAATATAAAAATTTTGTCCACAAATGTAAATGTTCGAATGAAGATCTTTATCTTTAGAAGACAGATTTCAAATAACTTTGTTTCATTAACCTCCACTTTATTCGTAATAACCCTCGGTTGTCATAGTGCACACTGAAGTGAGTCTAAAAAATTTAAATACAATTTCAAATAGAATATTCTGGAACTCTGTGGTTTGTAATAATGTAGGGATTCATTAAAAATCACATTTGAAGCAATGAATGTTAAAACCTTTTTAACTTTGCTGACGTATTGTTTTTCATTGATATTTTTTTCATTGTTATGGGTAAGATATCGCAGTTCCAGCAATGTCTAAGTACAATTCCTCCATTACTATCAATTTGTAGATTTATTTTAGAGAGGTCAAAGGGGAAAGACATTACATAATCCTCTTTGTCTCCTTAGGATATCATAGTCAGCATCTCTACACTCCATTTTCTTATGAATACGAATCTCTTGACACTGTGAAACCTGTAAATCGCTTTGTGTACTGAACCTCTTCTTCCCTTTGACTTTCTCTGTAGTCTCTATATCACCGGAAATCCAGAGTCTTGTTTTAGTGCTGTACCTCGCTGTCGTGTGAAATTTTCCATTTCCTTTTTGTCACTCCAGACTGAAGCCTTTTCCTTCTGAACCCTGTAGCGAGGAAATTGAATCGGTAAAAAGGAAGCCGTGGCTGTTCTTTCCCGCTGCGCCTCTATTAGACAACATATCTGCTTTCGACTCTTTCAGCTTTTGGATATTATTTTCAAGAAATGAATTTGACATGGAAACAATATTTCTAAGAAAAGAAAAAAACAAAATAAGAAAAGCAAATGTACTTCATTGCAAAATGTAAAATTAAAGATTATTATTTTTCTTTAATATTTGTTTTGCAATTTTCCGGATATTTAAAACATCTTTGAATAAAAAAAGTAAAATGTCGAAGTCGGAGCAGTTTTCTTTTTGGTTTGTTTGGTTTTCGAGGAATTGTATAAGTTTTACATTTTCTTAGAATCTTGTTTTCTTTGAATCTTGAAAAGTTAAAGTAAATGTTCAACCAAGAAAAAAAAAATTAGAACTAAATAATTATTTTTTTTTTTTTTTAAATCTAGAAAAAAAAAGTAAATAATGTAATCTGCGATTAAATTACCTACAACTTTTCGAGACATGTTAGAATTAGTAAAATTGTATATAATTGTGCTATGGACTGGCTATTGTTTAGAATAAATTCGTATGAGTGTAATTTATTTACAGGATATCCCAAAATTAGACCTACAAACTCAGAGTAATTATGAAAAGAAATACTCTTTGTCAGTTAACCTATGTCAGCAAATGAGTCGTTTCGGCATGAGATTGAATCTAAAAAACACGTCGTCGTATTAATTTGAGAGTGATAGGTTTCCAGCAATTGTTTGCAGTATTGACCATTTATTTAAATACAGAAATTGCATCGTCGGTTCTTCGAATATACATAATAAGACACACTGTGATACTGCGCTCGTGAGTCAATAATAACCATTAATTACAGTATGTACTCATTTACGCCTCATACAATCACTAGCATTCTACAATTTGATAAAACACTGTTTAATATTGCTTTTTGTTAAGAGACAGCAATAAAAACCAGTAGGAAAAATAGTGCTGATATGATGTCCTGACCCTCCGAGAAAAATGGTGCACATTAAAAAAAGTTGGACAATACTCCTTGATACCAACTCGTGTGGAAATGGCTCATTTGCGGACATAGGTTTACTGAAAAAAATTACTTGTTTTGGTGTCCTTTATACTCCTCGGAAGTTTGTCGATCTAATTTGGGACATCCTGTAACATATATTTCTTTGTATGTTCTAGGCTACATCTATCCAAAGACGTACGGATATCAGATCAATTGCTAAAAAAAAAAAAAAAAAAAAAAAAAACCTTTCCAGTAAATTACTAATAAAATTGTGTATTTTGTTTATAAATCCTAACGGATAACATTTTATTTTCATAATTTACATAGTTACTTAATCATCCACCTTAGTTATTTCTAAGTTCATGTAGTTTTATATTCATTATTATATTAATTTACATTCATTTGGTTCATTTCATAAAAAGAAATTTAAAAAAAAAATCATCTTAAGACTTTTTTTTTTTTTTACTTCTGTCGTATAAAAATTGCAAATTAACCAAATTCCCTAAAACTGAAAACTTTTATAATAACCAGTAATTTTTAAATATTTCTGATATTTTATCATGTGTAATTTCAAATCCCTTTTGTAATGTCTTTTGAGTTAGATATACTTTGTCATATTTTTCGTTGATTTACTTTTTATGTTAAAAGCTTTTTTAAAAATCATATTAAAAGGTTTATTGTTTGAAGTTCGAGTAAATGGTAATGATAAATTCAGTCTTCATGTGCTTTCTAGAGTTTTGGTAAGCTCAGGTTTCCATTGGAGTACAATATTGTTACCTGCGCTTTTGCCCGCATCCCTCTTCTGTGGAGCGGACGCGCCCAGCCCAGCTTCCCTACTCGTAATGGACTCTTCCGTGAGTGAGAGGGAGGCTGGATTCTGCTATATAATGCGGCGGCGGGGACTATCTAGGCATTCAGTTCGTGGCAGAAGCCACCCAGCAAGCCTCTAGCTGAAGGGAAGAGAGAAGGCAGTTCGTGGCAGGAACCATACAGCAGGCTTACGGCCGAGGAAGAGAGAGTTAGTTACTGACAGTAGCCACGCCAAGGCTTCCAGCTGAAGAGAGAGAGAGAGACAGTTTTTGTTGCCACATTGGAAACTACACGAACCTAGAGGGAAGCGCCCATTACTTGCATAAGCCGTGCAAACCTGTGGACAGACGAGACGCCATCCTGCGAAGCAGAGAGAAGCACCCGTTACTTGCACAAGCTGTGCAAACCTTCGGAGATACGAGACGCCATCCGGCATAGCAGAGGGAAGCATCCGTTACCCGCTCAGGTCTTACAGTTAACCGGACGTTTGAGAAGCCATCTGCATTAACAGACAGAAGAGACTGTTACTTGCAATTGGTACCGAAGACCGGTTCAACAGATCAAGGCAAGCAGGAAGAAGGCCTCCAGTCAAGCGACCTAGACCAACCTTTAAGAACTTTAATAAAGTACTTTCCAAAACTTGGCACGATCAGCTATCAGACTTTTCGTTAATCACTTATATCCCTTGTTTCGTAATAAAGATTCCCAAGCTACTTGTCAGTATTGTGTATTAAAGCCATCGACACAAAATACGGTAGAAATATAACTTGGTAACAGTAAATGGAGGGATATACAGTGCATAATTCTTTGTTTTTAATCTTGTTGTGGGCCGGTAGTCAATCGTTAAGTCGCTGTCACTTGGACGAACAGGGTTCAATCCTTGACCTTGCAGAGGTGGGCGACTTTTCCACTTTGAATTCTCCTTCAGATGAATCCTAAAGCTCTCCAACCATCAATAAAATGGGTCGGACAGAAGTCGGATAGATGTAGAAGTCGGGCGGGCGTCAAGTTGTTCCACTTAGCCCCATTGATCACGAAACGCTGGGAGCTTTACCTTCCGCGAATCAATGGCCGTGTAGGTCTTTGACTTCATCTACATCCTTTTTAGTTAAGAGATCAGTTTACAGTTGCAGTTTATTAAAATGTGAAAATTATTCTTTTTAAAAAATTTTTTTCCATCAGTAGCTTTTACTGAAATTATAGATTCGTGCCCTTTCAGAATGTAGAGGTTTTTTTTTTTTACCAAAAACTGAATAATTTGTTAGTGAACACTAAATAAATGTTCATTGCAAATCTTTACTCACAATTTTTAAGCAAATAGTTGAGTTCAGATGTAAATATCATCATTTTCTTGACATAAATGAATATTCATAATATTGGGTTGGCCAAAAAGGTTCGTTCGGTTTTTAAGTAAGAATAAATGACACATTTTTCATTGTCGCCAATAATTTTATTGAACAACATCTTGAACAGTTTGTTCCATTGCCTTATGTCATCTTTCAGGCAACGTCGTAATTCCATCTTCCCAAAACTTTTTAATCTTTTTGAGCAAAAAAAAGAAAAGTTCCAGATGCCTTTGGTGTCTTCCAACACCAAATTGATTTTTTTTTTCCATTAAGAGAATTTGTAAAGACCGAAATCAATGGAAATCCGAAGGTGCAATGTCTGGTGAATTTGGCGGATGAATCAGAACTTCCCAGCCAAGCTGTAACAGTTTTTGCCTGGTCATCAAAGAAACATGCGATCTTATTTTCTTACATCTTCAATATTAAATTGGCGACAAAAAATCCACAAATTTTGATCAGTTTTTGTTTTAAATGCACGCTGATATGACAGCTGTCACAATACAATCTAATAAAATGGTGTCGAATGACGTTAAAGACACCTAAGCGCTACTAGAGCCAAAAAAAAAAAAAGCGAACGAACTTTCAAAAAACCAATCCCATGCAATCTTGATGCGAATCTTGTTCTTCGTTGGAATTATTCCGAACAAGAAATTGAATTAAATTAAAAAAAAAAAAACCTTAATATCTTAGTTTTTTTTAGCTCCATTAGCCTACTTTGTTTTTATATTACTCCTATAAAAAAATCGTAGTTTGAAATGTAATGATGACAGAAATTTTAGGAATTACTATAAAAACTAGAAAATAAATGAGACCAATCAGATTGCTTTACTGATCTTGGCTGGATATAATTAAGTGAGGGATTAAAGTTAAAAGTATTCATGTTTATTGATTAATTCTCAATTTATTTTATCTTGGTTTGAAGCAGTAACTATGTAACCGTAATATTGGAATAAAATAATAACTTATCCAATCCAGTTCGAAATTTTTTAGAATATAACAAGACGTTACGACAAAAACATGCATTTCCTGTAGGAGATATTACTTCATCAATTATACGCATTTTTTAAAATTAATTTCATATTAGTAATGTATGTTTTAAAAATTACTTTGTTTCTTTTTTAAAAGTTAATTTGTTTATTAAAATTTCATTAATAGTAATTCATCAACTGAATTGGTTGCTTTTCTTTAATGGCAGATGTTGAGGAAAGCAATGTAACACGTAAGTGGCTAACTTATTATTTCAGTTTTGAATCGTTATTATGATATATGAGAATACGATTCAATTGCTTTTAGTTATTCTGGATGATAAGTTATACATTAGTTGACATAATTCTGTGATCGTTTTGAAAAGCTATGCGAACACCATGCAATTTTTCAGCAACTTTAGTCGTCCGACTTCGAGTTGGCCAACTTTTTGTCAAACCCCGCACACCATGCAATATGCAAATGAGTCGGCCGTGATAAAAGGAATCCCATAATGCAATGCGTTTCCCACAGCCGATGTGGAAAATCCGAAAAAATCGAGGTTTTGAAACCTCTCTGATAAATTCTGCCGCATACAATTACTGCATTTCAGCATAAACTTTATTTATGCGTGAAAGAAACTCGCAATACTCTGATATTATTTGTTTATGCGCTTGTCTTCGAATCGAATCGGCGATTATCATTTTGGACGCCCTCTCTTTCATGGGCGTGACGTCACGACTGATGTGTTCCAACGCTGCTCTGTGATTGGGTAATTCTCAGTGACTTCGATGCAACTTTTCGAGTTGCAGGTGTACGAACAACTCGAGTCGGATGACAAAAGTTGCAGCCAAGTTGCATAAAAAACGGGCTCAAAAGTGTCTATATCAACTCGTGACGTCAAAATCGGACGACTAAGTTGCTAAAAAATTGCTTTATGTTCGCGGAGCATTATGGTTTGCCACCGCATGATTTAAAATAATAAAGCTTCCAATTTTGAAATGATTTTGTCATAAATTTAAACAAATATGTTAAGTTTCTCTGTTTGAAAAACATCATTTTAGCTTTCTGTGAATATTCAATCATTTTCTTTTTAAGAGCTCAATAAAAAAGAACTTTCATAGTTACAGGTAAAACAAATTAAAAAAAAAAAAAAAAATATGCTACAGCATAAAATTAAGGGTCTATTGAAACCCAGTCGGACATTGAACGTGTGCGTATTCAATTTCAAACAACAGACAACAAAAATTTTTAATTACTTTAACATTTATTACAAATTTCCGAAAAGTTAAGGCACAGTTACATCATATTTATAAAAAGTACTCAGTATCATCAACCGGAAGTACAGGAAGTTGTTGTAAACAATGTTCACAAACAAAATTTTCGCCAGGTCTCCCGCCCAGGCATTGCCAATGGAAAAAAAGAGAATTTTTTCCTCGACAACTACTGAATCGATCGACTTGAAATATGGCTATGGAATAAGTTTTAGGGTGTCTATTATTAACATCATTTTTATTCGACCGTATCTTTAACGGTTTGAGGCACAGTTGACTGTTTGTATGCGGAAGCAAAGAGTCGACTCTGTTCGCATTTTTCCGGATAGACAGAAATAAATATTGTAATCTTATGGTGTTTGGGAACATTGATGAAGTCCGTTTGGCGATCCGACCTTCCGTTCGGAGTTGTTAGCGGAGGACATGGACAGAGGACAGATGGACGGACAAACGCAAGAGCATCCATACGGGTCACTAGAAATTACCATCTTATCCCTTAAGTAGATTTTATTACGTGGCCACTAGGCGGAGTGGTGGGACATGAAATGCTAATTGAAGTTCACTCCAATTAATACGTACTTTAAAAGAGGAATACAAGCAGTACATTACAGCTTTTAGCAGACATTTTTCATTGTTGTTCGACATTTAATAGTTAATATCTACTAAGGAATATGCGTTTTATCATTTTCACTTAGAAATTCTTTCGAGTTATGCAAAAGAAAAAGAAACCCAACAACTTTTTTTTTTTTTTTTTTTTTGTCAGTAAAAAGTTCACTCACAAAGAAATGTGTTTTCATTAGCATGGTACCGTAACTAGTTACTTTAAGACACTGTAGATTTGGTCTATAGATTGTAATATCTCTCAGTAGACATCGAAGAAAAAGAATTAATCTTCAATTTTAAATTGAAAATATTAACTGTATCAGTGATCAATTTAAATCAACTACTTCTTTTGAAATAATCTAGAATAAATTTTATGTGGAAAACTTATGTTCTTATAATTAAGATCCCTTTTGATTTTGATACACATCGGACCAATAGAGAAGGAGGTATTGGTTAAAAACCATTTAAATGCAGTTCAGTATTTGGCATTCAGTTCCATGATTAATGATAACTTGAAAAAAAAATAAGAGTTTTATTATAAGGAAATGAGTTTTATTTCTTTATAAAGCTTTCTCCTTTTCTCAGTTCTGAATTAATAGTTTTCTCGACTTAGATGTCTTATCTCTTGATTCCTGACACATGAACAAAAATTTCTAGTGTTTTGTTTTTTTCCAAACTCTTGAAAATATCCGGTCGTTGTGAAATTGTTTTGTAGTTTATTAAAAGAATATTATTTTTTTGTATTTAAACTCGAGGGACTTTGAGTCTATTTGGATTTTCTTTTTTTTTTTCTTGAGACTTCATCCGAGTGTTAGATTTTGCAGTCCAAGCAAATCTAAGTTTGCTAATTTTTTTTTGTTGCCTTATTTCAAATCCAACGTCTGCAAGATATTTTCCTGGAAGAATTCTCTTTTTGGATCCATCGTCAGCTCTTTTTTTTTTTTTTTTTTAATTTTCGCTGATCACCTGGTAATTGGTAGAGGGCGTAGGGGTTCTCCCTTGTGGATCAAACAGCGGCTCTGGCTTTTTCTTCGAACTGTACAATTAAGTTGCCTTGCAATTGGGTATCTCTGGCCTATTCTCAAAGGAAATGGGAAAAAGAACCACCTATTCTCTTCTTCTTCTTCGTCTTTCTTTTCGTATTTCTTCGATTTACGAGAACATGTGCGTAAAGGCAGAAAAATTCCTAATGCGGATGAAGAAACAGACAGAGAGTATTGAAAAAAGCGTTTGGAATTCTTAAAAAGAAATTGTTTAATTTAAGCGGAAAGATGTATTGTTCAGCTTCACAGAAAGTTCCAGAAGAATTCTTGTGTGTTAATTATACATTACATTTCAAGCAACTCATTTGTCCTTCTTTTAAATTTCAATGAAGAAAAAACACTGAACTTTTAAATTAAAAAAATAACTGGAAGGAAAAAAAAACATAGAACAAGAAAACAGAACTTGAAGTCTACTTTCGTAAAAGCGTTTCAGAGTTGTTTGTTTGTTTGTTTGTTTTCTTTTTAAAGTCGTGAGAATTTAGTGAAAATCAAACATATATGTTTATTTCTAAATTATACTGTCTGCATTATTCCAACAGTAGAAACTTTTCATTTTCGGAAAATAAATTAATATTGAGGTTACTGACCTAAATTGAATGAATCCAATTAACTTTAATCACATGGAACATGCGCAAGTTAATGGATTTGAAAAATTTAATTTTCATTGTTAACACACTATTAGATATTCATTTTAGATATTCATTATTTCGTTTCTAAAATATGCTTCTCTACAGGAATTTTGTCACCTTTATGTGCTAATTTCTCGCAACTATCTACAATGTTTATTGTAACAATCTAGTTGGTTGGTTGGTTGGTGTTTAATGGCGCAAAAGCAGCTGCGGCTAAGCTGCGCCAAAGTGTAACAATCTACAATGAAAAAAAGTTTTAAGTAAGAACTTTAGATAGTAAAATTAGATAGAACAAGCCAAATTTCACGAAGCGGAATACACAAGTTTTTAGAGGAAGAAGAAACTCACGCATATATATGTGTGTTTCCCAACCTTTTTTGTGCTGTGCCCCACCTAAAGTATCTAAAGTATGCAATTCCTCACCAAATTAGGTATAACTTTCAAAAAGAAAAAATTAAAAAAAAAAATAAATAAACCAACTTTTTTAACTTTCACAATAAAAAAAAAAATGGACAAATGACTAACGTTTTTTAACTTTCACAACCAAAAAAAAACAAAACAACATTGCTCCATTTTCGAATTGCCACCCTGTGGGGAATGCGCCCCACATTGGGAAACACGGTATATAGAAGCCTGATTCTATAAAGATCAATTTTTTGGATAAAAATGACATCCTTGGTAATTATTCTTAATAAAATAAATGTAGGATATAGTTAATTTTCTGAATAAACTTTTATAATCGAGTTAAGTTAGCAGAAGGAAAGCATTGTAAGGCATTCTTGATAGTTACCTTCAATGATTATAATATTTTCACAGTATTCAGGATTAAACACAACTTGTAAGTGATCTGATTAAAGTTCTAGAAGCGTTCCTACCTGGTGATTTGCGAAGGGCCAGGTAAAAATTTTGTAATGGCGTCTCTGCAAATAAATTATTACACTAGTGATAAGAATATTAGGCTTAATGGTTTGCGATGAAAGTTGGTTTGAAAAGTTTTAAAAGTGAAACAAGACTGGAAGCTGCTAGTCCGACCATTGATCGATTTATCTGCCTTCACGATTTTCAGGCACAACCTAGCGGAAATCTCCTAATTTGATCCAATATGCCTAAAATCTAAGTTCGAATCTCAAGGCAGGCATGGATGTTTCCTTTCCAGTGATGGTCACCTTCTTTTCGTTCTCCCTTTCTTGTTGTATTATTAATTCTCGGGCGTGTAGCTTCAGTCCTAGTGGGATTATCCACGGTCCCCTAATTTAAAATATAGAATATTCGCATGTAATGTAGAATGAGGATTCGCTTTCATGACACTCATATTTATGGGCATGAGTGTTAACCTGACTTCTGCAATGTGAATGACTGCCGGTTTACAAAATTCTGAATTCTATTAATGCCGTTTGGTGACAACTAATAAAATTCAGAATTTCAAAAATTCGGTTAATTAATTAATTAAAAATGTACTTTAGTGTCATTGATCAAAAATAAACTTAAAATACTGATAGATATCTCAGAAATTTTAGTTTATATAATTGACGACATATTGAATTGTCACGGCAGAGTTTGAGGAAAGCAAAAGTCTGCTAATGATGAGTTATTCAGTGAATCATTTAAGCTTCAGCGTCTCTTAAATTACTTGTTAAAAGAAAAAGATTCTTAAAATCTAAGATTTATGGCCGAGTGCACCAAACTTTCGTTAACTGACATTTTCTGTGCACGAACGGCTAACTCGCTGATCAGATGGCAAATTTTAGCAGCTCGGAAACTGAGTTAAATTTGCTGCATTCAATAAAAAATCTCCCGTCAGCCCCCGCGAGAACCAATGTTTAAAAATGGCTGGCGTCGGCCTCGATTGAAACCGACTCCTGTGATTTTGACGATGAAGTAGCTGTATTTATTCCTACTAAATATTCCAAAAATGATGTTGAATAAGTTTACTTCCTGTGAAGATTCTTATATATTTTTATATACAAAAATTCTGTCCACATGTATTTTTTTCTACTCCATTTAGAGGCTGCCATTTTGTAACATACTGCGCGTATGCACAGACATTCGGAAGTGACGTTCATTGTTGTTAAGCAATCACAGCCACTTTTATAAATACTTTAGATGTTTAGCGAACATCAGTAAATGACTGACGAAACATCGTTGGTGCACAGCAACTTTACTTGATGGCTGGTTATTCACTATCGCTTCCATAACTAATGACTGCTTCGTTTGTTGGTTGGTGCACTCGGCCCTAACCAGGGTTTCGTCCATTGATTTGATAATAAATGAAACAAATTTCTGCAGTTTCTTTTTATAATTAAATTAATCGCTATTATAATTAAAAAATATCGCAGGCTTTTAGGTTGTAATGTTTTCACAACGTTAAGAAAAAAAAACAATAAAATAAAGACGATTTAGTAAAAATAAGTTTTTACAGCAACTTATTGTTTAAAATATCTATAGAAAAGCTTCCTTTCTTTCCAAATGCTTTTCTGTGGGACTTTTATCAGTTTCACATTCTAATTGATCGATAGGGATCAGTACAGAAGAATCTTTAAAATAGACATGCTGAGATGCTCTCTTGTTCTTAGAAGTGCATGCTGGGTCTCAATAAAATTAACCCAGCGGTTCAAAAATTACTAAGAAAAGACACAGCTAGAGATACGTACATGCGGACTTACTGATTTAATGAGCCTCTCTTTCCTAGAACCGTAAAATTCGGTCTGACGTCTAAATAAAAAGAATAATTGTAAACCAGTTCTCACAAGCAGATCCTTGTGATTTTTTCGGAAAAAAAAGAGAAATCCCTGTAAGTATAAATGATTTTGTAAATGATTTCTTACTGTTGGTTCTCCACGTGGTATTAGAATCATGGAACTCTCGACATATTTTATAATTAATTTTTTTTTACATCACTTATTTTTATCAATCAAAATTTAGTTTTCTGTTTCGTCATCCAGTTCAGGAAATATTCGTTAAATGCATTCAATCAACAAAAAGAAACCCATTCTGACTGAATTTATTATTTTTTGAAAATACCGGTAGTGTTCGGTTTTTTTTTTCCGCTGTTTCACTGAGTTTGTTCTGTTACTTCCTACTATATTGCTGTCCATTTGCAATGTTCCTTGAAATGAAATGAGTTTGGGAGCACTGTTTTACAGTTTTCAATGTTAAATTTAATTTAAATGGCAAATGTTTGTAAGAAAACAAAACTGATATTGGGTAACTGATGATTTGCTTTTCAACTAAGTGTTCCTCTTTGGTCGAATGCAATTTTGGAAAAGGTCCACGTTGTCTTCCTTTGGTGGAGGTGGATAACTTCCCTCAACCAAGACGTCACCAAGTGCTTCCGCAGATATCAGAGATACCAAATGCTAGCGAAAAAAAAAATGGCCACAAGAAACGTACAGGACGAAAAAAAGAGTGGAATAAAAAAAAAAAAAAATCATACCAAGGAGCGTTGTACGATGCAAATACAATTTCTGGCGTAATGGCCAATTTGAAATGTAAATCGGGAGCTGCTCTACTTAAGGCGGGGAAGTTGCTCTCAGCCATTGCTCTCACCTCATTGCCTCCGTCGCTGCAGGGTGTCTCCTGCCGCTCTTTGCTGGTGAAATACATGCTAACATTCAGCCCAGCCGAGAATCCTAGATTTGATTAGGTATTTTTTTTTCATTCTTAGTTTTTCTCCAAGGTTTTTTTTTTTTTTTTTTCATTTCCGTATTTTTTCTATTATTTATTTCTATTATTTTTATTTCTTTTATTTTTTCTATATTTAAAATTTAAAAATATGATATTTAATATTTTACTTAGATACTTTAAATTTTCATTTGCTTTGTATTTATAGTTTCTTTGTCTTTGTAGGCTGTACCTCATTTATCCATCAGATAAGAATTCCTGCAGGGAATAAAAAGTTCTTAAAATAAATCATGATATTTGGAATCGAAACAGAGCTTTTATTTAAGGTCTTTCTTGTATCTGAATTTCTGTCGAAGACATGGAAGAAAAACACATGGAAGAAAAATCAATTTATATCCACATGATAGTAATTGTAGGTTAAGTCTAACTTTTGTAACTCCTTAATATGAATCGGAGCGGGTTCATATCGAACCAATAAAAATGTAGCTAGCGTTCAAAAAGTATTTGTCCTGCAAAGCTGTAACTTCAGGTCAAGGTAGTTTGTATTGTTAAAATCGACGAGGAGATACAAGTTAAAAAATTATCAACACAATCGAATGAAGAACTTTGTTTCCAATGAACCTTTTTTTTTAATAACTTCTTATGCTCTTTTACCTTACAAAAGTTTGTTGATCAACTACATGTTATTAGTTGAACAAAATTTTCGAGTTTTTAATCAGTGAAACACAGTTAAATACATTTTAGTGGGTTCAAGAAAGATAGTTAAAGCCAGAATTAGACTGAATAAGCAGAAATAGCAAACAATAAAAATGCACAAAGTAACAAAACAAATGCTTCTGGGGATACCACCAAGTAAAATTCTAATATTAATTGCCATTCTTTTTTTTTCATTTCTTCTTTTTTTTTTTAGGGTTAAATGTTTTTCCATTTTTCGATTCTCTGTATATGGTCTATCCATATTAATTTTCTTCTTGGATATCTGTTATGTTTTTACTGTAATAGTTTTCTAAAATTTTTCATTTTATTTTTCTCTTGTACGTTCTAGAAATGAGCGTGGTTTCATTTCAGTTGTTGGTATTCTATTTTTTTAGTCTATTCTAGGAAACTGAGCCTCGTCGAAGTTATCAGTCTATTTTAGTCATAGAAGTCATTTCAAAAACAAACAACAATAAGAAAATTTATTGTCATCAGGGCGATTTGAAATTTTGATAAGATAAACAAAACAGATTTAAATAAAGCTAAGAAGCAACAGTTGAGCTATGACCAGACGTCTTGGATTTTAGTCAGTGTCCCGATTCAGGATATGTCCCGAATTTTGTAAATAATCGTGAAAGTCTTTTTTTTTTTTTTTTTTTTTGCTTTTTGTCATGAAAATTGTCTGTTCCCGATTGATGTCGGAAAAATCTGATCACCCTATCTCTAACTAAAACTCTTCGTTTGCAAATATGTGTTAACTATCCAAATCGTCGATCAAAATACTAAATACCCGTTGTTCAAATCTTATTCAAAATGGTGATGATCAATGTCACGTCAAATTGCAACTGTTTATATTTTAATAACTTTTAAATTGAATTAAATAAAGATTTGGATAAAACAAGATAAAGATTAAGTTCTAATTACAATTACGTTTTTTAATGAACTCGGGGTCATTTCGTGGCATAAAGTTACATTGAAGATGGTTTTATTGAAAGCGAAACGTGCTATTAAGAGTTATTTTATTAACTAATAGATTATAATTCAAATTGATGTTGTTTTGACTGTGTTCATATTTGATTCTTATGGTGGTCGTAATAATCCCATAATCTATATTATGATGTCATCCATTTTATTATCATTGGTTTTTAACGAACTTAGTTTCTAATAAACGCAGATCGTCGTTTGATTCATCCGCTAGTTTTGAAGGTTGTCGTTCATTCCGATTTAATTAATTGAATCAATGACTTCCTGGTTTACCAAAATCCTATTTAGCACTTTGGAATGTTTGTTCCAATGACTCGGGATTGATCTGATTGGTTTTATTTCTATTTTTCATCATAAATTCAAATTCCGTGACGATTAAAAATCAACAATTTAAAATCACCATAATGAATTTTTGGTTTATTTTGTTTGTTTTAGACTCGGGCTTAGACTTTAAGTAAAAATAACCATCGTTCATTAACTTTTTCTGTTTTCGTACACTTGTCTGTTACTTCTTTTCATTATAACAAAGATAATGCCATTAATTTGGGAATATCAAATAACTTCATCTCCCGAACACAAAAATGAATCTCGGAATTTTTGATTGTTAAAAATTAATTCCTATCAAATTCTTACTTCAATAGGTATTTTTAATCTTATCAAAGATCGTGTAAATGCTTGGATAATTAAAAGGATTAATTACTGAATGAAGCAAAAGGATTTTTAAACATCAATGTCAATGCATTTGCTTTGTTTTGATTTTATTTTTTTGGGAATTTTGTTACCTTCATGCGCTCATTCACTGCAAGGATCCAAACGGGAATTTTTCTTACGTCTCTTCTCCATAATATGCAAGCCAAATTTCAAGAAGATCCATTGAACATTCACACGTATTACGGTAGAACGTTCAACACATACTTGAAGATTGATTACGTGAATCATCCTTCGGAACGTAGACTAACAAACTTAAAGTTTATGAGGAGGTTGAGAAAACTTAAGTCTTTGTTTGTTCTAGTTTGTTCGGCTAATGCTTATCTTGATCTTTTTTGATCCTTTTCGGGGTGAATGTCTTTGCCTTTGATCTGCTTCTGATTGACATGGGTCCACCCACTGCCACTGCTTCTCTGTAACCATCAATTTCGAGATGGAAGCGATAAACACCTTCCGTTGAAATGAGAGGGAGGCAATCGCCCTTTCCTGAGCCCCTGCCAGATCCTCAGGAGGAACAGCTTCACCTCCAGATAAAACTCCCTTACTATTCGAGGCGTCTCCTTGACGCATTCTGCGTTCCTCCTACAAAAAGTTATTCACTTCCAAACAACAGGGATTTTTTTTTTATTTTTTTTTCTTCAATCGAAACAAAACTAACATTTTTTCTTTCTAGTTCTTCGTTTTTAGAAGAACACACACATATATATATGTGTGTGTGTGTGTGTTCTTCTAAAAACTAAGGACCAGAAAGAACATTTTTTTATTTTTGTTAGTTTTGTGTGTGTGATCCTTTTGATAATCTTTTTCTGTGTTCGTGTGAAATGGATTTTCTTGTATAACTTTTGAACCAATAACCTAACAACTTAAAGGAGATGAGACTAAATCTCCCTTTCAATTTCAAAAGTTTTCCTTTCATAAAAATTAACTCAATCTTTATGCTTATCAGGTGTCAGACGATGAAAGCGTAATTGGTCACTAAAAAGTAATAACATTAATGTTATTAAGAAAATAGTTGATTGGTTTTATCAATCAAAGTTCGTTTTCATCTTCTAAGAAAAGTGAACTCAACGTTTTTTAGTTTTGAATATAAGTTCATAAATCATGGAATACCACAATGTATTACCGGGATTTCATTATCGGGATTTTTGTATACCAGGGGTTAAAATTTCCATTAAAAGAAATTAATGGGAACTTTATCACCATGCTAATTGTATTTAAACATCCACAATTACTGTTGTCATCAGTATGACTCCAAATAGAGTATTTTCCCTTGATGAATAATAATAATTGATTATTATTAATTCACAATGACACAGTTTTAGCTCTCTACCAATCATCAGACATGTAATAATCGTCTAAAAAACGTTAATCCAATGTGTCGCTATCCATTTCACTTATAAGGAGAGGACACCCTATATATTTTAAATTTCAGTGAGATGAAAGTACACATGAAGAACTTCAAAAAATTTTAGGGGTTTAGGGTCCAACTCTCAAAAGATGCGAGATATCATCAGATTCAAAATGATTTCATTGGATTTCCGCTATTAGCTTAAATGTTAGATATGTAACGAACCTATCAAATTGCTAACGCCACCCGCCTCTTATGCTGGAGTTGATGAGTTTGAATCCGTTCCACATACTTTGATATCTTTTTTTTTTCTCTCTATCTTTTTTTAATTTTCTTTTTTCTTCCAACATGTTTCTTTCTTCTTTTCCTAAAGTTTTTTTTGGTTTCCTTAAATGTATTTTTGCTTATTACTTTTTTTTTTTTTATTTTCTGGCTTATATTAGTAAAACGATTAGAAATTGTTAATAATATCCCCTTTAATTTCATATATATTTTTATTTTTATTTAAAAAATTTGAAGTGATTGAGAAACTTGCTACAGAAGGGTCAAGGATTACAAGCGAAGTTCGATCAATTTCGTTTTTTTTTTTAATCGTAAATGCAAGTTGTTCAAGAATATAACATCACTGAATAATTGCCAACACCAATATTTGAGTCTAGTCGTTAATTCTAGAATGTTCCTAACTAAATGCCAATGTTTTCAGAAATTATCACAATGACAAGAGCTACAGAACAAGAATTAAGTAGTTAAAGATTGAAGTTACATAGCACTTTCCATTTCTTCTGAAATTTGATGTCCATTAAAAAGAAAAAAAATCATTGCTACAGGAAATTTAAGGTTAGTTAGAATGGATCAGTCGCAAAGAGAGAATAAAGAGAAACTGGATTAGAAAGTGTAAAAGAAAAATAAGAATGGAAGAAATGTAGTAAAACAAGAATAGAAGAATTTATTCCAATTGCATTCAGAGAACTATAAGACGATGACCTCGTCTTTATTAGCTTACTTTCTTAAGAATGGGAGGTTCATCAAATCAGTGTGTGTGTGAACCCTTAGATGGAACTTCTTGAAACTTGATATGAACATTTAATTTTTCATAGAAATGTAATCTTTTCTATTTGAAATCATTTCCCAGTGGTTCTTTTCGAGAGATCAATGCCAGAAGGTGACAACAATTTCCATAGAAAAGTTTGAGAGTTTCAACAATATTACCTAACAATGAGATGAATCTTTTAAATTCGTAGACCCGCATTTTAATATTATTAAAATTAACGGACTTTAGATAAGTAATAAAGCGAATAATTGGACTGCTCAGAAGCCAATCAGATTAAGTCAATAAACCAAAAAATTGAAATTGTTTTTTTAAAATTACGTACCAAAAGGTAACAACGCTTGTAAATTTGAAGAATGAATTTTTTATTGAAAGATAACGTAACTATAAACTTGGAGGAGTGATGTGGGCACTTTCTCAACCGAAAGTATAAACATTAGAGTATGACTGACAGAAAAAATTTCAATTTAAAACAAAATGACTAAATCTGATTGGCTTCTGAGCAGTCCAATTATTAATGTGAAAGCGCGCGCGGACAAGTTAGACAGTTTTACAGAAATAGAAAATTCTTACTATTTGTTTTCAGCCGGTATCATAATTTAAAAGCCAGTGGAGTCTATAAAAGCCAGTTTTATTAGTTTCATTTTCACCATTTAAAAATAATAATCATAAAAAAAAAAAAAATAGCATTTTAAGAGAAGTAGGATTAAAGATCAATTAGGAACTCAATTGTGTTGAAGATATGGAATTAAGAAAGATCCCTGTGTTGAATTACAAAGATATTACAAAGCAATAAATTCTTTTCAGATTATTTTGTTATTTATGATTATGTTATGGTTTATTTAGATTTTGTTGTTATTTGTGTCTATCGTATACAAACATATTTTCATAATATTTGTTTGTTTGTATTATTGTGTTCACTCGAAACAACTTTAGAAAGAATAAGTTTTAATTTAGTTGTCTTGAATTTCTTTTTATATCAAATTGACTTTATTGACACATTAAAAAAAGTCTACAATTAAAAACTGATACGTTTTTAAAAAAAAAAAAAAAGTTGTTTACGAAAGATAGGTTTGCTTTGATCACTGTATCTGACTTATCTGAATTTCATTAGCACCCTGGAGATCGCTTGAGATGGGCAGAAATATTGATATCTTGGGTTTCTGCTTTCTTTTTCTCTGTAAATCTTCGGCAGTTTAATGATTGATGACCGAACAATCTTGATCTTCATTCAAAGAAAGAAAGAAAAGGAAAGAAGAGGAAAAGAAAAATCAGATCATCATCAATCGTCACTCTTGTCATCAATTATAGTCGAAGAGGAAAAAAAGTTCATAATTAATCAAAACAGACAGAAATTAAAAAATACTGAAAATTCAGCTTAAACCAAGTATTAACGCTTTATTTTAAAGATCTTTATCATATCCAGTATATGTATATATACATAGAGTGAAGTTTATTTAAGTGTTTAACTTATGTAAACTGATCAATCTCAAATAATATAATTAAATAATAAATCTTTTTTAAGTATTAATATTTTTTGCGTTTTTTTTTTCTGGTAGGAATTTCAATTTTATATTCTTCTTTTTTATTCTTTTTTTTTTAATTTTCATTTGATTAAAATTGAATAATTGCTTTTTGAATTGTTTCTTAATTTTCCATTGTTATTGGAAATGTTTGATGGTGAATCGAGTTAGGGAAACTAGTTGGGGAGGGTGAGATTAAATTAAAGAAAAAAAAATAATAATAGTTTCGAAATTGTACAAAAGCCAAAATCACTTCTTTTGAAATTGTTAACAATCAAAGAAAGTCTAATAAATAACTTCTTTTATTATTTAAATGAAGGCTACAAAATATTGTTAGTCATTTAAAAAAAAAAAAAGAAAGAAAGAAAGAAAAGAAAAAAAAAAGAAAATTAATTCCCTCCCACTTAATTTCGATTTAGTTAAACAGCTTGAAGAAAATTACGTTTTCATAAATTTCGTGTTAAATTCTTCCTTTAGGTGTAATTGCACTTTGTTGTCAGTTTTAAAGATGAACCCAACTATAGATTCTCGCCTCAATTCAAGTACAGCGCTACCAGACATTGATTTTTAGAATAATAAAATTTTGAGAAGTTTTTTTTTTTAATTAATATTCTCTCTATTATTTAAAAATGTATTTTAATACCCCATATAGTCAACCTATTTAACAAAGTATATTGTTTGATTTTCGATAATTTCTATATTCCTTAATTTCCATCGGGTATAGAAAACTATTTGAGCAAAAGTAGATCTCTTATTCAAAGTCA
>JAFIDM010000004.1:63878423-63897430 GCA_023159025.1 Thereuonema tuberculata
TGACTTTGAATAATTTAAAACGTAAAAGTATTTTTATAGAAATAGATCTCTTCTGCGTTTGAAGTTGAAATCCATTGGCCAGTATCTATTTGAAATTCGTTTTAGTATCTTTCCACCTAAACCTATTTTAGGAAATTCCAACTTTAATATAATCTAATAATATAATAAAATTCATAATCTAATAAAGAATTATCTACAAAATAGAAAAATGAAAATAAAAATTCAAAACTATGTAAGTAAAACATCCAACATTAGATCTGGGGTCCCGCAGGGTTCCAATTTGGGACCTTTATTATTTAATTTATATATTAACTCTATAAATAACTGTATATCCTTTTCTAATATCTACTTATACGCTGATGATGTCCTAATTCTCACAAGTGACAGAGATCAATTGAAAGCATATAACGGAATGCAAATGGACATTAATGAGATAAATAAATGGGCCTTAAATAATAAAATGACAATAAATATTAAAAAGACAAAAGTAATGACTATAAAAAATAAGAATAAAATTATAAATAAAAATTTATATTGTTTTTTGCATAAAAAAGATTGCGTAAATTTGGTCGATACTCAACAAATAAACAATGTTTTATGCGATTGCGATAAAATTGATTTTGTCACTCATCAAAAATACCTGGGTGTATATATAGATGAGAAATTTACTTGGACAACTCATTACCATTATGTAATAAAAAAATTAAACTCTTTAGCCTATCTGTTCTACAACATCAAGCATATTATTCCATTAAAACAAAAAATTATAATTTGTAAGTCCCTTGTAGATTCTATTCTAGATTATGGACTGGAGAGTTGGATTTTTATTAATAATAAACAAATGGAAAATATTAACAAAACATGTTTTAAAATACTGAAAAATATTTTTTATTATTTTCATACAAAAAGAATAGAAGAAAAGAATGAGATTAGGAAAAAATTTAAAATATTAACTATTGAAGAGAAGTATATCTATAAAACAATCTTAAAAAAATTTTTTATTATAAAAAATGAAAAAAATAATAATAAAAACAATATAACTAGAAACAATTGGCTTATTTCACTAAATGATAAGAAAATAAAAAACAATTTTGGGTACCGTTTAAACGGTAATATCATATATAAACTTTTTAATCAAATTAAATGGGAAAAGTATAATAGTCAAAAAATAGGTGACATAAAAAAAAAATTAATCATTGATATTATCGATAATAATATTAAATTAATAATTAATTAATTCTTAATTTAAGTGGGAAATTGTTCTTTAGATTAAACTCTCAGAACCTATATCACAGGTGTACAGTAACATAAGTACACCTACATAGGTCTGGTAAACATTAAAGAAAAAAAACAAAAAAAAACAAAAAATAGAACATTTAGCATAAAAAGATTTGCATTGAGTTTTTTTTTAGAAATCTCTAGACGGATTGATTGGGGAGGAAAACTGACAACATATTTTTGCACTATTTCAGTTCAAAACTACTTACCTGAGAAAGCTACAACTTTCTGACAGACAATGTTTTTAATTCGGATATTTTGTTTTGATTTAGTAGAAATTATATCCTTAGGTGAGACTATTCGAGCCCAGATGCTTTCACGATCAATGAACAGTGATTTTATAGAAAACTAAAAATTTACAGGCAAAACAATTGGCCGTCGTTTATTGAACAACTACATTTGAATTTTACCTTGAGTTTTTAAGGCTAAGAAATGGAAAAGTATGAAATGAATTATTTTGTATTCGGTATAATTTACCAATTGTATTAAGTATAATTACTTAGAATTACTGCATGTTTTGTTTCTATAATTTTCTTAATTTAAAAAACAGAACGGGATAAAAGAAACCATTAAGGAACGTAGACATCAAGTGCTTTCTTGGACTTCTTTTTGAAAATTGTAGCAACGCAATCGATTCAGAAATAAATTTGAATTTATTCTCCAATGGTTTCAATCAAATGTTCTCCAATGTTTTGGGATTTCCGACGCCCTGACTTTTGTCACCAATGATTTATAGTAATTCCACCTTCTTTTTCTATCTTTCTTTTATTTTTTTTTTATCTCACCAATCAGCTAGAATTTATGGTCGTTCTTTTAATCTGGGATTAAATTAAACTATAAATTTATTTGGTGCGACGGGTTCATAAATCACAGTTTAAAATGAAATGTAATTCACTGGAATTAGATCAAAGAATCCCAAAGAATAAAAACCATCTACGGTCTTTGTACATTTTAATTTCTTTCTTTCTTTATGGAGTTTCACGGTTTTAATCTTTTTTTTTTTTGGTGTTTTTTAACCAATTTTTCAATAAAAAGATAAGCTTATGACATCGCCATTTGCACGTACATCTCCTTCCATTGTTATTACTGAACTACTGAATTAATCATCTGTAATTTTAAAGTTTAGCACATTTTACTAAAAGCCTTAAACTTTTCTTTGAAGCTTTTTCGTAAAATATTATATTTAAAAGAAGAGAAATCTTTCAAAGTTAATTTCAAATCTTTTTTTTTTTTTTGTAAAGCTTGAAAGAAAGTGTTAAAAAAAATAGGGGAAAAAACCAATGAGTTTGATTAAATGACTTAACAGTGACCCTCCTTGCTATAATTATAATTTTGTAATGTGACTTCAGTCTGATAATGATAACATTTACGGAAAGTAGGCTCCAAATTCCCTCACAGACTTATTTAACATCTCAGAATACAATAGAACGGCTTCGATCTGATCTCTTTTTATCTAAAATCCACTAGTTACATTAATACAAATCATAAATTGCAATTCAAAGGGATTTGAAAACCTTTTAAAATTTAAAAAGAGCAAATTTAAAAGTCTTGAAATTGAATTCCCCTTTAGTTACAACAGCGAGACCAACAATCTTAAAGCTACCCTCATTCTGATGTGAAACAGTAAAAGAGAGGAAGGTTCTGCGATCGCCTTTCCATATGATCAGTTCGACGCTCTCTCGCTTCAATCCCCGGAAGAAGCTTTGCAAAAGAAATAGACCGGGCTCCATCTAAAATGAAATAATACATGATTTTATTCGGGAATTGAATCTACCTCCTCTCGACAAACACTATCTCTAACATAGCTCGCATA
This sequence comes from Thereuonema tuberculata, assembly GCA_023159025.1. NCBI lineage: Eukaryota > Metazoa > Arthropoda > Chilopoda > Scutigeromorpha > Scutigeridae > Thereuonema > Thereuonema tuberculata. The sequence continues at coordinate 63,881,515 of JAFIDM010000004.1, forward strand.
TACAGTAAAACCCCGTTATTACGCTCATCAAGGGACCATGACCTACAAGCGTAATAAGCGGGATAGCGCTATAGACGGGAAATGATTAATGAGATGGGGAAACATGATTTTGACACCATTTTACAGGAAACATACATGATTCTGCAATAGATATACTGCAAATGTCAGCTTATTTCCTATTAAAAAGATCTTTGATTGTGGTTTGCCGTGGGTGTGTGCTACTGTTATGAATTACGACATTTTCAATGTGGTTAAGATAACTATTAACGTCAATTGATACACCCCTAGGAGCAACACTAATATATTTTCGGAGCAGATTTAGTGCATACTTTACCCTTTTACGTTTGCAATTACCCTTCGCTGCACCGATAATTGCATCTCTGTTTTTCATTAAATTGTTCGCAGACGGGACGAGGGAATTCCTAGAGATTCTGCGAAATCCTTCTGACTTCTGTAGAATTTTCGTCGTACTTACGGAGAATATGAAATTTTTCACTTATAGAAAGGGATTTCCGCTTCTACATTTTGCACTACTATATCACAGACCCGCACTTCACAGAGTTCAAGGATTCCCTCCTATCAGTGAAAAAAAAAAAAAAAGAATCTTTACAGTGTTACATTTCTTTTCGATACAAAATTTCCGATTTAAAAAAATCGCTACAAGCGGGATTGGAAGCGTTATAAGAGGGTAAAAGTATACAGAGATATATAGAAAATTCCAGGGACCATATAAAAGGAGCGTAAAGAACGGGATAGTGCTATAAGCGGGAGCGTTATATCGAGGTTTTACTGTATTTACCCTCATGCCTATGTCTAATGCAGAAAAATAACAACGTGTTTTCCTATTTCTATTTTTTTTTTTAATTTCGAAACAAAGTTTGTTGAATCTTGTTCAGTGATGTTTGAATTTCAATGGATTTCTTTTTTTTTCCGCTTAGGAAATATTTGACTGCAAGAATAAAATCAGAATTCACTTCTTTTTTTTTTTTATTTGGGAAACCTAAACTTTACGTTATATCAAAAATCGAATGCTTCTCAACTCGAAATTTATACAGATAACTTTTGGCACAAGAAAAATAGGGGGAAGAAAAAAAAAAGGTAAAAAAATCTATCGGATTCCCGCGTGGGACGGTGATTCTTATTTGAAAGAATCCGATGTATTCAAAGATTGAGCGTTTCTCCGCTGGCGGCGCTGCAGAGCCTCGTGTCCGCCATTATTGATTGATCGATCCAAATCATCGAATTTCTTTTTGAGAATTTACAGAAGATAGGCTAAGGGAAAAAAGAAATAAACTGTCATCGATTTACAGTATGTCTATAAAATGTTTAGATTTGAACAAGTTAGAAATGAGCAAGTCAAACTTTACTCACTTTCGTACCTTACTTCAAAAGCAGATTAAAGGAGTCTCAGTTGGAAGCTCAGATTCTGAGTTGACTAAACTGAATTGGTGCAGATACTAAGTAAGTCTAAGTTCTTTGTAGTGACAAGGCAGTGGTGTAAGTTCCTTTAAAATTTTTATATCCGCTTTTTTTAATTCAAAAAATATATTGCAACAAAAAAGTTTTAAAATTGAGTTTTAACTCGTACTACGCATATCGTTCCAGCATCTGTAATCAAAATAACTCAAATTACAGACCTCAGTAAAACAAAATAAAAATAAGACAAAGTATAGAAGATGCCCGAAGATGCCATGTCTATTATTATTATGGCGAAATCGATTGCATTTGTGAGTTTTTATTGTGTAATTTTTAATTTTAGTCTTGTGCGGTGGCTTAATTATATTCTGTTTATTAAATAATTTCACGCACGTTAATGTTGTTTATTATTATAGAAGTATTCGTAGGTTATTATTGATTGTAATATTACGAGCATCCTCTTTGATTTCGTAATATCAATAGTTAGGAGACGAACATTAAAATATATGGTCCTTGTTGCCTATGAATTGAGACAATTCAAAAAATTACTTATTTTTGAAACTTATTTTGGAATTCGCATGGGCAGATAAACAGCAGATGTAATCTGTATGTTGATTTTTGTAGAAATTGGACCCACACCGTAGAAATCAAAGAATACTGTTATCACAGTAAATAATATTGAAAGGTATTTGTACTTTACATGAGATAGTTGGATAGTTGGCACTCGAATACATTCTCTACCATTATTATTTTCGTATTGGATTTGATTTCCATTCAAGCAAATCTTTGGCTTGAATGAAATGATGTCACCCACTCCTAAAAGTTAGCAACATTCAATCTATTGATTCAGACGTACAGCTGAGATGAGGAATAGGCTGACAAGGCATCCACGGTAAAACTGACCCTTGTAATACTGTTAGATAAATTCGTTTTCAACTGAGTTCGATCTACCTTTTCTTTGGAAATTGTGTCAGTGTGGATCCTCGTCGAAAAATAAACAAACACAAGTGAAAGTCAGGGCCGTAGCTACCACCGGGGCAGCCGGGACAGAGTCGGCGTTAGGGGTTGGCGAACGGGGCGACCGCCTCAAGCCCCGCGCCTGGTTAGAAGAAAGATAGGATTGTCGGTTTTTTTTTGGTTGTTAAAATAGGATTGTCAAGGGCCCCGCAAAATTCATCTTGCCCGAGGCCCCGCACCCTCCTAGCGCCGGCTCTGCCCCGGGGCCCCCAATCCTCTAGCTACGGCACTGGTGAAAGTTATAACAATTCCCGTAGAACAGTAATACTTAACTATTTTTATCTAATTAAATGCTTTTTAATTAATTATTAATGCTTTTTATTTAATCCACTAATTCCGCATGCTTATTCTATTTGTAATATCAAATTTCTGATGAAGTGGAAAGCGTACTTGCAGGAAATATTGGATTAAATGTTTATGTGAAGTAGGAAGAACGTTTTAATATTTCTTATAATGTTACATCAAGTGTAATAAAATGAACGGTGTTTTACGGTGGACATTTTATGGAAAGTAACTTTCAAGTATTTCTTGTAGGGAATTCTTCATTCAGTCTAAGAGAAATGTGCAGTATTTCAAAGAGTTTCGAGCGCTCATACTTGCTACGTCAATGATACTAAACTTTAACATGTGTAAATTTAATAGAAAGGAATCAATACTATTGCTATTTTTTTATATTGATAGTGGGCATTCCCTTGAACTTGATAAGACTCGGGTCCTTCATTTTGAATCAAATCATTTTATTAGAAAATGCTTTGAATCTCTCCTTATTTTGACTTACCCTAATTGCTATAATGATTCAATTTCCGTTACAACTATCTATCAGTATGGGTTCCCTTACAAGGATAAAGATCGTTTTAATAACTCATCTTGATCCCTTTAATTGATTCCTGTAATTTTTGTTTTTAAATTTAATATCTCTTTCATTTTGTTATTAATTTATGTAATTGTTGGTATTGTTATTTAATATTTAAAATTTAAATATTTTTTGCTAGGAGGCTCCACCAGTTATCAGCTTGTCCAATCATGGCTTGCTATTATTTTGTATTTTATCATGCAGTCTGTATTTTGTTGTCATTCTACTTGAAAATGGCCGGCGAGCCCGGATCGAAACCCGGTTGTATTGTTATTTTATTAATAGATATTGCTATTTTTTTATATTATGTGTATGGCCTTGTTGATTCCTTTCTATATCAATGATGAAAACTCACTTGTGTAAAGTCTATTCATTTAGTTACGTATTTTTTAACAGTGATTTCGATATTTTTAAGTTACAAGGAAACCACCAGCCACTCATGATGTCCTACAACACCGCTCTTGTCTAAAATAAATAGGCTTATTTACGATAATGTCTTTAGAGACAAACTCTCATGTTAAATTATTAAACTGCAATTATTCAGAATAAAGCATTCAGTAAAGTTTCGAATTATTAAATCAGAGTCCTTTTTTCAAAGGTGACATTAACTGGAAATACAAGGCAAAAACTGATTTCAAATTATATACGAAACCAAAAAGACGTAATAAATGCTTCATTTTCAACCACTTCCTGTCAGACAGGAAGTGACCATAAACTGGACACTCTTATTTCTCCCTTTCAAGGCATAAAGATTCCAATAAAGTTTGTCCTGCTAGTATTTTGGGATGTAGAGGTGTGTCGGATGGACTAGAATAAACGTAAGAGCTTTCTCCTCTTTACACTTTCATGCAGGGGTCCCTAAAAAAAGAATAAAAACCTAACTGAAAATTGTTTTTAATAAATTTGGAAATTTGTTAAATTCACTCTTCGGATGAAATAGTGCATGGAATAGGTTCGAAGAGTCTTTCTCAATTTGATGGTCTCGAAAGATTACCTACATTAACTTAACAAACATAGAATAAATAAAATTCAAACAAATATTTACATATTGAAAATCCCCAGATGTCAGTTCCATCGCAAGCTTTGAATTTGCAGTAGCCAACAAGACTGCAAATGCCTGTAACTTCTGTGAGAAATGAAATATATAGAAATATATAGCCTGAAATACAAACTCAAAAACTTAATTAGTTTCGGTTTTTTTATCCTTTTTTTTACTGTAATTTACTACTGTTTTGAAAATTGAAAATGATATTTAATCTAGAAGAAATAAAATTAAATTCTGTTTGCTTTAAAATTAAAAACAAGATTAATATTCTTGTCTTTTCAGCTTTTGTTGTTTTGGATTTGTTTTTTAAGTTTACGTTTTTGTATCCTTGTTCTCTATTTTTTTTTTGTCCTACTAGGTGACATAAAAGCACCTGTATTGTAGGTGCTGGTATTGATTCTATAAATTTTATAACAACAGTTTCACAACAAATTAAAATTAAATCACAATAGATACAGATTATTACAAATATTACAAATATAACTTAAAGAATTATGCTTATTATGATGACTTATTTCCTGATAATAAATTATATTACTTAGCCATAAATAAGATATTTACAATAAGGAGGTTTTTTGTTTAGTTTTTTCTTTTTGAATGAAGAAAATTTATGTATATTTTTTATGTATATGTATATTTTATGTATATAATTTATGTATATTGTATGCACTTTCTTTCTCTATTTGTACATGTTTTCTTCCTTGTTTCCTTCCAAGTTTTTTTTTTTTCTTTCTCGTAATGTCTTGTTTAGTTTTGTTTTTTCTTTTGTTTCAGGTGAGCTATCTCTTTTTTTTCCTTATGATCATAATTGGTGAGTATAAGTTTTCTATGTATCTATTTATTCTTAACCATTGAATTTATAACTAATTAAATCAATTATATTCTAATTAGGAAGATTGATATAAAAATATATAAATTGTTATATATTATTGATATATAAATTGTAGCTTTTTGTTCACAACTTTTTTTTCATTTTAAGAAAAACGATAAAATTAAGAATGAAAGTGTACAAAGTTTTAATTTAAGAAAACGTGTAATATTAAAATATTAAACATAGTAAACTTCTTATGTAACGTAATATGTTAATATTACATAATGAAATATTCCAAAATATATTCTTTCAATGACACAGGTTTTTTTTTCTTTATAAGAGCTTTTATGAAGTTTTCAATAAGTATAGAAAATAGGCAAAGTTTAATTATTTTTTTCCTCTTATTGTACCGTTAATCCCCCCCCCCCCAAAAAAAAGCATATGTATTAAAAATAAATAATAAAGACATTTAGTTATCTGATTTTGTTTTAAATTGCTCTTCTTCTTTTAAATTTTGTTTTAAATTCGTTTTAATTATAAAATATTGTGATACTGTTGAGTTGTTTTCATCTGTTTCTTAATATTTATTTGTTATTCTTTTAAGTAACAAATTTAGAATAATAATAAATACTATTTTAATAAATTTAGTGTTTTAAGTTTGTATAGCTAACTTGTAAAAGACTGACAATTTATATCGTGGAAGAAGAAGAAAAAAAATCTAACACAGTTTTTATTATTGCTAAAACTCTTCATGATTTCATTGGGATACATTCAATGTTGTGTAGATTATACATGTGTGAAGCAAATTAGATGCTTTTAGAAATGCGATAAATGCATGTAGAATATTTTCGTACTGTATTAGCAAAGTTAGGTGATAAAATAAAATTAATATATACATACATAATGCGTGAAAATCATAATATGACATTCTTTTTCACAATAATCTATATATGGTCAATGATCGTCAATACCACGTGACTTCAACCTCATTCCTTGTTCTAAAAGTTACCTAAAATTGACATCAACACTAGAATAAATATCCACCGAATTTTGACTACGTTTCAGGTTTACATTGGCATAAAAAATGTAATGGTTCGTTTTTGAGTTTTTAGATTGCTGCAATTTCAGTAACTTTAGTATTTCAGTAAATTATTGAAAGGCCAGAAACGCTTTCTGGTAGCTTTCTGGTAAATTCATTGTTTCTATAAAAAACATACCCGGTACTCTATTTCTAAGCAACGGACTCTTGTCTTGAATAAAACAGTATAAATGGTATAAGGATGGTTCGTACTCATTACGTTGTTTAGTTTATTTTGGTACTCACGGTCTGATTCTAGCTTTTTGTACTTTTTGGAATCGTTTGACTGAAAGCAAGCATGGTTTCTTTTACAAGAGAAAACGTACGAAATTCTTGACTTCAAGTTTTTAATCACTTAGGATTTGAACATTAGGAAAATATAAAATGATTTACCAGAAAGTAGGGATTTTAGAAAACCTCAGTTTTGAGAAAAAATATCTAAAGATAGATAAAAACCAATCTTAATAATTTCATCTACAAATCAGAAAATCCATATCAATTTTGAAGGATTATTGGAGCTTAAAAGAAATAAACATATAAAAAATATACTTATCCGTTACGATTATAAATACAACTCATGATAATATTCTTCCACAAATCTTCTTTACTCCATAACAACAATAATATTTCGAATAATCGGTCAGATTATTTGAAATATTGTTGTTATTATGGAGTAAAGAAGATTTGTGGAGGGATATTATCATGAGTTTGTATTTAAATAAACATATGCCAATAGTAAAAACAAAACCTTTAATACAGTGCCTATAAAAGAAAGTAAGTAAAGCCATTTAAATGTCGATCTACCTGCAATCAACAGCTGCATAAGGATCATTGTCTTTTCATTGTAGGATCATTGGTTTTCCTTCAAAGTTTTCCAGTTTGCTAGTAGTATGATATGTAGTATAATCTACTCCCCAATTGCATTACGAAGGAGGAACGGAGATATTTCGAATTTCTAATGTTATTGATTTCTTATATATTTACGATAAATAAAGCCTTGTATTGTGTTGTGTCTAATTTGTTTGAAATTCCAAATCTTCATTCTTTTAATGATTTGTGTTCATAAGACATTGATTTATAGTAATCTCTAGAATTCTTGAAGTTATGACGTTTCATTCTGATTCGGTCTTGAATATTTATAATATTCTTAGCCAATACTGTGGAGTATTTTTACTAGATTTTTTTTTAGACATTAATCTGTTTGATTATTGGAAATCCACTGACTGCAAAAGAAAAAAAAAATCAGATTTATAGTAAATTATTACTTTACTCCATAAAAATAGTGATCATAAAATAGTGAATTATTCATTCAGATTTATAAATCAACACAAATCATTAAAAGAATGAAAAAAATATAAAATCTGAATTTGTTTTAATGTGAATTTGTGGTTGTTCATCGTGAGAATCTTGTAATGATGAATGCTTTTGATTGGTGTCTGTTCCATTTCCTTTTCTGTTATAACGAAATCGTCAGTGTTGTCATAAGAAATCGAAATGAGAAAATTCCATCTCCTTCGATGTTTTTAATATATTAATTGCTTATAGATCAAAATGGTTTTATTGCAGCAGAATCTTTGACAACCTCTTATTTTCCACGCAATCATCTTAAATCTCATCCAGATGTCTTCGATTCATTTCGGGTCGTAAAAATTCCTGCGTTTAAATAACAACGACTATTGATTCCCCATTGGAAAATAATACATCTTTTCAGCTGTAGGTTGTTTTTTTTTTGTCACCGATTTGTTTGGTTTCATAGGATATTTGTTATAAAGAAATAAAATATCAAAGAAAATATAAAATTTTATTGCTGAAACCTTTTTAGATATTTTTTGTTTTTTTTTTTTTATTTTTTTTTCTTTTTAAACCTCCTTGTGTCTGTTTTCAGTTTTTGTAACGATAATGGTAAATTTTCAGTTGATTTTCTTATGGTTTTCACAGATTTTCCTTAAGCTTTTCATTACAACGGAAGAAAAATCACTGAATATAATGAGATCAAATTTCTATGATTTATATAATAAATATGTTAAGTGTTCCCACGTATTTGTGCATTTAAAGCTTCGAAAACTTTATTGTTAAAGTCTAAAAGAAGTGTAGACTTTCCTTACGTATTTATATTTATTCTGGACTCTTGCTCAACCTCTAATTAATAGCTGAATTTCCATGGAAGGCTTTGTGATGATACAGAAAGTAAGAATAAGACCAACATGGAAACTAAATACAAAGCAAAACACCATCAACATAAATGTTGTTTCTTCAGTTCGGTTTCATTAGCGACCATTTGGGAGCTGTTGTGATAACGAACAAAATCGGTAGCTACTGCGTTTGTCCTGTCCGTCCATCCGTGTCTGCCCCCCCCCCCCCGCCCTCTAACAACTCCCGAACGGAAGGTCGGATCGGCAAATGGACTTCACCATCGTGATCAGAGGCCGAAACAACATAGGAATAAGGTATTTTCAGGGACCATCGCCCCCCCCCTCCCCCCAATGTTCGAAATATTTGGCATTGGTTTCATTGGATTTCCGCTGTTAGCTTAAATGTTAGAAATGCAACCATCTCATTTCAGTTGTCAGCTACAAGCTTGATGGTCAAGGTTTCGGATTCATATGCTGGAGTTGTCGGTTCGAATTCGTAAATCTACTGGTTTTTTTTTTTCCTCTTAATCATTTTTATTCTCAATGTCAAGAGGGTTTTTTTTTCTTATTTTCTAACTTTTTTTTATTTTTTCGTACGTCAATGTACTTTCTTTTTCCTTTTTTTGTTATTTTTAATTTTTCATTATTATTAGGGTTTCCTTAAATTTATGCTTTAACACAAAATTATACTTACTTGTATTAAATTATAGAGGTAAACAAAATAGTTTTAAAGTAGTAAAGCTAAAATTAAATGCTAAACTTAAAGTAGATGTTTAAAATTAACTGGAAAAAATTCCAGCATTTTGTTAATTCACTCCAAGAAAATACGATAAGATTATTTTTGGTTGGAATGAATACATATTGATAGAAATAAGGAAAACCCGGACATTATCTCGAAAATCTCGGGATTGAATTGGGTTACTTGGAAGGATATGAAAGAGGATGACTTACACCAAGAAGTGCAAAATGGAAATAACAGTTATTTTATCCGCTATTGACTGAAAGGACGAAAATAAAAATAAGGTAGTTACAACATTAAAATTATATTATTAAATGAAAACTGTGCTTTGGCGAAGGAAGCAGTCGTATTATAATAATAACAATATTACAATCGCTAGAATCATCTGTAATTAATAGAAAATAAAAATGAAAACAACCAGATTAGATTATTCCAAAAGGAAAAAGAAGTGGAACACGAATAAAGGTGGAAAGTCAATTTTAAATATTAATTGAAAGATTTGTAACAATGTACCATCTTAATGAAAGTACGACAGATAGTTATCATACAATATTAAGAATTTGGCTTAATGTAATGGCCCTTAATATTTGAGAGAGAAAGCATTAGAAACAAATATAGTTTGCAATACATATGTCGTCATTCCGTTTATAAAACTTCCGTCTCTATGAACTAAAGATCCAAAGAACAGGAAGTTTCAAAGGCAAATTTAGGAATGATTCCTACTGGTTTTGATAGTCAGGAGTTAAGGGCAAAGAAATTGTTTCTCTTCAAGATAATTCAAGAGTTAATTCTCTAAGAAAGATTAAATTGTAATGTTTCATAAAGCTTACAATCTCTGTTAATTTTGAGAGAACTGAACTCTAAAACTACCAAATGCAAGTAGTTATAAGAAATAGTCCAAATAAAAATGATACCTAAAACAAAACGTTATATAAAGAGAAATGCTGTCTTTGATGCAGCTGATTTGAATCTATCCTGACTTGATTCAAAAGTTGGTAAGCCAACTGTAATTAAAGCATCAGCTACTTCTCTACTTTACTTATATAAAAAGAAGGCATAAAACTACACCATTTTTTCAAATATATGCTTGATATTTTTTTTCTTCCTCTTGGTCCAAATCGTGTGTTGTTGGTTGGCTTTTAAACGCTGTCGGAGCCCGAGTGGAACGGACTTTTACTGCTGTCATGGAAATACGCTGATTCATTCATTCCCTTCTCCGTTTCCTTCCTCCGCCCACCCATCCCTCTTTTCCCCCTTCTTCCTCTAGGAAACCTCTTCTGCGAATGATTCCTGTCGTTTTCCGTTTAATTTAATCCAATTCCCGCATTATTTTCCATTGACCCATTCAGCTTCTGGCGAAGAAAATTTGAAGGATTTTTTTTGTCCCTTATGTTTCTTCTGTCTCCTATGAAGAACCAATGTTAACCATTGTATTTTGGTCTTTTATCGTCGTGTTCTCGTTCTTTCTGAACGAAATTGCTGCATTTTTATTTCGGTACATTAATGGACTTTTTTTTTTTTTTTTTTTAATGGGATCCTGGGCTGCTGTTTCGGACATTTGCGGCTCAGTCATTTCGAATTACCGTGGTTCGCATGATAGTTTTAAACAACATTGGAGAGTAGTGACCTTACTACATAAAATACCGAAAAAGAAACTTGAGTTTATGAAACTTTCCACCAGCTAGTTTTTCTGACATTATTGGTTAACGGTGATTCTTCGTGAATTCACATTTTCACTTACATAATAGTTGATGTGCCAATTTTGTAATCCCGAATTCATAACAATTCTAGTGAATAAATTTAAAAACTAGTGAATAGTTTAAATATCTTATAATAAACTAAAAATACTATACTTTCATAAAAGATATTTTTAAAATATTTTTATAATGATTTTTATAATCACAGTTAGTTCTTTGCAAAATTCAAATTAATTACATTGGAATTACTGTAATGTCATCGAAATAATTAGATAACAAATAAAAATTAAGAAGATTGACAGCTCGTGAGAGGAAACTTAATTAATTGATTCAGTTAATTAAAGTGAAAATTAATAAAGTTCATAATAACAAACTGTCAGATTATTATTGGAATTCATTAGTGAACAATAAAAGGATTTATTAAGCAAATTAATTTAAGTTTTAACAGTAATAAGAATTAAATAAAAAATAATAGATGTAAAGAATAATTAGAGTGTGATTTTTATTTGAAATGTGTGGAAAGTCAAATGATGTTGAATGGAAGTCAGTTTTTTTGACCACTTTCCTCTGATGACGAAGCAGTTTTTTTGGAATCTGTTTTACGGTCTGATTTCGCTTGTATTGGTTTCCGTTTCAGCAGCTGAAATCCGATTTCTCGTTAGTTTTTGACATCAGATTTCATTTCGAAATATAAGAAGAGATTTCTTCTGTTTCTTTTGGCCATAAAATCAATCGTACCAGTGGAAATAATAATGTACAGCTCAGATGGAATAATCTTTTTTCAGTTTTTAGTTGGATTTTGAAACAAAATATAAACTAACAAGAAACTCTCTTTGATAGTGAATCTGGTATTAGCCTATTTTCTTGGAAGGTGAAATTAACCAAATTAGTCAGTATGTATGAGTGTATTTATGTATCCATCTAACAATTTTTGAAATGCTGGATGACTCTTTTTACAATTGACATATTGAAGGAATAGGAATAATTGAAGAGATGATTTATCTTTTATTTTTAAAATCTCTTTGAAGCTGTTCCATGTCGAGAATTTAGGGCGAGAAATTGACGAAAAGCTCCATAATAGTTGCTGAAACGAAACATTGATTTCAAACAATTTACTTTGATGCTTTACTTAATAAACGAATTTCCGCACGCTTTGATAGGATTGGAATGAGAAAACTTAAAGTTTTATTGAATTTAATTAACTTTAACATGAAAAAAATTTTCTGTTGTATATTAAGCAGATTTAATAACTTAAAATTAAACATAAGTTTTGTTTGTTTTTTTTTAATTTGTGTCGTTTTTATGATGCTAAAAAAAAAAGCTATTTTATTAAAAGTAGCTTTAAATTGAAAATGATGATTTGAACGTGTCCAGTAGATCTGAGAAAATAAATTTGGCCAACGTACATATTAAAAGGTTTAAAAAAGTATTTAACACATTAATAATTGACATATAGACCGGTTTCGTTCCTTTTTAATACAGGACTTTAACGAGTGACAAAGATCATTCCAGTTCCATTTTTCCTGTTGGAAGTTTGTTCTCATTCCCGGTTCTCCATTTCCTGTCAGAAGATTGATCGGAGCTACGCAATTCCTGGTTCCGTTTAGAAGATTTCCTTTATTTTTGGTGACCGTTGGGAGGCTCTGATAACCATGACGTAATGCACTCAGAATTCCATTGGTTGCAAAAACCTACTTAGAATCCCTTAAGCGTATTTATTGTATTATCTTCGTTAAAGTCCTATATTAAAGATGGACGAAACCGGTCGTGCTTATAAGTAAATTTTGAATGTGTTAAATACTTTTTTAAACCTTTTAATAATGGTGTTGGCCAAATTTATTTTCTTGAGCTTTAAATTCTTTCAGAAACTTTTTGTTAAACTCATGTGTGCAGAGTTTCACTTTATTGATTGTGGTAGGTTTTATTTCCCAAACCGAGGATGAGAAGTAAGAGACGAAGAAGTTATTTCTTAATTGTTGATAGGTTAATAAATGTGTATTATGTACTTGATTGTTTGTGATGGAAAGTAACAATATAAAAATGAAGAAATTCAAGAATTAACATATAGAAAAAAAAAATTAAATAGTGTTTAATTTTTTTTTTTACAGACTACATTTTAAAAATCGACTCTAAAATTATTAAAGTTAAAAAGTAACATTAAAGTTAAAAGAAAAAAGTAGTGAATGAAAAAAAAAAAAACATTAAAAGTAGTACTACATTTCCTTTTCTGTTGCTTTTTAGATATTTCGCCTTTTATTATTTGCCACTAAAGGGATGCCATCAGCCTAATGATGCTCTTGGATGCAGTCTCGTCTGTCCATCTTCTGTTATTGTCATTTGAGTTCCATCGCAACTGAATTAAATTCTCGGTTGGTCTCGTGATAGCGTGTCAAGTTTCGTGCTTTCAGACGCTCGTGTTTTAGAAGTCAGAAGCTTTAAACTAATCGAAACAAAATAGGAGATGGTTTAATAACGTTGTGTCAGACATATTTTATTTAGTACCTATCAAAGTACGGTTCTGTTTGGATTCATCCATGAAAAATGGATTCTTCTTATACAGGATGACTGGAAAATCATCCAGCAGAATTACTGTGGATCCAGCGCGTCTGGTTGTCGGCTTCTATGTGGGCGAAAAAAGCATAAGAATTATGAAATATTCTTACGATATTTAATTTAAATTTAATTTTAATTTAAAGATATTCAAATGAAACTGAAGAAGAATGAAAGTTATAATAAAGTCTTAAAGAAAAAAGAAAAGATACAAAATAAAAGATGCAAAGAAAAAAAATCATTATTCATTTTTTTAACAAAATACTTTAATAATTTTTTTACAAACTTGTGTAAAAAACTCTTTCTTGTGCCACGTATTGGATGTCCTTTAGTGGCAAATTCTAGAACTATGATCTTCTACAGAAAGATGAGGCAGGGATTGTGGAAACTCGATGGAACCCCAGCAAAACGCTCTTGTTATAGGAAGTCATTAATGCAGAACATTAAAGAATTGATTCCACGCAGCTAAACCTGTATATTATCCGATATCATTGCGAATAACTGTATATTAATTTATGATACTTTAATAACTTAATTCTGCATTACAAATAAAGTTTAAAACTGTAGTAACTGTACTGAATAGTTTTCACAGCAGTCCAGTGTTCATCGTAGAGGTAGCTTCTTCTTACTTTAAACTTCAGTCTGGTCAAATCTCGTAGTGAAGTTGAGGGCAGAGGTTGAAGCAGTCAGTAATTGATGGCAGGAGCAAAACAGCAAAACAAGGTCAAATGTAGGCTGAGGTTTCTAAGGCAAGCATTCTGCAGACTCTTTTATTCTTAAAAGATCTTTGTATTTATCAATCTCGTTATTCGATTAAGAAAACACTTCTGTAAATCCGAAAATTATTATTATTTTTTTGCCTTACGCTTTTGGCGCATTATGCTTTTCTGTAAACGGTAAAGTTTGCTTGATATCAGCCACGAAGTTCTAGCGTTAACAAACGGCCGAAAAGCGAAAGAAAGTAATAGTGTCCATCACAATGAGTCTTCTCATATTCGGTCAAGAAGCAACACAAGCTTGAAATCCCTTGAAAACTGCACTAACAGAAATTTTTGACAACCGGAATTAACCCAAAAATCGTTTTAAATAATTTACGTTGTATTGATGTTGTAGCTTTGTCATTTTAATAAATTCCAACTTTACGTGTATCAGATTTCTTTCTCGAATGTTACAACGGTGCTCCAATTCCTGCACTTTCAGCCATTCAGCTTCTTTGCTGCCCATTTCCGTTTGATGACACTGATTAACTTTTACTATTCAGCTTTCAATCCGTATTTTCATGATCCTAAGTTGATCCACTTTATCATTCTAAGGATTCTATCATTATTTCGTTCCTTTTCAGATTCAGTTCTCACCTTCTGTGGATGATAGGATTATTCCACCTTGAGTCCATAGTTTCCATCCAGTCCCACTTTGGCAATATCAGGAACTAAGTGCCTGTGAATAGATACAGTTCTAGCGATAAACTCTGTGGATCTTCACAATAGTCTGATTCATATTCTAGTCGTCTGACAGTCAAATGATCACTCTGCAACTACAGTCGCAAAACTGTATAATTTCAGTGAATTTCTGTTCTTTGTTGATAGAACATTTAACGCAGGCTTTCGATTAATGGCGGATTTACGTGTGCTCGAAAATTTGCCTTGCACTGGAAAATTGACGACAAACTCGTACTTGCTCTAAGTAGATATGTTCTATTCTGATGTAAGTTTAGCAGCAACCCGGCAAAAGCTCGCCTAGCGGCGAGGAAAAAAAAATCATTTCGAAAACAGCTGCAGCTAAAGCTGTACACTGAATGCTCTTCTTTTGTTTTCATCCAGGACATCATTCACCACCTTCTCATCTTCCAATATCTTTCCTTTTTTTTTTTTCTTCAACATAGCTGTAAGATGAGTCGAGCATTTGTAGCAAAGCTAAAGCAGTAAAAGCAATCTGTTCTTCACTTCACCATTCTTAATCGCGTTAACAACAAGAACAAAACAGATCTACTGCCGGAAAGTCCCTTGCCTGCGTAAAACCTCCATTTCACTAAACGGCAACTGGCAGTTCTCGAGCACATGTAAAGCAGCTCTAGTACACTAATAGAGAGAGAGTTTTTGTTAAGATGGGTTTCTTCATCTTAAACCGAATATTCTGTTTAATTTCGCATAATCAACAAGCATTAGAAAAAAGAATGTTCTAAGCTATGAAAAATCTTCCTAAGATTTCAATAATCGTTTCAAGACTAATTGTTCCTTTTAATAATTACTTAATTTTCATATCAGAATAAATTAGAATTGCCTCTGAGAGTCATATCTGGAGACCACGAATGAATATGTACAAGTCCGTTTCTTAATTAACATCTGCATTTACTCTTTTAAATGACAATGCTCGAATACACACGAATAGTTGTTCTTGCATTTCCAAAATGAGCTCCGCCTAATACCAGCCGCTTTCCATCTAGTATGCTAAAGCACGAGGAATTATATTAACTCTTACATTAGAATATTATTAAGTAGATAATTGAGTAATTCAATTGAGCGGCGCGCCCTGATTGTTTGCCAAATTAAACAGCTAAGGAATATTCATTATTAAATTG
>JAFIDM010000004.1:63902430-63919542 GCA_023159025.1 Thereuonema tuberculata
TTTAGATTCCTTCCACTATTATGAGAAGTATTTTTATAGTTTCATTTGCTTGAAGATATTATAATGAGATATTATGTTATTAAAAATATTTCAAAGTTTGTTGTTGGCTGTGTGAATAATTAAAACGTTTTCTGTTAATCATTTCAATTCAAATCGTAAGCAGTTAATTTTAAAGGTAATTAAACTCTAATCTGATTCTGAAATGAAATTCAATTAGTTTTTAAATGTAATCAACTTATTCATTCACTGTAAATGAAATTACTCTTGATGTATCTAATGTATACAGATACATAAACAGTTAGGTATTTCCCATAAAACCTCAGTTGGCTCATTTTGCGTTGGATGTTTAGGCTTCGACGTTTCGCTGACCGTCGGGATTAGTGGAGTCTTTACCGCCGGGAAAGAAACGCGGTTATCATTTTAAAGGAAGGTTGGGTGAGTCCTAAGTCTCTTCCGGAAGAGAAATAACTTAGGATTAAACTACCAAGTGCGCATTTCAGTGCCTGTACCACAGAGCCCACTACATAGATACATCCTGCTTATAATTTACTCTATAATCATACGATCCAGACTAATTGAATTGCAAGATGTACAATCTTTCTGTCTTCTTTGAAATAGGTTTAGTTATTGTCCGACCACCACGAGAAGACAAGAATCGCCTATGTCACGTGGTAGGCGACGATTCTATGAACCTATTTGAGAGGTCAGTGTTGTTTTCCATTTTCAGTGCAAATGCACAGATTTAGTTTCTTGGTTATAACATAGAGGAATTGATGATATAAAATACGATATTATATATCTATTTTTCTTATATATCATAATAATAATATATTTTAACCGTATCGATATATAAAACTATTTGCTGTTTTATTCATACTGCTTTTTATTTATTTAAATTATGAAAAATCGTAATTATATATAAATTATATTAATTAATGTAAGTAACAAATATATAGGCTACACTTTGTGGTAATAATGTTTTATTTAACAATTAATTGTTGATAGTTAAAAAAAAAAAAAACTTGTTTAAAAACAATCCCGTAAAGTTCCTCAGATTTAAATATAGAATAGAAATTAAGACCATTGGCATTCGCACTTTTACTAAAATATTAAAAGTAGAAGTAGATTGGCATTAATAATAATAACACCATGATATTACAACTCCAAGATTTGATATAATGGAACGAAAACAAAACTGAAATAATATAATATTGTTTGTAATAATAATAGCCAATCAAAACACCAAAATCAAATTGTTCGAATAATCAAAAATATTCATTATATCAAATCTTGCCGTTGTAATTCATGCTGTTATCATTATTATTGTCAATCTACTTCTATTTTTAATCTTTTAGTAAAAGTGCTCATGCCAATGGTCTTAATTGTATATTTGTAAATGTTTTGAGGAACTTTACGGAATTGTTTTTAAACAATTTTTTTTTTAACTGTCAACAATTAATTGTTAAATAAAACATTATTACCATAAGTGTTTATATTAGTTATTTACATTAATTAATATAATTTATATACAATTACGATTTTTCATAATTTAAATAAATAAATAAAGTATGAATGTAACAGTTCTTAAACAACAAATCAGCTTATATATCGTTACGATTAAAATATAACATAGTTATTATTATTATTATTATTATTATATAAGAAAAATAGATATATAATTTCGTATTTTATATCATCAATTCCTCTATGTTATAACCAAGAAACGATATCTGTCCATTTGCACTGAAAAGGGAAAACAACACTGACCCCTCAAATAGATTCATAGAATAGATGCCTACCACGTGACGTAGACGTGGTCGAGAGTCTTTTCGTGGTTGTCGGACAATATTAGTGTTTGTTGGTATGATCGTGTTTTTCGATGAAGTATTGGAACGGAATCAAATGATGGTTTCTCTGTCGGACATCGATGCAGTGCAGGGAAGTAGGTGTTGGGGTCTATTTCTTAAAAACAATAAGGAAGAGTTTTCTGAAGTTTACAAGCCAATCTGTAGGAATAATTTTTTCACTGCTTATTTGTGTAGGAAAGCATCTAGAAAGTATTTATATGAATGCTACATTTTGTCTCAAAGGATTAAAGTCATTTATTTTATCTCTTTATTCAATTCTCTTATGTTATTAAATTTTCAGCATTACTAAATAAATAATGAAAAGGATTTGACATTTATTATAGTTTCGTTTAGTCTTCTGATACGTATCAGAAGACTTATATTCCCGTTTTGTCGGGGACAAGTATCATTACAATATCATTAGCTACAATGACAACAATCGCAACAATTGCGTCTTTCGCAACAATCACATTTATAATAATTAGGAAATTAGGGCAATATCAATTATATTTTCATAGATGTATTAGAAGACGTTGTGAAGCATTGTGATTGGTTTACTAATCGCTATCCCTACCTTGTTTTGAAGTAAAACCGCCAGCTCCATCTAGTGTCATTTTCTCAATCTAAGCGACAATCTGTACAACGGAGGGTATATTTTGATTAAGCTATGGCTATTGAGAAAGTTTCTAAAACATTTGGCAAAGTAAAATCTGCTTTACAGCTCTCGCTTTTAATTTGACAGATAAATTTAAATTCAAGACGTTTTCAGTCTTGAAAGACGATTTCTAGCATTTACGACGTATCATTTTCATCCAGAAATACAGAACTTCAAGGCTTCATATCCTGTGTATACCTTAATGGTACCTAACGATCAGAGAATGTTGTAGATTTGGTCTAATACCCTTAAGAAGCATTAGAAGAAAGAAAGTGTTAGAGCTAAAAAAAAAATTTTTAATGAAGTCAGAAAAATGCTTGTCCCTTATTGATCAAGGTAACTTACAATAGAACTGAAATAGGTAACTTACAATAGAACTGAAATAGGTAACTTAGATTGTCACAAATAAGATCCTATTAGTTTTGATGGATGTCTGAGGACCTAAAGGCAAAAGAAATCCTTAACGCAATTTATGATATTTCGTTTATTAAACATAAACTTAGAAGTATTTAAAATTTAGCGGAATTGTCTTAGTACAACTATTTCGGGATTTTTCGGTGCGGATATTCGAAAATTAGTACATCAACTATATCCTATTTAAGTTATTATTGAATAATATATCTATTTCAGCAAGGTAGGAAAAGCGATTAGTAAGCCAATCACAATGCTGCTCAACGTCTTCTGATAAGAAAATATAATTGATATTGATTTAATTTCCTTTTTATTATAAATGGGATTGTTGCGAATGCAAAAGACTCAATTGTTGCGATTATTGTGATATTATTGCGATTGTTGTGCTTCTTGTACAGCTGTATTATCAATGTGATTGTTGCGCATGCAAAACACGCAATTGTTGCGATTGTTTTGATTGTTGTGCGTTGCATTGTAGGATACATGTCCACAGACAAAACGGAATTATATGTCTTCTAATCCTTATCAGAAGACTAAAAAGTGATTGGGTAAGAAAATGAACATATTGTTGATGTTTTAATTTATAGCTCTTTCAAGGTTACGTAAGATATTTTGTATAAAGGTTTTCTAAGACACTGATCAAATACATAGAAATTGAATTTCGTTGCAATTCAGTAAAATTAAAGTAATGAGAAGAATGAAGAAAGCAATTTTAATTTAAGACAAAAAAGAAATTAAAAAGAATAACGATAAAATATAAGTAAATAATTTAAATGAGAACGGTTATGCAATACAGACGGTGATAATCTGGTAACCGAGCAAGTACCAGGGCTGTATTTCTTGAAACAAATTCTTCTTATTTTTATTATTATATCCCCACATACATAAAAATGTGTTATAGATTGTTTTGTAAAACCTAATAATACTGCTTTTTTTATCAAAAGCTTGGAATTTTTTTTAAACATCTATTATCCAAAGTTTTAGAATTTTCATTAATTAATGTGTGTTGAAAACTTTGTTTCATAGCAGTGAATACGCTATAATTTATGGTCCGATGATGGACCCGAAACGTGTTACTTCTCTTTTTAAACTTTGTTTTTTATTTTTATTTTAGTCAATTTGTTTTCTTAGACTTTTTAATTATAATTTTAGTTTTAATTTAAGATAAGAAAATGCAGACGACTCGAATTTTGAAAGGGAAAAGAAACAGCTTAAGGGGAATTAAATGCCACCTTAAATGGGAATTAGGGGTAGGAGATGTTTGTAGCTTCAGGTACGTTTCCGCTCACTGCTGCAGCAGCAGGTAGGGGAGGTGCTTTAGAGGAGGGAGAGGAGGAATGCAGTAGACTGCGCAGCAGCTACGTTTCCGCTGAACCGACTGCCGCCCTCTGCCCGGGGGTATTTTCTCCCTTCTTCGACCCATCAAGGTTGCAAAACTGCTCAATTCAGTCCATCAGGACAAGACAATACGTAGCAATTTTAGGAATGTGATTAAAAACCATTATTTCTTTAAAATAAAATCTATAAAGTTATTTTAACTTGAAATCTGATGATTGAAGTTTATAGTTCCATGTATAAAGATTAAAAAAAAAAAAAATTAACAACATTTTGATTTATATTACATTTGCTATTTATAAAAGATTATTTTTTTTCCTATAATTTAGGAACAATTATTTGCTAATAGTATTCCTAGTATTAGGGTTGAACAAAGCTAAATCCGGAGGAATGTTGATAATCCGCTTGCAATTTGTGATTAAAAAAAGAGGGAGGGGAGGGGAGGACAATTAAAATTTTCCAAACCACAGTTGTAGCAATCCAAACGTCGCAAACATAATAAGAGATGGACAAAAAATTCGTAAATTATGAAAGGATTTTTTGAAAATAAATAAATAAATAAAATGTTATTTTGATTTAATATAATCCATTAAAATAAAAAGGTGACAATATGTGAAAACCTTATTAAATTTTCTCATATACATCATATTGTTTTGATTTTTAGGCGCTTTTTATTTTTAAAGAAATCTTTTAGTGAGTTTTTAATTTTTATAGAGCTAGTTAGTTGGGCATTAGATGTTAATGATTTCCTTTTTTAACTTGATTATAAACGATTTTTTTCATCAGGAAACATATCTTTTAATTTTATGTGAATACATAAATAATTAAATGTTATTTTTATTTAATATAATCGATTGAAATAAATAAATAAATACAGAAATATCATATTCATTAACTGAACGTATTTTTTTAAATTTTGAAATATTAAAAATGCATTTGTTTTCATCCATAAACTCTTTCTTCTGACCACTTGCTGCGTGCAGCAGCCAAGATGGTTGCTCATTTTTTCCTTCCTTTTCGACTGCAGCCCTTCTGCTGCTCTGACGTCACGTGCAGCAGCAGTGAACGGAAACGTTTGTATTGAAAATAGAAGGGACAACAAAGGGGCAGTCAAGGTTACCGCCCCAGGGCTGCAGTCGCTGCTCTGCAGCAGTGAGCGGAAAGGTACCTTTAACTTCCTTTTTTCTACGCTGTAGAAAAAATTCTTCTGCAACGCCTTTGTTGCAAAGTGAATATCTAGAAAGTAAATCCTTTCAAAGTAATTCTTAATTACCGGTTGAAATAAGCAAAAAAACTCGCAAAGTAATGTTAATTCCCTTTTATTGCCGAAAAAGGAATTCTTTAAATATTTTAATTGCGTAAAAGATAATAGCCTAATATAGTTTTCTTTTTTAATTTCCCAAAATTAATGAGAATAAAATCCAATAATCGCTTTAAAACCTCTTACCGTTCTTTTTTTAATGTTTTACCTCCTTTTAATCTAATCGGATTAAGATTCATTTTCCTGAAATGGGTTTTGTTGTTTTGTCTTTTTTAGCTAAAGAAGGAAAGCTGGGAAATTTGTTCTGCTTTTCTTTAAGTCGATCAAACAGAAAATATTTAGGTTTTAATGAATTAATTATGAAAATAATAAGAGCATTTTTAATATTTCCTTTTTTATTTTATTGAAAACATAACTTTGAAAATTGAACAAAAAGTTACTAAAAGAACATAGGGTTTATTTTCTTAATTTTTTTTTTCGGATTTCATTTGGTTTGAATTAAAAGTAGCTTAGGAGGCCGACATTTCTTTATTTTTCATTTTTGAAGAAAAAGTATTTGAGACAAAATTATAATTTTTCCATAAGATTTTTTAGAGCAAGAATTCCTGTAAGTTTTTGGAGTCATGCGAATGTAAGAATGCGGTGTCATTGCAATTAATTCAAGAAATTAAAGATGTAGAAGGTTTTTCTGAAATTCATTTAAGTTCAGTTCGAAGGTTGCACATCTACATTATTTTTATAGAACTGAATTTGTATCTGAAGTATTTCTTCATTTCACGAGTTTTAACCTCTTATCCATGTACAAATAGTCTTGAACATAATGGCTCAAACCTTCTTATAGGATCTCTTTACCTTCGTACAGTAGGCTAAAGAATTGAAAGTTATTTTATTTCCTCAATAGTAAATACATTTAAATATAATCCTCATTAAAACATAACTTAAATATAATTTATTAAAATTTAAAGTTTGTTTACAGGATGAATCTAAAGTAGGGGGACAAACTGCGGGGGCGGGTTCCCCATACCAAATGAAATAAAGAAGGTCAGATAAACATATGACCGGAAGTGCATGGTTGCTGAGTTATTGCAATGCAAAGAAACGAACCCAAATTACAATGGAAACAATAGACACGAACATTGTTATTGGTAGCATGTAGTTCGTACAATACCACAATGTGGTGATCGCACACGTCATAGTAAATAAAGATTGGAATAACTCAGCAACCATCCACTTCCGGTCATATGTTTATCTGACCTGTTTTACTTCATGTAGTATGGGGAACCCGCCCCTGCAGTTTGTCCCCCTATTTTAGATTCATCCTGTAAAAGAAGGCTGAACGTGCATTAAATATAATATGAAAACGGAAATTGAGAACTGGTCACAGCGATTTTTCTATTGTCGTTTGCTTTTTCAGGATCCCACTTCCGAGAGCGGGAGAAGACTCCATAGGCTTTCACGGTTTCTGACCTTCATCATCGAGGGTAAATCTAGCTGATGAGTCCTAAAAACGATGAAACAGCTGTCCCAGATTCCCGTCGATGTTGGCTCAAGGCTTGAAAGCAAACGAATGTGCATTTCTCCATTTCTCAAAATTTAAAATTCTTAAGTTTACTAAGGATTTAGCGTAGCATTATTTGCAGATTTTTAAGTTGATCTTTTCTCAGAGGTAATTTTAAAAGTAAAAAAACTTGGATCATCAGAAAAAATCAAAAAATCAAGAAGTTTTTAATACTAAACAACAATACTGAAAAAAAAAATCACAGGGGGTAAAGTGATAATAAATATATTAAAATATTAAAATACACTTGGTTTTCTGTGCATCCGTTAGGTTGTGTTGAAATTCCGTATATAAATTAGTTTGTTACCGTATATAGTAAAGTGAATGTTATCGCAAGTCTTTATTTTTTCCAATGACTTAGATTAAGGGTTGGTGGGAATGGGGGCTTTGGTTGATATCCCTGCTTGTTCGGTTTGGCAAGCGTCGAGCGGAGGAGGAACAATGTTAAAGTCCTAATGTGTAAATTGAAATTACCAGCCATTGTCAAAATTCAACAAATTTCAGCCATTACTACTGTAAAAGTTGGAAAATACATAAATATAAAAAAGCTTTCGTTTGTCAAGCACGTGCGTAATCATTGGTCAGTTGTTTAATCTTTTTTCTCTATTCCATTTTTTTTCTTTGAATTTCTTTCTATTTGTCCTGTCTTTGTTTATTTCCCTAAGGGTAAATTATAAGCTTAAAGGGAAATTTTCGTCCTCAAGACTCAGAAGAAAAAAAAAACCCTGAAAAGAACAAGAGAAAGGAGAAGAAAAAAAGCATCGATGTTGTTCCGTCAAAGAACATAAACCAAACAGAAGAATGTGCTTTTTTTTTCTTCATCCCTTTTCCCTCATCCCCCTTTTTTTTTTCTGGTGTTTTTGAAAGTAGGAAATGGATCGACCCATTTCGAGTCCTCTGGGAGGGAGAGGTGGGCGAGCGATGTCCGTGAATAATTCAGCGGTGGATTCGAGTGTTTTTCAATCGCGAGGGGCCCAGCTCCGAGGTATGCGGGCGAAGATTGCTTAAATCTTGGTCTGAGTGATGTCAGCCGCCGTTGCTTCCGCTGACAGCCCCTGCTGACCCCGGTGCTGCGTCCGACAGGACATGGCTCCTCTTCGATTATAAATGAACTTTGCTTTCACCGTCTCTGTTTATGAAAATGAAAAAAAAAATTCGTAGGAACTTTTCTGTAATGGGTTTTGTATAAATCATGAAAATGGAAGCAGTGTTTGCTAAAAGTCCATTCGATAAAACGATCAGTTGCTCGTATCCAGACACTTTCTTTAAAAGAACGAAGGGGAAAAAAAGATCTTCAGACTGCGCTCAATAAAAATAAAAAAATAGTGAGAATTTCTTGAAAACATGTTTGATTGATCACTTTGCTAATTAAGTTTTTCAAAAATTTTAACACAAGAATTACAGTCATCAAAGAAGTAAAGATCAAACACTGCGTCTCTCAATAATCACGTGAACTCAACAATTCTATCTTACAAAACTGCAGTTAGAATCTGTCCTTAGACTTTGGAGTCTAGATTTATTCGAAAAGTGAGATGGGAAGCAGGCCAACCCATCAGTAGACAAATCCTCTTCTAAAAATACTCTTATGATAACTAATAAACAAAATTATACGAAGAAAAAGCTGAAAAGATTCTTGATATTTTAACTTTACCTGCTACTATTTTTTGGAAGTTGTTTTGGCAATTATGAGACCGTTAACGGTCATTGCATTAATTTTATCAATGCCCATCAAATAAAAACAGCAACAATTGTGTTTTCCTAATTTCTGATACGAAATGACCGATGGACGGACTAGAATGCATTTTTTGGGTCTTTGACAATTTCTGATGAAAAAAAAATAACAAAACAAGAGGAAAAATATCAACTCTCTTCGAGAGAGAGGACACTATCCCAGTAAAATAGTATTCTTAATAATTATCAGTCATGATGTGCGTAATTATATTAAAGAAGGACCAAACACACACATGGAGAAAATTCATGGAGACTTTTTTAATAAAAAGAATGAGATGCTATAACACAGAAATTTCGGTGACTAATGCCCTACAATATAACTTAACATGACCATTTAAGTTTGTATTGATAGTTCATATAATAATGTTGCACAACATCTTTATTAATTTTGTAACAATTACTGTAAACTATTGAATTATTACTTTGTATTGATTTGTTGAAATTCTTTTCTGGCTTCAATATTTTGTTCGGAGTCATGGAGTTTTCCATAATATTATGTTTATCATCTGAGGAGGAGGATTAAGATCCTCGAAACATGTCATGAAGTTTTTATATTGAAGTGTTTATATTTATTTATTTTACTTATTGTATGTGTTTGGTCCTTCTTTAATAGTATTCTTAATACTCTTATTTGGCTTGTTTCCACAAAAAAAGTTAAATATTCATTAATTAGTAATAAAAAATGTCAATTACCGTTATTATTGTTATAAATTGTTGCTCAGTTTTTGACTGGTGGTTTTAATATGATCTTTCATCGGAGTTCTCTTTCTCAAGACGAAGGTCATATGATGTTCTATGGTTTATAATGAGTTCCCATGTAGAAAATTACGAACTTTATTATTATTATTATTATTATTATTATTATTATTATTAATAATATAAGGCAAATTATTCTACTAAACAACCCTTGTATTATAGCCCTGTTCGGCAGATAATCACGGAAACCTTAATCCCTTGCACTGTTTAACCCTCCTGAGTATGAAATGCGTGATGCATTAACTTATGATTTGATGTTGCCTAGACATCATCAAAGACATTAAAAGTTTTATTATTGTAAATAAATGTTATGAAACTGGTCAAAAAGAAATTCATAAAATTACGTACGATGAATGCATTAGATCTCTTCCGATCACCAAAGAGATCAGACGCAATCAGTTTTTAGATGGGACATTGGATGCATTTTGTGGGTCAGGTGATAAAACACTTGGCTGCGAACTGTAGGATAAAGGGTTCAGTCACAGGCTGAGGTCGGGTAGTTTTCTCTACTTATTTCTTCTCCTCCCGGCTTTTGTCTAGTCCTTTCTGTCAAATGGGTAGCAGGTTTCTTGACGTTCCTGTTGGCCGATGATCACAGGAACCGTAATCCCTTCCACTGTGTTACCCCTCCGCGGCATGAGACGCATGGTGTGTTAAACTTATGCTTTCATATTGAAACGGGGCACCAGTCTCAATAGCATAAAAGTAATTTTGATGTTTATCAGCTTCTTCAGTAAAGAGTGTATTGCACAAAGAAGGCTGCCTGTCACTGAGTGCTATGAATTCTTAAAAGTTACTTCGAAAATATTTTATAGTGGGAAATGGACTTAAGAAGGCCCAATCTTTTGAGAGGACGTTTAGTTTTAGGAAAAATGGGTAATTGATTAGGCGGAAGAAGTACAGATTGTGTACTGACAAAATATCTTGTGATTCACTAAATGTTGATGTTGGCCTCATAGATCCACTGAGGCCTTTTAATTTTGAAGTGAAAGTATGAAAGATAGACCAAACTAGTACATATTTTCTAAACATTGTTATTCCAAACAAAGAAAGTAAAGGATTATAAAATTAATCACTTATTACGACTTAATTTATGAGGTTAACTTTGATGAAATAAAATGGCTGGTATAGAAAGAACTAATCGAAAAAAAGAACCAGAATTAAAGACTGTTTAATTTATATTACACTAGCAAAATACCCCGTTTTTCGTATGGGTTATAATGATGTGGATTAGAAAGAAATTGAAACTGTAAGATTACTTCGAAATGACAGGGGAAAGCATTGCAGACCTCTTAACTGAGGTGTACTGCGGGTTGCCTCCAATATCCTTCATGCTCACCCCCCCCCCCCCAAAACAAAAATTAAAAAAAGGCTATTTTTATACTTTTTACTTTGTCTACAGCATGGGACCTATTCATATGCCAAATGTCAAGTTTATAGCATTTTGGGAAGTTTGCTAATAAATTCGAACAGACACACACACAGACACACACACACATGTCCACAAATTTCCCTTTTATATTATAGACGAAGAACAATTAAGATTTAAACAAAAATTGAAAAATTAGGAATTTTAAAATGATAATTTCATTTATAAAAAAAATAATTATACGTAATTGAGTGACAACTTTTGAGTGGAAATTGAAATGATGATTGTTGGTTAAACATTGAAGATTCGGGTCATTCTGCTATTATACAGTTGTTATAATAGAAAGACTGAAAGGTAAAAAAGTTTTTCTTCTTTCGAAGCTATGAGTTTCTAATATACTGACTTCAATTTCATTTTACTAAATAACATGTTTCTTTCCGATTCCATTTCGCTTTTATTGGAATGTGGTTTGTTTCTTCTTCAATGATCCGAAATTATCCTTTCTTTCCTTTCCTTCTTTTTTATTTCGCTTGTCGTGGTAAGTTTCTTGAAGCTCTCCTGATCCTCTCACACAATCGATTGCCAACAGAAAAAAAAGTATCACAAAGGATTCAAATTTACGACGTTCCATTTGGGCAGTAAATAACCTCTTTCCGTGTCCTTTCGAAGCCCCACTTTCCCGCCTTCTATTTAATTGAAAAGCTCGAATCAAATCTCTTCTGGAAGTGTTCCAGTCTATTAAGATGAACACCCTCTATTTTACCAATTGATTATTCTTTGTTGCTAACATCACTTTATCGTAAGATTTTATTTAGTCCATATTCATGTACTATTGACAATTTCATAAAAACCGAAGTTTTATGTGTTTGTTTTCTTATTCTATTCTACACCAAAGACCAATGAGTATTTCTTTGAGATTGAGTCTTTCTTTTGGTGACTTAAAAATATTCTGTTTAGATGGTTTGTTTGGTATTTTTTTGGTTGGATACTGTGACTCCGTTTGTGGTTTTTTTTTGTTTTTTTTATAGTGGAAAAGTTTTTGGAGTTCGTGATAAAAGTGTAATGTCGGAAGGTACTCCTCATTAAAAAAAATGTTAAGTATCACTGTAATAACGAAATTACAAAAAATCTTCAGCTATAAATAATAACAAAATCTTTTTATACTTTGTGATTGAATTTACAAAAGTGCGGTTTCGTCAACAAAATTTACAAGGAACTTTACTATTTTGAAACTTTTTTTTCAGTCAGTTGTCTGTTTCGGAATTTTAGTATTAGCCATATGTTCTCACAAACTAATTCGTAATCTGCATTTTTTTTGACCTATCATTATTTCTTAATCCCGGTAGCGTTCGATTAGTTTTTAAATTTCTCTGTTTATAGTAATCATGCCGATTGTCCAGCAAAGACAAAGAATGTTGTTTTGATTATTTTTTCTTGTCTTTAGAATTCTTCGATAATATCCCGGCTCGTAGCTCATTAATCACATACGAACACATTACACAAAATCAATAGTTAGTTTTAACGTAATGATAAGAATACTTTTAAACTGCTTTTGTATTGATATTGGTATTTACATACATATTAGAGATTTTGTTTGGCCAAAAACTTTCGGGATTATTCTCAGGCACTTGGTCTGAAACGCATTTAATCTATTTTCCTGGGTTTTAGTAAGCTTCCATGTTTTAGCCCCATAAAATAATTCAGATCTCACATTACCGAAATAAATATGTATTTCATTTTGAATTGAAATTCAAATAATCCCCCAAAATTTTATTGTTTCTCTCGCGCTCTCGAAGAGCTGTACAATGGTGAAAGAGGTTGTCAGTCAAATGAAGTAGGGCTTGACTCTTTTCTCTTGATGTTGTAGATTCTAACTTTGGTGACATCGATCCTCTTCGTACTCTGAACCGTACGCCTAGCTCTATTGGCGAGCAATGTCCACCCCTTTTGACCCCTGGGCTTGGGCAGTCAGTTCCCGCTGACGGGCACGGTTCGGTCTGGTGGTTTCCCCCTTCTGAACCCTATGTTCTGCTGTTGGTTTCCGGCTCTGGCTGCTGGTAGTTGTTTCTTATGCTGAAACCCACCCCTTTTGGGTAACAGTTATGCAGATGTTGTTACGTGTATAGTCATATCCTGTCCATTAAATCAGTGACCCTTAAAAGTAGTTACAGCTTAAAGTCCCTAAACTTATAGTTTGAAAACCATGAAAATATAAGCAGTTTATTACAATGTTTAAAAAACAAGAAAAACAATTTGGACCGAATGATACGACTTAAAAGAATTCCAGAAACCAAACATTAATTTCTAACTCACACATAAGTTTCTAATTCTCAATGTTTTTTTTTTTTTTATATTAAAAAATTATAAATCAGAATTAACTGGTAGGCTTCTTTGTCATCATTAAAGCAACACACTGAAATATTGTAATTATTTTAATTTATTTTATTGTTTTTATTTGTTCAAAATGATTTGGAACATTTTCTACTTGTTTAAAAATCTGTTTATATTAGAAGTCTTAGTCTTGTCAACTTTCTATTCAAATAATATAGAAAGTTCTGTAATGATCAAATGCTTTTTTTTAACATAAAATTAAAAAAAAATCTATTATTCTTTAAAACTCCGTGTTCTAATAATGTAATTTTTTTCATCAATTCTTCTTTTAGAAACTTAACCCTCCTTCACCCACAACCTAGATCGAATTGTCTTTTCTATTTTTACCTTCTTTCTTTCCCTTCCGTTTTCTGGAAGTTTCCTGGAATCGTCGAAGTTTTTGGCACATCATTTTTCTAGATTTTGGCATAATAATCCGGTTATGATTAATCCACGCAGCATAGAAATAGGCAGGTCTCTTTTTTCCTAACTTTCTTTCTGCCACGAGTTTCTTTCTTTAATATCCTTTCTTTTCTTTTCTTTTTTCCTTAAGAAGTGGAGAAGATAAATAACTTTGGGCTCCAAATAAATATTTGGGATTTTAGGGCGAACGGTGACTGCTTCAATTTCTCAAAACAAAAACAATCAGTCAACATCTGGTCTGACAGCACACAAGAGCTGTTGGGTGTCTCGGAGGTGATCCAACGCCGGTAGCCGTAAATCTAATGGCTTTGCGAAGAAGCAGCAAAGGAATTAATCTGATTTACTAAAAGTCATAGGCATCAGCAATGTCTGCTCTAAAGAAATAAGTTACTTTGTCAGCGTCCAAGAATGTAATCCATCATGTCAGAAACATGTGCCGGATTTAATGGTTTGTTTCAAATAGTCGTAATATTATTAACGTATATCTTATAATAATAATAAAAAAGTAGTTTAACTGGAGAAACTAAGTTTTTATGTTTGCTATCTTATCTCAGCATTGATGAAGTCTAATGGTTTTTGTTTTTTTTTATTGAAAATTTGCCTTAATACAGAGGCTCCGTATTACAGCACCTTTGAACGATCCGTTTTTATACCTTTGAAATATTTAGTTTAGTGGCTAATGTTTTCTGGAATCTTAAGGTCAGATCTTTTATTATTCTCCGACTTTTCTGTTTCATCATTCTTATCATTCATCAGCTGTAATTAATCGTGAGCGTTTGACTTGAGAAACCCCTCAAGTCAATTACTTTGCTACTTTGTAATCTTTATTTGTGGAGCAAATCTCAGTGTTAGAGTTTGTCTAACGTTGCAGTAATATTAGGGAGAAAGGATTACTCAAATCCTTTCCCCAAACTGGAGGAAAATCCGACGCCTAATTGATCACTTAGGGAGACTGTGATTGGTCCGTCCAATAATTTACTGGCTTAACTGTTAAGCTACGGTTTCCGCTTCATTTGCAGAATATTTGCAAATTGATGAGAATAATCAATTGAACTTTAACATATATCGCCGTTTCATTATCAGATAATTGTCGTAAAAGAATAACAATATTTCACTGATGTTTGAGATATTCACAGTCCATTTTCTTTACAATCAATTCAATTGATTGGATTGATTTCTTCTTTCTAACTCGAATGCTTAATTATTTTTCTTATAATTTTAATTTTTTCTTATAAGTTTTGGTTTAAAAAAAAAAGCAAGTACAACCAGCCGTACTTCTTTTGTGCCATATGGTAAACAACAGAGATAGTAGTATTAAAAAGAAGTCCCTAAAAGAACTTTAAACCTACTTTTCTGAAGCAATGATCCATCACTTTCCATTAACTGAAAACTAATTAAATACTGTAAGCCGTTAATGTCTGATTACAAATGGAAATATTCTGGCCTGCACTGTTGTAATACGTTCTTGGATGTTAAATGATCTTTAATGAGAGTTACATGTCTTTAATAGTTTTCTATGACACAATTTTCATTAGATTCGCGTGTAGATTTTTAAAAATGTATCTACAAGGAGAAAACAAAAGACAGTTCGTCTCTATTCTTTCAATAATTACATTAAATTACATTGGCTGCTTGTAAGGGGGCGGTCAAGTATACAACATACAGATTTGCGGATTTTATGAGGATTTCTATTAGGAAAATAGGTTAATTCGAAGTTAGTGTGCTTAGATTTGCAGTGTAGTTTGAGAGTTTCTGTGAACTGTTTTGATCAACTAAAGCAGTCGGATTTTATGGTTATGAACCAATTCCAGCTGAAACTGAAGGCCTTCGACTTTTATTATTTTTGCTTGTTTTTTGTCCAGTGATTATCCTTCTGAAGATGTAGATTCTAAGCGCTGTGCTTTTATCGTTTTCTGTGAATAGACGAATTAAATCAAACTTCCTCGGATCAATTAATTAAGCCGTCTCGTAATATCTCGTTCGTGACGAGATCAATTCCGCTAATATCAGGTTCCCAACTCCAATTAGTCGGGAACAGCGATCAATGGTAGTATTGTCGTAAATTTCTGGTTGTTTGTTTCAGCTGCAGTGGATTGGACGCGTCATAATTAGTCGGAGTCATCGATCCTTGCCTTTGACGTCTCCAAGGAAAAAAAAAAGCGTCTAAATGAGAACTCAGTTTGGAACTCACTTTTCTATATTCACAGCTAGTGAAAGATTCTGGGGAAAATGTCTGCATTCGTCAACCAAAAAAACATCTAAAAATCTAAAATTTATTCCAAACATTTACACTCACAACCGAAATGTACTCGGCAGCCATTTGACAGACGACAGAATGAACTCGGGGATCTTTCTGGAAGAAAACTAACCAGAATCAAAATTCCCGAATATTCTATTCCATATTCTATACTGTAGCCCATAGACATGCGTCTACAATGTAAGTAATGTAACTATCTGTCTTTCACTCGTTAATAAAGGAGTTCCTAATCCTTTCAGGAACCTCTTCCTAAATCTTAGTGTTTCCCTGGGCTTTCTTAATATGTCCTGTGAGTGCATCTTTATGACGACAACATTCCTCAATTGCCTCCATTCTATGTCGAGGCAGAATGTTGTCTTTATACGATATTTCTTTCTTTTCTTTATTTCTTTCATGCGATATATGAATTTCACCAATATTTTTGAAACCTCGCAGGCATATTTTTGGACAAATGGCTATTGGGAACTTTTTCCACATGACAAGAATTTCCGTGGAAGGAACTGCTTTAATTGTAATTCATCAAGACAGTGAATTTCTTAGAAATGTAACTAAATGCCCATTCAACCATTTTAAATTTGCTATTATATGATTATAAATAATTTGATTTAATTAGTAATGTAAGCAAATATTTGCTGATTCAATTAATTTATTTATTTTGAATTGCTTTTTTATTTCAGCTGCCATTAGGTCTTATTAGGTCTTGATCTTATTAGGTCTTGACAGTCGTCTGTCGTATAAAAATAATTAACCTCATAAAATTAGAAAGTCTTGAAGAATATCGTAAGTTCTTTATGTTCCCCCTCCCCGTTGTAACTTTTAAACCGGCAAATTGATTTTCTTGAAATTTGATGTATATTTTTTTTGTGACCACCCGATATATCTTGAAAAGATAGATTTGATAGAATTAGTGGGAGAACCCGTATTTAGAGTTGGTTTTGTTGTCTTAGATGTAGTAGTAGTAGTCGTGACGCATTGGAAGTGCTCGGCATCTGCCCAATAATCCCCTCCTTCTTACCAAAAGGAGGATCTCATCTTCCAAAGCCAAAAGAAAAAAAAAGATAAAAATAGGATCTCAAGGACCAAATATCCGGTTCTGCAAATTGATCAAATCATTAATCATTTATGGCAGAAATAAAATT
>JAFIDM010000004.1:63928756-63941400 GCA_023159025.1 Thereuonema tuberculata
AATTCAATTTAGATTTTGTATTTTTTTTAAACAAACGAATACTGCTAAGTATAGTACAGTATACTCTCCATATCTCGAACTTCGATATCTCGAAAACCTTGATATGTCGAAAATTATTTTTCCCCTTGATATTACATATTCATCTAGTGTTAGTTTTAATTCTTATGTCGAAGAGTTTTCACTCAAAACTTGTTATGTCGATTATTTTTCGAAGTAAAAAAGAAATTTTTCAGGAAAAATCACTGTTCAGTTGTGTCAAAGCAAATGGAGGTTTTTTTTTCAAGAATCTCTCACACCCTTTATTATCTCTTTAAGGGGTCAAGGACGATTCCGGTAAATCCATCTGGTCGATAACTCCATTTGGGGAAAGGAGGGTGCGAGTGTGCGCTACTATGTCTCGTCAGTCATTTGTTACAATATTGCTTAGACAATAATTATAACTTCCCTAATGTTTTTGCCGACTAACTTAACCATACGCAGTAAATTCTGAATAATTTATGGTTAAGTTAGTCGGCGAAAAAAGTTAGGGAAGTTTTTAGTTTGGTCCTGAAGGAGGAGTGAGACATGATACTGTATACAGTTATACACCTACCCTATATAGTTAGGGAAGTTATAAAACGTGTTAGTGAATCGCCAGTTGTCTCAAAAATGGAAAGTTCCAAAGAAAAGAAAATAATACGACGCTTCATGGAATGCTCGGATAACGTGGAAAACGATGACTTTGTCGCTATTTTTCAAATAGAAAAATTGGTTGAAGAACAATTTCAAAAGAGATGTCGCCAGGCCACGATACTGGACTTTTTTAAGAAATTCTAGCAATGTAAGTTCATTGTATTTTACTAATTCTTTTCAATTTAATGTAATTATTTTCGACAAATTTTAAAAATTAAAATTATCATTGCTATATTTAGACTTATTGTCAACTATCATTATATATTTAGAGTTATTGTCAACTAACATTACATATTTATACTTATTCTCGTCTATCAAGACTCTAATTTTTAGAATATTATTCCGTATCTTGTGTTTTTACGTGAATTTTTATGTTTTGGTTATCTCGAAAACTCGCTATCTCGAATTTTTTTTAGCGTCCCTTCAACTTCGACATATCGAGAGTCTACTGTATTTGTAAAGGTTGAAATACCTTGAAACATGAAACTTTTTAAGAATGGACAAATTACGTAACTGATGTTGTCAGATTGTTACCTAAAAGTAAATAAAAAAAAAATGAAAGAATGTAACGACCATTGTTTTGGTGAAAACGTAAAGTGCGTAGAACTATGGATAACTTTCGAGTGTAATAATGGGTGCCCAAAAGAATTGCATCTTCTTCCAGGTTTTGATTCACATTGAATCCGTACTAAGAACTTTTGTTATACAGTGTCTGTAAAGCTCTCTAATCAAAACATTAAAATTAGAATAAATGATAGTATTGAATTAGTAAGTTCTAGAATTCAGTTTTCATATTTTTATCTGTATTTTTTTGTGAAATGTAGATAAGAGTTTTCGATACCAAACAGCATTTTTCTTATTTTCCTAAATGTACACAGAGAACTAAAGTGAAAATTTGAACGGAGATGAAATTACTAAGTTTTTAAAAGAGCATTAATGGAAGTAACGCAAAGCTTTCTATTTATTTTAAAGCTCTGAGAACACGACACAAAGCTTTGGAAATGATTTGGTTGTGTTGGCTTAAGTGGTCTCCGTCCAAAAAGGCATTTGCTTGCGACCGTCCTCATTTCTAATGCGATTACTTGAGTTCTGACACGAAAAACGTTCTTCCCCAAATTGTGGAAGCCTATCATTACTGAAGACGGAGGGCGCTTGTCATGTTTCCATCTCCTCCTTTTGGTCTTCTTTTCCTTGTTTATTAAATTTCCATTGCGTGGGAGATTAGTTTTGTATTTCGGAAACGCCGTAGTTTCAAGTTATTACACAGGTACGTATTAGCAAACAAAATAGATGAAGAAATGATTTTGTTCTTCGCCCTCGAAGAGGCAGCTTTAAAAAGTTCTCTTCAAGGAATTTATTTAATAACATGAAATAAAACAAACAAGCGGCTTTTATATTTCATTTCTATTTGCATTAAAGATAATGTCTTCTTTCACGAAGATTAAATTCCAAGTAAGCTGATTGAAGGAACAGCGGTTGCTCACTGTCTGACTCCATGAGACAAAACTTATAAAATACGAAAATAAAAATGATTTTTTACTAACAAGAGCTTTAAAAGAAAAATGAAGAATTAAAACTTTACAATAAAATATGCCATTCTTATAGAGAATTAGGCCATCCCCCGTGTACACGTGCTTGTTTTTCTATATCGCATAGAATTTGTTTAATAAGAATATTATATTTAAAATATTGCAACGTTTCGGCAATTATAGTTCTAATTGTAATTTTCGAATTACAAATAAACAGACGGATCGGAAATAAAGAAACAGTCTTGAGATTCAAAAAAAAAAAAGGTGGATTTCATTTATTATTGATTGGGGGAAGGGGAAGGACACATAAGTCAGAAAACAATATAAAGTGAGTTGTAGTCCCCGTGGCCTAATGGATAAGACGTCTCACTTCGGATCAGAAGATTGCAGGTTCGATTCCCGTCGTGCACATTTCATTGTAAAAATTATTTCTATTTTCCATTCTCAAAGGAAATTGTGCCAGAAAGACAGACAGACAAAGAAATAAAAGCTTTAGTAATATAGATTATTATTTGACATCTCTTTGTCAATTGCCTTAAAAACAGTGTTAGATCATCTTTCTTTTTCTGAAGTTGTAAGTTTTAATATAACAATTCAAATGCTTCTAATTGTTTAACATATCTTCATTTAATTACAGAAATAACCCACATAAGAATGATGTTAAGTCCTGCAAGTACTCATGAAACTTCTCCAAAGTAATATTTTTACTGGTTGTTAATATTTTGAAAGGTTTAAATTCTCTATCGACATACATTGTTGGATAGTCATCACTTTGGAAGGTTTGAATTTGCAATCATTTCTTGTGTTGACTTTTATAAAATGATGATAAGTTTGAGTTTTATGTAAAATCGTCCCCTTGAAAATCCCCAGAAAGTCTTGACTTCTTTATGTTTTCAACTTTCTGAGTATTTTCAAGTTTTTCGCGTTTTGTTATAAATTTGGGTGTCCAAGGCCTACAGATTCCTTGTGTGGATTCCTTCTGCATAATTTTGCTGTTTAATTTCGTTGCGATGTGGTTGTGTTGATACTTAAGGAAAGCCTCCGATATTTCAAATGTGACACAGAACAATTTAGCGTTTCTTGCAGTTCAGGAAATGTATCAAGATTACATAACGTATCCTGATCAAAACTTTACTATTTATTTCATGTTAAAAAGATGTGTTATTACTTATTTTTCGACGTGATGTTAGATTCTTAAAATCATTATGTCTGTATGTGCTTGTTCCCTCTAATATTTTAACTAAACAACACATTCCTGAATTTAACTACAAACAAAAGAAGAAACTGAATTGATAACTCTATAAAAAATTCAAAATAGTGTTTAGATCCCATCTATTCAAGTCCAGTTTCTCCCATCCAAGGAATTTTATCTCTCATTTGTACCAGACATTGTTTCAGTTACATCATTTATTATCTTCTTTCTATAATTCTATCTTTTTTTTTTTATTTATTTGTTTAATGACTTTATTTCTTGCATTTGGGCTCTGATCTTTAAAGAAACCAGTTTATAAAGCCTTAAAGTTTTTCTAAAAATTAGATTTTTTTTTTTTAGAAAATAACCTTTGAAATAGACATTGCCTAGTATTTACTAGAATATATAAGTTTGAAGAAAGAGGCTTTAAGAAAAAAATTTACAATATTAGAATGCGATTAGAGAAGAAATTTTTTTAAGATTTCAACAATATTGGAATATTTCTAATTCCAGGATTCTTTTCAAAATGTTGCCAAGTAAAAATAGTTTTAGTTTAAAATTCAGAAATATCAAGTGAATGGAAACTGACAGGTTTTTTTTACGGTATAATAAGATTTGTCGAAATGTTAAAATTTATCAGTATTAATTCATAAAATTAATAATAAAGTGATGATAGGAGGAATTATAATTCTTTTTGGTGAAATTAAGTATAATTAAAAGTCTATATCAATAAAATGAGAAGATAGTATTGTTTGTTATTGAAAAGCGAATCTTTTTGTATACGTTATCATCATAAGCTGATAAATAAAAATGAAAAGATTCTTATATATTTATTGTTGTTGATTCTATTTTATTGATTATCTGTTGCCTTTGTTTACAGTTGATATTTGTGATAGTAATATTATCCAAGTGCAGGAGTTCGGTTTCCCTTTTGATAAGCAATTCTTTTGAGAGATACAAATCAGATGATTGATCCTTTTGTAACATTAGCCTCCCCTTGATATCCATTTACTTTGATGTGTGTTTAAGCAATTGACTTTTGGTAAATATAAATTAGATCTTGTCTCTTCTGTCTCCCGGTATCGTCGATCTAATCAACTTGTAACAGGGATTGTCAAAGCATCTCAATTGTCATTCGCTAACGAACAATTCCAGATACTTTGCTTTACGTTGGCTTCTGAGTTTAATTACTTTTTTTTTTTTATTAATCTTTCTTTAACGTGCGGAGTGAACTAACTAAGAACACAATTGACACGCACAATTTACGGAAAGGATTCGCACCCCGAGCTGTCATCGTGAAGAGACTGGGACGGACCATTTCGCACTTATTAGTGCTCATCAGCCAGCCAAACTACAGCGATAACATGCTCAGGAGGTGCGAAACTACTAGCTATCCCGGCAATCCAAGATTCTTATTAGTTTATTAAATTAAAATCTATGACTTCAGTGTTTCTTATTGTATTGCATGTTTCGATAATTAGTTCCTGCTTTCGGACTGAAGTGAAATCACAACACAGCGACTTCAGCTTTTTGTCTTCTTTGACTTGTTTTAGTAATACAGGGTGTACCTGAAATGTGCTGCCAAACTTAAAGGTTGTATTCAATCACGCAAAACAACGAATAAATGTCATATAAACATGGGTCTGGAAATGCTTTATTTCCAAGATATAAACGATGCAACAATACAGAGGTGTTGACCGTACAGTCGCTCAGTTTCACAGAAAGTGCTCGAAATGTCCTCCACCGGCCGCAATGCACGCAACACAACGTTGTTCCATCGACTGCCGAACACGGTCGAAGATGCCAGATGTACGTCGAATTGCGTTGAACCCATCCACTATGCGATCTTGCAGTGTATAGGCGTCAGGAACCGGTGTGGTGTACACTAATGCGATAACCCTAAACGAAAAAGTCCAGAAGGTCTTCAGGGGAAATCAGGGGAACGAGCAGGCCATGTCACGATTACTTTGGAGCAATTTAATGACTCTTCGATACGACGTAAAGGCCAACACCTCTGTATTGTTTCATCGTTTATATCTTGGAAATAGAGTATTTCCAGACTCATGTTTATATGACATTTATTGATTGCATGATTGAATACAACCTTTAAGTTTGCAAGCACATTTCAGGTACACCCTATATATAAAGTTTCATAATACATATAATATTACTACATATATATAAGTTGATTATAAAAGTAAATAAATAGTTTTAGAAAACGTTTGTAAAATTTATGTGTTTTATTTATTTATTTATTTTTGTTTTGGTTTATATGATTTCAAACAGTTTATCCAAATGTTGGGAAGACTAAACGGAAATATTTAATAGAAAAATCAAATTTTAAAAACAAATACTCAACAATTGTTGCTATTTAGGTGTAGTTGCTTGTGATAATTCAATGTTTTTTGCTCCTCTCTTAATGCTCTTACACCTACACTCCTTACTTTGATGATGAAACGTTACTTGTATTGTGATCCAACAATGGCATTACTAAATATCACAGAGATAAAGTTTGTTGTCGAAATCTAGTTGTTAATCATTGGTAGTACGAATACAGAAAAGCGATAGAAATTTGAAGCCATTATTGAAACCAAAATTTTTCCATAATTTTGTGAAAACGATGTGTGTGTGGATGGATACTTTGTTTTTTTTAATCCTTTATCCCACTGGCCCCATTTTCTTTTGTATCCAACGGTGTTCCATGGAAATTTTGGTGGCTATAATAGGACTTACATGTAGATTATGTACGTATAATACACCATAAGTACATTACATAAATATTAATCATACAATGATCATATCAAAATTAATTAATCATATAAAAATTCTTTTTTTTTTGTTTTATTAAATACGACATAAGCTTTAGGAAGGAAATATCTGAATTGAAAATAAGCTTTTAATAAGACCCCCTAAAAGAATTCCGTTTAACTAACTGACTTAATTTAAGCTTACATTTCTAACTTACTTTCTAAGACTCATTATCATATCCCAGGAAGTGTTTTTGCAAATGGAAACTGACAGAACCTTCGATATTCTTTGTCAGTTTCTGTAGTAAAGTCTGAAATGGGTGAATGATTCATGAAACTTATTAGGCATATTTACGGATAAGAGATAATCTTATTTGTCTTTTTTGAAAAAGTTATGCGTGAAAATGATAGCATTTCAGTAGAAAAATTTTGGATACAAAACAATGAATTTTTATTAGGTGTAACAATTCAAATGAAGCTTATGTTCGCAGGCTTTTTTTAATTTGATTCGAATTAAATGTATTGAGACAAGTTAAGTCAATGTTTTCGATTTCATGAATTTTCAAGAAACAGAAAAATCTGAAGTCACTATTTTTTCGATAGGTATTACGAAAAAATAAATAGAGAATTTTCATGTGTATTGTTTTTATGGCCTTAAAAAAATTAACAGCAAGTAAGCTTCAAATTCATTCAGAAACTCCTTTTTTATACATATATTGTTTTAATCTTTAATCTATTGAAGAGACTATGCTCGGAGATATAACAATGGTGATTGCTGGTGCTTTGATTTTCTTGAAGAACTGTAGAAAAGGCAGAGAATCTAATCCTTTGAGATTGAGAACCCGACCGCAGCTTTGCTTCCCCATCCCCATGTGATTGTCTTTCATTAGTTGCAATGACAATAACTTCATTGTTGTCGACCATTACCATTCTGAGCATCCGAGTGGCGTCTCTCAGACGAGGAAACCGCACGCACACTCCGTGGATTACAAGGCGACTTGCTCAGTGGGTTGGGGGAACTCTAACTTACCCACTTATTTACACATGTCGTGACGTTCCTGTAATTGTAAAGTTTCATGTGTCAGTGTGAAAAGACGTCGTTTCTAGAACCGAGAATAACAGGGAATTGTGTTAATTCTGTTTCTCCGACAAAAGAACTTCGCACACCAAATCCATTATCAAGAAGGCTCAGGAATTAGCTATAGATTACAGAACAATGACGCTTCATTGTCACTTTTAGTTGATTTTGAATTTTAGAAATGAATAATTTACAAGATATCTTACATTCAGTACATTGTGCCTCGAAAGATTCCATTTTCAGCAAAATTCTTTCTTGTAACTTATTTGCTGTTAATTTTTAGCACAACGACGTATTTTCATCATCATAAGAGAAAATCTAAATGTACTGTAAGTTATTTACACCTGTTCAATAAACTTAAGTTCTGTTAAACTTTAATATAAGATTACATATTTTCATTTAGTGTAGTAAGTAATTTTCTGTTAATTTGAATACATTCCCTAAACTTTTGTTGTGATAGAATTTTGTAGATATTGCAAATGGATTTATAAAAGCTACAATCCATTTGTTGATAAGTGGACACTTGAAGCAATCACGTTCCCACCGACGAACAAATCACGTGCTTGTCCATTCTCATTGTACGTCCATTCATTCGACTCTTGGAATTTTGCCTAAATCTTAATTCCTAAAAAGTTTTTTTAATATTTTATCGATAGATCTTCTGGCAGAATTGAAATATTCATTCAAAATCACTTGAAGCTGTAGAATATCAACCAAACGTAGATGATTTGCGTTAATATAATGGAAAAAGAAATGTTTATCAATTTTTAAAGTAAATTACATTCTGTTGAAAAGTTAAGATCCGAACGAATAGCACAATTTAAATATCAAATAATGTAGCTAATTTCTGATTATTCGAGTGAAGCTTATCTGTTTGTTTTATGAGGAATATCAGGATATATATATACGTATATATTTTTATTGATTTCTTAATTTAGCTTGTGCTTCATTTATCCTACCGTTAAATGCATTCCCTAGGAATCGCTTATTTGTTTTTAGTAAATAAGCTGTAATCTTCTCAGATCTTTCACCATTAACAACTTTCTTTCTTAGAATCTTCTAAATATCTTCTTATTAAACGAAAAACAAAATACTCGTATAACTTCTAAAAATACAATATTTCAGTCTTTTAATCAAAGAAAAAATTACACATATTTAAGAGGAGGAAATTAACGTTCTCCTTCTTATTAGTTAACAAATTTAAATATACAATAATCATGAATTCTACTATTACATTAGCGTTTCATTTGTCTTATATTATTACATTATTATCTCGTTTACATTATTGGTTCATAGACCAATTGGAGTGAATGTATTAATAAAGAAAAAAATTAAAAATTTAACGATGTTTTATTTGGATTATTCAAAAAAATTATGGAGAAAAATCAAAAGTTAAAAAATAAATTAAAAATCTGCAATGATTAACAATGATTGTCAAAGAATTATAAATAATAATATATGAATAATATTGATCTATGAACCAATAATGTAATAAACGAGATACTAATGTAATAGTAGAAATTCTGAACCAATAATGTAATAAGGCAAATGAAACGCTAATGTAATAGTAGAATTCATGATTATTGTTTATTTAAATTTGTTAACTTTTTAATAAGAAGGAGAACGTTAATTTCCTCCTCTTAAATATGTGTAATTTTTTCCTGAAGAAAGTCTTTGGTTAAAAGACTGAAATATTGTATTTTTAGAAGTTAAACAACTTTCTTTCTATCTAATCACCAACAAGTTCTAAGTAAAATTCATTGTAACAGAAAAAAGGAATATAATAGTGTATGTATTGTAATGGTTTTCAGAAGTCAAGAGATGGACTGTATTTTTGCATTTCTTGTTCTAACATCAGTGGCATTTTATTTTTGTTTTTCATGTTTTGAATATTTTAAAGTCTGCTGTAAATTCTGTCTTCGTGAAAATAAAAGAAACTGCTACATAGAAATCTACATTCACATGTTGGGACATTTTTTAACGATTTCAGTCAAAATCTCGGAAGGGAACCGTAGTATTTAAAGAACATAGTGCATTATCGTAGATTGTCCTTTTGAATGTCAAATTTGCTGTTGGTTAATATGCTTGCCTTCCTAGCTCATTAGACATAACTAAGCAAGCCGTAACATAATCAACCAAAGAAATTGGAGGAGTTTCTTGACAAAATTACAAACACTGTGAGGTCAATCTGAGGAAAGTCATTGATAAGTCCTAAAGATTTTCCAGTTGGATTCACTGTGAAACATTGGAATAAGACATCACTTTGCAAAAAAAATAAAAAAATAAAAAATGCCCAAAACGAATCATTAATGATTTGAAGCTAGTTATTATAGCGCCAATATTATCTTGACTATATCTCCTTGCCCCTTTGATTTACAACAAACTATCGGAATGGAACCTTTCCTGTTGTCTAGACTACAGAATTACAGAGTAAGCTATCGTGCATTCACAATGAATCGCTTCGGTTTTAACAAAACCCTTTCAGGCACAAACTCTTATTTCATATGATACATGTATCATGTCTTCTTGTACCACGCAATTAATCCTATGCTATGAAAAAACAGAAATTCGAGAACTTAATTATATAAATATAAAAGAAAAGCGACTTAGAAATTGATATTTATTTTCTGGATTAAGAGAGATCCATATCCTTCATAATTTACTTTCCTTTTTTTTTAATTTTTTTTATTTTTGCTACGTTAATAGGAAATGAATTTTTCTTAATTGTAGACATTAAAGCACGAAACTTTCAAGATTTAAGGACGTTACCCAAGGCTCTTATTGATTAGCGCCTGTTTGGAAGAGTTTTGAAAATATCTAAAAAAAGAAGACAAGAAACTACACAACAACCACAAGCAAAACTAACCAGACATTGCCACAACATCACTGACATTCGGCCAATTACAACAGACATAAGTGATTTCAATCACTCATTGTCTTTATCAGTATTTGGCTTTTTCTTTTCAGTGTTTAATAGCCATTGGTTGTGGAATATGCTTCTTGAATATTTATATGCAAAATTCAATGATTAGTTATCAAAGATTACCATTATTACTTGTTTACCAGGAATAATGCTTAACTATGCTGTTATAACCTCTCTGATCAAAATTGATTCTTGTAATGTTATAACATTACATATACCGAGTGATTCATAAAGTACTGGAAGTACTCGCTACACTTTGTTTTTATTTACCCCCCCCCCCGGCTCCTTGTGTTTGAAATAAACCCAATGGAGTCAATACTCCATTTAACTTAGCCTATTCTAATCTCGCTTCCCTTTCCTTGCTCTTCCCGGTTGTGAAGGGTGCTAA
Organism: Thereuonema tuberculata; assembly: GCA_023159025.1. Taxonomy (NCBI): domain Eukaryota; kingdom Metazoa; phylum Arthropoda; class Chilopoda; order Scutigeromorpha; family Scutigeridae; genus Thereuonema; species Thereuonema tuberculata. Next base: position 63,939,286 of record JAFIDM010000004.1, read on the forward strand.
CTAGATCATTTTTTTTTTCATAGGGGCAGAAAAAAAGGCTAAAACGGGGACCCCCATAATCCGACTGAGAATCGCACGTTCGATCCGGAAATCTACGCCCTATTTTACTTTTTTTTACACCGAATTTGACAGAAAAATATTTCGATGTTCGTTCTGTATAGGCCTATTTTTCCAGTACTTTACCCTGTATATATAGTCCGTCTCAGATGTCTGTGGACTGTTATTACTTTGCTAAAAAAAATAGTATACATCAGTGTACTATCAGTATTCCTGTTAGACAACAAGGAAAAAAACAAACAAGGATGCTGATGTAACAGAAAGTAAAATGTCATTGTTCCTTCGAATGGCCAGCAGAAATGAAGACGGTCTATGAGCATGTTTTTCATGATAAAATGGCGAATTTTCTATTGCTTTAGAACAAAATAAGCCTTCAGTGTGTAAGCTTAGTGAATGTTGAATATGGTTCTTGGTCCAGTGAAGAACGCCGCAATTCACGAAAAGTTCAGTCTGAACTTAACTCCAAAAGTTTCCTTCTCTTTATTTTCAAATAAATAAGAAGAATAGAGTTAAGGTTTTTTTAAAGACAAAGTTTGCTTACTGTTATTATGAGATTATTTTCAAACAAGAGACACGTAGTTAAAGTACTTTGCGATATAAAGATAGTGTTATCAGTTTTGAGTACAATTGCAGTTCCTCAGTGTAGTTGCAAAGACCCGTCAGCCAACTGGACCTAAGCCAGAGATTCACACCGATATTCCGTAAGGAACAAGAAGATGTCCCTTAAGCAAAAATGTCTTACCCATTAAAGATAGTAGAATCTGCAGTACACCAATGAGCAATGAAAAGAAAAGGTTTCTTTTTGGTTCGTCGTGGCCATTTCTTTCTATTTATTGTCTTCAGTTTTCAGATAAGATGTTTGCAGACTTTTTCTCGTATTCTTTTTGATTGTCATGTTTGTACTGTTTTAATCTTTAAAAAATGTGAATTAATGCAAACAATTAGACTCTACAAACATCAAAATAGAAAAAATAAATATTTTTTTCCTTTTTCCTTTCCTTGCTTTTTTTTTTTTTTTTTTTTTTTTTAAGAAAGCGTTTGTGCTTCAACAACTTCAACAAGATCAGAATACATTTACGATTCTATTTATTTAAAGCAGCTATCACTATACAACTTATGTATAACACTTTTTCCAACTTACTTTTTAGTATATAAAGACGCTGATTCAGTTGCATCTTTCAATCTCCTTTTTTCTTTTTCAAGGAGAAAAAAAAGAAACCAATTGCTTTACTGTAATGCCTAAACGCTTTTTAATAAGGAGGAGGGGGGGGGGGCAAATTTACATGTACTAGCCATCATCATCGATCACAAAAACAACATCCCTAACAGACCATTAGAATCTACAGACCATTCCCAAATAACATTACAATCGCACCACCCAATTAGAAAGTAGTGTTTTATATATAATAAATGTTAATCCCAAAATATTGGATGATGTATCGCAAAATTAAAAAGTTTTGAAGATTTTAAAAAATATTAAGTATTAAATTCTTGCGATTGAATTCTCGTGAACAGTTCTCAGTTTTGTTTCTAATCATAAACTTACTTCCTTAAAACTAAATATCGTCTTTATATTAGTTTTAGAATTATATATATTAGAAAACAATATATTATATTCTTTATATTCGAAAACAACAATAGATTAGACATTACATAGTATAATTATATTGTTAATAGAAAAAAGAAAATAAGAAAGACCTCGAAAAATACTTTTCTGAAGTCATTTGTTTTTTAAAAATTACATTTGTTTTTGAAAAAGATAATAAAAATAAAATTACAAATAAGTGAAATTTTTTTGTAAGATGGAGTGAGCACCAATTTTTTTCCCGCGTTGTTTCTATTGATGTTTAGTTAGTTTTAAATTTTATATTGCTTCCATAATTTTCCTTTTTTCTATCAATTTCATTATTCCTTTGTTTGTTTTTTTAACCCTTTTAAAGTTCAAAATAACAAAGAGGCTTTTTCATTATTCCTTCTGCTGTTTTGATCTTGAATCTTTTGTCTTTACATCATCAACAAAACCTGAGGGTGCGATATTGCGATTTTAGAATTTTAGTT
>JAFIDM010000004.1:63941410-63951939 GCA_023159025.1 Thereuonema tuberculata
CAAAGAATAAAGATATACCAGCCGTGAAAGGAATGGGAACAAGGATTTTATGAGGAAGTTTCTCCAATCACAGGCTCCACAAAACAGCACCAGATGTTTCTAGAATAAAGGAATTCGATTGTAATTTCAAACGGATTAAAAGACCCTGTGATTTGTACAAGGGACTTATTTGTCCAAATACTTCCAATGATGCAAATACTGAGGTGGTCGAAATCGTATTAAGGTACAAGAGGTCTTAACGAAAGGCAGATCCTTTAATCCTAGAAAGAGAGAAGAATTGAATGAAATCAACAACTAGAAACGTACATTAGACTAAAACTTAGTATCTCTCTTAAGAAAGAAACATAGAATTGGGGCACTATCCTGAATCTCCTCTGTATTATGTTTGAAGTGTAAACCTCTCGTTTTTAAGTGAATTTTTTTTTCTTTATTTTCATTTCATCTTTTCTAAATTTTTTTTAGAGATTTCCAGAATTCCTAGTACTGTATTTTTTTATTATTATAAGATCAGGATTTTGATTTTTCCGTATTAAATTCCTTAATGTAATTTTATAGTCTTTTACAATAGTGGATTTAATGTACATGAATAAGCCGAATAAAAATGCTACTATTTCTAACTGTAAATTGAGTTATAATTTGTGGAAACTTGGGACAACTGTTTCGTCTTCATTAAGGATCCATGAAGAAGATGTACTAGTTGATGACCAGCTCTGAAGATGCAGACGGTCGTAAATGCCATTGCCGTTAAAGGGATTTCAAAGCCTAAGTATTCCTGAATTCAATATTTTTGGTCGTTTGGTAGAAAATGCATTTCAATAAAACTCCTGGTGGATTCCCCATTGTTAACAAATCCAAGATGTGATTATGAAAATTATTTACATTTTTTTTTTCTTCACTTAAGCAGCCTTTGAACTGTTGAGCTTCGTGATATTTAATTTCTGAGAAACATATTGTTTATGTTTTCAGAGAAAAATAAAAAAATCAATAAAAAAATCAATGAAAAGGATCAGGTCAATTTTAAACTTATTCCAAATCCCAAGTGTTTAAAGTATTTTACAAAAAAAGTAGGTTTTTTTCCCAACAAAAATTACAAAAAAAAAAAAAAAGAAAAAGAAAAATGAAAGATGATTTAAAATACAAACGTTTCAGTCGTGCAATTTATTATTTAAAAAGAAAAAAAAAATACTTTTAACAGTCATCTTAGTATTCAGCAGGATTTACAGTAACAACAATGACTGCTAGGGAATACTCAGGTTTGAAAGAAAATTAAGAACCACTGGATTAGATAATCGAGAACAAATAAATTTTAGATTCCTGAAAGCTAATTGCTGAGTACTGATTTGTGATAAGCTTAGTTACATTTCATTTCAGACAACTAAAAAGAAGATCATTGTTGTAATTGAAAGAAGACATTTCAAGAATAGCATTGGAAATATGGATAATTTCTTTAATTACTTCTGGAAACACTTGGGTCGAGTCCATTTGAAGATTGGCCGCGGTTAAGAAGCCTTCGGTTACACTTTTATTTCAGGCTTTTATTTCCATTACATCCGTAAAAGTTCTGAATCTGTATCTTTGCATTTCTAAAAGTCCTGAGATACTTTCAAAACACTGAATAAAAATTCACACTAACTTGAAGAAAATTTGGTAGCATTTTAATAGTGTCGCTTATCAATAATTTAGGTTGAACTTTCTATCAAATGAAACAGGGAAATAAGGTTTTACAGTTAGAAAAATGACTTTGGTATGATACAAATAAAACGAAATTTAAAGATTACAGAACTTATATTTTATACATTATATTTTATATTTTCATTCGAAATGTTGATTAAATTAAGAAAAAAATAATAAAAGAGCAATCAATTGAATTTGAAAGAAGAAGGGAAAAAAATGATGTGATTTTTTTTTTTTTTTATTACCAATTGGGACCTAAAATTCAAAAATAACTTTTCATTTTTTTTTAACATTAGAATCTAAATTATCCGGATCTCCATTATCCATTGTCTGCTAAATGTTACTGTCCTTCTTTATTCTCGAGAAAAACCAGTCCCCTGATCCGGTGAATTTTGAAGAGTAATTAATAACCTTGGCTCCTTTGTTTCTGATCAGGGGTGATAATACTTTTCCAATATCTATAAAACTTTTTTCTTTCTGAAATCACAAACGGTGGTCCAACTAAGTAAGTGGTGCATTATGCGAGTGTAACATCATTATTCAAATTCCTTGATACATAAATATATATGTATTTGTTAATTCATAAAGAGATAACCTACATATATTAAATTTAAAAGAATAACATTATGCCGTTAATCTGAAATTTCTAACTATCCAATCTTATAATTTTTTAATATTAATATTTAATATTTTTAATATTATATCTTTTCTTTACATGCTTGAAACTTTTCTTCTTTAAGAAAGACTAATTTTTCTCCTTTTCCTCTTAATTTTTTCCATCCTAATAATAATAAATGCTCACCTTTTAAAAAGTTGAAATTCCTGAATCTTAATTAAAGCAACGAAAAAGATAAAATAAAGGAAAGGAACCGGTTCTATTCCGTTCTTCCTTAAGGCAAAAGAAAAAAAAGATTAAAGAGGATTTAGTTTATTAATTTCTGAAGTTTGCTTCCTTATCTGCCTTAGGCCGAAATCTCTCCCATTTCATTTTTCAAACGAAACGATGGAGATAAGAAGGAAAACAGATGAAAGATGGCGAAAGAACAAATATTGGACGTAAATATTGTTTGGCAGATTTTGTATGAGACTGTTGTTTGTCAATTACATTATGTACAATGTCATTAAAAGTTTGATATTAAAGATGCACTGAGACAAGAATTTGTAGCAAAACTTTCTCAAGTTAAATGAAAATAATCAGAAAAAGAGGAAGCCTGCGGGCGAAACTGAGAAATTCTGTCGTTAAAGAAGAACGCAAAACTTAGGATTAAGAAGATACAGTTGTTGTACCAACTTTCAATTAATCGCATGACAAGACAGCATAAAAGGTTGTTAAAAAAAAGTTGTTCATTTAATAAACTGCTGTTCATACATTTATGTTGAGGGTTTTTTTAGTCGTTCATTCTTACTTACTGGTCCATTTTTTTTACGAAAATCAATAGAGACCTTTCGTATAATTATCTAGACAAAACAAGATAAGAGCCCATGGAATCTTTTATAGGAAGATAGATCTTAAGAATGTGTTTTGTCCTTATGTTTACTATTTTTTTGTGCCTAGACAAGGTTTTGATTTATACTGGTTATTGTGATTTTCTTATAGTTTTTTGTTTTTTGGAGAGTTCCCCCACCCCGGGAGTGGAATGGCGATCCATAGCCTTTCACACCTTCAAGCTTCCAATAGGTAAATCTAGTGTACGAATCGTAACAAGGATAAAACAGGTCCCTCAGATTCCCGTTGATGATAATTCAAGGCGTGTATGGAAATTTCTGCATTCTCAGTATTTGCGGTTTTTTTTTTATTTTATGCACATTAGTTCTCTAATTAAAATAATACAAAAGTAGAAAATACTATTAACACAATAATTGACATCGTTATGTTGTATAACTCGAATTGATATCTGAATTTTTTTAAGAGAAGAAATAAAGGAAATTAAGTAGATACATGAATAAATTTGATGCCTTTTGCGAAATTGTTTTTGATAATTTTCATTTTTCGCCTTGATAACAGCTGATTATGTTATTTTTTTTTATATGTCCATTTCTTGAAAAAAGATCTTTTATGACTTAATTTGCTTATGGATTGATGTTTCCAGAACGTAACAGTGACATCTATTGCAGAAATTCGTAACTGAATCTTATAAACGTAACAAAAACATTCTGGTTTTCGTATTTTCTGTAGTTGCGAATATATTATTAAATTATTATTATTATTTAAATAATTGTATCATCATTTTAATAATTTAGCTTGGCTGTATAATATCGATGTAGAGTTATCGATACTTCATTCCTAGCTCCACGTGAAGAATTCGTTGCAATTTGCTTTGCATTCGTTGAATTCAATCTTTGACTGAAGCTTCGAATGAATTGTCATGAAGCGTTCGGTATTCATTCTAAAAACGAATAATTTCACTGATACTGCCTCTAACAATATGTAAGTCAAAGTCGTCCATATCCACCACTGGCTTTACACGAATCCGCTTCATGCCGGAAATCGTGAACGATTTCCCGCGAAAAGACTTTCACCGACAATTTTCTTCACCGTCGAAGTGGACAAATTTGCTGCTGTAGCCGTTCTATCCAGCGCTTCAGAAACACATATTTCATCATTCTAGCTCTTGAAACATTGAAAATGTTCTAACTCATACCCCAGAATTGGTTATAACATCTTCTCTCGCATACTGATAATAACTTGGTTTGCAAAGACGCCATTTCTACGTTTGACATCATGACTTCCAGGCGAACGGAAGTGATCAGATTTCGCCTTATAAGGGAGTCTTTCTCTGATGAATTCAGCTGTAGCTCTAAGTTTTATGACGATCTAACAACGACAACGCTTTTACAGCAATATTTTTTGGTTATTAGCTGCGGTTCGGACAAATTTGAAAATTGTTTAATAGACTTGCGTTTTTATAGTTGATTTGAAACAACGTTAGAAATAACAACATAGACAGCCATATCTTATGTGCTCCAACAATAGAATATTTTCTTTCAATAACATTCCAGAAAAATGAAGATGGAAAAAAATCTTAAATCCAAAGTTTAAAAATATGAAAAAAAAAATTTTACAGATGAGTTTTTTTTTTTTAGATAAAAATACTAGAAAAAAAAAATGACTGAATTAGTTTACTTTTGCGACTTCTATTTCAAAATAAAATAAGTTTCAAATGTAAAATAATTGAGTCATTCTTGGGCACCTGCCAATCGCCGAGTTGAATTTATCGGACAGGGGCACTGCCTCTAATTTATTAATGACTTGATTCTGTTTCCATTTTGAAGTTTACTTATTAAATTTTGTACGCAGGTAATATGTTTGCCTGATAAATGACTTCCATTGAGCAGCATCTGTTACTGAGTGAATGGAAATAACAGAAAAGAAAACATCCAATATTTATTCTTCTCCTGAATCGTAAATATAATGCCTCTTACAGATCGAGCCTGTGTTAGTGGTTTCATCTGTTACTCACTAGGGGCACCTAGATCGAAAATGCCATTGGTTAATCTTCAATAATTTAGAAAACAACGTTCACACACGCGCACACAAAAAAACAAGATTGATAAGCAATACAAGATCTTTTCTGTTTTTGTTATTCCATTGTTCTACTTCTCGGTAATATATGAATTCGATCATTGTTATATTTTTGTATCGAAATACTCTGATGTAAATTTTGGAATAAAAAATAATATTAATGAAACAACAATCTTTTGTAAATTACAAAAATGTATTGTAAGTAAATAAGAATTTCTACAATCAAGGCCTTTTATTGGAAAGTTGAAACTTTTTTCAAGGGCATGTTTATTTTGTTCATATAAATTTGTCAATGTTGGTTTTAAAAATGGGAAATTCTAAAATTCCTTGATTGTCTCAAACTAATTTCCAACAGCTTTACATTTTAATATTAAAAATAATCCGCTTGAAAACAAGGTAGCGATAGCGATTAGTAAACTAATCACAATGCTTCGCAAAGGCTTGAAAATTATTCAAACGTGAATAAAAAACGCCTACTTATAAATAAGCGGAGTGAAAAGCCGGTTGCGTACAAATTAAAATACATTTTAACATCTTCGACTAAACTAGAACCACTTCTACAAGAATTTAATCTCAAGCTCGTCTCACCTTCAAGAAGCACCACCAGGTATGGAACATGTCTCAACGCAGTCTATTCTAACGTAAAGGTGACTCAGTCTGTACTCACTATTTATATGGAATAATCGTCATTCGTAGCTCAAACCTTGTTAATAGACTGAATTCAATAACTTTTGAATAATACATCGGAAGCGCAGTGGTGCCTCAAAGGAAAAAATACACAATGAAAAACTCACCAATGAAAATTTAGTGAGAAAATTCATGTGCCAACAGTACGCAGGCCTCAATGAATTTTTTTAAAGCACAAAAATTCAAACTGCGCATTTGAATTATTAATAATTGGGTGAGACCAAATTATTTATAAGTGACATCCTGGAACAGCTATTTCACGCTCGTTGGCGATCATTTTCTTCATTCACTTATCAGAAGCCGTTGCGAAGCATTATAATTGGTCTACTGATCGCTATCGATACCTTGGAGCCCGACCAGCTAGAGAGACAAACTCTACGGCTCTGAACTAATCTTGGCAAGACCTTTTCAACAACACCCTAATCAAGTCTCTAGCCCTCCTGGTTGCTGAGTTGAAACTTGTCCACAGACAGACAAACGGGGGATATAAGGCTTCACTGTATCAGAAGCCTAAAAATGTTATGCCTCTGAATAAAATTTAATGCGTATTCATGTTATATTTACATAGAGAGTGTTTAACCATAATCGAGAAGCAACTATAGAAAGGAGCTATTTAGTACATGATTTTAGATTTCATTGAAACTTTAAAGGAAAACATATTTTCTTTTTTTCGATTATAACTTTGTCAAGAGAAACATCAAAGGGTGTTGTTCTTCTCTTTATAGATAAATTGTTTGTTTTAAGTTGTTTTCGAGTTTTGAAATAATGTTGAGTTTTACTTGTCAGTTTTACAATCCTTAGCAATTCTTGTCAGTGCCTAGATTTGATTCTTTTCAGGTTGAATATCTCACAAGATCTAATCCCTCGACGCCCACTCCTTGAATAATAAAACCCTAACTTCGAACAACGGGAATTACTCGTAAAAAGAAAAGTCTTCATTCCATCGTTTCGGAAATTATTGTTTCGAGAACTAACGGCCGAAGAAATACAAATGTCCTACCTTTCTCATGTTACTAGTAGGTTTCCTCCATTATGACATGGCAAACGTATCATGACTCTTGTAATTGCTCTCTTTCTGAGATTTAAAAGTAAATGGCGATAGGATTCTTACTTTAGAGGTAAGTAAAAGTCGACATGCCAATTTTTGATTACCCTGATCTTAGAATATTCAAAATTCAATGATTGGCAAGATCCAAAATTAGTTGCACCAAGTTTTTACGATCTAGCCAAAGAATGATATTTTCACTGTTTCATATTGTGTTTAATCATTTGTTCAACAGCGATTAAATTGGCTAAAAATCATCCACACTCTAGAAGGTCAAAGAACAACGAGTCCTTTCTGTTATAATAAATACAACTGGATTCCAGCAAATACAGATCAAGAAGCAAAAAAATTTTTACGGCTAAACAAAATCTGAACCTGAACCTGCCTAGAAACCATGAGATAGACAAGAAAAAGAAGGGAAAAACATAGGTAAATATCTTCACCTAGTCTTCTATATGTGAAATGCTAAAAAAAAAAAAATAGGCCAAAGTCCTGGCTGATGAGAATTCAAAAGAAGAATCCTAAAGATCATTTTGGCAGATTAGCCCAAGATCCTTTTGCTCTTTTAAATTCAAATAAAAACCAATCAACGAAGTGATTGCCGATTAATGAGAGTTCACTGTAATTAATAACAATCGAATAACTACATAAGTAGAGGTTTGGAAGTTATATTTCTCATTTCTTGCTGATTTCTATGTTTGTTGAACTTGTTTTGAGATTTCTTTTATTTTTATACGGAATTGTGCAAGTAGAGATCGCATTCCCAAGAATGAAGGATTTGAAATTTCAGTTGCACTTCAAACAAAGGCTGGAGTCTTAATTTTTATAAGAAATAAAATGATTGTTGATGTAATGCTTGAGTAATCAGCTGAAGACATGACACATCAAACAAATAGGATCATAGATAACTTCAATGTTCTGTTTAAGTGAGGAAAAGGATGTTGCTGATGATTCACTCCATGTCGTTTTGCAGCATTGAATACATTTTCTTAGGTCAGCTTTATTAAAAGACAAAAACAATTAAACTAAAAGAAACATATTTCTGCAAATGATCTTTGAAGTTATCTTTCTAGATTGTTCTCTATTTATTATCGGTGCATTTATTAGATGTTTTCCTGCTGTAAACAGGACGTCTGGTGACTGGGTATGTCATGGCCAGTTCAGTTGCACAAACATAGCTATTGGGTCGTGTAATTGCACCATTTTCTCCAGAAAATATTGGTGAACGAAGCTGCGTTTCGAACTGGTGCCGTTATTGGATTTTTCTACGACTTAATTGAAACAAGAGAGACCGGAATTAGATTGTGATATATGTGGGAGTTTATTGGTCATTGTTTCTGCTCGAAGCATGTCTGATAATAGGAATCCTCCTACAAGTAAACAACCAAATATACCACGGGGTTATCGTCTCATTAAAATTGAACACACAAGGCTTGCCTTTTCCAGTTATCAAATCGAATAATTCCCCCGTCTTATTGCATTCAGTTCTAAAGGGTTTCGAAACATCCATCGGATTAACAAATAGTAACAAATCTCTGACAACTTCCTCATATCAACGATTTCCTCCACTTCTTAAAGTTTTGGTTTTCTTCTTATTTCAAAATATGCTTTTATGTGTTGAATTGCGAGCAATATTCCTAAACGCAAATACAATGTACATATTTATATATAAATCATCTTTAATTATTAAGATTTTTAACAGGCTTAAGGGTTCTTAAGAAGATAAAATTGATGTTATACTTCCAGGCAAATTTTAAAAAATAAGGATTTACAAGAAAGGAGAAAAGTAATATTTTTTTTTGTATTTTCTTGTAAATCCTTATTTTAACAAGCCAAAAAAAAAAAATATATATAAAAGAGTTGTTAATAAATATTTTCCTGAAAAATATCGAAATTAGAAGTAACAATAGAATTTTAATTTTATGTATTAAATGCACATCAAATAAAAGAAAAAAGACGGAGTTGTAAAGAGGAAGACGATGGCAAAAAGAGAAGAGAAGATGAAGAAACAAATAGAGGCTGGAAAAGAATGCAGAGATACAATTTTACCTGAGTTTAAATTGAATAATGAGCTATTGTAATATAAGAATGTATTTTAATAAGACTGTAATTCTATTGATGTAGAAATGTAATTTTAAAGTTTTGTTTTTTAAACCAACAAGAAATGGATGATAGTGAACAAGAGTGGAATTTCATTCGAGAGATGAGAATGAATAACGGAAACGCAATATTAATATTTATTCTAATTGCTATTTGATGATTTTATTCCAGGATTAATAATAATACTGGAATTACTACTAAGAGTTAATAATTTTATTTAATTATTATTTTAACTAGTGTCACCTTTTTCTTTATGTGAAATGGATGTTTTGATGAATTATCCCACTCAGTCTTCACAGGATTTGATCTCCATTTGATAATTCATGCTAACTTTAAAAAAAATTGAGGATTACACTTCTCTGCTTACTTAGGAAAGGTAGTCAAATGAATGAAAACCAACAATGTAACATGGATCACTTTAACATTTAACACCAGGATTTCACGAAACACACTTAATTTAAAAATTTAATAGCATTAAAACATAAAAAGTTAACCTGCTTTCGACCTCCTCAGACTCAGAGTTAAAGATTTCAAATGAAATACGTTTATATGCAACCCCTCCCCCCTGCATTTCATAGTAAACAGCTAAATTATTATGAATATACATTTTTATTGACATATGAACTTATTTATTTATGTTTGAACATTTTATTATAGAAGTGCTCCCAAACCTTACTGATCAGTATTATATTATTATTGTTATAAGATTTTCCCTCATAACGTTTGAATTAGTTAACATATCATTATTTCCAAATGATTTCCCTCTTCTTCTTCTTTTTTTTATGTTGATTTGCAAAATTAGAAATTATTACGGTTACTATTTTTAGATAAGAGAGGCTCGATTACAGCCTGTTTTTTGTAGACTTCTACTTAAAAATAAAGATTTCTAGATTTTTTTTTTCAGGAACTTATTTTGTTAAGGGTTTGGAATTTTTATTTGAAAATATTAAATTTATATAAATACTTTTTTCTTATCAGCAGACGTTTAAGAAACAACTTTCAAGAAAATCGTGATTTTTATCAAAACAATAATATTTCTATTGATAATGTACAAAGAATAATGTGATTTATTCAGAAACAGTTATAAGATCTAAAAGCTTTTTGTTGTCTTCGAACGTTGACGACCCAGTGCTGGGTATTTTCGTGTGACGCTCCGTGATCTTCTTTCTCTAAACTCGTATTTTTCTTCTTGTGTAAAGCAGTTTCCCGCCGGATCCTATTTGGAATCACCAAAAAAAGTGATTATTGATCTTTGTCTGGAGAACACTAATATTTAATGATTTAAAAAAAAAATTCTTTTAATATAATTATCTGTTCATTGAAAAATAAAACTTAGAAATATTCTGATGTGTTTTTGAAATAACTACATTGTTATGACCTCATCATCATTATCGTTGAACTTTCATTCCAAATCTAAAATATAAGGAAAGACAGTCTTTCCTTATATTTTAGATTTTTGTGTTTTAATTCATTGAAATACTGTACTTCAAAAAACATTTT
>JAFIDM010000004.1:63952339-63987191 GCA_023159025.1 Thereuonema tuberculata
TATTGCCTCTTAAAATGAATTTCCACAAAGAGGTTCACCGTTCTTTCAATCGTAACCCTTTACAAGGTTATTAAACATTTTCCACTACACCAGAAATAAATGTTAAAACACTACTTTTATTTCAAAAAACAGCAAATTTTCGAGGAGAAAATAATATTTCTGGTGTAGTGGAAGATGTTTAATAATATACTTTACAATAGGAAAGGTTTGAAGACGAAATATGGGACCTTCACAAGGTTCTTCCTGAATCGGAGGAGTGATGATTGCAATGAGGCTGTGGGTGAATTCTTCTTGTATGTTACCTGTAATATGGAGTTTTTGTTTGTTTACAGTTATTTTCTCTTTCCCTTCATATCTTCCTTTCTCTAAGATTACGACATCTACCTTTAGAATGCTAAGTTATGACAATTCTTCTTGAATCGCTATTTATTGTCTTTATTTGAAATATCAATTTCAATTTATTACAAGGGCTTGTTTAGGGAAACAAGGGCTCGTTTAGAAAAAAATTGAAATCAGAACTGCATAAATAATCGTGAAAATGAAGTCAGTTGGAGCTTTAGTTTTACTCAGTTCTAATACTTCATCCACATTCCTTCTTTGATTAATTAACGAAGAAAAAAGTTGGAATTAAAGTATAAGGATTCATTCATGAGAACACGAAATTCTTGTTGGTAAAACAAGTCAATCGAGACTTTCGTTTACTCAAATTTTCGTTCTTAAAAACGTGCTTTATATGCAGAATCACAATGTAGTTAGTTTTTTTGCTGGAATACATTATCTAGCGGAGTGGAAAGGAAGCATCCATGGAGAGTTCAAGATTTCAGAATTTTTGTTGTATTCCTTCTATTCTAAAAAGATAAACAAGGTAGCGACAGCGATTAGAAAACCAATCACAATGCTTCGCAACGGCTTCTGATACGTGAATGAAGAAAATTATTCAAAAGTTAATACAAAACGCCTACTTATAAATAACCGGAGTGAAAAGTCGGTTGCGTACAAATTAAAATATATGTTAACAACTTCGACTTAATTAGAACCAATTCTACAAGAATTTAATCTCAAGCTCGTCTCACCTTCAAGAAGCACCACTAGGTATGGAACGTGTCTCGACGCAGTCTATTCTAACGTAAAGGTGACTCAATCTGTACTCACTATTTATATGGAATAATCGTCATTCTTAGCTTAAACTTTGTTAATAGACTGAATTCAAAAACTTTTGAATAATTTTCTTCATTCACGTATCAGAAGCCGTTGCGAAGCATTATGATTGGTTTATTAATCGCTATCGCTACCTTGGAGCCCGACCAGCTAGAGACACAAACTGTACGGCTGTTCCACTCTTGGCAAGACCTTTTCAGCGACACCCTAATCAAGTCTCTAACCCTCGTAATTGCTGAGTTGATACTTGTCCACAGACAGACAGACAAACCGGGGATATAAGGCCTCATGGTATCAAAAGGCTAAAACAACGTTTCCTCAAAGTCCCTAAAACCAAAATTAAGTCATTAGAATTCTATCAATTCAGAATTAATTATCGTAACTTCATCACAGCAGTATGGAGATTATTACAAGTCAAAGAATCCACATCAAGCTTATTTCCAAACGCTAATGAAAGAGAGCTACGGGACTTTAAAGAAAAGAAACACTGAAAAAAAACATAAAAAACCCTTTATTGCAGTTAAGTTTTGAGAAATAGAAAACGAGCTGAAATGCCCGCTCCCAACTTCAGTTCCTTCAATACGACAATTGGAGAACACTCTTCTCCATTTAGATCCGACATCGGCTCAGAGATAACTGATTCTTGACACAGAGAGATTTCAAAACAACATTTTTTTTTAGTTTGATTTGTAATAAATGTATTTTATTGTGCTTTAAAAGAACGTCTTTAAACTTTTGAACTAAGATATTTCTCTGCCATTAATGATTTAGAGCAGACATGTCAAACCCGTTTTGCTAAAGGGCTACATAAGCCATTTTGCATTAGACCGAGGACCGCATGTTTTCAATATTAAAAAAAAATAAACAAAATAGGACAAAATAAGACCTGAATAGAAATAAATAAATTATTTATTTATATAAAAAAATAGAAATTATATAAAATTTCCAACAAATTAAAACTTTTATATGACAACTAGCGAATACGCTCCGTTATTAGTGACAGAAGAACAATGTGACTACATTAATTGGATGTTTCTTTAAAAACATTACAATTGTTACTCGCAATAAAAATGTTCAAAATATTCTAAACATCTCACCAAATTTAAATGTAAAATAACTACATTTAATTCAAAAAGCAAATTTTCGAAAATTTGCTTTTTGAATTAAATGTAGTTATTTTACATTTAAATTTGGTGAGATGTTTAGAATATTTAATAGTAGAGGCTTTAGAAGGAAAGATCTACTAAAAAAGTATGGAAACTTTACATGTTCAAAATAATCATTACCACGTTCATTACTTGTTTGTTTAAAACCAGTACAACACTAAAGCTACGCGAACACCATGCAATTTTTCTGCAATTTAGTCCTCCGATTTTGACGTCACGAGTTGATACAAACCTTTGTTAACCCCGAACACGATGCAACTCGATATGCAACTCGAACGATCAACCGACCCATGACAACGCAGATTTTAAATACATCACCTGTGAAAAAATTCGGTTATGTCTTTTCAAACATAATATAGGAGTGATTGATTTGCAACATATGATTAATATTTTTTTCAAAATTATTAGCCGCTATGGAATTGAATTTCATGGTATTATTTCGAATCAAAAGTAACGAATGACCAAAAGCCAATAAGAAACAATGCTCCCCTGGAAACAATGACGTCATAACTGTTGCATTACCGCGTCAGCAGCATTCCCATAATGCAATGCGTTTCCCAAACCCGATGTGGAAAATCCAAAAAAATCGAGGTTTTGAAACCTCTGATAAATTCTGCCGCATACAATTACTGCATTTCAGTATAAACTTTATTTATGCGTGAAAGAAACTCGCACTACTCTGATATTCATTGAGTATGAGCATGTCTTCAAAACGAATCGACAGATATTATTTTCGACGCCATTTTTTTCATGGGCGTGGTTTCCCAACTGTCGTGTTCCAACGCTGCCCTGTGATTGGGTAATTCCCAGTGATGTCGATGCAATTTTTCGAGTTGCAGCTGTACGAACAACTCGAATTGCATGACAAAAGTTGCAGTTAAGTTGCAAATAAACGGACTCAAGAATGTCTATATCAACTCGTGACGTCAAAATCGGACGACTAAATTGCTGAAAAATTGCATGGTGTTCTTGTAGCTTTACTGGTGAATAATGCAATGAAAATGTTCAAAATAATTATTACCATATTCATTGCTTGTTTCTTTAAAACCAGTACAACACTTACTGGTGAATAATACAATGACAATGTTCAAAATAATTATTACCACATTCATTATTTGTTTCTTTAAAACCAGTACAAGATTTCAGGTGAATAATGCAATAAAAATGTTCAAAATAATCATTACCACATTCATTGCTTGTTTCATTTCGGAGTACTTCAAAATAAATAACTGATATTTTTTTCTATCTTAGTTACGGAAAAGATTTTTTTTCCAAGAAGTCTCGGAGGGCCGCAGCCTTTATGTCGGCTGGTCGTGTGCTTAAGATTAGAGGATCTGACTAGTAATGAGCACGAGAATTTTATGACGTTTCATTCTGTATCACTTTCTTTATATATGTAGCGCGGAGTATGCATGAGTTTGTATGTAAAAGTTGAAGATATATATTATTAGAACTTCCGTTTCTACATATCTAATATAAATATTTTATAAATACAATAAAACTAATAGCTGTTAATAATATCTACTTAACTTCAGACAACAAAGACGAAAAATTAGTCTTAAAACTGTTAAAATAAAACATGCACTTTGTTTGTAACTAACTTCAATTTCTTAATAATTTCGGATCACTTCCATCGCTTTTGTTTGCAGTCGTGATATTCCCTTCTTTTCATTTGACCGCCTCTCTTTAAGGGTCTCCATTTACTCATTGCTTTGCGCTAATGGACCGACGCTCGTGTAATGGAGCAACCATTGAAACCAAACTAAGACCCAAAGAATCCATTAGAAAGGATTTGAGGATTTCTTTCTTTTTCTTCTACTTCTTTTTATCTCTTTCTCTCTTTTTAACTTGACCTGATACCAACTGTAGAAGGAAAACTACAGTAAGAGTTCATTATTCAAACTATTTCTTATTCGTAATGCCCGGGATTACCAGTGTGTTTCAAACACAGGTAAATCAATAACACCTGAATATCAGACACCAATTCTGTCTCAGAAAGTTCTTTCCTTCAAAACAAACGCATTTGGTTTCTCAGCTTATTCCGATATACATATGCATAATATTAGTTTTTTATTTATGATAAATTAAAATATGAGCAATGTTATTTTGGTCGAAATCTCCCTACAATCCCGGCAACTAAAGCACAGTTTCTCAAATACACAGCAACCATCGTGATAACTTTAGACCACTGTTAATAGCTTTAAAAGGAAAACATCACAAGATATATAATTTGCATTTATGGTTTTTTTTTAACATAATTTCCCTTCTAAAAAGCAAATTTTTAAATTCTGTTGTTAATGTACCAGATTATTCTTCGTCGTATTAAAGGAAAGCTTTAAACTTGAATTTTCTTAACTCGCTTGGATTCTATTTAAGAAAATATTCGTCAAGAAAGTTAAATTTCAAAATTGAGAGATTTTAGTTATTTCAATTCAGTTCTACTTGTGTGAATGTAAAACAAGATAGAGTATTTCAAGCATCCAATGGAAAGCAAACATTTATAACAAAACAGTGAAATTCAATGTAAGCATTTCTTTATAATTTGGCTTATTAAAATGACCGTAGCATTTCTCAGAGACTCGCATACTTGTATTTTCGATCTTTCTTGATTTCGATCTCAATTTCTATGGAAATGTCAGAATTTATTATTATTTACATGCATTTAAATTTCAGAGGAATTGTTTTGAGTTATCACAATTTCTGCGCGCTGTTGTATTGACCTAATTGTTATACATTGATCATAAACGTTCAAAATCAATCTAGACTTCCTTGAACCATTCTACACTTTTCTCTAAAATTTCGGCTTCCAAAAGATGTAGGTATTTATAGTTGTCTTGAATATAAATGGTGGGACATATATACGATATATTCTTACTTACAAATTACATTGTAACATTATTTTACTCTAACCCATTTTTTTCTTCAATGCATATTAAAGCGTGTCAAAAATATCTGATTAACTAATAGTACTAACAGCATCTAGTTACCAAGAAGCAATAGAAACTTTGTGAAGTTGAAAAAAAATCGGTTGTCATGAAGATTTTAGAAAGTAAAGGAAAAAAAATCTAGCCAAATAAAAGTACAGTTATCGATTGCTGTTCATAAATCTCTCCCTTTTTTTTTGTGTTATTATTATTCTTTGTAAGTTTCTTGTCGCTCCGTTGGTTTGGAAAAGACACAGTAGAGGGCGTCGTATCCTGTCCTCTTTAATGGGAATGAAATTTGTTTGTCATCCAATCAGATCGCCCCCTTCCCACCCACCGCTTGCATCCGAAGCTCAATTTTCCCGACGACTGGGTCTTAATAGAAAAGCGTCATAACATTTCCATGTCATCGGCTTTGTAGAAGAAGAAGGCTGTCAAGTGGTGTTTGTGACAAAATTGTCGGGGTCGTTGATTTAGTTGCCGCCTCTTACTTTCCATTCTCTCTCGCAATATAATTTCCGTTTCGAATTCGCAATGGACCAGAAATATCGAAACATTTCTTCGTGTCTTCTTTTTATTTAGGGAAATTCATTTTCAAAAAGGAAACATTAATATTGGCTGAAAACAAAAGAGTATTGATTTTAGAAGGAATTAACATCACAGCCATTGTTAGTTGACAGTAAATGATATTATTGAGGCTTCCTTCTCCCCAACAAATAAGTTGATCTTACAGTACTGTTTGAAACTGGAGATAAAGTTTTTAATAAAATTGTGTAAGTAGTTATCGACATTTTTATTGAAGAAGCATTAGATGTATATCAATTTAATATTTACTGTTTTTGGAAACTTCGTTCGCCATACTGTCCAATTTCCACTTATGAGCGAATGATAATAATCATAACTCTCACCTTGATCACATTGGTAAGATGTTTCGACAGCTTATATACTATGCTTCGAGAGGATTCGAGAGATAACTGACTGTTCTTTGTTCTCTATACTATTCAGACTGTCAATTTAACATGTGGCAACCTGATATTTTTGAATTGCTATAATTCCTCATCATTCTTTCGTTTCTATTGTTCGCCAAAAATCATATTGTTGTTTCAATAATACATACAAGATAATTAATAAAATTGCTATAAAGTTTTTTACTTTGTCAGACTTTACAAAGAACGACATACGACTTAATTGTGTATCTGTAAAAATGCTCGGTTACACGAATTTGGGTGAAAGCTTGAAATTGAAAAAAAGGTCACAAATGTTAAACATACACACACAGATTTGTTACTACAAATTAATTTATTAAGATCTGTATCCATTTTAACTTTTTTTTTTTATTCAAACTAAGTTTTGACACATCATCATTTTTCATAAAATCTTTAACTTTTAACTAAACTTAATTTTTTTAATTTCATAACTTTTTTAACTTACCTAATCTTTTAAGTTTTCTAAACTTATTTTCTACTTAAAGATTTTTTTTTTTCCCCTCAGATCTCTGAAATTATCAAGAGAAACAATTATTCTAAATATGATTGGATCGTCTAAATACTTGATTTTTGGATGGAGATGACCTTATTGTTGATATACCTTGGATGTCAAAGAAACCTAACCATTAAATAGAATAAAATTTTTGTTGTACAGATGAATAATACGAAAGGCATTAATACACTAAACTGATGAGTTTTAAATTTTCTGATTATGACCCAAAACTTGTCATTTTCATTAACTGTTAATAGCTTGTTGATATTCCAAAAGCTTGTTCATTTTCAAAAAGAATAGCAGAGCAATTTTAAATAATACATAAGTTTCTTTGGCATTAACTGTTGTAGTTCTTAAATTACTGAAATATATTTTTTTTTAAAAATTCCTTTGTATTGTGAGTGGATTTGAGCACTTACCACCTCTGCTTTATTCTTCTTCAATTCTTATCTTTTTTTTCTGCTGTATCTGCTGTTTTATCTTCCCTTTTTCGTAACAAAGAAGTTGTGATCACTGGGGCGCCCTCTGGTGGATCGTCATTGGCCACTTCCGACTACATTTTGGGCCATTGGTTGATTGCAATTAGTCAAGTCCTGAATGATGTTGCAGAAATCCACTTCCCCTTCTGTATTCAGTCAGTAGAGGGGATGGAAAAACAGTAGCCCCTCTCCCCAGTGCTTCTTTGTCAAAATAGGACAGCTGTAATTGCATTGCGTAGATGGAACCTCTCGTAACCTATCCCCTTCTCTAGCGGAAAGACGGATGTAAAACTTCATAGAAAGGATTCCGACAGCGTGATTCATCAAATATCTGTAGTAAATATAAGTAGAAATACATAATATCCTTCAATTAGTCAGCAGACTTTGAGATTTTAGACTTTAAGTTAAATATAAATTGGATCTTTTAAGATGTCTTCTGTGGAAATTTCTAAATTTTTGTCCAATATAAATAAATACAGTATAAATTTGGAGTTAGTTACTCATGGTCTAACATAAATAAAAATACATAAAAAGAAAAATCATGAATTTTATTTTCAATCGTATTACTCTTTGCTCTATTTAAAAATTCACTTCAGGTTATGTAAAAAGGGAAAAAAAAAGTGTTTTCCCACATTTATGACAATATAAGTGCATATATTTATATAAATGTATGCAGTTATATTTTTGCCGTTAGTGATCAGAGGTATATAAATCTAGCCAGTCATCACCATAGACTCAAACACAATAAGTGAAAACAATTAAAACTGAATATTAATGATCCTTCTGGGTTGGCTTCTTACACTTTCTATCTGAGCCTTCACTTTGTTTGAATACATGTAAATTTGTAATTAAAGAAGTGTCTTCCTTTAAATGTACGTTTCAGAATGAAGTTTCTTGTTGTACCAATGGAAGATTGAGGCCTTCATTGTTCAGCTATTAATCACAGCTGGGAAAGGTATAGAAACCACTTTTTTATACAATAATGCAAAGACATTTATTATAATTTTATAATAACTAACAATGTTCCATGGACTACTTAATATGCAGCACAGTTTGTTTGTTCTTGAAAAGACGATTTGTGTGGCATTGAACTTGGCTGTATCTTAATTGGAACCTAGAATAAGTTCAGCCAAGTTTGGTTCTAATTTGATCATATTTATTTGCTCTCAAACAGATTGATTAACATGAGTATCAAAATCATGGCAATTCTAAGTTATTAATTTTCTGTCTAAACAAGTCACGGCCCGATAATTAGTATGAATGGATTGTCTGATCGTTTGGTATTTTTTTGCTTTAAATACACTTCAGTCTGCTGGGTCCTTCACCTTGTTATTTTATAAAATCACTTAAAATTCTGTAACCATAAGTGGTTTGAAGCGACGAAAAATAAATGGCGCTGAATTAAAATGTTACAAATGCGATGCAGTCATACAAAGTAGAAACTTACATTTTTCAGTGCTTTCTAAGCAACATATCCTGTTTTTTAATTTTCAGTTTCAGTGTTTAGTTACGTGTAAGGCTATTGCTTGATGTTAAAATTCTTAACAATGTCGACTATCCTCTCAATGTAATATGTTTCTCAAGAAATAACAATAAATTTTAGTAGCTGTCTATTATATAGGTAAGTGCCCTATCAACACAGCCTTACTGATGAACGTTGTATAATATAATTAAAATATTTCTTAATATCTATTTTTAACCTTTATATAACGATTCAGTGCTTGAAGAACATGATGGAATACCGTAGTGGGATTTTAAGGGCGCTTCTTCCTGCTCGTAACATGACAACCTCTGTGATCTATGATCTGGTCTGTATTGAAGAAATTGTGTTAGCAAGTAATGGACTATTAGAATGAAGCCCTTCTCGTTTACTGTCTAATTGTTGCTCCCATTAAAAGCAACTGAGAATAGTTTTACAATCTGTCGGCTTACTTTGTTTTCATTTACGTTTTATTCCTTATATTGACATTCTTTAATAGAAAAAAGCATTTTGTGACTGAAATATTGATTTATTTGTGAAAGACTTGAAAAAGTTACTCATTCCAACAGAACTAAAAGATAAAACTCTTAATGATGAGAATAAAAATGTAAAACAAGATAAAAAGGAGGAAAACTACATCAACTGAAAATGAAATGAATCTAAAGAAAAAGAAAAAGAAATACTGCTTTAAGGGTCGCAGGGTATTGGTTTTCGGCATTTCTTGATTATTCCATTTTACAAGTGGTCTTCCAATGTTTCTCTTCGTTTTGGTTATGTGAAAGGAGGAGTTTTGGAGTCTTCGGTATTCTTTCAAATTCCTTACACCATTGCTTCTGAAATCATGAAAATTATTGCCATAGGCTATAGTTACGATATCGTCATTATTCATTTTAATGTAATTGCATACGCTGTAATTATATACACAAGGTGTATTCGAAATGTGCTGCCAAACTTAAATATTGTATTCAATCATGCAAAACAGCGAATAAATGTCATATAAACATGGGTCTGGAAATGCGTTATTTCCAAGATATGAACGATGAAATGATGCAGAGGTGTTGGCCTTTACGTCGTATCGTAGGGTCTTTACATTGCTCTTCAGTAATCGTGACATGGCCTGCTCGTTCCCCTGATTTAAACGCTCTGGACTTATGGGGTTATCTTAAAGCATTAGTGTACACCACACCGGTTCCTGATGCCCACGCACTGCATGATCGCATAGTGGATAGGTGCAACATAATTCGACGTGCACCTGGCATCTTCGACCGTGTTCGGCAGTCGATGGAACAACGTTGTGTTGCGTGTATTGCGGCCATTGGAGGACATTTCAAGCACTTTCTGTGAAACTGAGCGACTTATGGCCAACATCTCTGTATTGTTGCATCGTTCATATCTAGACCCATGTTTATATGACATATATTCGTTGTTTTGCATGATTGAATGCAACCTTTAAATTTGGCAGCACATTTGAGATACATCCCGTATATTAGGACTGGATTCATTTCCCTCTCTTTATATAGATTACCAAGTATCAGCTTCGTCTGGTAAAGAATAATCGTTTTATAAATGTTTTTCCGAGTTTTCCTTTTCAATATTCAAAATTCCTGAAACAATTTGGAATCGGCGTAAATTTCCTAAATCATTGTCACTACAGCAGCGAAATGCCTTTCCATATCTTAATAGTACCACTAGCATTTCCAAAATGAACACAAACTAAAAGAACAGATGACAAAAAAAAAGTACAGTAAGTTTTGCTAGATCTCTCTCTCTCTGTTTGTCTTACGTATACATAAACACATACGTAAATGGCAATTTGCAGTGAAACTCAATTCGAAGAAACTAGAGAAATTTCTGACCTTTTATTATTTAGATAATGCAATGTTTGGTTTTGTTGATTCGAGAGATAAGAGGCATCATTATTGGCTGATTAAGCTTCAACATTAGTCAGAAGACGAAAATAAATGTGGAATTGTAAGTACACCAGGGAATGAGTATGAAGAGAGAGATTGTTAATATACTAGCATTATAATACAGTTGTCGAAGGAAGAAGGATAAGATGAGATGGGAAGCTTCTGAAGATTTGGGGGGGGGGGGGGGAATCACTATTTGATTTAATTAAGATGATACTTTGTTTAAAAGTATTTGAGCTTTTTATTCACTTCGCAGTAGTTGATTATTTTAATTTGAAATAAGAAATAATTATTTTGTCTTATTATTTAAGTTTTTTAAAATTGGTTAAAAGTGATTTGTCTACAAAAAGAAAAAGGTAACAAAGTGAGGCACAAAGCTAAAAGAAGGAATTCGCACCATGAGCTGTCACCGGGATGAGATTGGGACGGACCATTTCGTCCATTTAAGGACTCATCAGCAAGCCAAATTCCACCGATGACAGACTCAGATGGTGCGAAAGGTTAGGGATCCCAGGTCTTGCTCCCGAGAGCGGTACTTCCCCCCGAAGAAACCCTAACCAAAAATAAACAATAATACAAAATAATAAATAATTATTCCTTGTCCTGTATTCCGCTAGGCACAAAACGGAGCGAGACCCGGGATCCTTAACCTTTCGCACCTTCTGAGTCATCGGTGGAGTTTGGCTGACTGACGAGTCCGGAAAAGGACGAAACTGTCCGTCCTAGTCTCTTCCCGGTGACAGCTAAGGGTCCTTCTTTTAGCTTTGTGCCTCTCTTTATTACCTTTTTTTTTTTAATTATGCAGGCACGTTAAATTTCTTTTCAATTTGATTTGTCTATAAGTAATAGAATTTAAACCAACTTTTGTTGGAATCCCAATTCCTGTAGACTTGGAAGACTTCTAAAATGTCGTATTTTGCCAAATTGATATAATATATCAAAGTATTTCTCGAATATCTTATTTAAACATCGTTCAATGATCTCCTAATATTAAAGCGCCATGAATCTGTTCTTGAATAATAAAGTAATGAATTGGGCGGATGGAATTAATATTTTCCTTTAGTAAATAATTGTAATCATTTAGTGATGATTTATTTATCATTTTTTATGTAAAAATAACAAAAAGAAATAATAAAGCGTGAACAAGAACCTGACACCTCCATAATAATAATAAAGCTATAGAAGAAGAAGAAAGCTGTAGAAGAAATAAATATAACTAAGAAAACTTGCAAAAACCCTATCAAGAGATATCAAAAGAGAAGCCAAAATAACGCTGCAAGAATAATAAAGCTACAAGCGACGTCTCAAAAAATACTGAAAATCGCTATAAGATCACAGGTAATAAAGGATGAAGCCATATGTGAAAAATGATTGCCATAAAAGTGACGACAACCACCCACTCGCCTAATAAAGAAAACGACTAGAGGATATTAAAAACCGTTGAAATGAAGTTTTAAATCAAACTTCCAAGCTTTAGCTAAATTTAAGAGGGTTTGTTTTTTTATTGTTAGCTATTTAAACAGTATTATATACAATATTATATTTTATTATAGAATAGTATATACAGTATAATATTATATAAGATATTATATACATCTAATTTGTAATCTATAAACAGCTGAATTTGCGCTACCATTGTTTCAGTAGTTCAATTGATAATTAACTAGAGAAATAATTACAAATAATATTTTTTTTATTATTATTAATTGTTTAAATGGTATTATCTGAAAAGAACACAACATCACGTTCTTAAATGGGTGGAACGATAAAAAAATTTCCTTTTATCTCTGTATCAAATGATTTTCGTTTGATGTTTATTTCTAGTTCTTAGACGTGTGACAGAAAAAGTAATTATTAAAATTATAATGTGTACTTTTATTTGGTATTTACATTTAAAAAAAAAAAGAGAGATAGAAGTTTTTCTGTTTCCTCTAACTTTTGAAAATGCTTTGTTCTTTGAATTGATTTGTTTCTTAATTGTATTCAATTACATTGCACCAATTAACTATGGTAATCCCAGTCTTCTGCTGATTGGCAGAACTGCTGGTGCCCTGGTGACAGTCTTTGGTTCTTCATTCATTGAAACTTAAACAAGGAATTAGCCTTTGTAATACCTTCAACCCCTGAGGTCTTTCTCAACCCTTTGAATGTTTTGTTCTCTTTCAATTTGAACTTAGAAGTTTTTTCAATTTGAGTCTAAAAACATAAAAATAAAAAAAAATTGAATTGATTAAACACATTTACACAATTTTTTCATTAATCAAAAATCGGACCGGCCGTATCGAAATTATGAAAATTCGAATTTTTATTTCAGGTTCATTAGTCCAAAGATCCTGTTACACTTTTATTTTAGGGTTGAAATCTTTTATAAGCCTTCAACAAGAAACCTATTAATAATCTTGGTGACAGAAAATGCAAGAATAATAAAGAAAATAATTTTCTTTGCTAAAACGAATAAATAAAATAAAGAATAATTTTTTCAAGTAAAACAAGTATTTAATTATTATTAAATTAAGGAGACCTGCAGTGCTAGACAATTATTACAGTATACAAATTGATATGTTAAAAAAGTATTATTTCTAACCAGAAAAATTGTTTTTTATGTAATTCTTTTTCAATATTTAGTCCCTTATAGCCTTGAAAATGTATGTAAAAAATAAATGGAACTTGTTAGTGTTAGTAAAAATGTATTAATAAATTTATACCAGGACTGGAAATTATTTTCTGACTCTTAATAAGTAAAACAGTAATTGTAAATTAGAAACATCTGATAATTATAATTATAATTACGAATGGTGTTTTAACGTCATTAGAATTAAAGAAAGGAAAATACTACACACAAGTTGAGCAAATGTTACAGTTTAAAACTAAAATTACAAGGAATGCTACTAGTTTCATCTGCAGTTGCACACATCATAAGGCACTAAAACATTAAACACTGGTTGTTACATGGGAAGGGAGGAGAGTAACAATTGAAATGATTGGAGGGATGCAGTCACATGCTACCGAGTTTCTATTCTATAGAAGGTGAATGGGATAGTGAGAAGAGATGGGCAAAATGCGAGTGGATTCGAAATGCTGGAAGAGTGGAATTAAGGATAATTAAGGAGACTGTGTTTTGTATCCCTCCAATCATTTCAAATTGTTACTCTCCTTGCTTTAGTGCCTTCTGATGTCCGCAGCTGCAGACGAAACTAGTAGCATTCCTTGTAATGTTAGTTTTAAACTGTAACATTTGATCAACTTGTGTGTGATATTTTCCTGACTTTAATTAGAATTATAATCAGAACCACTGAATATCGAAAGGGAAAGATTAGTTTTTTGTTTCTCTTTGTTTCCATGTTTTTTAAAGGCTAATTAAAAAAAAAGTCTAATTAAAAGCTTTTAAAAGCACTTAACACATTTGGTGAGAAACAGTATTTTATCTCTACAATAGATGATAATTGTTGTAATAAGTAATGAAGTAAGCATCAGATTGCGATAATAACAGAACGAAGTGTTTCTCACTGCTTTGAGATATTGAGAAACACATAAAGTCATTTAACATTTTAATTTGTAATTGTTTGGGAATTATTGTTATTGACACCTAAATCATTGATAATATTAATTGGGAGCCGTACACCTGTTTAAAATTAAATATACTTTATACAAGAATGACAGACAAAATAAGAAATGAAGCTGTGCTAGAAAGAGTGGATGAAGAAAGAATAATGCTGAAACTGATCAGGAAGAGAAAAAGAAACTGGTTGGGTCACTGGCTGAGAAGAAACTCCCTAATGAAGGATGCACTGGAAGGAATGGTGAACGGTAAAAAAGTTCGAGGCAGAAGAAGATTTAAGATGATCGACAACATTATGGTAAATGGATCTTATGTGGAGACGAAGAGGAAGGCAGAAAATAGGAAAGATTGGAGAATGCTGGGTTTGCAGTGAAGGACCTGCCCTTGGCAGAGAACTATGTATATGTATGTATACAAGAAATATAATATACATCACTACTAGTTTCGCCAAGACTCGTCAGAGGATTTTTTTCCAAGTAACTTAAACAGTATTGAACTTGAGAACTTATACATTAATTAAACCGGAAACAATAGCCTTGTGGGTATTCTCCCACTGTATCCTGGGTAACCTGTAGGACGACGCTGCTGCTCATGGTGTTGAAAACAGGAACTAAGTCCAAACAACAGAAATGATAACTTGCATATCTCAGGAAGTCACATAATGTAAACACAAAGTTCGTATCAGCCATAGAACTGTTCTTGAAAATCTGAGACCTGTATGCATAAAAACTAAAATATATATATATATATATATATATATATATATATATAAAATAAAAAATTTATTTTTCCTCCCAGGATACAGTGGGAGAAAACCCACAAGGCTATTGTTTCCGGTTTAATTAATGTATAAGTTCTCAAGTTCAATACTGTTTAAGTTACTTGAAAAAGCTCTCTCTCGAGTCTTGATGAAACTAGTAGTGATGTATATTATATTTCTTGTATAAAGTATACTTAATTTTAAACAGGTGTACGGCTTCCAATTAATGTAATCAATGAAGTTCAGTAAACGTAAAGTTAATTTTAAAATCCTTGACACCTAAGTTACTTAGTATGACTTATAAATTATTTATTGCGAATTATTGTTATTGAGGAAGTATTTCAACTTGAAGAAGCAGAACGATGGTTTCATGGTTTATTGAAGGAATAATTGAATAAAGAAGACTCTGCAGTTTTTAATATTAAATACATATTTTTATTTTAGAAACAAATATTTTTTTTAAAAATAAAATAACATTTATATATTAAAAAATAAAAAGCTTTAAATTGTTACGTAATAAACATGTAACGAAAGACATTTTATGGAATGAGTTTAAAACGAAGCATCATTTCTAGCAAACAAAAATAGTATATCCTTACCGTTAGAATATCCCCCATGCATTTCTCATATCTTGTTTATTTTTTTTTATTATTTTTTGTTCTTATTCACTGTCTTTAAAAATTGAGAAACAGAAAAAAGGAGGAGAACCATTTAGCGACCATTGTTTTCTTTCATATGGAAGAAAAGGAACGAGATTAGAATTGGTTTGAGAGAAGGAAGAACCAATGTCGGACTGGCCCTTCATTATCATTTTAAGGATGGAAGACATTTGCATAAATCATTTCTCCTAGAAACCATTAATAGACTCATCTGGCGAAAGACAACTGAAGCCATTGCTAGTGAGTTCCTCCCGCTCAAATTAAGAAATTCTTCATACATAATTTATGGGATGAATTTGCATGAAATGTGATCTGTGTCTTTGTTCCTCTCAACGACATTTCTTATATTAAAAAACGATCAATTGCTACAATCGTTTCTTTCTTTCGATTTGTTTTTTTCTTTGTCCGTTCTTGAATTAAAAATCAAGGATTTCCGTAAGTAATTTGCATTTCCGTTCAGCTCTGAAATGAAAAAAGTTTGAATTAGTTAGAAGACCATCTTTATTCCTTTTTTTTTTAATCAACTGAAAAATATGTCACTTTCCGAATGTAACAACTTAGAGAACACAGATTGAGAAAAACAAAAGGAAAAAAAAAAATAATGTCTGTTGGGCAACTAATGAAATAGGGTTCTTTTGAAAATCATTCTTAACCCTTTCTTCTTGTCACAGATTTAAAACAGAAATGCATATGAATAGGCCTATTTTTGGTAATACATTTAAGGTATATTTGAATGAGATATAGAAATAAATTGCCAATTGAAATATTTCTTTATTTAAATAAAAACAAAATCACTAAACTTTAACTACCGTTGCTGTGATGTACTAAATTGGTTTTTGTTTTTGTAGTTGTTTTTTTTTTTTTTTTTTTTAAATCATTATCAAAAACGTTTAAGAGCTATAGAACAAAAATGATGTCTGTTTCCTGACGTGCGTGGCCAAACACGTGCGTGGCCACAGTGAAAATTTATTTGTGATAACTCTATCTTAAATAATTTTTTGTGTGAATTAAAAATCTAAATGTATAAAACCATAATGATTGCTTTATCCAAAAAAAAAACAAATAGGAAAATAGAAGGGGATTCGTCGTAAAAAAATAAAAGTTACAATCTATAAATCTGTATTTTGCTGATTTTAATCGAAATAATATTTTACCATTTGTTTTATGGGCCTTTAACAGGAAAAGTTTAATTATTAAAGTAATTTGTTAACGAATGCAATTAATAACAATTAATTATCCAGTGAATTCAGTTATGTCTAATTAAGTGTAATTGCTGCGCAAAAATATCTATTTGTAAATATTCCGACAATCCCTCCAATGTAAAGTTAACTGTGTTTGAAGACACTTCAGGAGTAGCTGAAGTCCATTCAATCCGAATTGCACAACATTTTTAAAAATCAAAAAAGCCAAATAAAATTAATTGATGTTTTTCAAATTCATTACATGTTATTACTCCTTCTCAGAATTCACTCTGATTCAGTTAACTGTAGTTAACTGTAGATTCAGTTAACGGTAAATTGGAAATAAAAGAGGTTCGTTCTCCTAGAGATTTTCTTGTAAATGATATATTTTTCAAATTCAGTCCCAGATATTCAGGTGGGTTAGGTTCAAGACTAAAGGTAGATTGAAGGAATTTTTCTAGTTTTGATTTTAGATTATAAGAGACATTGGAGATCAGAACAAATTTCAGTAGATGGAATGAGGATCAGATATCTCGAAATATCTCTTAGCAGTCATGGAAAAATGTCACTGGGAAAGAAATGAACTGAGCCAAGTTTTATGGATTCTACGTAACCCAATATGAATGCCTTCGTATTTCATTTTCGAGAAGGACTGGACCATTCCTTAAGAAAGGTATTGACAAATTCAAGATACAAAGTGGAACGGTTAATTCCGATTTCAAACAACAGGAAAAAAAAAAAACCTGGAATAATTACAAATTTCTGAAATTCAATAAAACATTTAATATTGATTTTCTACATCTAGTATGATTTAGTTAAATATTTCCAATAGGCTTATTTATTTATTTTTTCTGTAAACGATGTGTTCTGTCATTAGATAATGTTTTTAATTTATTCCGTTCATAGAATTAATCATACAATGAAGGTATCATATTTTAAGTTCAAGTTACCGTAACGTTAATAGTTTCAGCGAAAGGCCACGTAGAACCATTAAAAAAAAATGAATTTATTTTTTTTCTCTCCTTCTCACTGTCCACCAATATAACGGATTCTCAAAATCTTAATGCTAAATGTAAAATAAGTACATTGGATATCTTGAAAAATGCAGGATCTAGACAATAATACTCTGGACACTGTGTTATGTTGTCTTTTAAAACAGCCAGGTTACGGATACTTCCTCGATAGGATATCGTCTCGATAGCTATGTCTTAAAAAGCCACAGGCCTAGCTGAAAATCATATGATGTAAGGTCAGGCGGGTCTGCTGATTATACGTGGAAAACAAGCACTAATGACTCTTTCTTCAGTTAAGTGATGTCGTAATAGCTGCTAGACTGGTCGTACAATATGAGAAGGAGTCCCATTTTGCATAAAAAGTTTCATTCTGCATCCTTTCTACATCTGAGAAATAACAAAATTGCATTTAAGGAATATATTATCTTTGTAACGGAACAGCTGCCTGATGGGCACAATTCCTCGAAAAACAGTGGCACTAGGAAAAAATTTGAAATGACCCCATATCAGACGGTGGGTTTCGGCGAGAGAATGAGATCTGCTTGAATAGCATGTGGTGCTTCTGCAGCCCATGGGCGGTACTTTTGAATGTTGGCATTCCTGTCAAGATAAAATAAGGGGCCTCATCTCACCACAGAATATTCTTTGGCCAGACTTAGAATTATTTGAAACTCCAGAGAACTCTGAATAATGATATTTTAATTACCGCCACTGATATAATTTTGTATATGTGACAAATTCGGAATAGTATTGCTGTTTCGAAGCCATCACTCTAAATTTATTACAATATTAATGCTTACTGTTATCATTAATTTTCAACTTTTGGTATGTAATTGCTATCAGCCAAATAGGGAATTTCAGTTAGTCTTTAATATCAGATTGTAAAGTTAAGATAGGAACTGATCTAGATAAAACTATAATAATTTAAAGTGATTCGCTTAACGGTTTTTTTTTTAAACGAAGCTGTTTTAGAACGAAACCCTTCCTTAAGCGATGATTGTCTGTACGTCTGTATTTCGACGTAAGAAAATATTAGACAGGTTTACGGCAGGAAAGGTCTGCAAAAGGAAGGATCTGAGTGTTTGTTTAAAACTTCTTTCATTTTTCAATTGCACAGAATTGAATCGTGGCAGTCATCTTTCGATTTGAATACATCGATTGCCTGGCAATTCTAAAGCAGTTGGGACGGAAACATAAATGATGAATTGTGACTTTGACAACCTTGGAGGTACAGGTGGACGCTTTTCCCCTCATCCATCGTAGGTGGATGTCAGAAGAGTCTGTCAAGACATAGACCTGTTCTACTTATTGAGAAAGATTGATTTCCACAGTCACTGCAAAGAAGCGAACCAAAAGACATCGCCTGAAATCTTTGTGCAAACATTGTCTGCAATATGCAGAACTTTCTGACATTGGCGTAGAAGTTTCCTCTGACAATGAATGAAAACATTCTACATAAATTACTTTTCTTATAAAATCTAGTTTGGAGATAAATTTAAGATTGAAAAAAAGAAAGTAAAACAAACAAAACAAAAAGAAAAAAAACCCAACAGAATATTCAGCATTAAAAAAGATTCACATTTCAGTTACGGCGTCGATTAGAAGGAAAATTACATTGAAGGCAAGTTCTTATAATCAATTGGTACATGTAATTTCAACGAATCAGACTGGCGGAAGGACATTAAAAAATGAATTTGAAAACTTTTTCTGTTCTAAATATCTTTTCTTCAATACAATTTGGAATCGAAAGTTCATTCAATGATACGATTATAGAATGAGAAAAAAAAAATCAACCCTCTATCTATGCAGTGATTACATAAATAATACATATAAGTTATTCTAAACTAGATGCTTTCTTGATTATCAAGTACTGCCATTCTTTGTTCTTCTTTTATAAGTAAGATTAGTATAAATTTAATGAGGTTTTTTTTTTTTTTACCATTCTCTATATTTAGTAGTTTGTCTGATTATTATTTGTCTATCTAAACTGTAAGTTCCTGCTAACAAAGACACCATTGTAGGGTTGTAATAGGGTTTGTCATCGCCCGTAATGAAAGAGTCCTTAACTACCAATAATTATGATAAATTTTATCACATTTTCTAAGACTTTATTTTATGAATTAGATATGAAAGGAACATTTATAACATCATCGTACAATAATATCATTTATATAATCGTCTCATTTTATAATGAGGTTTAGTTAATGTCAAGAATGAATCCAATTGCCTTCTTCTCGATTCTTCCGTTGTATTGACAAAGGTTTTGCTTTACATAGCTTTACTCAAAATAAATTGTGTTATGTTCGAAAATATTGTTCGCATATTACAAACTTCGAAGAGATAATCCTTCTCCCTCAGTCCTTGCTATTGTCGAACTGACAAGTCAATTCACAGATATTAGTTCATCATCAGTTTTCGAAAAAGGATCGAAGCGAAAAACATAGTGCTGCTTTCTCCGATTCACGGCCGGACGAGGGCGGGCTCACAGTGGTCAAGACTTCAGAAGTTTGATAGTTTTGATCTGTCTTGCATCCGACGAATTGTATTCTAAAAATGAAATCTCAACTGATGCTGAAGTCCTTCAGAAAATATATAATAATTATCTACCAAATTTTAGTTTGCATACAATGCTGTGGTTGCTCAAGACATCGGTTTACTTACTAAAGACAATGCCAGGATTCTGCATCAATTGATCGAGAAGATATTGTATGAAAACGACGACATTTAAGAGCTATTAAATATCGAGAAGGAGGCAGATGTATTTCTTACCTGGATTAACGCAGGGACATTCCAAAAATAAAATGTGGCAGGATTCCTCAGTTGTAAGTACCATCAAGCCTTTGCATGTAATTTGACTACTAAAGTGAAAGCACCATCAGGTAAAGGAGGCAGACTCATGCCGGGAATGAAAATGGATTCGTTGATGGCGCCCTTCACATATTTAAAGCAGAGAAAGATAAAGCAGATTACCACGATGAGATTGATTGATGGTAATCATTTTTGGAAATTTGTTCAAAACTAAACTTCTGTCGAATATCGCTCCAAACACTGTAATTGTGATGGATGCTTGAAAAAGAAAAAAATTTAGACAAAAATGGCATGGAAAAAAAGCCGAGATTCAGGCGTGGGAATGTCGCCCCCCCCCCCCTTTAAGTTTCTGTAGTGAATATCATATTTTGACTATCAGTTAAGATACAGTCAAATGTTTCTTTAGATTACTTATTTAAAATCTAACAAATTTCTACGTAAATTGAAATTTTAAAAAAAAGGAATAAGCAGAATTTTTGTTGAACACTCAGTGGAAACAGTAACAAACCAGTAAAAAAATAATAATTAATATTTGCAACTGATTATATCTGTTGCACTAAAGAAATAAACTACATCAATTTGATTCTATAAATCAAATGGGAAAAATTATTTAATAAATTAATTTCATATCCAAATAGCCTACATATTCTGAATGTAAATTAAGTAAACGAATTAAGTTAATTGAAGTCAATTATAAGAGTAAACGAGTTAAAACTTTTGCAATTCTAGAAAGTTAACTTCATACTTTAAATTAAGACAAATTATTTTGGCTTTAATGCAGAATCTGAAACAAGTCCTTGTCCTGATTTAAATTTGTTATTTCTTTTAACCTCCGTTTTCTTAAAAATATATATATATATATTTCTAACTATCTTGAACGTGAATGTTCCATTAATAATTTTCCTTCGTAATTATGTACTCAAAATACCTTACTTGTGATCTTTATTCTTATTATATAGCCAACGTTGTGATGATTCTAGAACGTTCTACGATGCATCATGGCGGTGCACACAAATCGGTGTTGTCGAGCAGATCGTACGAATTCGTTGCTTGGGGAAAACGGATGTCTACATTCTCCCCTTCCGATGATGAAGAAGCTTTATGGAATCCATAATGCTAACAGAGAGACGGTTTTAGAACTTTTCACGTTGAATCAAGGTGACATTTATTAGACGAACGAATCTCGGCATTTCATACATAAAGCTTGTGGAAACGACTACATGGGAACTTGTCTTCTAATCTCAGACGAAGATGATCAACATTTTAATTAATAAAAGTAGGCTTAGCTGTTTATCAAAAAGTTACCAAAAAACAGCGGTCTTTTCGAATTTCGGAACCTGCTGCATCCGAAATCACTGCTAGATCTTTTTTTTTTTGAGAAACAAAAGACAAGAAACAAAAGAGCAGCACTTAAATTAATTAGACGATTCAATTATTAGGAGAGGAGTTGGGTACGGCCGTTTCATCCTTCTACGGAATCATCAGCCCAACCCTGCCTCTCCCGATAAAAGACTCGGAAAGGCAAGATCCTTATGCTGAAAGCCACCGCCAAACTGGAAGTGACCCCCAACCAAAGAAAGACAAGAAAATTAAATTGTTGTGCTTGTCAGCAACAACCAAATCCTTTTCCTACAACTCGTTGGGATGAAAGGATTTTAATAAAAGAGCAGAAGGCCCAAAAGAAAGTTATTTTAAGAAATAAGGCAGAAAAGAAGCCAAAAAATTTAACGTGCTGTACAAAGAATTTGAGAAACAAAAGACAAGAAACAAAAGAGCAGCACTTAAATCTTTTTTTTTTTTCTCTTGTTTCTTCATTTCCTACTACTACTCCTACATTCTCTTAATAATAATAATAATAATAATAATAATAATAATAATAATAATAAAGGTTCTACCTCGAGAAGAACTTTTCATACAATGCTGTAAAGAAAGCTCGAGGCAACAGAAAATACAAGTCATACTAAACCCCTGTTTCCCAACGGGGGCAATTTGATTGTTAAGGGGGGAATTGGAAAATTGAAAAAATTTTTTTTTGGTTGTAAACCTCAAAAAGTCGTTTTTTTTTGTTTTTTTTTTTGGTTGTAGTTTTTTTTTGGTTTTTTTTTTTTGGTGGGGCATAGCATACTTTACATACTTTAGGTGGGGTATAGCACAAAAAAGGTTGGGAAACACTGCACTAAACAATAATAAATTGAATATGATTATTAGTTATTATATTAAAACAATTTAAATAAATTACACTAGAACGAAACCAAAGTCTGATATCAGTTTAAAGTAAAGAAAATATAAGTTAGATTTGCATTGTTTGTTTTAGCCAAATTGAAGATGGATTGAAATTAAAGAACAACAATAGGTTACGATAATATCAAAATTCGTCAAAGATTATTGATTGAAATTCAGTATAGAAAAAGGTAATGTGTGGAATATTTTATATGTTTCTTATATATTACTATGTTCTGATGAAGTATTTTAGCAATGGAAAATTAAAAGTTGATTTTAGATTGATCTGGACCAAGCTTCTCATTGGGCGTTTTACTGAACAATTTCCTACATAAGAGACTCAGGTTGTCGATTTTATCCCATTCACTGATGATGACCCGTTAACGGGGAGAAACTAGTTTGTTTTAATTGTAAATATTTATGTTTTTTAACTTTTAACTTAATTTTTAGACTTGTGTGTTGGCTCTATTTAAGAACTTTAAATAGATTGATTGTGAATTTACAAATATCACAGTAATCTCGTATTACATTCTTTAACTCCCTGTAATTAATTAATAAATCATTCGTTGGTGCAAGGATACAGGAGTGATCTGGTCCAACCGGGTCTACTTCCTAACAGTTCTAATGCTAATTTCCTAGGTTGTCGCGGGCTATAGGTAGGTTTTGTTGGTTCAATAATTACTGCTCTTATGGTTGTTGAGAAATATATCTTATTTGTAAATATGTCATATATGTTTTACGAAATATGTCTGCTTTAGGTACGCGTACTCTTAGGAGCATAAACAGCCTTAGAACGTTTTCTAGTTTATGTATAAATACATTACACCTCGAGATGCGATCATTCGACCTTTCACAGTCACGACAAAGCGTTCTTTCGAGTTGCAACGGTCGGGGAGACGTTCTCTTTGCAAATCTGTTTCTAACTGTTTCCGCCTAGAATCAAACTTAAAATAATGTACTCTTTGTTGTTACATCTTACTGTTAACATTTCTCTTTACTGTTATATGTATTATATTTGTATGAAATTTATCATTATTGCTATGCTGTAGCTATTTTAGTAGTGATACTATACAGTATTTTTAATAAGAGGTTACATAACTGCAGGTATTTTTACATATTAATAAAAGGTAATTCACATATGCATGACTACTATTGTATTGTATTACTTATACACTATATTTGACTTCTCATATATAATTTTCTGTTTACGACCAAATCGACTGACGACCTATTGGTTGGACATAAACCCATCGTAACTCCTAGTATACCGTAGTCCAAAATGAGATCGAGGAATAACAGCTGAATGACGTAATATTTTCATGAAGACTTCACCGTGAATTCAGGATGGAACTATTTCTATTCTGTTACACAATTTAATGTCTCCTAAAATGATTTCTTTACTTTCATAGAAACGAATTTGGACAGCGTTCAGTTACATAATTTATTCCTTATCTATTCTTCTTGTTTGCATGTTCTGTATATTTTTAAAGCTTTTGTTATCTTTTAATTTAAGTTCGCAAAAGCTTTTTGTTATCATTCAGCTGTTGTTTCATCTCGTTATATTGTTTCTTAAGAACTATTGTTAATTGTTTTAAAATTTGATGTAGTATAACATGCTTGTATTATTTTAATGTTATTCTTTCACTTAAAAATGCAGTAAAGAACTGCGAAACATGTTGTGTATATGATTAAATATTTTTATAAAAACCCTTTTTCATGAAGTTCTCTATGTAATATTAATGGGTTTCTTTGCAGTGTTATCTTTAACTTTGCATTGTTTTTAAAAATTTCTACAAAAATCGTTAGGTCTCTTATTTTTTTTTTACTCTTTTAATAAAGAAATCTAAACTCTGGAATATTTCATCAGATCTTTATAGTATTATTCGAATTTCAAGTCAATTGGAAAAAAGAAGAAGTTAACTTACTCCACTTTCTTTTAACTTTATTCGTTTTCTAAAAAAACAAAGCTATTCCCTCATGAATTTTAAGTTCGAAAAGTTCCAAAAGCTGATTGAAAACTTTTATATTTGCCGTTTTAGTACCATTTTCCAAAGTTGCTAGAAGTTTCCTTGATGCTTTCAAGTCCTTTGAATATATTCGTGCAATTTTAATGAGTCTCATTTAAATAAAACTTCATTCTTATTAGGCCTACGCGATTCCATTCATTTTTTTGCTTTCTTTCTTTATTTCCACGCACTCCCCATCTCTTCAGTTTTACTTGTAATCTGATTATCTATCCTATGAAAGTTCCATCCAATTTTCACAACATATGGTTCATTTTGTCGTGTTTTTAGACTGTTTCTCTTTCTTCCATTTCGTCTGTTTTGATCGATTTTTATTCGACGACGAAAATTATTTTTAAAAGAGTCTTTTTAATACTTGAGATATTAAAGAAGAACTTGCAGATGTTTCTTCGACCAGTTTACATCAACGAAAATGGGAATGAAATTTTGTCCTTTTTTTTTTTCTTTTTTTTTTGATCCTGATGATTTCTTTCAAGCCCAATAGCAATAAAAAATGGCCAATAAAGCTCTACTGTTTTGGGATGTCACTTGTAAACTCTGAGTTTTGAACTTTTAAACGCTCATCTATTTTTTTTTGTTTTGAAGGAACTTAGAAAACCACCTCGTCTGTTTGTCTGTATTGTTTGTAATAATTTATGAATTATTAATATTTTCTTAATATTTGCACGCCCTAACATTTTTTCTTTACATTTGACCATTTTTTTCCTTTGAATAGAATGCGACAGCGAAATGATTTCGTAAATTATCTGAAATTGTAATTGGCAAAGGGTAGGTTACTTGGTGATCCTCTTTTTAATACTGACCCTGATTCATCAATAAATGAAGTATTTCGGTAACAACTGATTGACTTTGCTAAAGACCCCAAAATCCATTCGTCTCATTGGAAGGAATATATTTGTAGGTTTATACACATGGATCTTAGTTATATGTAATTGGATGAATGGGAATATCTAAATTTACGGTAGCTGATATAATTATTATCTTTTAAATTTGTATCGATGCTTATTATTATCTTACCTGGGCTTAATAACTCAAAAATCAGAACATCAAACCTCATTTGTTCGTTTAATCTTATTACCTTAATATTATTAGATTTGAGTCTTTTAAAGTTTATATTTTGGGCAAACATTGAAAGGCCAGAAACTTGTTGCCCTTAAGAAACTCAAACTTTACTGAACTAAATCATATTTCACATTTCAGAGTTTAGTTTTAGACTTAATTAGATTTCAGTGACGTACTTCAAGGACCACTTAACTTAAGGGACGAAACACTGCCTTTAAATAATTCACAGAATAAAGCATTACTACGTACTTTGTGAAGACAGTAATTTAGAAAGTAAATTCCTTTGCCAACTTTACTCTTCTGCTCTAGATGGCTTAAGAACTCGTCAAGTTATTGTAAAGATTATTTTACTGAAGGACCCTACGGTTAAAATTTAGTTTTATAGATAAACACTGGATATTTACTCAAATTCTTTGAGATATTATATGGTTTATTTCCAAGAATATATTCAATGTTAAAGGCGATGTTCATTATGAACTTAACCTTTTTCAGTGGAATAACTACAATGAATAAATCCGAAATTGCTTAAAATCACATATATGGTTAGATATTGTTCCATTGCTATTTTCTTCTCATTATACCTTAGCGATGAAAAGTCATGAAATTTATAGTAACTTACGATTCTGTTGTGGGGCGCTAAATTTCCCGCCATTTTTACAGCCACCTGATTCCTAGCTATCAAACATACGATAGATTTCGTCTAATAGTTTTACGAGAAAATAAAGGATTAGAATAAATGCACTGAAATATTTATCTGTGATGCAGATAACAACAAATTATTTATCCTAAAAAGTTGAAATTGTAGAGAACGGTTTCTGTTGTTCCAAGAAAGTTTTTTTATTGATCCTCTATTGATTTTGGTAATTAGTCAATCAATTGATTTGGAACTATGGGTCTTAAAATGCAATAATGTTATCGTTTAAAGTATAATAGTCGAAAATTAATTACCTAAAACATAAAAGTTAGTAAAAAAGAAAAGAAATTTAACGTGCTGAGGATTAGTAAATGAGGAAATGAAAAGCAGCACCTGAATAAAAGGTGAAATTCCCGTAATCTAATCAGAAAGGCAATTTCACCTTTTATTCATGTGCTGCTTTTCATTTCCTCATTTTACAAAAGTCAGTAATTGTTAAGTTTTGTGAAATGTAGTCTTTCTACTGATTGATACAGAGTGGACCGAAAACTCTCAAGAGATATAAATTAAGTTACTTAGAAATTCTTAAAATTTACTATACTTGATCCTTGAAAATTTGTGAGTATTCAAAAGTGTGTTCTTTGCATCTTCATAATTGGGAAAAAAAAAATCTTAATTTTAATGTATCTTCATCATCATCGGGTTCTACAGCATTTTGCCATCTTCCAAAGCCATCTGTTCTCTGCATCCTGGGATTTTAATCCTCTGCTCTCCATACATTTCTTAATTTCCTCAAACCATGACCTTTTTTGGTCTTCCTCTTTTGCGTTTTCCAGGTGGTTTCCATAGATGTAATTGCTTTTCTCCTCCATTCGAAGCACGTGTCCCAACCAATTTAAACTTGTTTTTTTTTCTATTCTACAAATAATATTTTCAGAGGCATCCATTCGATTTTTAATTTCTTCATTTTTAATACAATCCAGTCTAGAGATCCACTGAGCTTCTAAGAAATAATTCATCTCTACCGCTATTACTCTTCTAACTCTACTCTTCGAAAGAGTATACCTGTCCAAGTATGGGTTATGCAAAACAGAGTAGAGTATCCCAAAACAGATTCTACCAACATCTTTCCAATGTATTTTTTGTGTCTTTTCTTATGTGCTTATCTTATTATATTAATCTTAATGTAAGTTAATATAATTTTATTATTATTATTATTTAGGCGCAGGAGAGAGCGGGAAAAGCACTTTGGTCAAGCAGATGAAGATCATCCATAATGAAGGCTTTACTTTGGAAGAATTAAAGAGTTTTCGTCCCACTGTGTTGGACAACCTGGTGTCTTCTATGAAGTTTGTTCTGAACGGGATGGGTTTACTTCGCATCAACTTGGAGAGCTCCAAGAACAAGGTAAAATTAATTAGAATGTCTTAATTTCAAGAATTACATTGTCACCCAACTTTGTTTCCAACTAGAAGATGTGATTAATTTTGTTATTCTGCTCCAGGGAAGAAACTTAATGTTGCACAGAGCAAAAGTGGCTTCTGCTTCTGATGCGTCTTTTATAGTCAAGTAATTACAGAACAAGAAAATGAGTAATACAGGATGATTCAAAGTAAAGTTGCCTCATTCTAATGTAATAAAAATGGAGGCTTTTTTTTTTTTTTTTGTCAATCTTCTGCATAAATCAATAGAATCATTTTAACATAATGTGAAAGTTTTAAAACTTTCAGTTTTAAAACTTTCTACAGTTGATAACGTCCAAGGTTTTATATACATGAAAATATATATTCTTTACTGAAAATTTATAATTTATGATACTTTATACTTTTGACCACAATTTCATTATATGTAGTATTTTACTACAAGAATAATCATTTTAACACATATGTTTTGAGAAAGTGTATTTTGAATGCCTTTTTTTATTTTCTGCAACTTATGTAGATATGTATATAAGTATATATGTACATATAAGTATCTGTTTAAAAGTATATATGTACATATAAGTATCTATGTATATAAATTGTGCATATATGTAAATATACAGGGTGATTCTAATTAAACATGAGATGTTTAGAGCTCTGTGTAGATGAACGATTGGATAAAATTGAACCAAATTTGGTATGCTTTCTTTCCTGACCATGAGATTTCGATTTCTCAAATAAAAAAAATAAAAAAATAGTTCAGAAATCTCCGGTTAGAGCAAAATTTGGTGCTTATGTTGCTTTAATTTGCATATTAAATAGGTTGCCAAATAATTTCCGGCAGTGCATAGAAGTTGAGAAACAAAGTACAGTGCCTTTATTGCAACGTAGTGTAATGACGCTTTTTGCACAATTAAGCCGGTGAGGAGTGCTCTATCTTGCATATCCAGAGAATTTCTTTGCTGAAGTGCAGTGATAACAAAGTTTCGAAGCTTATCTTCATACCTAGAGGCATTACCGGAACATGCCACTGGTTCAGATGCAGTGTTTT
Organism: Thereuonema tuberculata; assembly: GCA_023159025.1. Lineage (NCBI taxonomy): Eukaryota > Metazoa > Arthropoda > Chilopoda > Scutigeromorpha > Scutigeridae > Thereuonema > Thereuonema tuberculata. The sequence goes on from JAFIDM010000004.1 coordinate 63,981,328, forward strand.
CTTAAAAAAAAAATAATAATTAAGATGCAATGATAAAGGATCTCGTAAAACCACACTATACTGTGATTTTTGATTCATGCAAGGAAACTTCTTGATGAGAGTGTGTGTTTTCTCCAGACCAAATACGACAGTTGTGAATTTTTACCACCCCTTTCAAGTGAAAATGGGTCTCGTCGATCCGTAGAATTTGCCTTGAATCGTCGATCATCAACCGAGCTGTAAATGACAAGTTTTGTGCTTCTCACAATCACCAGGAAACAATTCGTGACAGTAAGATATCCTGTTTGGTAAAACTGCAATATTCATCCCAGAATGTTCCACATCTGTAGGGCAGGGCATGTCCAATCGCCGTGATATCCCACCGCACTACCATAGCCATAAGAGTTCTCATTTTGCTGCTCCACTAAGACCACTTTCTTTCTTTTCATAGAATCTATTTGATTGCGACACCTTCCTGGTTTCAAATGGAACTTTCCCGTTTCCTCGCAACGCAAAATCATTTTCCTGAGATTACTAATGGTGAGATGACCCTTTCGCAAAGTCGATATTCCTTGATAGTTAAGTTTTACGAGTAAGGCGCGATCATGTAATGTAAGCACCATAAATTGTCGCTAATCCAAACTGATGCAACACAAGTTGCGACCAAAAGATATCTGAAAGTTGTTTCAGCACCATCTAATAAGCAAATAAATCGACATTAGCGCTAAATTTCATCTAGTGAGAAATTTCATAACTAATTTTTGTTTGTATTTTAAGAAAGTCCCATGGTCAGGTAAGTATGCATACTAAATTTGGTTGAATTTTTTTCCAATAGTTGTTTCTACATAGAGCTCTAAACACCTGTTTCATAATAATCACCCTGTATACAATTTATGTAAGTAAAAGCCTTAAATTTTTATTTTTTGTTCATGTTGGTTTTATAATAAGTGGAAGATCAGAGGAATACTTGCGGAAATCGTTTGTTGTAAATTAATCTATTACATTATAGATTTAATAGATTGCATAATTTATTTTCTAATTCTTTCTATAATATTACAAAATGTAAGTAAATTCCAACGTATGTAACTGCTGTATTTAGTCTTTCTTTGAAACTCTCCTTGAAAAGCTGTTGGGTTTTGGTTCCTGAAAAAAGAAATTGAAATTAACTTCCGATCTTTGACGCTGGATACAAACACGTGAAAAATCAGGGTCACAAAAAGTAAAATTTAGTATACTCTGTACTCTTTAACTGAACTACCCAAAGGTCAATAGGTCAGCAAAGCTCCACAGGATATGTATAATATATGTCTGTCAACATATACGTGTGTTATCCGAAGAAGGATAACAGACATATATTTTCCTTGAACTGGGAAAATTCAGATATCAAAATTTATTTATTGTTACATTGAGATTAATGATTACTTACAATCATTAATTTACACAATTTAATTTTAACATTTAATTTTAAGATTTACCTAAGTATATGTGTTGTAAAGAAACTTTCTTTGAATATTTCTATTGGTGACTGCTTGTGGTTCGTGTGAGTTGTGTAATTACAGCTAACAAATATTGCGTAAAGGTTTCCATTGTTTTATATAACATCCTTATAGCGAAACTAACAAACAAATGAATCGTTAAACAAACTAACTCATTAGTGGTTAAGACTGAAACTGTTAATTATACGACGGTTGGGAAAAGACGAAAACCATGGGATTACTACTTCCATGTATTCTCAGTGACATCTATCGCAAAGCATCGTAAATAACTTCTATTTTTCTGCAAAGTTAAAGAGAACAAGATTGTCAATTTGTTTTTATTCTTTGCATCTTTAACCTACCGATACACTGTTATTATTTTTTTTCATATTATTCATGTTTTTATACCTATCATCCTTCTCCAAAAGTGACTTCGAACGAGTAAAAGGAAAATGCCCGATCGAGGAAAATGAACTGCGGCTTCTGTCGTTTTTCGCTCGTTGACAATTATCAACATATTTCACCGTCAAATAGGACAAATTTGTAGCAATAGTTGGTCTTCCTGGTAATTCAGAAATACATATTCCATCACCCTGGCTCTTAAAAAAGTGGAAAAGTTATACTTCTAGCTTGACTGTGAAGGCCTTACTGTTCTTTTGGCGCTGCCATATTATTTCCTACCGCAATGAGTTCCTCGTGCTTTACTCGAATTTAGGTCATTTTTGTCTGAAATTTATAAATTAAAATATCACGAAATTCTGGAGAATTTTGGTCTCCTTAACAGTTTCCAGGTCTACCTTATGTGTTAATTGGATTGTGAGTTCTTATCATTTCCTCCTGGCTGCTCCATCCATCCATAGTTTTCTGTCCGAAGACAGGTCCAGTTCTATGGAGGTCTCACATGGATCTCCTAGAAACACCTGGGGAAAGATACTGGGGTTGGTTTCCCGTTGCCTGCCTCCAGGACGCCATTAAGGAATGACGTCAGACCGAAGAGAAAGCGAAGAAGAGGCTGGACAACACTGGAAAGGAAATTGAAACAGCCATGCCACTGCCGGGATTCGAACCCAGGTACTGGCGCACTGGTAGCCACGGCTGGCCGCCGCCGAGACCGCACGACCACGCCAGCACGGCCTGGCTGCTCATGGAAATTTATTTATGTTAATTATTTTTATTAAAAGATGAAGACATTTTTCAGCTACAACATCTGACTGCTTGTTCTCTTTTGATAGGAATCTCGTTTTTTCTTAGAATTAATTTCATTCGACAGAGTGATAGTAAACTAAATAAAAATCAGTAGCAATTTTTATTAGCACAGCAGTTTCCCCCCCCCCCCCCCAATTTGGTGAGATTTTTGTAAACTTAGTCTTTGATGTAAAAACATACGTAAAGAAAAAAAAAATAACAATAAATAATAATTTAATCAGCAAAATAAATCGACATTAGCGCTAAATTTCACCCTATCGAGAAATTTCAGAACTATTTTTTTGTTATTATTTAAAAAATCGAAATCCCATGGTCAGGTAAGTATGAACATTAAATTTGGTTGAATTTTGTCCAATAGTTCTTTCTACACAGAGCTCTAAACACCCGGTTATAATGTAAGTAAAAACCTTAAATTTTTATTTTTTGTTTAAGTTGGTTTTGTAATAAGTAGAGGATCTGAGGAATACTTCTATATCTAAATGCGGAAATACTTCTATCTGCGGAAATCGTTTGTTGTAAATTAATCTATTAAATTACAGATTTAACAGATTGCATAATTACAGATACGTAATTCTTTCTATAACTATTACAATATGTAATGTAAATACTAATGTAAGTAACTGCTGTATTTAGTCTTTCTTTGAAACTCTGTTTGAAAAGGGTTTTGGTTCTGAAAAAAAAAACATTAACTTCCGATCTTTGACGTTGGATACAACAAACACGAGAAAAATGAGGGTAAAAAAAATGTAAAATTAATTTTTTTAGAATTCAAAACAAAAACCCACACACACACATTTTCTGTGCGTCTGGATTGAATTTACAACTAAGGGAATATTTATGTCCTACAGAATTACTGAAACCATAGAAGCTAAAGTAATGAAAACTGTGAAAATCAATATCTACGATTTGCTCCTTGACTATAGCAGCTTTCACCTCCACCATATATTTACAGATTATTTCCTAAATTATTTTAAGATCTTTAAGATCTAAGCCATCTTACTTATTCTTCTCAATTTACGATCATCTTTCTGACTTTTAACATTTTCAATCTAGGTTTTTTTTTCTCTTTGCAGTCACGAAGTTTTGAAACACTGTATTACAATTCATAGATCCAATTCCTGTGTTTCAATTTTAAATTTCGTGATCATAATTTGTTTAATAAAAAAAATTATTCTAAAATTCCTAACCAATCTCTTAACAAAAAAATTACGGTATCTTTAGCTTTAAGTATGAGATGGAATTGATATTATAATTAATGAATTTACCTTCTTTACTTGAAAAATGCCGTGCTGGCGTGGCCGTGCGGTCTCGGCGGCGGTCTGCCGTGGCGGCCAGTGCGCCAGTATCTGGGTTCGAATCCCGGCAGTGGCATGGTTGTTTCAATTTCCTTTCCTGTGTTGTCCAGCTTCTTCTTCACTTTCTCTTCGGTCTGACGTCATTCCTTAATGGCGTCCTGGGGAAGGCCACGGGAAACCACCCCAGTATCTTCCCTTGAAATTCTCGGGAGTCTGCTAGGGGTTTACCATCTTGGGAACACTAGCGCTCCCTGGAACACGGAGGGTTCGGCTACGAAGCTCGCACTTCGGTGCGTACCGGCAACACACACACTTGAAAAATGAGGCTTACAAAATGAGTCAGTCAGTGTATGTGTGTTTCTAACAATTAATAAGCCTCTGAAAAGATCTTTTTGAAAATTAGCATTATTTTTTTTCTCCATGTATTTCTCGCAGAAAAATAGTAGAGAAAAAAACAACGAAGAATTTCTATAAATTTCTAACAATGGATAACAATCTATTTATAAATGTGTTTGTTCCAACTTAAGTTTGATTAGAAAATATGCTGGAAGACTGAAATATCAAGGATAGGAAAGAATGGAAGGAAATGGAGGAGTCCTTCGTTCAGTGATGGATCGAAGAAAACGAAGAGGTAACTATTTGCTTTAAATGGTAACAGCCCATTTAAAAGAGTTTTCAAAAATCGGAAATTTGTGCTGTTTGTAAAAGCAGTCATAATTTAAAAATGAAGGCAGACTGGGTTAATTTTGAAAGTTTTCTAATTTATTTTTGTTTTTAAAAAGGAAAAGAAAAAACGTTTTAAAGAAAGTAGGCTTCAAATTCTTTCCTAAGTTTGTTGTTTAGTATATAATCTAAAATAATGGCTACTGTTTTAACACTGCTGTGCCGTTGATTTTTCTAGTTTTCGCTTTGAATATTCATTAGTGCCTCGTAATTAATTCCCTGGAGATGAGGAATTGCTTTGGCTGCCTGTGGACGCACACGTGACCTCTCTCCTCCCAAACGCCAATTGGACTGGTGATGTCGGTTACCAGAATCAACGATCTCAGTCAATCAAATTCCCACAATCCCCATCTGACTCGTAATGAATTCCTCTTCTGATAACGGCCATTCACTGCTAAGTGCATAGCAATGAGATGTTCCTCGAAATCTCTTCTCTGAAGCGAAATGATTTGCAAAGGCATAAATTCCGAATTAATGATCCACGATCCGCTATCAAATGGACTGTTTCTATAATGAGATAATAGGAAAACATAGACCAAAAAACATTACAGTATCTTTTATTTTTAATCACTGATTGCTTGATTTAAAAAAAGCATTTTGAGACAAGTATTAAAATAACAAAAAGTGTTAAACAAAAGAAAGAAAGCGTTTTAAAGAAGCTATTTTTTTCTTATCCAGTTTAAAAATCAGATTATCAAGACACTTTTTTTTTTCAGAAATCAAAAATAGATATATATAAAAATATTGTAAGGTTGCTATTAAAGCAACTAATTTATTAATTTCATTATTTCGAAAAAATCTTGCCTATCTTGGATTAGGATTTGTCTTCCTAAGGTTTAATGATTTCGTTCTTTTTTTTTCATTATCTTATAAATTGCTTTGCGCAATGTCAACTTGGAAGAACAAGAATTGATGCATTAATTCTAGAAGAGATATCAAAGCTCTCCTCCATCACAATTCATAAGAAATTAGTTCCTTATAAAAGAAACATAATATATATATATGAAAATGAATGTATCTTTCTTTCTTTCTTTCTTTCTTTGTCCTTTATACACTCCTAGGCCCTTTGACCTATCTGGACCAAACTTTGCAGAATTACTCTTTAGAACACAGAGGAAAAGATAGGCTACCTTAGAATCCGGACACCCCCCCCCCCAAAAGGGGTTGAAATGGGGTAAAAGCCCTG
>JAFIDM010000004.1:63987291-64129091 GCA_023159025.1 Thereuonema tuberculata
CCCCCCCCCCCCCCAAAAGGGGTTGAAATGGGGTAAAAGCCCTGAAAAACTCAATATCCACCTGGTGGTGAAAATAAGAACTACACAAATATTGTGTAAAGTGAAAAATTCGCTCTCCTATGGGGGGCAGGGACACCACAATTGGGGGGGAGGAAGCCAACACAAAGGCTGTAGTGTCCCACCCCCGACCGACACCGGGACCTTATATTTAGGACCCCTTCTCGGGCCACCTAAGTCAATTGAAAATAAGGAAAAATTCGCTTTCCTATGGGAGGCAGGGACAACACATTTGGGTGGGGGGATGCGACACAAGGGCCAAAGTGTCCCACCCCCGATCGACATCGGGACCTTATATTTAGGGCCCTTTCTCGGCCCCCCTACCCAAGTCAATTGCAAAAAGGGAAAACTTCACTCTCCTACGGGGGCAGGGACACCACACTTGGGTGGGGGGATGGCGACACAAGGGCCTAAGTGTCCCACCCCCGATCGAAACCGGGACCTTATATTTATGGCCCCTTCTCGGGGCCCCTAAGTCAATTGGAAAAAGAGAAAAATTCGCTCTCCTATGGGGGACAGGTCCACCACACTTGGGTGGGGATGGCGACACAAGGGCCTAAGTGTCCCACCCCCGATCGACACTGGGACCTTATATTTACGGCCCCTTCTCACGAGCCCTTTCTTTCTTTGAGTGGCATTGCAACGCATGCCGGGTACAGCTAGTCCTCCATAAAACTATAATAAAAAAATACAAATACATCATATTAAAGCGAACGTTCGAGATCTAATCTCTGTTCCATTATCAAGCTCATTCTAAATGAAAATGTAACTGAAAAACTCTGGTTAAACAATGATTTAAAACGTTTTACAAGAAAATAAGAATATATTAAAGCCGAATACTAAATACAATATCAAAAATTGCTTTACTGATTTTTTTTTTATGGTATGTTTTTTTTTCTTATATTTTAGCATATTGTCATGTATTTTAACCAAATGGTTAAATTGTTGTTTTAAATATAAGTTTTGCAAAAAACCATTTTATTTCTTGCAATCATTTTATTGTAATATTTATGTTATTTTCTTGTAAGACGTTTTAAATCAGTGTTAAACCTGGGTTTTTCTGTTACATTTTCATGTCGAACGAGCTTGGTAAAGAGACAAAGATTATAGGTATTGAAAATTCGCCTTTAGTGTGATGTATTTGTTTTTTTCATAGAAAATTAGATTTCTATCTATCTATCTATCTACCTACTTATATATATATATTTTTATATAAGCCTTTAGATCATTGAAGAAAAATATGTTAAATGTTCTGTAAAACAACAGCAGACAGAAATGAGTTTGGTGTAGAAAATGTAGTCAATCCATCAAAGTGCTGTCAATTAATGTCCAATCTTTCATCAATCAGGTTTGCCTCATTAGCTGAAGCTATAGAATGTTAATGGATGGTTGCTTTCCTACAAAAGCCGTCTTTCAAGTTTTCAACAGTGTTAAAGAGCAGATGGTTTGGAAAGAATTTCAGCAGCTTGCTGTTGGTAAGTTTATTAAAGTTAAAAGATTACACAAAGGACCACCAAAGAATTCTTGGACTTGATGAAACAAGAAAGTTTTCCATGACTTCAGAGCAATTTTTGAAAACTACAGCTATAAAATGTCTTTATAATTAATTGGTTTCATTTAAGGAATAAATAATTCATTATTAATGCAAGATAATGCAATATATATAGATAGATAGATAGATAGATAAGCGCAGAATAATAATATTACAATAACACAACAACTTCCTAAAAAGAAGTTGAAGCTTATTTTCCTTAAAAATGCTGTAGTGTTTACTTTTCTTGTTTTTTGTTTTAAATCGTTATCGTTTACAAAAATGTACCGTTACTTGTACTGTCGCCGGCATTTCCAATGTCACATTGCGAAGTAGTGCTTTCCTGCATTGCTTTCCTTAAACCAGTCTAACAAGGGAATGGTTTGTCAGATGAAACATCCCTTGAAATTTTTATCATTTATTCAGGATCTTAAGGAGTTGACGTATACCAAATTTTAGCTTTTCTTTTTGCACTGAAAGGGGGTAAAAAAAAATTGTAAGAGCTGAGAGCTTGTTGCACTGAGGGGAATCATCGGGCAGCTAATGTGAAATTGGAAATGCCGGCGACAGTACATTGCAGAGCTGCGTGGTTGGCGTTGTCGCTATGATATTGGCCTCTCACCTCTGAGTACCGGGGTTCTGTTCACATGTGGGTTTCGTGATGTTGGACGATCCGCTCTGGGCGGGTTTTCTCGGTGTTCTCCCGCTTCTCCTACACTTTTCCCACCATACTTTCTCAGTCTTTCTCCCCATCTGTCGTTACTTCTGTGGGTTAGTACAATAGATTTCCGGTCGCAGTGCTTGGCTTCCCTGCCACCCACATTCACCATATAAACGTATATATTGCCAATAACAGTCCAATACAATCAGTACAAATTCCTATTTTCTGAAATCAATTAAATCTGCATTATTTAATATAATCTTCTAAAGCCAATTAATTACAACGATAAAACATTAACAAATTACGAAAAAAAACCAAGGTAATTAATGCTTTTAGAAAGTGTCAAAAACAAAGCGGCCCTGTAAAATGCACGATTTTATAAACACAATTTTGAGCGAGTATTGAATATCTCTAATCGTTCAGCCGCTACAGTGTGACAGACAGACAGGATAAAAGCAGGAGCGGTCCCCTAGCGATTTTGCAGGCAAGCTGTAACCTTGGGGCCGCTAAAAAGAAAAAAAGAAATGGAATGTGACGTTGAAGTAATCTTTAGAGAAATGCCTGGTGTTTACTTCGGGATTGTTTTCGTTTGTGGTTTTCAATAATTATCAGCAGCCACTACTTCATTGTTGGTCACAATTCAGTTTTTAAAATCAATAAGCACCCTGTGTTTCAGAATATCGGACGTATTCACAGCGCATCTTACTCTGAAATGTCCGGAAATCCCTCGTGCTCTCGTTGGTCTCCTGAAATTGATCCGGAAGTGATCGGATTGTCGCCCAATCTACAAAATTCCCGCTAAGCGTTCTCCCAATTATCACCAGCAATCCTCGATTTTCTCTAAAATGCATCAGCGAATAAATTGTAAAATGAAGAACAAAATATACTGTATATATTACTCGTTGACTGTAATAATTAAAGAATAAGAATAAAAAAAAAACTGTTACCCCATTTTCATCAATTTTATTTTAATTAAAATAAAAAATAAAAAAAACACTTTATTTTGAATTCGAAAGCAAACTACTTGTTTTCCATTAGAAGCTTTTCATTGATTGTAAAACAGATTTTTCACTTTTGAGCATTTTTAAAAAAGAAAAAGAATAAAGAGGACGAGTTTGAAAAATAATATTTTTTAAATATATTTAAAACATAAAAAAAAAAAAAAAAAAAAAAAAAAAATCCTCGTTAAGTCGATTCTTTATTTTCTAATCTGTTAATCCCTAAAAAGTAGGAATTGATAGGGTTTTTTTTTTTTCGCTTTATTTTCATAAGTGAATCCAATAGTGTAGGTTTTTTTTAATTGCCTTTCAAATGAATTAAAATATCATAGAAATTAATTCTCTACGTTGACCAAAGAGGCCGCTGTTGGTCAACACTAAATCTTTCCCTAACTGTTTGAAATTATACTTTTTTTTTAATAAGGATAAATCAAAATTTTTAATTTTCTTTTCAAGTAATTTTATTTTATCATATATATACTATTACTGTTTGTTATGTTAAAAAAAAACGCTAATTTTAATAACTGAATGCAATTAAAAAAAATTTTTTGTATTTTACGGTCACTGAAATTAGATGCCAGTTTCATAATTAAGATTAAAAATTAAAAATTAAGTAGATTCATTGTCATATTTTCACGTCCACTATCGATTTACTTTGAAACTATTTTTGCTAGGGATTTCAATTTAGAGTTAAATGAAAGTTTTATCAGATGTGCAGAATTCCTATTTAAATAATTCGTAAAAAATGCCATTATTCTGCCTCAGTTTCCATCTCTTAAACAAAATACTTCGGAACTGAACAGTCCGAAAACATAAGTAATCTTGTAATTTATGAATTTTGATAAATCAGATCAGAATGGGATTAAATACAGTAATCAGATGCAGAAGTTATATTGTCTGTATGGATTATAATGTAAGTTCTGTATGGGCATCACTCAAAAACACTGTGTGTTGTAACCCAGCAACAAAGCTACCGTTTCCGGTTTTCTTTGCAGCAGAGAAGAATAATCAAAATGTTTCCCAAGATCAGACCTCAAAAGAAAAAAAGAGCAATAACAAACCCAGTACTCTCAAACCAAAAAATTGACGTCTGTAATATGCAATTTCCTCTTTGATGCCCACATTGCTGCCAGGACAACATCCACAAACACATCTCTGCAGACACACGTACTACTGGTTTTCCCTTAAGTTTGCTTTACAATTCAATCTTAGATGTCCTGCATTATAGTTTCTTAAACTAACAATAAATTATGTGATTACGACAAAGACTCATTACAGTAGGACCGAAAAAGATAAAGTGGAATCACTTTCATATATTTTGTGTAAAGGGTACATTTAGTAAAGGGTCTTGTTGCTTTAACTTTTGATAAACTCGTGAATGCTCCGACCAGAAATGTAAATGGGATGGTCCTCTGACCTTGAGGCGCGGGTGCAGTGGCCCTTTGCAAGGCCCTGGTCACCAGTGAAATGTCCTAATAATCAAGATGAATGATTTGCTTCACAACTTAGTCAAAGGGATGGAGGTACGATTAGACTATTTTCCTATTAACCAAAATTAGGTTCTCGCGTGCATTGAATATTTCATTGAGGTCGACCTAATCTAATGTCAGATGTTCTGAAAAGGGTGTAAGATTAAATTATTCAAATTGGCTCAATCGTTGAAGAAGCCTAAAGCAGACACAGCTTTTCTCTGAAAGATAGTGTTTGTCGTTAGAATAGCCAAGAAATTAAGTAAAGTTCTTTTGTTAAAGGAAAATAAAAATATCAAGCTCTAATTCATCTTTATGGCCCTAATTTTCAATCGTTCATGTAAGAACTAGTTCGGAATTGCCAAGAAGTCTGGGTTAAATTATAAGTTAAAATAAAAACTACTTCTACTCTCGAAACATTAAAAAATTATATTTTTAATGCCAACGAATTTTCGAAAGCATATTCCTTGCTTTCTTTCTCAAGTTTGTTTGATAATAATATGATTTCGGGTGAACTTACATTGCTGATACATAGTTATCAATGATAATGACAATGGCTTTTTAATGTTTCGAGAGTAGAAGTAGTTTTTATTTTAATTATGATAAGCAGAAGAAGAGATTTAAAGAAGACATATGGATTAGTAAATTATAAGTTACCAATTGTAACATTTTACTCAGAATCAGAATAGAAATAGAAGTAATAGAGTAAAATAATAATATAGGATGATCATTAAGAAAGGATTTCCAGTAAATGGGAGCTTCTCTTTATTTTGTTTTTTACAAGATTTCTGTTCAATCTACTTTGAGATATTAACGAAAGTATTTGCTTATGAATGAAAAATTGATAATAATGAATACAGTTTTAATATTCTTGTAAGTGTGTATTTTTTGTATTAATGGCAAGAAAATCACGAATTGAAGTCTTCTTTTCTGGACATCAAAAAAGACAAACTGAATTTAGAAGCTTCTAAAAATGGAGAAAAATGAAAGTCGTTTTTAAGGAAATTCAAAGTTAAAATCATTATATTATTCTTTTTTGTTTGTCGAAATCTAAGTAAACAGTGGTTTACGCTCGTCCAAGAAATTGAAGATTTGGAATGAAAAAAGCTTTAGTTTACTTTCATATTCCTTCTCAAGTAGTTGCAGAGTTCTTGTAACTCGGCATTTCCTAAAAAATTCTTCTTCTTGAAACAGTTATTATTCGATGACTTTAGAATTTAACCACATCTGCTATATTTTTTTTATTGTAAAATTCTTCAGCATCTGGAAATGAATGAGAAATAAATATCCTTCACTTACAGAACAAATAGGACATATTCAAGGAGACGAAGCTTCCAACTCTTGAAACTTGTATCTGTACTAAAAAAAATCAGACATTTTTGAAGCCATAACTTTGTATCGAGTTTCCACTCTTGATTTCTGTTGATTGTAAGAATTATGAAGTAGAATTTCTGGCTGTTACTGAAGTTGTATGAGATCGTGAACCTTAAATCAGTATTTTTCCAAAAGTTTCTGGAATCTTCAATAAAGAAGAAAGGTTAATCCCACCCTGAGGCCTTAATTCGCCAGTGGCGGCTAAAAGGAGCTGTTTTCGTACATTGATCTCTCTTAATATTCCTACGGATTACTGTTAATCTTCGTTAAGCTTCAGCTATTTAATTAGTGTAACTCGTTTATCCCCCTTTGTTTGAAAGGGTTTAGGACTTGCTCTTATTAAGCCATGGCTTTGTAGCTTAGTGTTCTTTGAAAGAGTTTTGTAGGGTTTTTGTGGGTTCTAATTAACGAGCTTCCCTCGCAATTTGCAGCAAATGGCCAAAGTGGTGTCTTGAAAACATTTTCGGAAAATAAAAACAGACTTTTTTTAAAAATGTACTAATGGTTAGCAGAAATAAAGAGGACAGATATATAAATATTTAATGTACCTAACAAATCATAAAAATAACAACCAAGGAAGGCACATAGCAACCTTTCACACCTTCTATCATCGATGGGTTTGTCTGACTGACGAGTCCTAAAGAGGACGAAACGGCCTTCCCAGACTCCCACCGATGATGGCTGAAGGGTGCCGTCTTTTGGTCTCTCGTGTGCCTTCCTTGGTTGTTATTTTTTAAAAATATTAATATATTTGCTGCTCTCATTGAGGCAAAATCATTCTAAAATTCCTTCAGAAATATTAAGGAAAAATACGACGAAATTGTGATGAATCTACTAATAATCGTATACATTACATGGAAAAGTTAATAAGCTTATTAAGTAATATTTTCGAATATTTAAAAAAAAAGAAAAGGTTTTTGCGTATTTTACTAAATTTATCATTCTCGCCTAAAACTCACTAGTTTTCAGGTCTTCTACGCCGTTTAGTGTTCATAAACATTACAATGAAATTTTGTAAGAGAAGGTTGGGAATTAAACTGTTGTATTACATAACTAGAAACTTTATTGTCTTCTGTTTCGCAAATCAGAAGTTTTCTAAACTCAGAAGGATAACTGGAGGATTCAGCAAAGCTTTTCTAGAATATTGGAAACATTTTTGATTAGATTTTGTCTGGCAAAGTTCCTATGTTTATTCCTTTATTTATACATCGTTTTTGTCTAAGAGGAAAGCAATATAAATGTTTCCGTTGTGCAAGTTTAGGAAATTTGTCTGCTGAGCTGATTTCATCTTGATAATCTAAATTGTGTACGTATTAATTTCTTATCAAAATTTAGGAGGTAGAATTCTTAGAAGTTCGCATTTATTCGTAGAAATTGGTCATTCACTATAATATTCTTAAGAGTTGCAGTAGACATGTAGACTCATGATTCTGTGTTTATATTCTGAAGACAAATTATTCACAAATTTCCATGGTAATGGTGGCAATTTTTACGGTGCCAGGCCAGTATTCTTGAATAAAGTATTGGTAGATCTACAGTCTATCGAGACGAAGTGGAGATTTATGACCAGACCGATACTTGTCTAAGTTAACTTTTAGAAAGAGCCTTATTTAATAAAGATCAAAGCGAAGGCCCCGTATGGAAGAGAAATAATCAGCGAAAAATCAGATCACCGCTGAACCTCATTCTTCCAGTCTTCTTCTGTCGAGTTCATTACGACTTCAGCAACATCATATTCCAAAATCTTAACCTAGTATATTAACTGAGAATGATATTGTTGCTTAAATTTAAAAAAAAAAAAAAAATACCATTTTCGATTTGCTGAGGTTTTTGCTAAAACATTTCAACTTTAAAAAAAAATGTACAAGAAGTGATCCCTCAAGATTGCTTGGGAAAAAAATGGAACCAATTTGAAATTTTTATTTTGTTCAAAAATAAGGAAGTTTTCGCTGAATGAATTCCAGGGAAACTTGGAACTTTGGAACGCCGAGGCTGTAACAGTAAAATGAAAGTTTAAATAATCAGTTTAACTAAAATACTATTTTTGTAGATTCTGTTGACGGGTTGAAAAGTTACTCCTTTCTATATTTCCGTAGTTCTTTTATGTATAATTACGTTACCTCAAAAAATACAAATCATCCCATTATTACGCCACCGTCATTGATACGTGGAATTCATATATATTTTGATCAGTGACATTTCCAGGTAAATAGTTAAAGACTAGTGAAACGGTTCCAATTTTTCCATGATTAGCTTTTTATTCTGCTTCTATATCTCGAGGGTCCCAAGCCAAAAGGTTCTATGTGCACTTTTGATAAATTTTGGTTTATTTTGGCGACATCCATCGTGTGCCAGAAGATTTTGTTTGAAAAACTAGTTCTAGCCTATCAGCTGATTATTCCAAAAGATTCTATTTTCACTTCCTTTACTTCTTTGAGCTTTCTCGGTGCCGGAAAGTTCTACGGGCAAGAAAATGGCAAAACGCACATAGAACCTTTTGGCTTGAGACCCTCGATCTAATGAAGAGAAGAAAAACACATATGAAATAAAGTAATGACACGTTCTGTTCACCAAATGACAGCCAAAATCTATTTCGGATTCAGTAGACCACTATTATGTCATTAACAATTTCTTGTTATTAGGTTGCAACAACAATAAATATTACTAATTAAAATTCTTTAGTACAAAATTTAACAATAGCAAACATCACTGTTTTATTATTAGATTCTATCAATTCATTGTTTTTCATCTGTTGTTAGCCATGGAATGATCGTCTAAAGAAATCTGAAATTTTCTTAATTTCTTCTAAATTCTAAACCACGAAAAGCAATGATGACACCACCCACTAAGCAACCCCACCCAATGTAATAGATCCTGAAATCCAAGACTTGATGAATCGGTTGCCGTTGACTCTTTTCGCCCACCGAAGAGCAGAAACTTTTTTAAGAACAACTTGAAATCTCGCTTTCGTACGACTGACTATTTTTCCGCAGTCGTAGGAAATTGTGATGTTTTCCCGAATCTTCTCTTGCGTTGCCTTTCGCTGTAAATAGGGTTATTTAATTAAGTCCATCAAATTTAATTAGACATAAAGAGTTTCCTGCTGTTAACTACTTACTTGGCAACTTTCCACGTTCGTAAATATGTAAATAGGCATTACCAAAATGAGTACTGGAAACTTTATGGAGAACGAAGTTGTAATCATCAATTTTTCACTGTTTTTTTCCTTCCTTTTTAATAGGGGGTGTTTTCCAAAATAAGACTCGGCTCGTGCCCTGCTTAAACATTTACTAATGATTCCAACATTTAAGAGTTTAAAAGGATGATTGAAATGATATTTCTGAAAACTTATGCCATAACAGGATATTAATGCTCTCCTCAAAAACGCTGGCAGTTAATTATGAATGCTACAGCGAAGGTCCTTTTGAGCTTGGAAAAATCGATTTCGCGCTGCAAATCCGAAAAATCCTTCTGTAATCTAATTTCTGTCGCAAAATGGTTGCACTTAGTGTTGTTCGGTGATAATCTTTACATGGTGCAACATTTATATAAAAAAAAAACACCTGAGAAACTTAATCTAATTTTCAGATACAGCATTTTTGATTTTCTTTGTTTCGTTTTTTTTAAGTCGTTAAAACAATGCAAATAGAAAGAATCTTCTTATTTATACATTGTTTTATATATATATATATATATATATATATATATATATATATGGATTATAAATTTATAAACTATATACTGTAAACGTTATAAATTCTTAATTTCCAGAAAAAAAAATCTATAAATCCTACATACTTACTTAATTTTCCTATTTGAAGTTATTCTTAATTACAGCAAAACATGAGCATGTGGATTATTAATGGATTATTATTATGCATTGTTAGATATCCATAGAAATTCATTGTTTGCTTCTGTTGTTTTTTATGGCAATTTTTATCTTTGAAATTGTCAATAGTTGACCGTACGCAAAAAAATTTCAAGAATAAAAGTTATATCATCAGCTCCTGCTCATAATGCTTATCAAGTTTCAAGAGTTACAAACTTAGGAAAAACATTCAGTTGCTAATAAACTTTCATTAGAAAATAGGCTAATAATTACTTAAGGGAGATAGAATATTATGACAGACGAAGCTTTCCTTGATTCTATTAATAATCTGAATACTATTAAAAGATTAACAAATATTAACTTCTTAACCTCACGCATTTACAGGTTCAAGCATATCCTAGCATTGTCTTTTCTTGATCACATTCTGAGCTCTTGATGATTCCTTGAGATCTAGTGGTTTCTTTCGATCCTAAGATCGAACCAACAGAGAATGCCCACTCCAACGATGCTACAGATATTTCACAGAAGGTTCAGATATTATATTTCGATTTTCTACCGTAATAGCTTTTTTTTTTTTTTTTTTTTTTTTTTTATTATATAAAAGTACACTAAAGTGACATTCTTTTGTTTTCAATAGCTTTTGGTGTTTCAATTTTAGAGTCGAAAGTCGCTTCATCTTTCAAAGAACAGACCGTGCTGCTTCCATTTTGATGTGAATGGAAAATGAATTGACTGTTGTGATTGGCCTTCCTAGTTTTCGGATGTGACAAACTTATTTTTAGCAGACTAATAGATCAGCAGACTAAAATTCCCGTTTTGTCTGTCACGTAGGCAAGTATCATTAAAATCTCATTAAATTATCATTAAGCACAACAATCACAACAATTGAGTCTTTTGCATTCGCAACAATCACATTTATAATAATAAGGAAATTAAAGCAATATCAATTATATTTTCTTATCAGAAGACGTTGCGAAGCATTGTGATTGGTTTACTAATCGCTTTACCTAACTTGTTTTACATGCAATATTGTTTAGAAACATTAAATACATTCTATGTATTGAGTCATTACAATTCCACATCATTCAGTAAATTTTAAAATAGAGTGATTTACTTCACTTCAGATAAAAGAGAAAGAAAAACAAGCAAATGATTGAACATTCGTATGAAAACATTCGTATACATTCGTATGAATTCGTATGAAAACTGAGTTGTTTTTTTTTCCTCTTTGTTTGAAAGATTGCTTTCAAAATGCTTGGCTGTCACCAATTGTTTAAATGATATTCAAAATTATTAATTCTGAGTTGTAACACCAAGAAAATCAAATTTACACTGAAAATGTCGCAGAAACTGAGTCACATACGCACCTTCCCACATCCCCGAATGCTTTCATACGGATTATTATCAAATCATCTGAATTATCTTCTAAGAATTCCATGAGATCCTCCTCCTTCTCTTGGTAAACATGATCAACAAGCCACTTAAGAAGATACAGCTTATCCTCTGGACTAATATCGGACCATTGAAAGATCTGAGTTCAGTTCCTGTGGCTAAAATTAGAGAGAGAGAGAGTTACTTACATTTAACAGCGTACATTTATTATTAAGATTTCAGCAAATTAATGCGATAACTAATTAATGAATTAATGTGGTCACTGCACTTTCGCGGATGATTTGCTTATCTTTTGGTTCAGTTCCAATTTACGTCGTCCTACTTTAACTACAGCTAACAAAAAAGAAATATATTGCTTTTGTCCTAATTTGCAAGTTTGTGCAGAGATTCAAGAAATTTAGAATAACTTCCACAATTTTGGAATATGGCTTAATCACTTCAAAGATGAAAAGCTACTTAAAAATATACTTGTATCTTTTACTTAGTATTTGAATGAAATGTCGACATGTACAGGTTTTGCTCTGACTCTTAAGAAGCATTTCAAAAGGCAAAAAGTAAGTGTTTAGTTGTTTTCAGATTTCACTTACATAAGTTAATCCTTTATTGCTGTGGAAGATCTGATTAATTGAAGTCCATTAATAATTTAATATAAATGTGTGTGTTATATTGTTTATTGTTTAGTTCAAGTAAGAATGAAGGAGATAACGGTGCAAACAATAACATGCGAAGGCATGGGATGTGCAATCAGATTACTGGAAGAAAACTAGAACCCATTAAAACCCATACGGACATTGAACGTGTGCATCGTCAATTTCAAACAATAGAGAACGAAAAAGTTTAGTTGCTTAAACATGGAATCTCCGAAATAAAAAAAAATTATAATCAAGGCTGGGATTCGAACTCAAAAACCTTCTGATTCTGAATCCGTCACTCTATCCACTATACTACTTCAGTTTCCTTAAAAATAGTGATAATTGGCCTATTGAAAAGGAATCTCCAAAATACAAAAAAAAAAAAAAGACTTTAAAACTTTAAAACTCAAACAATACCGAAATTTGCACACAAGAAACAAAAATACCCCATTCCTAAGGTGTTTGAACACGATGGCAAAGTTTATCTCCGTTCGGAAGTGTTAAGAGGAGACAGACACGGAAGGACAGGACAAACGCAATAGAACCCACATGGGTCGCTAAATAGCCATGGAGGGTTGCCAGGAAGACGAGAAACAGTCCTAATAAGTATGAGTTTCAGTCAATGACTAATTATGAACTATATAAAAGTGTAAATGGACTGTTAAAGCAAAGAACGTATGTGCTACGATTTCGATAGAGAATAAAAGGACTTAATGTACTTTCAATGAGATTGTTATTTCAACCACAGCTAAAGCATGAATCAAGTTTGGAACGAAATGTATCGAAACATGCTCCATTTGTCTTTTTCCAAGACTTAGGAGCTGAAATGAATCCTCAGAAAGATCAATTAGTAAGTACGATTAATAATTCATAAAAAGAATTTGATATAAGATAAAAATTTGCAAGAATTAATTTATATAAGAATTATAGTCATTGTTGTTTTGTTTTTGTTTTTGAAACGACTGGGCTCAAGTATTAATTTATTTCTGAATTATTTACATAACTACTCTGCCTGAACATTAAAAGTAAATGGTCTATTTGGGCTCAATCGCTGATTTTTTTTTTCGGCTTTAATTGAATGTCTTTTGTTTTTACAGGCAATTGGCAAACGTTTGACTCTGCAGTATTTATTTTTTTATTGTTTTGTGTTTATTGGGTATCATTGGTGAGAGCCAGTGTTTCCAAACCCTTCCGTATCCTGCATATCTTCTGAGCTGTTCATTACTTTGACTAATAACACGAAACAGAAAGTTTCATCTGCTCATATCCGGGTTTAACTGTAGATTGATCAAATGATTAAGTCAATTTTTATGTCTCAGTCCAGTAGCTGTTACGACAATTGGAATTATTTCTATGGAGTTAAGCTTGTGGATCTTTTAATATTCTTCTGCCAAATTGAAGTATTTGGATATCTTATCTGATTCCGCCTTGTTGATATTGTTATCATTTGAATGGGTGATATCGATTAGGGAAGCTTTCCTTTCTTGAAGACTATTAAGAACTATGTTGGGCCTGTTTGCATTGATGGTTTTATCTGTATGCAACGGCAAATCATAGTAAAGTCTAGTTCTGTCGTCTTCGAGTACTGCTTGTGGTTTGTATAGTACGGTACTATTTCTCTTTCTTAAATGAAATCAAACGTTTAGCCAATGCCGTATGCATTATATTTACAGTGAGATTATGTCTATTGAGATATTCTGTGTTTGCCAGGTTGGAGCATCATGCTATTATGTGATCTATTGTCTCAGAATACTTACGGCATATTCTGTATATATCGGATATGTCCATTTTTTTCAATAAATATCTTGTAATTGTTTGTCGCTATCACTTGGTCCTGAATAGCATGGATAAACCCTTCTGTTTCAGCAAACAGACACCCATTCTTTAACAATGCACATAAAATTCTTTGTTGGCCTTTTCAAGTGAATGGGGGTATCTACCATGAAGCGCTTTAGACTTCCAAGAGTGAATCCTTTCTTGTATTCTAGAAACATTATTATTATGTCGTTAGAGTTTCAAACCATGGGTTTCCCCAGCAAAGACAATATGACGGGTCAAGGACCATACCAGTGGCGGACAGAACGATGGGTACAACACGTACTCGGTCCTGCCTCCACGGCTTCTGGAGCTCGTGTGCTAGATCGGTGTATTTATTGATCTTGTCTGTGTGAGTTTTCTGCATTTCTTGCTGACAGGCACTGCAATATCAATGAGATAGGTCTGTTTGTTGACCTTATCAACAAGTGTGATGTCAGGTCTGTTGTGATGTATGGTTTTGTCTGTGTGAATGGGCCGGTCCCAGTACAGCTTATATGAGGGTGACTCTAGTACGCTTTGTGGGGTGTACTTGTATTATTATTATTATTATTATTATTATTATTATTATTATTATACATTTTGAAACACAGTCAAAAATTTGCTGACTGGAGCCTTTAGTAGATACAAGTTTCAGCCAGAAATTATTATTATTATTATTATTATTATTATTATTTGGCATTAGTAATTGGATCTGTCGAGTTCCTTACCTCGATGTTTCTATATTTGCAGGATTAACTGTTTATTTATTTTTTAATATTATAAAAGAGTTAACATAGAATTCCTACGAGTTAAACGAATCAGATAAATAAGGCCCGTGTTTGCCCTTGCAGTCGATTTAATATTTTATGTCATCATTCGT
Source organism: Thereuonema tuberculata (assembly GCA_023159025.1). Classification (NCBI taxonomy): domain Eukaryota; kingdom Metazoa; phylum Arthropoda; class Chilopoda; order Scutigeromorpha; family Scutigeridae; genus Thereuonema; species Thereuonema tuberculata. The sequence goes on from JAFIDM010000004.1 coordinate 64,001,912, forward strand.
AGGACGATTGGATGGATTTAAAAAGAGATAAAAAATTGAAGCAGCCGAAATCGTTGTCCCCTGATCAGAACAGGACTGCATTCAATTGGAAGGCAAATTTAGACAAGGAAATCAACTTTCTTAAACAAACACTGGGCAAATTGGGTTTGCATATTACAGAAGAAAATTCAATTACAGTGCAAAGGCCTCTCCGTCGAAGTCTTCCACTGTGGCCTGACTTAATAATTTTGATAACGGAGGCTTAGCCTTAAAATATTTGAGAATAATGAAATTAAATTGGTCCTATTTAATATATTAATGAACCGAATTTAATTTGGTCGAGGAAATGGTTGAGCAAACACTGTCTTTACAGGTAATCTGAATGATTATTGATTAGATTGTGTTGCTCATTTGAATCACGTGATCTGTTAGTCCTTTGAAGTCACAGATGTGGAATTATTACTAAAGAACGAAATGATTGAAATAAACAGCTAATTCACTCAGGAATGTAAAGAGAAATTACCAACTGTCCCTTTGTTGTTCATGAAATCTTGCAACTTCAAGTGAGCTCGGTCGTCTCATGTTGTCAGAAAGTTCGTAAAAGTTTCCTTTGTAAATACAGAAGTGCTTAACATTTATGAGATTTGTCAGTGCATTCGATTAGGATTCTGATATCGATTGATATCCACATACATTTTTACTCGAAATATAATCTAATTATGTTGTATGGAATTCCAGAATGTTAAATATAGGTCTTATAAATATAATATGATTGTTAAGTTATAAGCAATATTATACAAAAAATGAAAAACATAATAAAGACTTAGAATGGTTTGTATATTGTAAGGTTTATGGATAATTATGAATATTTTAGGATATTTTTTGGCAATTTTTTCAGTGTTTGAAAGTCGTCTGAAGATTATTCTTTTGTTTTTTTTTCCCCTGTAATAATATTCAGAAAGATCTTAGATATCTTATTAAGGAATACGTGTAGAACTTTCAGTAACCTTAAAGTTATCTAGATTTTGAAATTGTTTAATAATCATAACCGTTTGGGCATCCTTACTACTTCGCAACTTTCTTCCGATTCTTATTTTCCATTATTGTAATTCTTTATGATGATTTCACTTGTATGTTGAGTTTTAGAAGCCCAACCATTTTCACATAAAATAGGAAGAGTGAGTTAAGCCAAGTTAAATTTCTCCTTCCCATCTAGAATAAAAACCAGTCAATCGTTTGAATTTTCCAAGCCTGCCTTATACTTTGAAATTTGTCTTTAGTAAGTAAATGAAGATTGTTTAATTTGATAAGTATCAAACAATTCATTTAGATGGAATTACATGAATAGATGTGTTGAGTCGAATGGGATGCTAACGATTATATGAAAACTGAAGCCAAATTTAAGAAGAAAAATATATAATCAACGAAGGGAACAGGTGCCTCACGCGGGTTTTTCATTACTGATGACACAAAAGAAAAGCAGATTAGTTTTTTTTTTGTTGCTTTCTATTCATGACTTATGGAATATTTTTAAAATTTAAAAATTTCCTTCCTTGAGACTTGTCTTTAATAAACTGAAAATAATTAGTTTAGTATTTAATAAATATATATAGTAGAACTTTACTATTATAACTTTACGCAAGAAATTTCTAAGAATTATGATAAATTATATAAAAAAATACTTTGAATTAACAACAAATAATAAATTTCATGTTTAATCTGAGATATTCTAAAATGATCTTATTTTCTTAGTTGCCTAATTAGAAAAATTCAGAAAATGAAACTGAAAAGCATTGATGCAGTTTGTTTGTTTTTTTCCATAATCTTTAATATGTGCTAAGTTTGGCCCTTGTGACATAACTGCGCATTCAGTTTAAAGCCTGTTTTTTTCAGATACTTATTAAGAAATTAGCCCATTTAGAATGATCGCTCAAATACTTGACATGAACAAAACCCTTCGAATATCTAACACTTTGTCTCCGATTAATAAAATGTTGAAAAGCTACAAAACAAAAAAGACTTTTTTCTTAATTTCATCCTTTATTTTATTTGTTTTCTTCAATAACGAATTATTACTTTATTAATACAGTAAAACCCGGTTAACCGAATTCGGGTCAATCCAAAACCCGGGTTATCCGAAACGCCTCCGAAAATCGCAAATCCAAACAATAATACTGTACTGCACAGAAATAATTCTAGAGAGGGACGCAAGAAACAAACAAAAATTACTGAGTTTTTTAAATTAGTAATTCATATGCTACAAACTATTAAGTACAGACTACTGTATATTGATGTAGCCTACTGTAATCCTAAAAATGTAATTTTAACTTTAATAAAGAACATAAGTGCAACCTACAAAGAGATTTTTGAATTCGTTTGACCTTCAAAACCTTTCAAAAATACATACTGTAATTATAATACAAAATACTGTAGCTGTATTAGATGTTCATGGCTTAACCGAAAAAATTGCTATCCGAAACGGCTTCCCCACCTTTAGTTCGGTTAACCGGGGTTTTACTGTAATTCCAAAATGAAATCATTGGAAAAGACCTGTAATTAACGTTCATATCAAAGTTCGAATTGTTCATTGTACAGAAGATTTGTTGGATTGGAATTGATTGTTAATGTGTTTTGGGGTTTTTTGACAGTAGCTATTTACTTATTGGTCCGTTATGCACCAAAATCAGTAGGATTTAATAGAATCTATTTTTTACTAAAGTTTTACGATTTGTAGAATTAAGTATTGGGGTTATTTGTTTCACACACATTTATGAATATACGCACATTTTACTCAAAATTATATACTATAACTTTTAGGCTTCTGAAAGACGCCTTATATCCCCGGTTTGTCTGTCTGTGGACACATATCCCACAATGCTTCGCAACCGCTTATGTTAGCTCAGTTGTAGATGGCCTGAATGTTGAAAGTTGTAGATGGCCTGTTAGCTCAGTTGGTTAGAGCGTCGTGCTAATAACGCGAAGGTCGTGGGTTCGATCCCCTCATCAACTTAAGTTGTTGTTTCTTTTTAAATCATTATTAGGAATTCACAAGGTTTGAGTTAAGAATGACGATTATTCCATATAAATAGGAGTGGATAAGATATTGATAGCATGGGATCGCAAACAGACTCGCGCGAGCATTTTCTAGACCACAGTCTATTCTAAAGTAAAGGTGACTCAGAAGCCGTTGCGAAGCACTGTGATTGGTATACTAATCACCTTGTTTTGTTCTAATGCTTTCTTTTTCTCTCCGATTTTTCTTCTGAGATTTTACAATGTTTTCTTCATTGACGGCGTTTTATAGAGACTAAACTTATAATGTAATATTATATAAAACAGATGATTTATTGAATAACGAAAAGCAATTTTATCTTTAGTCATTTCTGCTTATAAAATAGTTCTGTATTCGTTAACCCTAGAAGGAATTCAAAATTCGAGTAGATAATAGGACTGGATGATTTGTCACTTATTTCTATAATAGTGTCTCATCTGAATATGGAATTAAAATTTCTTATTTTCATTAAATAGAATTAACTTATTTATTTAATTTATAGTAAATCCTATTGGAGTTAGAAGTGAGGGTCCTTCGTAGAGTAAAACTCAGTTCCATTTCGAAATTACAGTGAAACAGGAAATTAGAGTAAATAATAATTCATTGCCTCTGTCTGTATGTTTTTACCTTCTGGCCAAATGTAATTGCTGTGTATTTGCAATGCCCACGTGATGGACAGGTACCGTAAGTTACCCTGGAGCCCAAACATAATTTATTGGATGGATTCTGATCTCATTTCGAGATTATAAATGCCATGGGTGACCTAATTCAATTGGATTCGCCTGAGGGGGTGGCTGTGGACAGGGCCAGAATAAAAAAAAAATAATGAAGTTTGGTGGAATCTAATGTTAAGGAGACGTCTGAAGCAGAAAATATTATTCCGAAAGGAGAGTGGACGTTTCTCGAAGGCTCTTCCATCGCCATCTGGTTTTGAGGTCAGTTATCTTTCGTACGACAACCATTCGAGCGTACAAGGGCTTCTAACTTTTTCTTAAAAGTTCAATTAAAACATACTTAGAAAGACATTGGTATTTGCATTTTCTGCTGATTTATGAATATTTTTATAAAAGTATGTAGATACTTTTTTAAAAAAACGGATCAGAACAGGAGAACATATTTCTCAAAAATAATTCTTTTATTTGTGTAATACAGTGGTCTCAAACTCGTGGCTTGCCAAGCCATAAACTATTTAATTAAAGTTTTGTGACCCATAATTTTAATTCTATTTCAAAAGGTACGTAATCTATTCATTTTAAAATACTTTTAAATTTAACGGTCATAAAACTTAAAAGTTGCTGACACATGGAAACATTTAATTATCTGCAAATGTGAGGTAATTGCTATTGTTCAGTATCAGTTAAACCACGTGAATCATGTTTGAAATCTTGCAACAAATTCTTTAGATTCTTTCAACAAATAAAAAACAAGAAATTACTGAAAAAAATTTGACTCGTATTTTTAGTAAATTAGCGGGCATTTTAATTTTATTGGTTTTAAAGCTGTGAGAAGAAAACAAACAAAATAAAATCTTTGTGTTTATCAATACAAATCTATCCCGTACTTTTAAATATCTGCTCAAATAAAGGGAATCTTAATTAAAGCCTCTAGTATTTACTGAAATTGAATAGAAGAATTAATTTTATTTACATCGAGGATGGCCGTTCCGGCGTAGCCTTGTGGTGAAGGCGGTGGCCTTCCACGAGCCAGACGTGTCGGAACCTGGGTTCGAATCCCGGTGCCGGCATGGATGTTTAACAAAAAAAATCCTATCCTGATTATCTGCTGCTTCATCTTTCTCTTGGTAAAGGGAAGGCAAAGAAATCAATTCCCTGGAAATTCTATGGATTCTTCCAGGGGTTCGCTATAATGGGAACATGGGACTCCTGAATCGGAGATGGTATTTAGTTGCGGATCTTAATACCGAGGATGACGAAAGGAATTACGTTGTTAGAAATCAAAAGAAATTCATTGATTGTCAGTTACTATATTTTCTAAGAGAATTTTTGTTACTGCGACGAACTGATTTGGAAACACAAAAACCTCAAATGCAAACGGGATCTTGGTTGGTTGCTATCAGAGTTTTAAGGAAATTATTATTCTTCATCAGTAAAAACCCTTCAGAATATTTAAAATTGATAGCATCGTTTCTGTTCTAAATGCCAAAATTATGTCTGAAGTTTTTATCGAATTTCTGAGATTTATTAATTGTGTAAATTTGGTCCAGAAATAAAGAGCTTCTTGTTATAAAAGGTGATTTATTTTTATTTGAATCTTCGAATGGTAGAGGTGTAAGATCTTTTTATCTTATTTCTCGTTCAGACGTGCCTAGGGTTTAACCATCTCAAAATAAAATGAGGATCAAGTTTCTTCCCTGAAAGGTGGACGAGCATTGGAATGGCCGTTCCATCTACTCTAGTAAAGGCTTAGCTTCCGCTCCCCTAAGAGCCAATGGAGAAAATCAGTTGGATGTATGTTGAGAATATTCAATTATTCTTTTATTCTTCTTGTTTTGGAAGTATTAAACCCTTAAATTCATAGCCTCCCATTCCTGAGTTATTCATTTTTCCCATATGTAGTTCTTAATAATAAATGTTAGCTATAGGAACCGTTATCCTTTAAAGCTATTTTGTGCAACTGTTGACAATATGAGACACTTAATTTATTGAAATCCATTTATTAACTTTCCAGTTTCAATTCGCTCTATTTAATTTCATTACTTTCATTAATTTCATTACATAATTTTCCCAATTCGATATTTGTGGCTGTTATGGAAACGTATTTAATATAAAATATTACTTAAATATCAAACGAGGTAATCGACTATTTTTGTAATTGAGGGTTATCGGAGCAGCGCTTTAATGAACCTGTATTTACTAAATGTTAAAGGATAAAGATTATTAAATGCTTAAATTTAATAGACTAGAAAGTTAGAAATCACAGCCAAAAGAAATCTAAATTCAAAAATTAAATTCGAATTTACACATAATTGGCCTTTTAACAGCTAATAATAAATTTTAAATGTCGGTTTCAAGCCTTGATTACGTTATTTAATTAAAAAAATTACCATATTTATGAAGGGCTGTTCGTTAATTTGGGCTTGTGAATTATTGAACCATTAAGTTAATAAAATATTATCATAATTCATGGTAAATTCATGAAAACGCTAAAAGCAATCAAAACTAATTTCAACAAAATAAATTAAGAAATAATTACTTAATTAAAAACATGGGCATTAAAGTAATTAATGTATTAAGATTAATTAGCTTAGCCAATTACTTTATATTGAAAAAATATATATTTATCTATTCTGCTAAAGTCCAGAAAAAACAAGAACAAATGTCTTTCCCTCCGTCTGTCCTTATTTCCGTGGGATAGCACAATAGGCCAACGGCTTCCCTGCCACCCACACTCACCACACATAAACATAAACATAATGTATTAATTTGATTAATAACTGTAAATTTGGAAATTCTGTCCTTTCTATTTGTCAGTGCCCTGGAAAAAAAAAATCTCTAGTATTTATTCCAGTTACCGAAGATGAAGTTTTGTTGGATTTCTCTATTTTGGTAAGTGTTACACAAATGGAAAAAAGGAGTATTCCTTAAGTGAAAAAAATAAAATATCCTGTGACATCGATAGATTCCGAAGCGAATATTGTACAAAAATTAATTTTTATTTACTTTCTCTAGTCCCTTGTAGAATTTCGAAATTTGACTCCCCTATTTACGCTGTTAAGTGTTATAATTGGGTGGTTTTTATCTTGTAACTCTTCTTTTGAATAGAGATAAATTATTTCTTTCTCTTCTTTTCTGCTAATTGTTTATTTGCAATAGACGTTTTAATTGCTTTTTAGCGCTGAAAAAATGAGCGAGGGAAAATAGCGAAGGGAAAAAGAAAGGAGATGGGGAATAAGTAGCATTTCAGCATTTAATTAAATTCTTGGGCTTAATGGATTCTGTTGTTCTTAGATCTACCATTACAGGCGATTTAATAAGCAGAGAAAAGGAGCGAGGTGAATTTTGTGATGAAATTGTTTGCTCTTAAGTGGACTGTTTTTAATTTCCCACCAAAGACGAGGCTTTGCAGCTACCCTCTTTAAAATATTGACATCTGAATTGGAAGATATTTGCATGACCGAAATTTATTGCATAATTTCGTAAGTTATGAGGTCTTTAAAGTTGTTGAAGGTAATGTCACAGTTACCCAAGTTTCACGGCAGAACCAGACATGAATATTTATGCAGTTGTTAAACGGATCTGCCTTTGTTTATCTGATTTATTATTTAAATGAGAAGTCTCTTATTGAAAGAGAGATCGGGTCTTTACCATCTTTCCACGCTATGAGATATTAACAATAAACAACAAGAGTTAAGAGAAAGATACACACTTGAAAAAAAAGAACATAGTCAACAATTGTGTAAAATAAACGTTTCTGCTGTTGTATTCCAGAATTGATCAAAAATAGAAGTTTGCTGGCTCCATTATTCAGTAAGTCGTTTTATGCGCGAAGGCTGCTGATACATACGCCCGAGGGTTCACAGTCACATGATCTGAGATTATATGCACGGCAGGAACTCTGCTATGGCAAAATGAAGATCGCATGGAAAAATGCTCTCGATTACTAAGCTAATTTATACGGCTGAGTAGTCACACAACTAGCTCAAAATTTCAGAAAGGAAATTCGGGACCATCTACCAGAAAATTCGCCCGATTTTCATCTGTTACCTGCCCTGAAGGATTTATAGAACATCATTATGATGTACCATACAGAAATGAGATGCAAAAGAGTGAAGTCTTCTCTTCACTCGGAACAAACATAGTTATTATTCGCTCTTACAAGAACTTGAGTCTAGAAATAAACTATGTTGAAAAATAGTGTACTTTTTTAATAATTCCATGAAACTTCTATTTTAATTTTAATTCAAAGAGATGGAATCTATTGAATTTCTCTGCTGTAGATCAGAGAAATGAAGGGGAAAAAAGGAAAAACTGATTATCTGAGATTTTAACATTAATTTTTTATTTTCTTTTATCTTTATTTTCTTCTTCAGCTGTTTTATCATCCTGTAAGATTTCTTAAATGATTTTTACAGAATGAGTAACACATAGAAATGCAATAGAATGTTGATTTCATTTTCTGTTATAGTAAATTTACCACAAGGCACCTCTCTATCATCTATCTCACAGCAGAGAAAGAAATGGTAAAACACGGCACTTAATAACACGGCAAACGAAAAACCTAAACAAACAAAAAATGAAATTTAAAGCAAAACAATTCAGTTTTTTTTTTGCGTCTCCAAAAAATATTTTCTAAAGAAAATGAAATTACTAGAATGTTCTGTTGTTACTTATCCTCCCTAAATCATTTGTTCTTGGATGTAGGACATTGAAATGTGTTGCTGTCACATTACTCAGATAATTATAAATTTTTTGTTGGTGTTTCATCGGATCATTTGCTTTTCTTAAAAACTAAAAAAAAAACCTGATAATGGAGAAAGTACGACACAATACAAAGACCTTTTCTTTAACAAAAAAAGTTCTTTGTATTTTATCATTCTTGATTTAACAATTTCTTGTAAGAATTTGTTTCACGATTTGAATATCCTACAACTCTTTGTATTACGAAGACTCCTTTGCTGCTTATGGATAACAATGGTAAGATTGCTGGTCTGAATTATTATTGAACATAAAACTCCAATTAAAGTATTTATAATCACTCTCACATAAATCTGACTAAATTTTAAATCAACTATATTCTTAACGCTATTACAGAAGCTTCGATTTAAAAAAAAAAACGCTACTTTTAATTTTGTTAGTATTTTAGCAGTTTTTTTAAGAAGGATTTTACGTCGAACACTAATATTCTAATTGCGACGAGCAGCCTCATAAATGTAGCTATAATTTACTTCAAAACCCGTCTGCCCTTCAAGGAATCTTATCTTTTTACGACCTTCTCCAGTTCTGAATATGTTGCCAACATTCTTTTTGGATATGTGCAAATCAATATATTTAAACCTAATATATTTTTTTTTTTAATTTTTATTTTTAGCTTATATTTGATTTGATCGTAAATTTGAATAAAAAAGTCAGACAGCGATTTTAGCTTTAGAAAGTAACGGAGCAACGAAAGTTATGTACAATAATAAAGTATCAGAAAATACGTCATTAGAGTCTGTCTTAACATTTTTTGCAGGACGATGGAGTTGTTGGTTAATTTTTATGTGAAATAAGAATTTAAATTTAACATTCTAGTGTTTACGAATTGTAATATTTAATTAATGTTTCATTTACAAACACTGAAGTTTACAACATGATTTACGGTGTGTGTATTTTGGAGATACAACACAGGCAATTAAAACTTAATGGAGTAGAAGTCGGAATTTGTTGGATTGCTGCAATTTAAAATGGAGTAGGAGTTGAGAAAAAAAAAAAAAAAAAACATTTCTGACTTCAGATCCTCAGATGTTTTATCTGTAAAAGTGTGAAATAACTAAATGTAAAAAAATAACGAAAATACATAGAAAAATGTATGTGATCTGATGAAGTATCTAAAAGGTAGACAATTCATCTTTAGTTCGTAAGTTGTTTAATAGATGTCGCTGGCAATTCTCATCAACAGATTTTTCCGCATAATTTAAGCAACTTCTGTGTTTCTATTCGGCAAAGAAAATTATATATGTATAAGGAGAATGTCTTAGAGCACTGTCAGTTCCTTCGAATAAGAAAAAGAAAGACTTAGAAGCTTTTTTTTTCTTCTTTTTTAAGTCTATTTCAACAGTTTTTTATTTTTTCCTTCCTGATGTTAACAACGTCTGATTTAGTGTGATTTTTGCTTGCTTCTGTTTTTCTCGGCTCCAAAATGATAATTACGACGCTTTGAAGCTTCCGCTACGATTCCTCGTTCGAAATTTGTGACGCCACATTTATTTCCAAGAAAAGTTTCCAGTGTGAAGCTGCTTAGTTAACTCCGTCGCCCACGCATAAAGTAGATGATCACTTTGTAACGTAATTGGAATCATAGAAAAGATAGCTACGATGAAGTTTAGTCTGAATAGTAAATAGAATAAAAACTAATAAATACCTCCAAGGACGCCACATTCTGTCTTTTCGTACGATAAAACAAAAACAAATTATATTGATTAAGAAAAAAAACCTCATAATTAGACAATTTAGGACAGTTGTTTCGTCCTTAGGACTCATCAATCAAAGTTATGCAGTTGATCGCAGCTCAGAGCATCTTCTTTTAGTAGGACATTATAAAAAAAATTACATTCAGTCCCTTATTTATGTTATGTATTTCAAAATATGATCAAAGCCGAAAAAATATCTTCATTGTTTGAGTTCTCGTGCCCACAAATTTCACTCTTATAAAAGTTCCGTTAAAAAATCAATTTATCTTAAAAATTTATTTAGTCCCTGTATCTCAAATATTAAAATGAAATTTTTAGTAACAAATGTTTTTTTTTGTGTAAAGACAAAGGTCATCATGAAAGTAAATAGATCTACACAAATCTAAAGCTCTCATCTAACTGGCAGTCAGTTAAATTATTTCATGTTTATTATGTTGAAGCTACGCAATAATTGTTGCCACGCAGACTTAACAGGTTTTACGATGATTATTTCTGTCAGATACTAATTTATAAAAAATAAACAACAATAACAACAACATACAGTTGCCTTAATCACATCTTCAGTTAAGTATTCCCTCTTCTACCAGTACAACCATAAACAAACAAAAAAAACTGAACTACATTGAAGGATCTTCAAGCTTCACAGTGAAAAAGGACACAGCACAAAAATAGCTACGGAAGTATTTAACTCCATAAATATTTTTTTAACACAAAAATATATTTCTTCCATTTCATCAATCTGTTCAAAATTGTACAACGATATTTCGCGGAAACTATCGTTCCGCTTCGTCTAGTTTTCCGCAAATAAAAATAGCAAAAATATATACTAATAATAATGTCAACAATGTATATGCAATGGCTGTTCACTGTGTAACCTTCATCTTTGTTTATGCATGTTTTTTGGTATCCATTATTTAAATTTCTCTTCTTTGTGTCGCATTATATATCTGGAAATGAGATAATGTATTGCTGTTCACTGTGTAACCTCTGTCTTTGTTGATACATGGGTACCTTTTATTAGCCACTGCATATATATTGTTGAAATTATTATTTGTGTATATTATTATTATTATTTTTATTTGCGAAAAACTTGACAAAGCGGAACTATAGTTTCCGCGAAATATCATAGTTGAATTTTGAACAGATTGATGAAATGGAAGAAATATATTTTTGTTTTAATATATAACGAAGAAATATTTTTTTATTAATTATGAGATTAACTGAGATTAACTGTGGGGTTTTTAAGCCATACTAGCCTAACACTCAAAAAGCAAATTTTCAGGAAATGGTTTTAAAGGTTTGATGGTCAAGTACAAAAAACAATATGCATTTGGCTGCTGTAATGCAAATAGCAATTTTCTTTGCAGTCTTTGCTTATTACAAAATTAGTTCCAACTTGGTCACTCAATTGCACAACTACTATCATTGGCTTAAAAAAAACAATGTGTCTGGATAGGCTCCACTGGCATAATCATTCATTGCTGGATAGTCTACTCTGCCATAAAATATTGTTGCTGCAAATGCCATATTAATGTTTTATGATGATAGAATAAGGTCATTCTCTCATTTCTCAAAAGTTTACTAATGATAGTTTGATCATATAAGTTTAATTTCTTTTATGTATCACCACTGAAACTGCCAGTTACGACAGCTCACTGTTCGATGGATAAAGGTTAATCATTATAAATATCCGAAATAAATCATACAATTACTTAAAATTGATAAAAATGATATTTAATAACTGAAATTACATGTTTCGGAGGGTTTTAGTCTCCTACATGATAATGCAAGATAAGGTTATGGCTATAGTAAAGTTAAACATGATTACAGAATATCATGTATTCATGAATATCATGCTTGTATCAACCTTCCATCCATTTGTAAGTTGTTGTAAAATCGATGTTATATTCGTGATATGTACTGTATTAGGTCCTGAAGATAGTTGTACTTGGTAGTTGGTATTGCCCTACCTTCAGGATAGAGGGGTGGTAAATCAGACTTAGCATACAGAGTGCGCCATAGTAGACATACCAACAACGCACTTTATGCCAAAGTAGTTTACATTGTCCGAAAAGTTTTCTACTGCGCATTATTTACTAATTATATTGTTAATAGAGTTTTACCTTCGGAATCAGATGATCTTTCTGGCCCATAGCATGGATCATGGTCGCTGTCTGAAGAGTTGGACATGGAAGTTTCAGGAAAAAACTCTGAATTGTGGAATACTCCTTCTTCACCGTCCGCCATCTTTGTTGAGGGTTTGGCTACTATGATCTTCTTTCCTAGCGAATCAGTTTAAGCCATAGTAAAGTCACCGTTGTAAAATCCTTTCTAATTGCTTGGTGAGTTAGGCTACTTTGGCGTAGTGGAAAGTCACATTTTCTTGACCTTACACAACACATAACTCTATTTTGCAAAATTTGGGGTTAGGCTAGTATGGCTTAAAACCCCTCAATTAAGGTCGATCGCCTGTAAGTTGTGAATATGTAGACTAAACTTCAAGAAGATCTATTCAGTTATTCAAAAGTCTCAGTGTTATACAGACCCGTCATTCTCTTAGACGAGTATTACTACGTATGGAAAAAGAAAGGAGTTCCCCTTGGATTATTAAAATAATATTCTTTTACTCTAAAAATTTCAGCAACGTAATTACTTTTTAACTTTTTTTTTAAATACATTAAGTTTTGTAAGATATTTTTTTCTCTAAATTTAACTTAAAATTTTCAAAACAAAATAACAATATTTTTATTTTTTTATTGAAAACAAAATTTGAAATTGAAAAAGTAATGAAATTTTTTCCTTCTCTCTTTTGGCGGAATTTATTCCATCTTCGTATTTATTTACCGTCACGAAGAAAATGCTCAAAGCAAACTTCGGCTGTTGGAGAACTCAGCCACGCAATGGATTCAAACTTCCTTAGATCCCTTCAGAAAAATAAAAAAAATATTGTGAATTGAAAAGGGCTTTGGGATCTTTCAACACCAAAACAAAAAAATATTTTTCATTGATTTTAAATAAGCTACAAGTAAAGAAAAATTCAGGAAACCTTTAACAGCTACTTAAAAAAATATTATTATTATTATTATTATTATTATTATTATTATTATTTGACTAGAAACAAATACATCCAAATATTGATCATTTCTTCGAGGGCAGAAAAGGACCAAACTGAGTTAATTTTTTGTGATTACTTCTGTAATTTTTTAGTTATATATTTTTCTGGTATTTACTTACTTCCAATGATGTTTCCAAAACCATTTGCTTTCTACCTTTTCCTTTCCATTTATTTGTAATGGAAAAATTTGCTTTGATTTTCCGAAAGTTTCTTGTTTTATGCGAATCACGTCGGAGAAAGCGCAGTAGTTTCACATTTACGCCATGTTTACATTAATGTTTTTTATTTGTGTTGAATGACTACGAGCATCATAACCTTCCCATTTCAAAATTGTAGATACGCCTCTGCTATCCATGGATAAGTTAATAATACAGCTGATAGAACTATCTATTTTCTTTTATAAAGAGATAATTAGATTTCTTATTTTAAATTTTTCCTGTGAACTTGGATTGTGGTTCTCAAAACTTTAGAGCAAATTAATTCTTAGTGCTTAGATTTGTTCCTGAAATCTGAAAAAAATAAAAATTTTAATGAATAAATAATTATCTCACACTGAATTGTCTAGAGTCATTCTTTAATAACTTCCTGTGCAAGGTAACACGAAACCACCACAGTATCAGTTCACTGGAAATTCAATGGATTTCTAAGGGTTCTATTCGCTATTAAGGCAATCTTTAGAGATCCGTTGCGCACGGACACACGTTGTTTGCACTTGATGTGCACAGTGAACAACAACATTTCTGATTATAAATTGGATAGATCTGTCTGTTCTTTACCTAACTAACTGTCAGGTTTCCCTTGAATATCAAGCTTAAAAAATAGTCATAAGATACTCAATGTAATGGCCCTAATTTACATGAAATTAAAAAGAAACCCGGAGTTGGAAATTTGAAAAAACGTTCATCCAAAACGTTTTACAATACGTATGTCATGGCTATTTTTACTTCCAAGTTTAACGTGTGTATATAGTATTAATAATAAGGATAAAATTAAGGCCATCACATATTGAAGATTAAAACACTTTATGTACAAATTAAAAATTACACTAGAACTTTAGTCACCGTCATTATTTTTGAAAACTACCTATCATAATGTTTTTTATTCTATCAAAATAAGTGCGTAATAAACTCTTAAGTAGCTATCAGAATAAGTAAAATTCTAAATTAATGAAGTAATGATGTTTGAAATAACAGGAATATAAGATAATAAGCGAGGTCTAATTTTCATTCCACTGTCGTAATAAACAACAGTCTCTTCTTACTCTTGTTTTCTTAACACTCTTTTTTTCTCGTATAAAAAGGAAGTGGATATTTTTTGGCAGCTCGTAAATAGTTTGCGTCGTGTAAGAGAAATGTTTAAGGCGTCTATTTAATAAACACGAAGCACTTTTATACCTATTTAATATCTTAATGGAACCATTAAAGAACTAAAAGCGCTTTTAGTAGCGCCTGTTTACTCTTTTTTATGGGACTTAAAAGTCTAATAAATGTTACGCCCCAAATAAATATTAAAAAGATGTTTTGTGTATTTAATATTTCATTAATCCACGCGCTCTTTTATAGTGCATCAAATGTCACGTGAGTTCCTGATAGATCGAGACGATCGCAATGGCCGCCGTCGGCTGTGCAATTTTCTTCCTCATATTTTTTTTGTAATCCTTTTTTACCTCTACTTTCTGCATTTTGATATTGCATTAAAAAAAAGGCCTAATTTCCTTAAAATCTTGCTTTTTTTTTTAGACAATAGAATTAGAAATTTCTTTTTTATTTCTTTTTTTTTAAGTATGTCTGTTGATTGTAAACAGTATAAACTTTCCATTTTCTGAAAAAGAATTCACTAATCTACGTATATAAATAATTAAATCTATTTAATTACTATCAAATATGGGAATATTCATAATTCCTTGATACATTTGAGAGGCTCGCAGCTTGGCGTCAAAAGATGGGATGTTTGCCCCTTAGATATCAAATGAAAAACAAACTCATTTTTGTTTGTTTTTTTATAAATGTCCAACTTGCATGGCGCGGTAGACATCCAGGCGGTAATTCATTTCTGGCCATATGCGGTGCAGCGTATCATTGTCGATGGTTGCAATTGCATTGGTGATGCAATGTCGCAGTTCGGTGAGATCAACAGGAAGTAGGGAAACATACCCTTTGTCCTTCACATACCCCCAATGTAAAAAGTCTGAAGGAGTCAGATCTGGTGAACTGGTATGCACAGACAGCCCTAACCTTTTTATTCTGTTGCGCGCAGGTGCCTCCTTTCTGAATTCACGTCTAAATCTTCACTGCACAGTCAACTTGTTTTCGCGTTTCCAAGATGGAAAACGCCTTCCGACGCGACGTTGAGAAACTGCTATTTCGGTTCCATCTGCGCCGTATTGGCAGCGATTGAACTAGGATGCAGCGCTCTTCTGGAAAGAAAAACAAAACAAACTTGGTGAGTTTGTCTTCCATTTGATATCTCCGGGGCAAACATCCCTTTTTTCGCCGCCGACCTGCGAGCTTCTGAAATGTGTCAAGGAATTACGAATAATCCTGTATTAAGAGAAATAATATCCATTATTTTAAGACATTGATAAAAAGGCATTATTTCCTTGTTTCATGTTTTGATATAAAATTCTTTGCCACTTTCACGCGCTAATGTTTCCTTAGGAACCAACCCGGGATACAAATAAAAATATAAAAATTAGATCATCTCTTGGTCCTTAAATAAGTAGGTCAAGTTTTAAGAAGATCTACGCAGCAGTTCAGAAGATATTAGGGAAGCGGACATCGAGCAGAAATACGTCACTTTGCTAGTGAAGTAATCGAAAGAAAGGAAAAAACAAGATCTAAAATGTACTTTCTAATGGTATTAAATGAAAACGTGAGCTTTTAGATTATATACGTCAGTCCACTTGACATCATATCCTGCCTCTGATTGGTTTCTTGTCTTCTACAAAGAAATAATACAGCATTATCCTATGATTGTATATGATTTTATTCAATTTATTTTAATTGTGTTTTTTCTGTTTAACCTTGTTCTTAATACTTGGTTTCTTTAAAGTTTTCTTTGATTTTAATTTCACGATTCTATTCTTAAGTGATTTGATCAATCGAGTAATTTTCAGCTGAGATATATCAAAGATACATGAAGAGTAAATAAAGAAATAAAAAAGGTAGTTCCAATGCAGTGACGATAATATTTTGTCGTACAGCCGCTTTTAAATAATGTCTGTTATTTTTTATTTCTTATTTTCTGTTATCTTGGTTCACTATTTCTCGTGAACTCTTGTATTTGTGAGCTCAGCTAAGTTGAAGGAGATTTAACCTCAAGATCCTTAGAATAGTCAACAACGTATATTTTTAGTGGAAAAAATGTGTTTAGATTTACTTGGAAACTTGAAAAGCTATTGAGTTGTTTGTTGATCTTTGGAGACTTTCTATTTTAATTAAAGCGAACAAATAACTGAAGGTCTTTGGTTAGAGTTTAATCTGCGGAAATATAAAGATATCCACAAGGCAAGAGAAAACCCACACTGAATTAAGTTTATATATAAAATAGAACGAATTCATTGAATAAATAAAAAATGTCAGAAGATTACGGAATAAACTAACTAATAAATTACAAGAACAATAATAAAAAGATAGAAATAAATAAAGAAAAGCTGATAGTGAAGAAGAATTGAATTTTAGAGCTAAAGCAACTATCTAAAAATCGGATCAAAATTATTTCTCTGTTTTAATTATGTCTGAAGAATTTTAGTGATAGTGTGTGTGAATAATGCAGCCCAGCTACATAGAAAACAGAAAAAGAAGAAAAAGTTACTTATAAAATAAAAAAAGAAAAATTGGCGAGGAGTAAGGAAAAAAATAATAATGTTGATTGGCGAATTTTTTAATGTGTAGCTGATGCACTGATAAAAAGGAAGCGTTTGCACAATTAATAAATTTTAAAATATTTACTATAAAGTTAAAAATTTGTAGTAAATTTTTTTCAATTTATTAATTTATTTAGGATTTGAATACGGGAATATTGTTCAATGAAAAGGAATATTTCTATTATTCTATGTTGTAATAATTTATTTTGACAAATATATAAAAAGAAGATGGAATATGAGATATATATTACCTTTGACTAAAGAAAGTATCAGATCCAAACCTTGTTTTAAAACATCAAACGTTAATATCAGATTAAAAAAAAAAGCTCAGATTTTAAATAAAATATTGGCCACAACAATTTATTTTTTATCTTTGTTTCGTAAATGAATTCAACAGTTGAAACTTCGAAAATCAATTATAATATTAGACGTGTAGTGTCATTGAAAGAAAACAAAGACTTACATTAAATTTTAATGTAATTTTTATTTTACGTATTTTAATTCTAGATAGTTGTTTATACATAAAAAAAAAGAAAATTCATCGGTAGTATAAAAAATTAGACATTTGTATTTCCTTTGTCAATTTAACTCAATTTTGAATTGAACACGAGAGGAATTGAATATTCGCCTGGAAGGTCCAGTCTATTCCAAAATCAATAGGGAGTTAATGGATAGCCTCTTTTAAGGCAAAGACAGACTGACTGACAATACACTCTTTAACATTTCGATTCTCTGAACTTAGTATCCAATTAGTTAATTACATTCAAAAAAGCTTTTCCATGTCGTCTTGTGATTATTAAGAAAACAAAATGCTCAAACAGTATATTTTGTGCCTCGATATTTAAATAAATAAATAAATAGCTTTATTTTTATTTCCTTTAACGTCTACAGTGTGGATGAGAGCAGCGTTGTTTTGCAACTAAATCTTTAATCTGTTCTTTCGATTCGATCCGTCTTTCGATTCCAACATGGAATTTCCATTTTACATTTTGGGTTGACATTCTCTTTCACCACAGTCTGCCTCTGTCACATTCCATTCTTTCTGAAGCAGAATCACATGAATTCCACTTAAAACAAAACATGTTTAGAATTCATTTAAAAACTCATGGTATAGTTATCTTTGATCAGTGGACTTCGTATTAACTGTTTGGAAATAACCATTTAGTTATCTAAAGAATGTTCTTTAGCAACTTTTTTTAATCTCTTTACTGGTTTTTTTGTGCACGGAGTACTTTAAGCAAATTCTCCATTTACAACGAAACATGTTAATTTGCAAGAAAAAAAAAATAAAATCCAAAGAAAAAACATTTTTTTTTATAAGTTCCATACTTACTTTTCAATTCCTCCCTTTTAATAGTCATATTATTAATATTAACATAGCTTCACACCAATTAAATATAAAATATTAAATTATAATATTAAATAATTCGCTTGGAATTAAATTAAAGATATGTTATTTTTTTTCATAATTAAATTTTAGATTTATTTCATAATTTCGTTTGAAAAAAATTATATTTGTAAATTGCATTTTTAATAGTTTCTCTAATTTCTTATTTGTTGATCGACTCAATTATACTTATTGTATATTGTAATACTAAAATGAAGGATCGCTTTTACAATTCCTTTAATTTCCTATTTTGGAATAGTTAAAACAATTTTAGTACAGCTTTTGAATTCAAATTTAATCCGTTAATTTTTTTAATTATTTAATTTCTAAATTGGTTTGGATTTGATGTTTCTTCAGTCTTAAATAAAAGTCAATCCGTATTTTAAAACATTTTATTGTTGTTCAGCTAATCATCGTATCTGTAAATAGTCGGTGTAAAAATGTGTTTTTCTGAAATAAATAGAAAGTCCAAGTAGTTTTAATATATCGTTATAGTATTTATTTTCAATGGTAAATTACTGCTGAAGGAAAATAATTTGGTTCTGCGTGTGTTGATGTTCAATTTCTACGAGCTGAGTAACTGTATTTCTGTGAGTCTGAAAAGATAAGTCAATTTCCAAGAATTTTGCCGAGTTATAAAGGAAAGGTCGTGGGGAAAAGTGAGAAATGTATTAAGTTTAATCGAAAAAGCACACATCTAATTTTGAACTCAATAACATAAGGGAAAGGTTTTGACAGAAAGATTTTAATGATGCATTTTATTGTCTTTACGACGAGAAAATTTGAAAATTTTAAATCGCCTTCGAAATTTCGAAACTTTCCTTTGAAGATGCCGAAGAATACTTAAAATAATATTTGTATCTCCTGTCATTGAACTAAATCCCTAATAAATTATTTCAGTTTGAATAAACAGAATATTATTAAAAAGCATGTCTCTTAAAGCTCCCAACATAAATCAATATAAAGATAGGATTCCTCATTTTTCTGTAAGTTGCTGCAATCCAATTGTGCAATCAATTCAAACCAAAAAATCTTGTCATTACAAAATGTTGAATCTGGTAAAAGTGTTTGAATTTTGTAACTCTTGTAATATGCGCTAAAAAAATAAAAGCTAGTCTGTTTTATTAATTAACTTTGTTAATCCCAGAGGATCCGTCTTAAACCACCAATTACCAATTCTTCTTTTCCTGCCTCGAGAAATGTCAAAGGGCTGAGGAGAATTCAGTAGTGGACAAACTCAGGCCAAGGTAAACCACCCTTAACCACATATTGGAAAATCAAAAAATCGATTGTGCAATTCTTAGGAAAATAAAAAGATCACTGTCTCTTCCCCATTTCAATTTCCATCTTTCTTTCTTCTCTCATATTAAATAAAAGCCAGGATTTGTTAATCTTTAACTTAAAGAAATAGTTTGAAAAAAAAAAAAAGATATTAGATGCTTTAATGAAAACCACATTGAGAAGCAGCCGTTGTATAAAAATATTGTTTATGTCTTGCTCTTCATTCTTTAATGTAACTTGACTTCAGGAAAAATTCAACCACAGTGGAGGGAGATGAACGCCACTATTTTTGCATAACACTTTATCTACCTTAGATTTCAGATTTTTAAAGATAACGAATTTCTATTTGGGATATTTATCATTTATTATTACCTAAAACCATGTAAGTTGCTTATTCTTAAAATACTAAATTAGTGTAAGTTAAGGGGACGATTAAGAGATCAAAACATCCTTTTGGATTCCTGATTTTTTTTTTTATTTTTTTTTTTTTCAGTTTATTTACAAATTTTGAGAAATTTACAAATTCCCTATAAGTTACTATTTTGATGAAAATATTTTTTTTATTTTTATTGAATTAAAATAAGAAAGATTATTAGTGTAATATGAACAGAGGCTCAGGTTTAATCTTCATTAATCTACAAAGAAAAAATCAGTAAATATTACAACTCGTGCTGTTCAGGTCTTCAATATACCTTCCGTTTTAATTGGTGCAGTCTTAATTAGGAAATAAAACTGATACAAGCAGGAAAACTCGCCTTTACATCAAGTACATTAATACTTTGTATAACGCTATTTTAATCAGTGCGTGTTTTGATATAACGCGGTTTATAATTTTAAAATATCCGAAAGCCAAAAGCAGTTTAACCGTTAGATCAAAAACTTGAAATTATAAAGTTTTATGAAGATGGTGCATTATTTGCAAAACAGCATGTGAGAAAGGTCTATGCGAACTTTTATTGACATGAATAAAACGAAAATAAAAGAACTCAGAATAGCCACTTCATATGATCAAAAGTGACCTTTAAACAAAGACATTCTTTGATGGAACAAATATACATACGTGATATTTTTCATTTCTTTTCATTTCTGGGGTCAATAATTACCATGGTTAAAGCATTAGAATACAATCCATTATAGTAATGTTTTCATCAGCGCGGTTTCCAAACCGCGGGAGTTAATCTGAACCAATTAACCACATTGTACAAAGCACATTAATGTACATTGAACATTATAATAAAGTAGGGATTCAGATCTAGAGATTGACAGCCGAAATATTGAAAACAATATTGTTTTAAAAGAATTCCTCGTTTACTCTGTTTTGGGCTTGTGTTTTGTTGTCAAATCTAAATTTATAATGAATAACATTTTTTAAAATGTAAATCATATTCATTGCATTTGTAATAATAGATTAAAATTATCCTTAATTATTCAAAAAGAGCTTAATAATTTGTTTTAATGTTAGAATTTCTATTTGCAATTGAGCCAAAGCGTTATCTAAAAAAAAAAATTCACTTTTCAGTCGGACTCTGAATAATAAAGCTCGTATCGCAATTTCCTTTGGCGAGAAAAACCGGAAAATATGTATTCGCTATTCCGGAAGGAATGTACTATTTAATTAAATGTAGGCTTTGAATTCTTGAGATAGTCTAGGTTTTTTTTTAAAGGAATTTATGGAATGAATTTTCTAAAATAGTTGTTTTTTTTTTGCTTGTCTTTGAAATGGTGAAGAAAATAGACGTTGATTGTAACTTACCTGAATTTTTAGTTGATAATTTTTTTGAACCATTTCACCAATTACGGTATCACAAGTAATGGTGAAAATTGCTTGAAAATTTAAATGTCAACAGAATATGAAGAACAGCTAAATACTTAGCACCTTGTATAACGCTGTTTTAATCAGCACCTGTTTTATAATTTTATGCGATTTATAATTTTGAAACATCCGAAAGCCAAAAGCAGTTGTAACCGTTAGTTGAATTTATTGAGTTTCATAAGACGGGGCAACATTTTTTCGTTAGGATTTGCTTTGTGGTTGGATTCACTTTTTAATTTTTTCCTGAATTACTTTATTGTAAATTTGAAATTTCTTCTTCACTTTTTTACTGTAACAGCGTTAGATAGTTTCCTGTCTTTAAATTATCCAGATTGCTTTAATGTATTATCTCTCATTAGCTGAAAAGATCTAAACTTAAGAGATCTAAAGCCTGAAACATTTATGACCACTGGTTCCTTCCTTACTTTGACACCATTTGGGGTTTTTTTTACAAAATTAATTACGAAAAGAAATTCAGTAAAGGAATTAAGAAGTGAAAACGATTAGAAAATTAACAGAGTCGTAACGAACTTAAATAAGAAATATTACGGAAGAGAGAGATAGAACTGAAAACCAAGAGAAGTATCAGAAACCAAACAAAAATCTTCATTATTTTAAATGAATTCTGTACTTTAATGAAACCTTCTATATAGTCTTCCGATTTTACTATTTCTTTCAAGAAAATCCAAGGATAACGATCGCAAACACGTTTCTTTGAAGAAGTCAAACTAGAAATTCCGAAGTTGCTGGTAAAAATGCCAGAGCCACAGAATTTGAATTACATATTATACAGCAAGAACTTCACTCAACACTTGAAAAACAACGATCTGTTTAGAACATTAGGCTCCTTTTAGCTCTTCACGACAAACTACAAAACAATATTTTTTTTTCTTAAATTTAACTAAAAATACATAAATATAGAGTATAAGAGTTTAAATATAGAGTAAAGAACGGGGTAGGAACTGAAATTAAATTAAATTAATTATTGACAAAGAAGCCTTAAATACTTTTGTTTTCCTTATGTATTTTTGCTGTTTTGATAATTAACAATTTTGAAATTATAGAATATTCTTGATTAATCTTTTAATCTATCTTAGGATTACAGTTTATGACAACAATAATATCCTCACAGGAACTTTATACAGAAAATCCTTTTTTTGGATTTCGCAAGAGAAACATAATAAGATATACCACTTCAAATCAAAGAATTTATAGGAACTCTTAAAAGTTATTTATGATATATTGCATTCCACTATGAAATAGATAGATTTTGATTTTTTATTGATATGTTAGAGGACTTTGATGGATGGCAGTTTTTCATCACCAAATTATTTTCTTGAATTTTCAGTGACTCGAATAAGATTTGTTCGACAAACTGGAAGCAAGATTTAAAGATTGCACTCCCTCCCATCTTTCTTTTCTCTTTCAATTCATTTTCTTTGTACTTCATGAATAGAGTTTTTTGGGTAATTTATCTTTCTCCATCATCTCCAAGTCATTAAGAGACTGAATAATCTAGAGATTTTTAAAATTACGAAGACACTGTTGAGCTTCTAATAACATGTTGAACTCCTTAAAGATGACATTAGATGATAAATAAATAAAAAATTAAAAAAAAACAAAAACGTTTAGATGTATTTGTTTTGTATTTTAAAAAGTTTGTTGTTTTGTCTATGTTTTCGTTCTTACTTAGAAAGTTTGGTATTTTGGGAGTTTATTTATTTTTAACACTTTATTTTTTTTTATTTATTTTTATTTTATTTTTAACACTTGGTACATGAAGACTTCCATTTCATAAACAGCTCTATTCAGTGTATGGGAGATTAGCCCAACATCTATTTCTTTTATTCTGAGCATGTACAGATGTCTAAGCTAAGTTAATCTCTGTTGGTTTGTGTAAATTCTAAGAAAATCTTGATATACGAAGACTCACATGTTTGGATATTCTTTTTCTTGAAAAAAATTGGTCCTTGAAGTTTGCTTCAATAACACTTTGGCATACACTGTCTTCTAACCAAATTCTTCCAAATTTTTTGAAGTAAATATTACTTGGAAACATTTATAAACAAAGTCGTTTCTGCTGTTACTGATAATAGTCAGTGATTTAGAAAACCCAGCTGCATTTGGTCAATATACTGAACATTAAGGCCAAATTAAAGTTGAATCAGTATCACGCCTCTAATTATTATTGAATCAGTTTTAAGTTTTACAAATCTTGATTGTACAAACAAATATAAACATAAGTTTTCTTAGCTGATTAACATAAAAATACGAATAAATTTCATTAGGCATATTCAGTTTTACTGGATCTCGTGCAAATTAATTTATAAGCAATCTACATTTAGCTCTAATATGACAAAAGTTGAATACTTGACAAGTCTACAGTAACTTAAAGTTGAATAATCACAAAATTTGAGAAAAAAGTTTTCTTTTGAAACTGTTTCTCTCAAAATCTGTTTGTTTATCTGTCCCTGTTTTTCAGAAACTAATGTAAAGGAATCATTTTTATGGTGATTTTAGGCTGTCTGTGTGGACATAACCTGGCTGTTCTTGTTAGCTTTAAACCTTGAGCTTCAGATAATGAGTCTGGATAAAAGTCTGTCAGTGTTTGCTAACGCCTTTTATGTAGGTTTCCAATCAATTCATCATAAAAGTTCTTTTACACTGACTGATCTTTAGTGTCTCATAGTGAATCAATTGGATTCTCATATTTTTTTACTTTTTTTGTCTCCTCAGTTCTTTAAATCCTGTCGTTGTTAATGGCTGCGTTAATTGATTCTTCACAATTAGTGCAGTGTCTCTTTTGTGACTTTGTATTTCTTTATTGGTGTTTTTAATTAAACGAAGGTTTTTCAAACATACCCAGTCTTTAGTTAAATTAAATTTCCGACAGTCAATAAATGAACAAAAGCCTGTGTTTTCTCGTGGACTAATTTACAGCTCCGCAGTCATCTCACAACAACTCTTGTTTTTCTTTGGAAATGATGTAAACTGGAAGAGAAAAAAAAATATTCTACTAAGAACTGCAAAGATCTTGTCTAACATTTGAAACGGATATTTTATTTTTATTGCATTTCATTTTCTAAAAGATCTGTGATCAAGGAAAAAAAAAAACCCTACTACGTTCAATGCTACAAACACATCATTGCAAGGCTTGATTAGAGAAAGTCTTCAGAAATCTGAGATATCAAAGTTTGTAACAAAACGACCAGGGTTTGGAATCTAGATTTGTGATAATAATTTTTTTCATTTTAATATTTTAAGTCTTAGAGGGAAAAAAATGCATACAAATAAAAAAATGTTACTAGTTTAAAAAGAATCTTCATCAACCAATTTCATTACTTTTGGAATTAAATCTGTTTGTTTATTTTTTTAATTGAAAAGAAGAAACGATACAACGTATAATTTTCTCAAATAGTCATTAAAAAATAAAAATCTTGCAACAGTAAGCTTATAATATAGTTGTAATAAATTATAAAGCAAAAAAAAAGGTGATATTTCAAATACAGTTCATAGTAATACATCAGGTTTTGTCAAAATAAAATTTGTTAAAAATTTGCAACCAACCCGAAAAATAAGAAAAATTTATTTCAGAATTTTGGATTAATCCATAATCATTTTTTTTCTGTGAAAAACACTTTTTTATTTCCTTAACTTATTTGCTGCATCGTTGATGGCGTTGCATATCTAATGTAACAATAATATACTGATACTCAGAAAATACTTTGTGAAGGCTTTTTCGGTAATACCTGTTCATCACGTCCATCTGTGGTAAATCACAGCATGTAAAACTCTTCCTACATCAGCATGATTGTATTATAAGATATTATAGATTTGATAGAATGTCTAGGATCAACTATAACTTAAAACTACTTGTGCTAAAAAAAAGCCTATATCCCTTTTGATTGTGGCATATGTTACCTAATACTTATGAGGTAAGGACAGAAACCGTCCATTAGTTCTTTTATTAACGAATTCTTTGTAAGGAGGAAAAAGGAAGTTAATTTCTCTGCCTCCAATTGGTACCTGAAGAAGTCGATAATTTCCAAATGAAATATTGCAATAAAGATAAAAATATTTTTGAAGAAGCCGTAGTATTCAACTTTTATTTTATAGTGTGATTATACATCTATGTGAACATAACTTATTCTGCTTAAGGAAATGAGTAAATCCTTAGTAATTTTTGGTAACTTTGTTCAAAAAGAACAAAGCGGTTTTAGTAATTGATGATCTGAACTACAGGACGTTGAAATCGGACGCTTATTCTGTTGACAAGAATGTATTTCCAGTAGAGGCCTCATGTATTTCGAATATTTGTCAAGACCCATCAGCCCAGGGCCATCGTCAGATGCGGTAGAAACACAGTCGGGTTGATTGCAGGGTCCTGATACCTGTTACATGTTGCGCTGAAAATAGCCTCGGGATTATCCTAATCCATGATAGAATTTCTGTTCATAGAGAATCAGTCAAGTGAAGTTGTCTGTAAATTCTGCTTCAAACGAATTCCGGAAATTATTATCAACGTATGAATTCCCTCGAAGTTTCCAGAGTTTCATAACAAAGAGTTTCTTCGTCTGAGTGAATCCATTATTCATTAGTCGTGGATCTTTAATCTTGTCTCATTTAATTTCCAGAGATTTTGAGTAACGCCAGAAAAAATATAAAAAAGCAACAGATTTACATTATAGCTTGGAATATTAATAACAGAAAAAAATATTTATGTTCATTGAAATAAATGTCAGTCACTTCTTTTAGCTTATTTTCGGAAGAAAAAGCCAATCATTCATATCACGTTATCATTAGGTCTTGTATGTATATGTTTGTATACGTGTGTGTGTAAAGCTTATCATTACAATACTGTACTGTCGTAATTCTAGTTTTCATTCCTAGACATTGACTATCCACTTTATTTTTGTGTTCTATTTACTTAATGTAAGACCTTGCGCTGCGATTAAATACAAAGTTTTGTCCCTGTAACGTTCACGCTCTATCCCTCGAACCTCGTAGTTCGAGAATTTCAAGTTTATAAACATTAAATCCGGGGGAAAGAGAATTAGATGAAAAAACTTGAACTAATAGGTATCCTACAGTTTTCTTCACAGTTTAATCTTGGACAATTGATCTGGAAATTTGGAGGAAAAGTGGAATGCTACTACAACTAGGCTTGTTCATCTCTTATTATAACTTTCAATTCGTATCTCTAGATATTGAATTTGTAAATCAAATTCAATAGAAAGATTCTTTAAAATTTAAAAGAATATTATTTTATTTCAAAAATTCTTTACCTGTGTTCGGCGGTTTAATACATCTTTATAGAATCATTAAAAGAAATAAGGATAAGGAAATAAAATGTTAAGAAAGTTACAGAGCCATGCTCCAAAAAATAAATTTGCAAATATCGTTAGTCTTAAATACGAGGCTTTTTGATGTTAATGATTACACGAAGCAATTGAAGATCTTCTTGGATCGCTTCTAGTCATAAGCATCCACATAAAAGTGACTGTGAAACAACGCTCGGAAGGAGTAATTCAATTAATGCTTTTGTTGTGCCTCGGCTGCTTTGTTGATTCGAGTCACTAACGACTCAAACGATTTGTTTGTTTGACATTTCAGGTCATGTTTGTCACTTATAATCCACCTAAACGATCGTTAAAAAAACTCTTCCTTCTGTTGGATCGTTAAGATTAACCATTTGCTTGTTATACGGTTTTACTTCAATAATGAGTATCTTTAGAATTTGAGTAAATACCTTGTGAATTCCGTTTGTTGTATCCACCCAAAGAATTAGATAAACTCTTTACGTTGAGAGGAAATGGGAATTGGATGAAAATGCCAAAGGTTTATGTAATCCTTAACTTATTATTTCCTATTGTTTCTAAATTGCAATAGATTAAAATCATGCTTTTGGAACTTAAGTTTTTTTCAGAAATCCCATTTGACTATTTCCTTTTTTCTTTTCTCTAGTGATTTAGGAAAATTAAAAAAAAAGAAAGTTTTAAAGACTAAATATATTTAAAACATTCTTTATATTAAAATTTACTCACTTATTAATTGTCAGTTAATAATAAGAAAGACCAAAGTTAATCTAAAGATGTTTTTAAAAATTTAATATCTTGTACATACACATACACACAAAACTTAAATGCATAGTGATTAAACTCAAATTAAACTCTTAATAAACGTTATGTAATAAGTATTTCAGCAAAGAAAAAATTAAAATCTGTAAAATACAGGCAGACGTCTACACAAGAACGATGAATCTACATTTTTCATTCCTTAACTCCCTGTAATATGAGTAATAAATCACCCGGTGGCGCAAGGATACAGGATCTTCTCCTTCGAGTGATCGGGTCGCTCACTGTTCACAGCTGCCTTCACTGGCTGACACCAACCTCAAGTTCGTTGGAATAAAAATTCCAAAAGAAAAAGTAAATGAGATAAATGCAACAAAGAAAGGTAAAGGATACAAGGATTGCATTCTTAAATAATCTATTTTATGTGAGACACAGTGTTTATGATCACTTGAAAAACTTCGAGATAAGAAAAGAATTTTGGATAAGACGTTTAGTTTCCTCTCTATTCTTATAAAGCAATAAATAGTTCCAAGAAGAAAAATGATAATCCTTGAAATAAGAATGAAATTAGATAATAGGGCGTCTGACAACTTTATCGTTTAATGAAATTTATGATGGCACTTATAGGATTATTAAATAATAAATTTGAGAATCTGTATTTTCCAAAGTTTCTTTTATTAAGGAACAAAGTTACAAACATTCGATATGTGCAAGCCATTGTTGATTCAATAAAGAATGGTCCAATCAACAGATCATAAAACAGGACACTCCACACGATAACTTTAGGACTGTCCCTAATGTGCTCTGCTGTGAAATGTGGACTTTATGACCCCCATATGCGCATATTTTTTTTTTTGTTGACCTTCCGTGAAACACGAAATATTGCCTCATCAATAAACATAATTCTTGCCAGAAAATTATTGTCCTGGTCGACATTGTCAAACATAATCATTGCAAATTCCTTGTGCGCGATCTTATCGTCGTGCGATAAACTGTTGCCAGATTTGCAGGATGAAACTTCAAACTTTTATGCAAGACAACATGCACTGTCGAACGAAGAAACTATTGTGATGCAAGTCTTGTCAACATTCATGGACTACGAACAAAGATCTCTCAAATGAGCTTGACATTGTCTTCGAGCCCTCTCTGCTCCTTTCTTATGCTCCTACACTTCCAGTCTCCTTAAACTTCTTATACCAAGCTCGTACGGTTGTTCTTGATGGAAAAGTTCTGTTGTAATTGGTTCGAAACCTTCGTTGGATTTGCGGGTTTGTTTTGGTTTCAATAAACCATTCAACACACCGGGCTTTCTTCTGTGCATTGATTGTGGATAAGCCCATACGAATATCTGAAAAAGAAGAAAATGATACAAATTGTTGATACAACCAAAATAAACAAAAAAATTAGGTGTAAACAAAACAACTGTATACATAAAAAACCTCAAAAGTTTCTCTGTAAAATGACAGAACACGGGAATTGTTGCCCCTTGTTGCTTGTATATTAACACAGATAGAAGTTATACAGATAATTATCTTACATTTATGATAAAAGTTCTTGTTTGGCAATTCTTAGATGGAAATCGCTTTTGAAACAAATAAGACTATGTTTTAAAGATTTCTAATTCAATGATAAACTAACATTGCCATGAATATTAACAAGTTCAGTGGAAAGTATAAAGCAGCTTTTAAATAATTTAATTTGGTTACATTTATGTTTCATTAAATAACCACACAATTTGCTTTGGCTGATTCGCTTGTTTGGATTCCTTCAATATAATGTTTGAAGGTAAAGTCTACTAATCTTATCAAAACATTAACTTCCAAATCTTGTTTGAGAACAGTTTTTATATATATATATATATATATATATTTGATTATCATTAAATTTAAATTTACTACATTTCAACTTCATTACTAGATAAATTCATTTTTGTGAATTTTATAAATCTTAATTTTCCAACTTTAATCTTTAGTTGTTTAATAAATTTAAAGGACAAATTAAAGGAATGTTTTATTTATTCGAGTTTGTTGATTTATTTCCACGAATGCTTCGGGATTCAAAGAAGACGAAAAACTCATCTTCTTTCTTCGTTAAATATTTATTTACATGTTTCCATTATTCGTTATTTCAAGAGAGAACATTTTTATAAAGTCATATTTTACATTGGAGCAAGTAAGCAAAGTTTGCTTTTATTCCTTACTGAATCAAGTGAAGAAACACGAGTTCTAACTGCTTTATTTAAAGAGTTTATTTGCTCAACCTACGACATTGTCTTTATTTTTGCAGAAGTTTGTGTTTCGTGTTTAACTTTTACCATCTGAGAGCCATTTGCTTGACTTGGAAGACATTTCGTAGAAAAGAAAATGTCTTTCGGTAAATGTCATTCTTTTATCTTCAATTTTTTTCTTCTATTTAAAATGTTCAGAATTAGAAAACATTTTTTTTTCAAGTTTTTTTGTTCTTATTTTATTGATATAATGCTTTCTCCGGAAAATCGTTATTTGCTTTGTAGCAGAAAATTTTTGACATGCGTGGGAACAATTATATGAAACAAAACAAATACGCACAAGACTAAAAATTCACTTATCTGTTTTATCTGTTTTTGGAAATTGTGATACTGGGAATCCAAGATAGCCTTTTCAGGTTTCCTGACCATCATCAGTTGGATCCGCCCAGTATCTTGCAGCTCAGTGAACTCTGAAAACATATAAAGAAAACAACAAAAGTAGACACAACAATGGCCCTTCATATTAAAAAAAAAACATCAAAACATAATAAAGAATAAAAAGGCCAATCAATTAATCCCCGCCATCGGTCGCTTAGCATGTAAAAGATTAATTGTTAAACAAGAATTACATAAAATAGAAAAATTTTACCATGCATGGGAACAATTACATGAATTATAAAACAAAAAACGCACAAGACTAAAAGTTTACTGATCTCACTAACAATAATTTAGCCTATGCACCTGACTATATTGTGAAACACTTTAATACACAATTCAAATTATAATTATGTATTAAAGTGTGTTTCACAATATAGTCAGGTATGCATAGGCTAAATTATTGATAGTAAGTATGTTCAGTGCACGTAAAAACAGACTATTCACTGCTCTGTTTTTAGAAATTGTGATACCGGGAATCCAAGATAGTCTAGTTCAAGTTTTCTGACCATCGGCAGTTGTATCCGCCCAGTATCTTACAACTCAGTGAACTCAAAAAGTGAACACTTTTCTTGTTTTGTGAGTTCATCTTGTCTATCTTGAATTCCCAGTATCACAATTTCCAATAACAGATCAGTGAACTTTTAGTCTTGTGCGTTTTTGTTTTTAAATTTCATGTAATGGCTTTGTACCGTTTGCGAATAGGTATCGAATAGGTTTAATCATTGTAGCTGAGTGTTTTCCGTTGCTGATTCAGGGCTTTAGTTTTTCGCTTTCAAGTTTGCTTGTCCCTTCTAGTAGGTTTTCAAACTTGTGGTCTGAGTGGCTAACGGCAAATAGCCGACCCTCTTTCTATCCTTATCCTTATCTAGTAGGTTTTAATGCTACGGTGTCTCCAGTAGGCAAAATAGTGTGCACATTCTGCCTTTGATAATACAACATGAGCGCTACAACCAAACCATATTATTTGCTTTCCAAGGATAGATAAATCATAAATTTCATAAATCTACAAAAAATTCGGTTTTGGAAGAGTGCAGTTTGTATTAGTGTATTTTAATTTTTACAAAAATCTTCTTGAATTATCAGAAATAAAAAGTCTCAAAAATTAATTTATGTTACTTTTTTTTTTGATCATTTAATATCATTTTTCTTTATTTTTTTCTAAGTGAGAAGAGCGAAGAAAATATCTTTTTTTCTCTTTAATGTAGTGAAATATAGTAATGTAGCAAAAAGAATTCAGCGAGGAAAAAAACAAACCTTAAAGTTTAAATTTTGTTCCAACTTTTCCTATCTTTCTGAGGTTTTTTTTTTTACTTCTTCTGAGTTAAAAAGAAATGAAATTACTTAGTGTTGAAATTAGTTCAGTATTAATGGCGTTAACATAAATCACTTACTATCTATTTCAATATTTTCCTCCATATTTGAGAGTAATAATAATGGTCTTGCTGATTTTTCTTCTCTTCTAGCTTTTCTTTGCTTGAGTTGATGTATTTCATTTTATTGTCCATTAATCGTAAGTAGAGTAATATATTTTTCACGCAGTTCATCACTAATGATTTTCCTAGTTTTGAAATGTAATTTCCTCGGCTGTAATTTCCTCTTGGTCGTTGGCAAAATCTTGACGTAACGATAACGAGTGCGGTTTCAAATAGCTTTGCAGCACTTTGTGAAATCCAATAGTTGAAACACCATTTAAAGTGCACCAGAAATAATAGCGATAAATTATAGCAATTCTGGGACAACACCAACAGTCTAACAGGGACTCAATAATAACGTGCCAACGGCCTTATTCCAACAACTGGCCAATTGTAATTGAATTCCTATTGAAAAGCCACAATAGATGGCATCGGTAAATTGGTGATAAATGCCATGTGACAGGTTGTTCGTTAAATCTAATGTACATGTCGCTCTGCACTTTTCCAATAAGTGCAGATGAATTCGAAACGTTTCCATGACAACTTGCAGTTCTTCTGTCAGACAGAAACCATTAATTGTTATAGATTCATTGGTGAATTCCCGAGATGACTGGGGCTTCTTTCAAAAATCCTTCAATCTCCCTAGTTGTTTTTTTAATCTTTGACTGTCGTCATTCCAATCATTTTATTAATTGTAATTAACATTTGATTGTTGTTGGGTTTACTTTTATTTTATGGGTTAAAAGAAAAGTCGTAAAGTATACTAATTTTCTAAAGGAAAAAAGTCTAATTTAAGGTTAGAATTCATCTACGATATAACTAGTAGTTAGTTTAAAAAAAATATAAGAAGAGTACAGCGTTTTTAATTCTCCTTCTTTTAGTTGATACATTTTCTCTAAAACAAAGGCTTCTGCTTAAAAACAGTCACGACGGCGGAAAAACAATGAAAAGAAAAATCTCTATAGGCAAAATTTTTCATTTATTTTTATTAATTCGAAATAGCACGTTAAATCCTTGTTCTCTCAAAAATTTTCCATCTTCAAAGCTTTTGAATAAAAGCCTCTTCCCTCCGTTCAAAAAAGAAAAGAAAAAACAAACACCCATCAGTCCATCTTCAGACTCTTTTAATTTGCTCATGATGATTCTATGTCGTTAAAATTCTAATGTAAATATTTTTAGAAAACTAATTATAAATTAAAGTGAAGTAAATAAAACGGTAAGTGAAGTAATAATGTAAGAGGTACAGGATTTTTCTGTACAAGAATGGATAGATTGTTTGAAATGCAGTTGTTAAAATCACAATTCTTTACTATTTTTTTTTTATTTCGGAAAGTCTTAGAGATCATGTTGCAATGTTTTCTTCCTGACGCAAGAACTGTGAGTACAATTGAAAAAGAAAATTATTTTCAAAATTATTTATTTTATTTGCCTTTTACGTTTTCTAGATTCAAGTTGTTCAAATAAGCAGTGTTATGTCATTTGTTACTTCTTTATTCCTTACAAATTATTTCGATGATTCTCTACATCCCTATAGTGCAGTAGTTAGAAAATAAATAAATGAATTAATTTTTATACATTTGAAATTTGAAAAAGTTTCATTAATTTACAGAACTAATAAAACTTAATTAGGCTCCTAATAATATGTTGTTATTTATTTGAAGTTCGTCAATCAGTTCTACAGAGTTTCTACATTTCCACTCGAACTTTCTCTTGTTAGTCTTTGAAAGCAGATTTTTTTTTCTTTGTTTTGTTTGTCTTTTTTTTTTTTGTATCTACGCAAACACCGTGTTAGACGTTGGATCGAAGTTGACTCTCCCATAGAAACAAAGGGAATCTTTCATCCTTGCTGCGAATGTCACTGTGGGCCTCTGACATTCCCAGCCTCTGTCCTGGAGGTAGGGTAATAGAAGCTTCTCGTATTTACATAGCGCGTCGCGTTTCATGAACGTCCCACGGGAGGCGCAACTCATCATCTTCCCATCAATCACTCGGCGTCCCAACCGACCTCTTCTGACATTTCCAATCGATTTTGTAACTCATCATTCGTGGGACACCCTACATGCAAGAGACATTGACAGCATCAGAGTCTTCATCAGTCATGTAATTACAGAGATTAATACAAAGTAATACTGTTTTTGATAAACTACGAAGCAAGTATCATTGGTTTCATTTCTTTCTCCCATTTTTCAGTGGTTTTCATTTTGCCATTTTTTTAGTTAAACAAAACTTTTGTTTGCTTTTTTTTTGTGTGAAGAAACAATTCGTAAATTTTTAAGTTATTATATCATAGTTTGGCCAGGCTCCATGTACAACAAATATGAGACAGAACAAGATATTCTGAAAGAAACCTATGTTTCTTAAAGCTTGCAATCTTTTTCCTTTTTTTTATTAGCTATCACATAAACAAAAGCTTAAACGGGAGTTCTTACATTCAGTCTTTCCAAACTGTAAATCGGACAGACTTGAGTCATATCTTATTGAAATCCTTATGACTTGTAGAGATGGAAGTTCCGGTCTGCGATCCTGAAGTAGTCGAAAATGAACCTTACTAAGTCACTTTGGTTTTATGAAAACAGCTTTTTTGCCTTTTTTTTTTTTAATCAAAATAATGTAAAGACAAGTGTCTGTTATTTGTAAATTATCTCTTCTTAATATAAAGATTCCATTTTTGAAAAAAAATATTACATCAACATTACTGAAGTTATTCAGTCTAACCATATTAAAGCTCACACAGATATTAAGAGGATTAATATTCATTGCTTATAATATTTTTTATGTGAATTTTTATCACCTTCAGGTGCTAATTTCTTGACAATGATTCGCACGGAAGAAGCTTCAAATATTAAAAAAAGTTAGATCTGTCCTTATACTATTATTATTATTGTCCCTTGATCTTGTTATAGTTATATATATGTTTAATGTATGGCTATCCATAGATTAAACCATTGCATATGGCTTAACACAAGTATTTAGATAGCTACATATTTGTATATGTACATGAATATGTGTAGACCTAAATTTAGGAGTGTAATTGCCTATCATTTATAGTTATGCATGTATCTTTGTTTATATGTATACTTAAATTTAAAACTCCTTTGTTGTTTTCTTTATTTTTCGAAACTCGTATTTGGAAGTTTTCAATCTTTCTAAAAGTCTAGAATTTATTGTAAAAACCAACAAAGGTTTATTGGGAAAAAAAAAAAGGCAAAACCAATTGTCTCAAAGAAATTTATGAAAAATGCTTGTACAAAACTTAAATTATTGTTATTTAAAATAACGCAGCACCTGAAGTGTAGTCATTTATAAGAAAGAAAAACAAATAGGCATGACACGTTTCAAGAAGATCCATTCAGCTTTCAAAAGTTACGAAGACAGTGATTTAATGAGTCTTAAATTTCCTTGAAATATTGGCAAAACTGTTCACAAACAACTAAAAATAATACTTGATTGAAAAGAAAGATTTAAAAAAAAATCGTTTAAAATCCACTAAAAAATTCTAAGATTTTTTTTTTTTTTTTAATTTTTTTCTTTTTTAAAAAGAAGAAGGCATTACAATAGTGGTTCTGAAGCGCGACAACCAATAAACTACAATGGATAGTGTTGAAATCGCTTCAGGCCTTTTTCTGGAAACGCTACCATGTTACTTATGAAGTTGGTAACCTTCGCAAATGAAGGAAAAAAAACTCAACCCTATGATGAAAATGATGTAGAATTAAAAAATTTAATTATTTGTGTCGACTTTTCTTTCTTTCTTTTTGCATTTTTTTTTTATTTCTTTTTAAGCTAAACGAAAGTGCTTCCGGGTTCTGAGAAAAACGAAATTGGGATGTTTCGTAAGATTGGTATATATTTTTAAGAAATTCGAAACATTCTTCTATGTTATATTTCCCATTTCGTTTTGATAATATAAATAATTCTGCTGTATTTTAAATATTTCTGACCTACTCTTGGTTCTCCAACATTATAAAAATAAAGGCTTAGCTTATTAAGTGATCTTATTAATAGGTTTATCCCACAGGAACCCACTATGGCCCATTGAAGTTAAGGCTCCAGCGTGTCTGTGACCCGGTACTGAGATGGGGCTGGGTGGTCAGCCCAACGCTCGCCCACCTTTACCACCGGGAAAGAAACCCGGTATCCGTTCTACAAAAGTCTGGGTAGGCCCTTGGACCCGTTTGCAGGATAATAGAGCATGGGAAAAATCTCCGCCCTCCTCCGAGACCGGGGAACCAATCTTCAACATCAGCCAATCGCCCTTACCACTCGACTGCTTTATGTAATAGCAAAAATCATCCATAAACGTATTGCAAAATTATTAATATTTTAGCTATAATTCGAATTACTGAAAATTGCTTTTTAAGCTTTCTAAGTGGAAAGCTGCACAATAACTCTTAGTTTTTATTGGTTATATTTCATATAATGAATTTTATATTCACTTATAACAAATATACCAAATGCAAATCATCTGTGTTGATTTCAACATAATCATTACATTGTAAATGCTTACATCTCAGACCCAGTCTTCTAAGAACCTATTTTATTGATTCATTTAATCTTTAATATTTTATATAACTGATAAATCTTTTAACCTATTTCTTGAAGTATCGGCTTGAATTTGGTTTTGGCTTTTATTGATAAATTCAGAAACACTAAATATTTAGATAGTTATAGAATCTCTTGAGTTTTATTGATTATAAGCATATAAAAGATTTAAGGTTGCTAAAGGGAATGAAAACTATTTTGAAAAATAAAATAAAAAATCTAAGAACACAATTGACACGCACAATTTACGCAAAGGATTCGCACCCCGAGCTGTCATCGTGAAGAGACTGGGACGGACCGTTAAAATAAAAAATAAAATTTGTTACAAAATATTTCTTTATTTTTTTTTTTTTGTAAAATTAAAGATTAATGTTTCTGAAAATATTTTCGAAAGCTTTTTTGTTTGTCCCGATTGAAGTTTGAAACAGTTTAACCTATGTTTCTCATTGAAATAAGTTATTATCTATTAAGCCAATGAATTAACCAGTGGCGTCGAGTAGTCTTAACTGGCCAACCCGGCATCTCATCAATGAAAATGGACCCACATCAAGATATGGATGTCCAAAGATTAAAGGCTGCCTCAATCTTTGATTTCTCCAATTTCCGTCTCTATTGCGAAAAGTTGTCAATAATATATATTAAAAAAACGATAAAAGAAAATGATGAAAAGGAAAATATTGAATAAGTTTACAAGAATCAAACAACAAACTTAGAATTCCTCGAAAGACCTGTCAGGAAAAAAAAACAGTAGCTATCTTCTGAAATGAAATGGTTGTCAAATCTGAAAATCTCAGAACTTAAGATAAATAAAAGATTTGATTCTTGTAATTGGTTTTTCAACTCTAAAGCTGCAAACCGAAACTAAAATAATAATAATAATAATAAAAATTAAGTTCAAATTTTTATCCAAAATTTCAAAATTCAAAATTTTAAATTATTTTAAAATTATCCCATAAGACTTTAGAACTACCGGTATGTATTTTTAATTACATAGAACAAAATGCAGCAGAATTATTATTATATGGTTATTTTATTTTATCCTTTCGAGTAAGTTATTCAATAGCGTTACATCATTTTTATTGTTTTCAGTTCTGTAAGAGTTCTAGCCTGGAATTAAATGTAACATTGAGCCCCTTTTTTTATTATCTCAGAGAATATCAATACATATCGATCATAAATCCTACTTTCAAACTAAGAGATATTTTGACTGTGATAAATTCGAAACAGCTGTCATTCTATCCTTATTATTTTTATATTTTCTTAACTAAGATTTAAAGTGTTAAGTTAAAATATACTAACACGTAAAACAAAACATAAGAAAAGGATCAAAACCAACTTATCTCTAAACCCTCTTACATGTTGCTGAAACTGTACACATATGTCAAGAGATTACATTAACATCATTGGTAACAATTTGGTCCAAATATTCCCGTAGGTTCACAAGTTACAACAAAAACTGTGAAAATTGGGTGGAAAAAATGATAGGAACTTGGCTGGTTTTCATGCCCTAACTGGACACTAATTCTTAGGACATCTCCCATTTTCGTTGATGACGTTAAATAAGCTGTTCTTCATAGACTCTACTAGTAGACTCTTAGTAGAGATTCTTGTTGTATGTCATTCTAGCCTCCAACATCTTCGAATTGACGTCCCTTGATGTAAACAGTTCTAACGATGACTATATAGATTTTCAATAGGGTTTACGTCAAGACTCCTCGCAGACCATTTCAAAATTAGGATATTGAACCTAACCCACTTCTTACTCGACTTCAAAGCTCCGCAAGCGGCGTTGTCCTGTTGAAATGTCCAATCTTGCCCTCCAATGATAGTCCAAATGTGAGGAGGTAACTCCGAAACATTTCTTGATACAGTTGTTCACGAAAACCAATTCAATTTTTCCACTGTAGTCCAGTCGACAGGTAGGAAAAAGTGGGGTTAGGTGGAAAAAGGTCGGAAGTTAATGAAACTTTGTGATGTTGTTCAGGGACGGTTAATTAACATTTTCTCAAGTTTTTGACCTCGAGGACCCTGTGCGAAAAGAGGGGGGGGGAGGGAAACTGCCAAAATTTCGACCTTTCTCCGGTTTTTCCTCAATAACTTTTTTTCCCTTACGTCCTACGGCAAAAGCATCCCTATATTATTTTATAGAGCGTTAAATTTCCTACAATTTTCACTATTCAAACATGTTTGTATGTCAATTCGTTATCGAGATATGGCGCTTCGAAAAAAATGTCATTTTTCAAAATTCGCAAAAAAATGCCCAAAAATGCAGAATTTCACCTTATTTCTTCTGTTATACCCGAATTATGATGAAATATTATTGTAATTATGGTTCCTGGTTACAATCACTAACTTTGGACATCCCCCCAACCCCACCCCCGCTCCCCCCTTTCCCCACCCAACCCCAATTCACAAAAGCTAATTTTCTTCTCTGATGGAAGCCAACCATATTCACATCATGTTGTTATTGATATTAGTAACTTTTCGGATCGATACCCCCCCCCCTTCAACTACAAAATTATCCCAGAGCTGCTGGGTCATAGGTACCTATGGTATTTAAGTAAGGCTTCCGATACCCGGTTTCCCACTACCACAATATTACATTGTTGACTTACTACAATTTTCACAATTCCTATGAAAAGCTATGGAGGACTCACTTGTGGACGCGGTGTAAGTGATTCTGTGCTTGCTAGATGGACAATGGGCAGGATGTACCTTCAAAGCATTTGTGAACAAATAGAATTGTTCGCTGATGTTCGCTCAGAGACATCTGAACAGCATGTGGACATGAGACCAACCCGAGTAGTGAGAGACAACACGGACATTGGGAAACTGCATGGTTCAGTGAACACCCCCCATTCCTTCACATCGAGGCGATAGTTTCTCTGAGCACAGGAATCATTGGTCATGGCGAAGTGAACTGTCACTTAGCACGAGAAATAGGCATATCATGCATCAAGAAAGTGGTGAAGGGGGGGGGAATTTTGAAGAATTGAAACTGAAACGGAAGGATAAGGTCGTGACTCTCGCTTACGTTGTCTGCTCGTTGAAAATTGCTGCTAAAAAATTCACTGTCGATCCTCTCACTCTCTTCCAGCGTGTCTGCCTAGCCAAAAAATCTGAAGCAGATCTGAAAGAACTCTTCAAGTTGGAACTCGCACCCTTTCCCATGTCACTCTTCAATGAGGAGGGAATGCGCAAGGGAACAAAGTCTGCAATGTACTCACTCTTCACTCCCATAGAGGAAGTCAACCTTGGCAACAGGAA
Organism: Thereuonema tuberculata; assembly: GCA_023159025.1. Classification (NCBI taxonomy): domain Eukaryota; kingdom Metazoa; phylum Arthropoda; class Chilopoda; order Scutigeromorpha; family Scutigeridae; genus Thereuonema; species Thereuonema tuberculata. The sequence goes on from JAFIDM010000004.1 coordinate 64,041,493, forward strand.
ATACATTGATGATGGATACCTGTTACATAAAGTGGTGTGGAAAAAAACTCCCACAACCACATTCGAGATGCTGTGCTCTACGTACATCAACTACGTGCAGAGACACTTTGGTAGCAATGTGATTGTTATATTTGATGGATACCCCACTAACGCCGGCTATCAAAACACCAAAGCCGCAGAACGAGCTCGCCGTTCTGCATTACAATTAGCAACCAAAGTCGGGTTCTCCTCATCTACCATGGTGACCATAACACAAGAAAAGTTCTTGGCAAACGATCACAATAAGAGCATGTTGATGACACGAATGGCGGATGCTAGCATCGAATTGAAGCAGGCATACGAGGACGCCGACGTGATGATCCTCAACACCGCCATATCCAAGGCCAGCGAATTCGACAGCGTCATCATTACTGCTGAAGATGTGGATATACTTACTCTGTTGACAGCATTAGGTATGTCCACAAAGAACATCTATCTTCAGAAAAGTGGAAGAGGTAATGGTCCCAGTGTCCTCCACTCGCCAAGTTCCTGCTCCTTTCCCCCCATGGACATATTTTTCCTCCACGCAGTGAGTGGTTGTGATACCACGGCAGCACCGTATGGATTGGGGAAGAACAAAATTTGCAGCACCTACATGAAGAATACTTCCCTCTTTGCAGCAGTGGCTCCTTTTCTCACACCAAACACATAGTTCCTGGTAGCAGTTTATGGAGGCGACATTAACAATGACAATCTCGACGACCTGCGGTACCGATTATTCACACGATCAGTGACGAAGGCTAAATTGCAACTAGCCCGCCTACCACCAACAAGGGACGCTGCCAAGTACCACTCCCTCCGCACTTACCAGCAAGTACAGGCGTGGTTAGGCAATGAACTTCTCCCATCAGTTTGGGGCTGGAGCCTAACCACGCGAGGGGTACTACCAATCCCCACAACCAGAAATGCTGCGCCGGATGACATCCTCCAGATTGTTTCCTGCAGGTGCAGCAAGGGCTGTAGCACCGGAGCTTGCAGCTGCAAGAAATCAGATCTCCGGTGCTCAGCAATGTGCAAGCACTGCACAGGCCACTCCTGCAAATCGCCCCCGCAAATGATTTGAACGAGGAGGACTCACCAGACATAGTAGATGAATACGACGACGGCGAGGACGTCATTGACAGCTTGATCGCTCAGGAGGACGACGATTTGTTAGAAGCAGAATCAACGGCTAAGAAATCCCGACATGAACTGTAATGAGTATAAATGAGTACCTACTATGATATGTACATGTATATATGAGTACCTTTCAATAATAATATCTCTATTCCTCAATATAATGTATGCCTTGTGAATACCTTAATATTGTTAATTTCATTAATTTTTTCCACGAAAGGACTACGTCTTTTTTTTAAACATGCCCTGGAATAATTTTGTAGTTGAAGGGGGGGGGGGGTATCGATCCGAAAAGTTACTAATATCAATAACAACATGATGTGAATATGGTTGGCTTCCATCAGAGAAGAAAATTAGCTTTTGTGAATTGGGGTTGGGTGGGGAAAGGGGGCAGCGGGGGTGGGGTTGGGGGGATAACCAAAGTTAGTGATTGTAACCAGGAACCATAATTACAACAATATTTCATCATAATTCGGGTATAACAGAAGAAATAAGGTGAAATTCTGCATTTTTGGGCATTTTTTTGCGAATTTTGAAAAATGACATTTTTTTCGAAGCGCCATATCTCAATAACGAATTAACATACAAACATGTTTGAATAGTGAAAATTGTAGGAAATTTAACGCTCTACAAAATAGTATAGGGATGCTTTTGCCGTAGGACGTAAGGGAAAAAAGTTATTGAGGAAAAACCGGAGAAAGGTCGAAATTTTGGCAGTTTCCCTCCCCCACTCCTCTTTTCGCACAGGGTCCTCGAGGTCAAAAACTTGAGAAAATGTTAATTAACCGTCCCTGAACAACATCACAAAGTTTCATTAACTTCCGACCTTTTTCCACCTAAAACTACCTGTCGACTGGACTACTGGCGCTGTAGGCTCCTCAAACCATAACTGAGCCTCTCCTTGGACTCAAGTATTTTGGTTCTTACGTAAATCGTGCCAATAACAATTGAACCATCGGGAGCATCTAGGTTGAAGTTTTTCATCTCTAAATACGACTGAATTCACTCCGAAGTCCAGGTCTGATGTTGTATGGCCAGTTCGAGACGGTCGAGTTGATGTTGTTTAGTGAGGAGTGGTTTCTGTTTCATTTTCTGGCGCTTGAGGTGGGGCCACATGTTAAGATAGTTGCTAATTGTTCTCCTTTGTTCCAATAGATTGTTTGATGGCATTGGCAGGGATTTGGTTGTTGCTTGCCAAGTGACGATGATCTTTATCACTAAGAGTTTTAAGTCTTCCTGGTACCATTGGGTTGTTTATATAAAATGCAACGACCTGTTTAAACCTTCCAATCAAACGAGATATTTCAGCCTTTGATTTGCCATCTTCCTTTTAAGCCATTGTTTCGACGTCGGTGAGATGTTTGCCAAGTCGCATTTTAAAGTGACTTATTGAATAAACTTAATTTTATCTGAACTTTCTTACCTGACTTAGTATTTCTTTGTACGTAAATATCAACGATCTGACTTATTGTCCTCGGGGATAACTAAGAATATTTTCAATTAGTTCCTATATTTTTTACACCCCGTCTTCACAGTTTTTTGTTGTAAGTTGTGAACTAATAGGAATATTTGTACCAATTGTTACCAATGATATTAATGTAATGTCTTGACATACATGCACAGTTTCAGCAAAATAGGTTTATTATTAAAAGAAGTAGCCCAGAAAAACAAGAGTTTCCATCTCTTTTTCACCCCTATAGTACTCTCTTTCCAAGTCAGGTACTCTTAAACTTTTGTGTAGTTGTAACTCACGCATTTAACATTTTATCAGAATGAATATTGTGTAATAACCGAAAAACATATTCCTGCCGATCCTTTTCTTAGCAGTGCTTACTATAAAAGTAAAAAAAAAAAAAAGTGATTTATTTTTTCTTTTACAAAGCAAGACCCGCAATCTAAAGGCAAAAATTGAGAAGGCGCATTTTCATTAACATGGAAGAAAAAAAAAATAATTTAAAGAACTTGAAAGAAATTGTTCGATTATCATTAGAAAGGCTTAAAATTGCCAAGGATTTGATAAGGCAGCAACGGAATGGCTTAGCTCTAAAATTGCCAGAACCACGTTATTATGAAATCAATTAGCATAACAAAGGTGTTTGATAGTTAGAATGAAAAAGATTCTTGGAGGATTAGAGCAGGGGAATTCATGAGAATTATTGATTATTCAGACTCTCTACGAAAATTATTAAAAGTTATGAAAGAAGAAAGAAAAAGTTGCAGAAATGTAGTTTATGAAAAAAAAAATAATGAAAATTAAATCTGGGAACAGAATTTAATTAAAGACAGAAATTCTTAATTTTCTGAATGTTAAAACGATTAGAAAATTTAATTGTGCATATAAAGAAATAATTCGGAAGGAATTCCACAAAATATTCCTGAAATAACGAAGTAGAAAATTAAAAACAATTAATTAAAAGCATTTGTAAGTCAGAATATTAAATTAATTCAATAATAAGGCATACAGTATAGGAAAAGCCCAGTTTGGTATTTGATGAAACTGTGATTTTAACACTGTAATTTTGGAACCTGTGTATGTCATCCATGAAACTGAAGCTACAGTAGTTCACTTTACTTTTGTGTTCTCATAAAATAAAAAGGGAAAGAAAATCAGGCTTCCCTGAATAACTTCAGTCTTCTGCAGTAAAACGTTTCAAAAAGCTCAGTGGTTTTCATGTAAAATGTTACGCCTTTGAAACAACTAGGTCTTCTATTTGCGACATTTAAAAGCTGCGTAAACAAAAGTTTGATTTAGTCAGAGATATGAACTCACCTCAATCATTCCTCAATCATTCTTTTTTTGTATGGGGAACATTTTCTTTTCGCTGCACCTAGATGTATTTTAATTCAGTCATCCCTGCATGAAATTGTCTAAATATAAACATAACCTCATTGATATCGTTTGCTTCAGCAGATCCAAGAGAACTGCTATTGTATAAGAAACGATAGATAGAAAGTTTATTACCTCTAAGAATTACAAGTAACGCTGAATTTTATTTCCCTGCTTGTCCCGTAAAAATTCTTTAAAGATGATGAATTTCAGATCCAGATTCACAATTCTTATGTAGTACAGAAAATTAATGAAATCTGTTGTATTATGACGTCAATATTTCAATAATATATTTAATAGTATTGATATTATTTAAACTTCTTTAAAAAAATGGAAATGGGAAAATTACTTTTAATCATTTTACTGCATAAAAACTGGAATTTAACATTCGTAACACATTGAATTTTTATCAAAAGTTGTGACACAAAATGGCTGCGCTGAGCCTCTGACAATCTATAGCCTTTACGTGCCACTCAAAAACAAATATCAAACATCGCCTATGATGAGATTGCTTTTTTAAAAAACTTTGTTTGACACAGTGATTAATCTTTTGTGGCTGCTGACGACATGGTTTTTCTATCTGTCAAAGCGGAATTCTATTGCTTTGATCCGTAACAATTGAGGGCGGTTTCACCAACGGTCTAACATTTTTCAAAACAAAACAAAGAACTGATTGAATTTCCAAACAACGGTATCAATGAAAAAATAAAAGCAGTATCACTATTTTAAAAACTGTCAGGAATTAACTTAATAATTAAAGTGGAGTAACATCCACAAGCATCCAGGATCTGAAATTTTCATTTCTAAAGCACAAAAAATACTTAATTTTTCAATTTTATTAAATTGAAAGTAATATTAAAATACAAAAATTAAATATTCTCAAATTTTCTAATTTGTTTTAAATAGGATAGGAGCGCATTTGTTCTATTAGTTCGGAATTTTACCTTTTTTCTTTTTTTTGAGAGGGTGGAGGCAGATATTGTTATTTCTAGTGTTTTCAATAAACATTTTTATTTACATCTTCCATCTTTGTGGCACATTCTGATTTCAGATGAGAATATATATTATTAACTTGTTATTTTCAAATCTGTTCATACTATCTTAACTTTCTTAATCCTTTATTAATTAGTTCTTTAATATCTTCGTGTTTTCTAGTTGATTAACTATTCTCTTTTAAAAACAAAATGTTAAATTTAAAATTCTACAACAGATTTTGTGATGAAAGTGGAAATTCAAAATGGAGATTTTTATCGAATGAGGTCTTTTTAATTATCTTTTCTTTTCCTTCTGTATCTATTGTGGTGTCTTAATTACGAAACTCTAACTGAAATACAACAAAAGATTTCCGTTGCTTTCTTGTTAATATATTGTGAATTTATTTATACAACTTTCTAGCCATTGTGTTGCATTTCCATTTTTTTTCTCTTCGCCTTCTTTGTTTTTTTTTTCCTTTGTTTGTTTTAACCTTAATTCTTTTCGTTGTCCCCATAAAGAAAACCCGAAGCAACTTAGCAGCAACATCTCAGTAATTGTACAGAAAAAAAAAGAAATCTTTGTTGTTGTGGCTGAAAAAGCAGTTATTGGTGAAGGCATTTGCTTTAATTGAATTCGTTTTAAAGAATTCAGTCTGGGTTTTTTTTTCTTGTTTGTTTTGTTTGTGTGTTTGCTTTTTTTTTTAACTAATTTGGGAAGAGGCCAGGTTTTCTTCCTTTTTTGTTTTTAAACTTCGTGTCTTTTAAGTTAAGCCTCAAATACCTTTTCCATATTAATGTCTTGTAAAGGAAGAGTCTTATTATAAGAAGATTAAATAATTAGGCTGAGGAGCGAACTTTAATCAACTCTTTGACTACGTTCCTTGAATATATTTTAAGTTAAAAATATTTAACATATTCACTGACTTACTTAGAATATTTAATGGCTAAAACACAATGTTCGTTTTATAAAACATAGAATACATTAAAATATAAAATTAAAGTTTAAACCCATTAGAGGGTCCTTCATCAGAATAGGAATTACTAAATTATACAGTTGTAATCTCAGACAGCTAGCATTAAACTTAAAATCAATTACTGTATATTCAAATAGTTTTTTTTCTGTTTGTTTGTTTTTCACAGACCGGATGTTTCCTTATTTCGAGACTTGGATTATCAAGCAAAAAAATAGATGACGTTTTTTTTAGGAAATGAATGGTTCACCGTTTACTTTCAAAAAAACTTCAGACAATCCATTCGAGGTTAGACTAAGTTCAATAAGAAATCTTAGTATGAAATAAATATATATTTATTTCAATATATATTTATTTTATATTGAAATTCTCTTCCTCTTCGAAACCAGTAACTATTAAAACTTTTTCCAAAATTCCCGTCAATTTAACAAGCCTATGTTAAAGAAAAAATACATTTCGTTCTTCAAATAATAATAATAATAATACAATTATTATTAAGAATAATAAAAACCATTATTTTTATTGTAAGTCTGAAGCATGACGTAGCTGGGGGGGGGGGGTTCCCCTTGTTCCATGTTTGTTGAAAACATTGTTTTTATTTCACGGGTGTCGTATGATACGTTCTCCAAGACAACTAACGGAAGTATCTGAGTTTCTTTTTACTTTATCCTTTTTTTTAAATATGTATTAAGTCTTTTTTTCCTTAGATTTAAACTGTCTCTCCTTTCTATGGCCTTGTAGAGATTGTAATTTATAACTCGGTCCATTCCTCTTTCCTGTAACCTTTGACCCTTCGCATCCTGAACGTTTCCGATACATTCCATTTAGTTTTCTTAAAAGTTTCCTTTTCCTTTTTTTTTTTTTTTCCTCTTTCTTCCGCATTTTCATCCTTCCGCAGTTCTCCAAGCATGACATTATTTATAGGTGAACATACACTGCTGTGACGTAATTTACGAGTAACCCTTGGTCTTCCCGTGGCAGGAAAGAAGCTGACATTTTACAAATACCTCTCAACCCATTGCTACTCGTCTCTTCTTTCAAAGAAAACGAAGGCTATCTATGGTTGATTCTTTCACATCATTACATATTTTGGCGTCATTCTAAGAGGAGAAAAGAATGGAAACAGAAATTGTGTTTTACACTAATGCTTATCCAGATACTTGTATTTCTCAGAATAGTAAAAAAAAAACAGTTAAATTTCGAATATGGTTGAGATCGAATATAATTTTTTAAACAAATGGTAAAAAATAAAACAAATGGTTGGAAAATCAAAAATTAGAAATGAAGATCAATGGAAATAAGAAACTGTTCAGAAAACCTACCATAAACTTAAAAGAAACAAAAAAAAAAATAAGCAGTTCAAACATCAACTGACAAACAATTATTACCAATAAAAGTTAAGTGAGGGGGTATTTTTTTTTGTTGATGTTTCGTGATTCGGAACTGAATGGTAAGTATTTTATTGGTGTCCATCTCTTTTACGTATTGATCCGATCTGTAACAAATCAATTAGGATCTTGGAGATTGTTTTAAATGGAACCTAAGCATTGCAGTCCTATTTCAACTTTTCAGGACAGATAGTTTTTTGCATCACCACAGACTGGCGGATAAAAAAAGCTTAGATCAAACCTACAATACCCTGAGATAGCTGAGTTACAAAATCTCAATCTGTTCTTTAAATCTTTAAGATCTACTTTAAATAAAAAAAGGAAAGAGAAAGGATTATAAAAATTAAGATTTCTTACAAAATTAAGTTACGAATTTTATTGCAAAATTGAGATACTTGATCAATGATAAAAAACTAATATAAATTTTGATGCTGTGTTTTCGCACGGATCTTTATATGTGCTTTCAAACATATCATTTTGCATCCTGTTACCCAACTGGTCTTGTTCGCTTATTCTCTATCGCAAAATGTCTCTGTTGGAAGCGGTTGAGTTAGTATTATCTGTTTTCACTAGATTTCGATTTTGTCGAGAACTTAAAAGTAAAATTTTATCAAATCCAATCAGTTGGAGCTGAGTTCTTTGATGCGGATAGAGAAGATAAGTGCTTTATCAAGAACGTTTCTACTGCGACTGCGCCTTTAAGGGAAAAGCTTTTAAAGGAGCTTCTATTCGAATAAAGAGGAAAGAACCATTCAAGTTTCTGATTGGTTAAAATTGTAGTAAAAACAAATGTCACTTTCCCTATTTTTTTTTTTACTACAAAGTAAGAAAAATAAACAATTTCAGGACCATACCTTTTCTTTTAGTTAACTTTTATTGAGTGTTGAACATCTGGGATTTTAATTTCTCATTTAAGTTCCTTTGTTTATTAAGTTAGAAAAATGAGGCATCTCATGATAACCTCTGCTCTTATTCATTGATGTCTGTCATTATTGGAAATGTCAGGATCATCTGTATGGATCAGCTTAATGCAAAGAAACCTACAGTGTTGTGATTTCCTGATTTTTCAAATTTATTTTTAAATTTTTCCTTTCAAATTATATTTATTTTGATCAAAATCCTGAGCTTTTATTTTTTTTACTCTACATGCTTCACATTTACTTATTTAGAATAAATATATGAATTATGTTTTTTATAAGTCCGGTGATTGTAAAGAAAATGAGTTATACTTATGTTACTGAGTATGTACTTTAGTACATATACTGTATATACATTGTATTATTCTCTTGCCCTTCGTAACTCCATTGTTTTCTAAAACAGTGGAGTTTCCATCCTATGTTGGTCTTTAGAATAAAACAATTGAAAAGTAATACTTGGTCATCTGTTATGTTTACGCAGCTGTTCTGTTTACATTTCCACAAAATATCACAAACTTGCATAATTATCAGGTACATAGTACGGATGGATGCTTTCGTTTCTTGAAATCTGTTCTCAGCATTACATACAAAAACGCGTTCATTTAGTAAATGACACGGTTTTCTGGTTCTCTACAATTTTATGTCTAGCACTTAGCCCATTAGAACTTTATACTCCGCCAGTATTGATTGCTTCCGAAATTCTGCGTCCTATGGTTCCGCAACTGCTGCACTCTTCGCATTGTTTCTGGAAAATTGTTCTTAATTAATTGTCTTTAACTGGTCTGAAGTCGGATGCATTCAATTGGTTGATTTCTGCCTGTGAGATTGACTTCCAGCATCAATTACTTATGGCTAGCGAACATGGATTTCTTGGATATACATTTATTTCTTAGGCTATTCCTTTCAGCAAATTCAATTCCACTATTTTTTTCACATCTTTAGTCTTACCCAATGCAAGCATTTTTTTATTGCTGAACTACGACAGCAACAACTATTTGAACTGGTACTAGAGGAAATAGTACCAGTACCAGTGAAACGTCGTCTATTGATAATACATGATTAGAATTGCATTATCACCCATACGTTAGTTTAAAATTACAGAATTCATCTTACTTTTTTTTTTTGTCCAAGATGCTTCTCTATCAACTAAGAAGTAAAAAGATCTTTTAAGAACTAAACATTGTGAAATATGGCGACATTATTGCTTCAAATTGTAAATCTCAGTATTTGTGTCTGTGTGAAATTTGTTATCAAAATGTTCGTTGTCCTATTGTTAGTAAATTTTAGTTTTCATCTTTATTTCAATTTCAAACCTGTGATAATTTACAAAGTTATTTAGAAGCTCTGTTAAAGTTCAAGGCGGAATAAGAATTATTTAATAGACTTAATGGTTAAAATGGACTTAAAGATTCTTTTTCATGATGGATTTAGAATCATTTAGTGGAAGAAAATCATTTATATTCTCTAAATAATTCTATTCCTATTATTGGAATTTTAGTGAGTATTTTTATTTAAACATTTGACAAAATTCATTAACGAAATAAATTTGAAGAAGATCTAAAGATAAAGATGTAGATAAAAATAAATTCTAAGGGAATTAATTTTGTATTTCTTTAAGTAATATTTTTTAAAAAAAAATTCTTTCTTTATTATTATTGAATATATTTTCTGAGATTTCTTCCGAAGATTCTAACAGAATATTATTTAAAAGGAAAGCCAAAAACATTTATATTGAATTTCATTTAAAGAAGTTCGTAAAGAAACGTGTGCCTATTTTTCAACTTTAGCTTTTCACAAAAACAATATTCAAATTAAAATTTAACTGCCTTTCTTAAAATTATTAAAGCTAAAAATCATTAATAATAAGCAATGTCATTTCAGTTGTCTATGTGTGTGAGAGTATGTTTGAGAGAGAAAGAGAGATCTTCAATCACCCATCATAGAGATGGGTAAAAATACTGCTGTCGATGATAAATACCCGGAAGCACTTCTAGGATTTAGACCTTCAACTATTGTTTAAAGAAGAGAAACAGAAACAATGAAGATAGAAGATTGGTGGAAGAAGGTGCAGGGTAAATGGGAGAACCCCGAGAAAACATGTCCAGCTCGGATCTTCCGCCATGATACCCATCTGAGAACCGAGCCCGATGTCTTGGCGACACACTAACTGCACGGTCAGTATCAGAGGCTTCGCATCTTTACGTCAATTAACTCCATGTAGGCTAATTAGATTCGCTTAATTCTTTGGAATTCTTTTGCTTGAAAATGTTGGAAATTGAATTGAAGGACACAATCTCGTCCTCTACTTTAAATTTTCTTGTTAAATCTAGTGAAAGCTTGAAATCGAATGATTTTTAAATGGCCTATCTATTTACGAATTTTAGAGGCTGAAACGTTTTGGGATGACAAAAGACACAACAATTTCTAGAATGTAGCTTTTCTTCGGAAAATAGCTGAAAATGCATAAGTTTAAAATCAACTTGGATTAATTGAGAGTCTGTTTAGAATTTGTGCAAGTCAAAGCTTTATTTCTCTTTCAAAGTCTAATTAAATTTCTCCTTCAATGTTTGTTTGAGTTCATGTTGGTCCAATATATGTTTACATATATTGTAGAGTGTTTACTAAGTTGAGTAAACTAAGGAATTTTCCTTGGGCTTTGATTCTAGTAACAGACTCTTCTTGTTAGACGTCGTTTGGAAAGATGTCTTTGATGTCACTTATGATTGTCCTAAGCTGTAGCAGATGTTGACAGAAGCAGATATTTATTGAGTCATCGAAGTCCCATATGTTTGTAGTTGTTTCCTTTCTTCTTCCTTCATTTTCTCTAGTGTTATTAATAAATGCTTTGACTTCTCTTGCTGTTTTGTTTTTATCCGTTGTTCTAGTTGTTGAAGCCGTTTTCTAAAAAGCTCTTTTTTTTTTGTAATTTTTTTTTTCCATTTGTTAACTCCTGGTCGAAAAATGCTCCGAAAATCTTATTCGAAGAGAAAAGCTTTTATGCTTTATTTACTTGTGTTCTTTTTTGTCTTCAAATTGCTTTATTTGGCTTGTTTGGTTTTATTTGTTGTTTATAGTGACGTACTGTGATGGAAAAAAAGCCAAGCTGTTTCTGCTAAGAGGAGAACGCTGTTAGTACTCGGAAAACTATTCCTCTGGTATTCTCAGCTTTTAAATTAGGTAAACAATTACGAAAAGTTGCCAAAAGTAATGATGTTTTAACCTTTAAATTTGATTTCCTGTATTTTTTCAGCTTTCAACAAAAAAACCTGAATTTTTTTTTTTTTTTTTGTAGTTCAATTGTCTGTAGCTTCAGGCAAAAGAACCATTCGAAAATCTTCCAGGCTCCTCGTTTTCCCTTTCAAGCTAAAGACTTAAATGCGACCCTCGTGAATGGAAGCCAAATACCATTTCCACACTTACATTAGATTTGCTGGATGTCGAAGAGCCTTCCAAAATAAAAATGATAAGTATTGTATTGATACGACGTTGTTTTAAAACTTAACAATTATAACAATAACATCTCTCTAAAATACGACGACAATAGATACTTTAAAAGACATAATAATTCTTTTCAATTTGATTCTACGAACTTCATAATTATTATGGAGGGTTGAGGCAAATAAAATTGAACGATTTCGAACCGGCCTGTACTCCGCTTAATACAACGTATGGCTCGCACCGATGCAGCCAATGTACGTAGGCAGCCATTGTTGTTCTCTAATGGTGATATGTCAATTATTTAAGAGACTGAATAATAATCTGATGGGAAGGATACATCCATGCCTTTTGATCTATGTTAAAAATGTCCTACAGTGTGATTGCAAAACAGTGCCGCGACAAAGATTTGATAGTCAGTACGGATAGCATTAGCCACATAATCAGCCGAAACCGTCAACTCTACTCCCAGGCCAAAGATACTGTCAAACAGAAACCCGAAGGCCGAGACAAATCAGCCGATCGGGTTGAACAGGTCAGGGCGATGGCCACACGAAAGAACTACCCAGCCAACGTTTATGACCAACAAGTTAGGAACAGCATAATGGACCGTGGGACGTATCATCCGAAACAACCTTCCTTATACAGTGGTCCCAGACTCACTGAACAGCACATCGAGGAGCGCTTCACCAATGCAAGAAAACTGTACGAACGGTACCTCGCACATGACTGCTGGATGAGTATGACGTCGCATTGGATGACACAGGGTGTAACTCGACAATGCCAACGAACCTAGGGTGAATAGGAGATTTATCGGCACATAGGAGAGAAAGGACGAGCTGACTATGTTGAAGAATGCAAAGAGTAATCTCCAAAGACTTATTGATTGTCGCAGGATACTGTGCTCTTGGCCGTCTCCCATTGATCAGAGTGGCCGCTAATGTCAAGGCAAATTTTACATACCTCCAAGAGATTGTGGTGGAACCAATCTAAGGCGCCAATGTCCACAGCTTTATGGTAACGACGTTGCATTGGTGAAATTCTTTTTTTATGGACAAGGCATCAAGCCATACTGCACGTTTCATGTCCCTTTAGTGCACACCCGTTAAGTCACCTGATGCCTCTCCAATGGACTTCTGTGGTTTCGGGCTTCTCGAATCTGGGATTGCACGACGCGCACCTCATACCTTCGCTAGCCTAAGGAAAGTCTGTTTAGATGTATGGAACACAATCCCCCAGGAAGACCTATCCAAGAGTCTCTGCAATAGAAACTACGATGCCGAGCGATTGTTCATAACCGTTGTCTTCACAACGAGCAGCATCGTTGGTGGAGAAAAGGCTTTTATCCACATCATGAGGTCCCAAATTTTTTGAATTTTAGCTGCATCAATCCTCCATAATATGGAATACCTCGATGTAAGTTATAGCCTGATAATTGGGTGTGGGAAAGCAGATTTTTTTTTTTTTAAGAACAAAGTGACGAACATCTCTTGATAGATCAGATGTTACTGTACTTCTTTTCAAGACAAAGTGAAAGTGATACAATAAACAAATCAAATTTGCAACCTTATTAATGTTTTTTTTTTATTATGAATTTTTTCCTGAGTAACACCAGGTTCTGTTTCCTATATTTTAATTAGCCTAGAGAAGTAAAACTTTAAAAACTATATTGATTGAATATAAAGTACAGTAATTTAACTTTTCAGTTGCCTTTACAGTAATTTCTTCTGTGTTCGCGCTTAACTTAAAGAAGCTAGGCCGATTAATTCACAGAATTAAAATATAACACGATTGTTTGATCTTAACCTGTCATCCCTCCCACAAAGCCAAATTCCTGACAAAAAAAAAGTTAAAATCTTTGTGAATGGTGAGAAATGAAGTAACAGCAATGTATAATCTGAAACTTTTTTTTTCCACAGTAAAGTGCTTCTATCATTGTAAATTTTCAAACATTAACGATGCAGCATGCGCAGATTTTTTTAAGAGTTGATGATGAAAGCTGGGAGAGACAGGACTAGTTGCTGTTATTGTTTTTCCTTTTCTTTCTCTTTTTGTGTCGTTCCTTTAATCAAGTTGATTTATTCTTGGGAGAGTTCGTCTCTGAAGAAGAGGATCAATACAGTCTCGTTGCCAAACACTAGCATTCAACCAAATCTAATCACGGGAAATGAAATATTTGAATATTGGAAGCGTTGCCACCCTCAAGAAGAAGCCCCGGCTGCGTTCGATTAAGCTAAAATCGAAATCAATGCAGCAGCACAAAGAAGAAATCACTCGACAAAAATCCTTTCTATGAACCAAAGCAATACTTGCAGCTACTGAAAATGGAAGATACAGTTAGTTCCATCATTCTATGTCAAAAAAAGAAAATCATCATTATAAGGTTCAGTTTGTTCTGTTCAAGTTATGAAAAAGAAGGAAAAAGTTTGAAGCAGGCATTTTTCAAAGGAGACTTCAGGATTTCATTCTAAAACACGAAAAGATATATTCTTCTTTACTATCTTCTTTATTGTCTATCGATATTTCATTCTCTTTTGCAGAGAACTTCTTCAGGATTAAATGAGGATAGGAAAATTCTTTTTCCTCTTCCTCTACAAGGATTCGTTAATGTCTATAACTCATTACAAATTAAACAAAATGTCTTAATGTACAATAATTAGGGTTTTGGGACAAAATGCTGACGTGTATTTGAGATTTTGTTTCAACAAGAGAAGGAAAGGTTACGGTTAGAATCATGTATGATAAATTGGATGCGTTGCATGAATAAAAATAAGGTTTTCAAAGTTAATGAAACGGCTTATGAAGGGATTTAAGAATAATATCGTAAGTAAAGAAAAATAGAGATTTTTGTAACTTGACAAAATAGGTATAGTTATTGGAAATGATTGTTTATTGTTTTTCACGAATTTCGAATTATTAAAATTTTAATTATTGTACATTATTAGGGTTATTTAAGATAGAAGGTTGGCTCCGCCGCGAAAACGGTTTCTATTGGCTAGCGCGATGACATCACCTGGATACAAGGTTGGATTGCAGAGCACTCTGATTTTGAGTGAAACACCCAATAACTAACTCAAATTAAAAGTGTTGAAGTATTTCAATTTTCTCCTGATTGAAATATTATTTTTTGTTAGTCACTTACGACAATTTAGAAAACGACTGAAAAAAAAATTAAGATTAAATGAATTTTAATTTTTTTTTTATCTCTAATGGTAACACAAATTTACGTTCATTAAAAAAATATCTATAATAAAAATAAATAATCCCACTGTTAGAAGCACGTAGGTTTCTATATAAAGTTAAAAAATTACAAAAAATATATAATTACATGATTTTACGGTGCTCAGGAAGCTTTTCGAGTGCTTTTGCAGCTGAGAGAGAGCAAGGAGGATGACAGTTGATAAAGAGGGCTGCAAAAGCACTCGAAAAGCTTCCTGAGCACCGTAAGATCATGTAATTATATATTTTTTTTAATTTTTTAACTTTATGTATAAATCTATGTGCTTTTAACAGTGGCACTATTTATTTTTATTATGATTTATAATTAAGCACGTTAAACTTCTTACTTACTTAAAAAAATATCTGTAAATACTTTCTTCATTTATTTAAAAGAGAAAGATTTCATTGACAAAATATCGTATCTAATGAAGAAAAAGTTTCCACTGTAAGGAAATTCAAAGTTTCTCTAAACTACGGTAATCCTTTAAAAAATGTAAATTAGCTAAACTCTCTTTCAATGAAAATGCAGGGATTCCTCGTTCAAAATTCAACTAAATGAAACTGATTGAAATAACCAAGGTTCTCAGCCCTATACTTCTTTTTTTTTTTTTTTTTTTTTAAGATTGATATAAATTAAAGTGTATAAAATATCGGAGAATAACTCATAAAAATGAAATCTTTAAACGTTCACAGACAGAATATCATTTTTACTATTTAACAAATTAGTAAATATTACAAAATAACAATTTTTTTTAAATGGTGAAAAGAACTTAAAAGGAACTTAAAAGTATGTTAAACATATTTACAACAAACAATTTAATTTATGAATATTTTTAACTTAATTTTAATATTTGTTTGGAAGTTTCTTTCACCAACAACTAATTACAACACACGTAAAAATCACTTATTTCTATAAAAAAAAACTCACGAATTTCATCAAGTTTTTCCTTAGCTTTCGCGCAGTCTGAGCCAAACATCAACGGTAAACTCTGCTGATTATTCTTAATAAGGATGAAACAGAATTCCCGTTGATGTTGGCTCAGTGTGCGAAAGCATATTTACTGTCCATTTGTGATCTTTTCTTGATTTATAAATTATATTGGACGTTAAGTTTTGCTTTTTTTTTTATTTTCTTTGCTAGCATTACAATTCTTTAATTTTCATTGGTCTTTATTGAAAATGAAGTTAATATAGTTGAAACTAATTTCATTTTGTAATATTTGATGAAATAACAGTGACATTTATAATTTCTGTCTCAGTATTATCTTTGAAAAGTTCCTTTTTTCGATTTATTTATTTATTTATTTATTTATTTTAGAGTCAGACTGCTTATAAATTTAACATAAATATTATTTCGCTAATTTTCAAAATTATTATTTTTTTGGGTTTTTTTTTTTTCAAAAAAATGAAGCACTCTATTCATTATTTGAATAGAAGAGAATTTCCAAGTTGCAACTATGTGACATTACGCTCAAATAGCAAATCCCTCCCCCGGTACATATGAAATATTGTTATGACATATTGTTTAATTTGTAATGAATTGTAGACATTAACGAATTCTTGTAGAAGAAGAGGAATAAGAATTTTCCTGTCCTCATTTAAACCTGAAGTTCTCTGCAAAAGTGAATGAAATATCGATAGATAATAAAGAAGATAGTAAAGAAGAATATATGTTTTCGTGTTTTTAGAAGAAATAACATAAGAATTGAGGAAAAATATCTTTCAATCTTTTTTTTTTTTTTTCTTCAAGGGTTTCTGGAAAACATCTCCTGAAACTTTTCAATCAACTCTTTTTATTTTTGAAATCCACGGTCAATATTTCTGAGAATTTTATGAAACAGAAAAGTGAATAAGAATAAAGTAATCGGATCCATTCAGATTAGACAGGAATCTCGAATTTCATGTTGTTGTGTAGCTTAACAACCTCTGATAGATTTAAGTCTGTTTTTGATTGACGAATCTCCAGTATTGCATTTCAACGACAGCTCAATTCCCAATCATCCAAACAATGATGCCTCGTTCGTAGTAAGCATCCAACTAAAAGGATTCTCTAAAGTACATCATTTCCTTTTGAAATAATATTATTGTTACTTGACTTTAAAACATTTTTTTTCTTCTCAATTTACCTTTGATCTTATTATCCCATGAAAAAATGTTATTATCCTACAAGATGAATAATGTTATTCGTTTTCCATACCTTGTAAATCGATTCCGTAATTGTCAAAGGATAAGAATATTGAAACAATTTCAACTGGAGGAAAAATAAAAACCCAATTCCTACAAGGATTTAGGTTTTTATTAGAAAATTTAAATCAGTAAAGTTTTTGATAACTTTAATTTTAATTGTCTTCAGAATTACAGTTAAAACTAATGAATAAAATAAAATGTAAATGAGAAGAAAAAAAAAAAAAATTATTTCAATGTTGTCGTCTATTGAAAGTGTTTTATTTTGTCTTTTTCACTTGAAAGAAAGAGAACTGTATTTAAAAGAATTTATTAAGAGAAAAAAAAATCAGCCTATTTAAAAAAAAAAAAAATTGTTAAGCTATTGAAACCAAAATATCTCAATTAGTAATTTCGCTAAACATATTTGATTTACATTTGAACTATTGATTTATATTTAAGGAAAGATTAAGGCCGTAAATGAACCATTCATTCAAAGATGCAATTGTTCATTTTCTGCTTTTACATTGTTAGTTTTCAAAATGATGGAAAACATTGGAAGGAAACTGAAGCTTTTTTTTTCCGTGCACGAATTCTTTTATTAGTTCATTTCTTTTTTATCCTCTACTACGAGATAAGTAGTTCAATTTCTTTTCTTTCGATCCTATCTGTTTATTCCGAAGTAAAAAGTAATCAAATCTTTTAAATTTCTCGCGGCTGGGGAACTGTAACTGCGTCGCCATTCAACAAAGGAAATTGTAAAACGTGAAGTCGTTTTCCGTATTTCTTTCGAAAACGAAATAGATTTCGCTCCATTGGCCGTTACGAGTCCAACTGGAGTCGATGTCAAAAGGGTGACATTTGGTCATTGGAGGGAACAGGGAAAGCAGACAATTCCCGGAATTCCTGCCTCGAAATTAATCGAGCGTCAGTTGCTTTACTTAGACATTCACGATTCTCTAAAGGCAATGAAAGCGACGATCCATTGGAAGTGACTACAGGGTGATGCGAAAATACGATTCGGTTGACATTTATCTGATTCGGGCAGGGAAATAAAGAAGAAAAACTTTTTTTTACTAGAACAACTTGAAAAATATCTTCTTTATTTTTCTTAACAATATTTCATATCTTTTAATAAGAAACTTCTTCAGGTTTTACTTGAGGAAAAGAAAAGCTTTCTCCTTCCACTAAGACTTCATAACGTATGTATAGACTTTGAGGAAAAACTTTTTTACTTTATATTGGCTGAATTATAAATCTTAAAACAAAAAAGTTACTTACGGTGTAATTGTCACAAAATTAAATTAACTTGATTATTCGAATGCTACAATTAACATCTTATATCAAATATCTTCAATCGATTTTTTTTTTAATTTGTGTTTTTTCTTATTAACAGAATAATTCATAAGTTAATGCATAATTTAAGTTGTTCACAGTTTAATTCAAATTTAGGATTTCGTCGAATGTTGTTTTGAATGAATAAAAATATAATTTGATGCTTATTAGGAATCCTTTCTTTTTAAAAGCATTATTACATTGGGAAATTCCCTTCAAATCTAAATTATATCCTGCGGTAAATGGTTCTTCTGTAGATCCGTTAAATACGAGTATAAGCAAAACTTAAAAGACAAGAAAAAGAATATATCTAAGTCTTTACGAATGATTCTTTAATATCATTAAAAAGTAGAAGGAACTAAATAAATTAATGTCTTTCGTATAGTTCCGGGTAAGAAAACAGATAAACATGGTTAGCAGAGCCTATTTCACGAAGAAATTGCAAAATTTGCAGCCTTGTGAAATGACGCGAAGAAAATAGTTCCAATTTAAAACTTATAAACTGAAATATTTTGCTCTTTAATGAGGAAATGAATACCAATTTACTTTTCTTTAATTATTAATAAAATTTTGAATTTGTTTTCCTCAAATCATAGGGAATCTTAGAACAGTTAATGTTAACAGGCGGAAGGATGTCATTGAAGTAAAATGTCTGAAACCAAAACCTGGAATAATCGATGATAAATTATCATTAAAGTCGTCCTTTCAGTTGAATTATTGAGCAAATCTAAATCTGTTTGGTCTTTCTAGACAAAACTAATCGTAATAATTCTAGTGTTCTAGTTTTACTATAACACTTTTATTATTGTACTATTTTTGTTACACTATTTTCATACTTTGTAACAGTTTTATGAGTGCGAAATTCTAGACAATTTGCAACACTTAAAAATAAACTTTATTCATTTATTTTTAAGTTACATGAAGACTAGGAATAAAATAAATGATGAATCACTAGGTGTTAATTACATGGAATGATAAATCTACCCATTTGTTCCATTGTATGTTCTTGTAAACACACACCGTTGTCTTTTTCGCTTCGGAATTATTTAATTTTATTAAAGCGAAAACTAAATACATTGTAATTTTCATTAATTTTCTTAATTATGTTTTTAACATAATTAAGCTACAAATAACTGAAAAAATGTTTCCCATCTCCTTTGAATGGTATTTTTTTGCTTCAGTCATGGGTAATCATTCATTCTGGCTGCAGATGATTCACATTGAAAATTGTTGATCTGGCATCTGCGATAATTTTTCCAATTTTTTTTTTTTTTCCTTTCCTCTCTCTGTCTTTTATTGAACTCCCACCCGGTAAGAATAGATTCGCGAAGTTCCTAAGTGTACCTTTCTCTCTGCCTGGCGTTGATTTAATGGAGTCCAACCTTTCCTTTGCGCCTCTTCCAATAATATTTCGTGACTGGATTTATTGCTCAACGTCCAATAAATAAAACTTGGTAGCAGAGCGCATTGAAAAGCAAATTGCCGGAGTTGGCCATGAATATTGCATCAGCAACAACCAAAGAGAAAAAAAGAAGAAATATAGCATTAAGAAATAACCCCTTCTTTCACACGCTGCACAGCGAGATCCAGGGAATTCTATCAAATTTGTAATTTCGTTTTCTGGTTCAAGCGTCATTGAAAGTAACCATTTTTGAGAGGAATTTCAAAGTAAAACGAAATAACTGGAAATTCCTTTGTTAAAATTGAATGAATTGAACAATTACATGATAAATAAGAAGTTTAATCTTCATGTTTAGTAGAACACATAGTTTACATAAGAAATGTAACTTGAAAAATGTTTTTCCTGTAAACTGTCTCAGATTTCTATGAACCAGTTTTTAGCTGCTTAACAGTAACATACTCTGTTGGATCATTGTAACAATGAATTCATTGTGATGGTGATGGATTAAAGAAAAGATTACATCAGTGTCATTATTATACTGTATATAGATCAGAAAATCAACTTATATAAACGGCTAAGTTCGTCTGTCTGTCTGTCTGTCTCTCCGTAACTCGATATAATTTTGTTACCACTGCATCGATTTTAATGAAATTTGGCATACTTACTCAGTTTTTTACGCTGGTTTTGAAACTCAAAACCATTTTTGCCGTAGAAGCTTCGTTCACAAGTTAGCGCAGCATTTAGATTACATTTACTTTATATTTGATAGTTGATAATAAAATGATTTTTCAGATTTTTTTTTTATGCCTTTCGTCCGACAGGCTTTGCTGCTAGTTACTTAATAAAAATCAGAGATGAAGTGACTTTAACCCGTTCATTTTTTTAAGACAGAACAATTATTAATATTTACCCATCGACAACAAAATACAAATAAACCAATGACTTTCACCGTTCACAACATTTATCGGTTGGTAGAATCCCCTTATAATTTTCTTACCATAAATATTTCTTACATTATTAGAAGCTCTTTATTTCACGCGCATCCCTTGCATCAACAGTAATTTATTTGAAGGATTTTAATAATCTAAAACATGTGATTTATAAATAAAAAAATCGTCGATCCATTTATGATCGACGGAGACCTACAACAAAAACTCAATTAAACATAAAAAAAAATTACTTTTTTTTTTCTGATTTGGTTCTGCTAAAAATGCCAAATTTTGAAGAAGAGTTAAAATTACCGAGGAAGAAGAATAAAAAAAGAAAAGGTAAAATATATCTTTTAAGAAACCTTTTTTGGAAGATTTTAAGAAACTTAATATGGCAACATCGAAATATTTCGGGAGAACATCCTTAGACGAATTTAAGAAAGCTCTCATTAGTTGGTCTAAATTTTAATTGAGTCTCATATGTTACTTCAATCGAAGTGGAATACATAATGTCTCTCATAGGACTAGAACATGTATTCATTCCTCTTCAGGAATCTTAACGAATGAAACTAATTCCAAAATAAAAAATGCGATAACATTGACTGAGACGCTGTAACGGTGACAAAAGCAATAAATCATTTAAATTGATTTGATTAACACAGACTTACTTTTAAAAAATTATCTACATTTAGTAGTTAGATATTCTGGGCTATTGTAAGTCTGATGTAAACTCACATTAAGGGCTTTGTAATTCTCATATCTAAACTTTATTTAGGAGGTTTAGATTCTAATCACTTTTGATTTTTCTACACATAATAATGTAGGTAAAAAGCCATCAGATCAAAAAGTCTTTTCCATTAAGTTGATATTCAAGATATTACGATATTTGAAATATTTGGAATTCATTTCACTTGACTACCTTCTTTTCCTCAGTGGATCATGGAACTACTTGTTTTCTTCCTTCTCAGTTTTCGGCAACTTTTAAATGATTTCTTATTATTTTTCGATCTTCTGTATTTATTTTTGGTTAGTGAACTTTTTTTTTTTTATCAATTGCTTAGCGGGTATTGGAGACATGACATTGACATATCAACTATATTTTCTTTTTTAAAGATTTTCAATTCTGAAAATAACAAATGCAAAAACACATGAGTCTACGCAGTGTTCAGAGTATGTTCAGTATTACTCCAGAAAATCAGATGACCTACAAAAAATGCCTGTCCTGCTACGAAAGACGTTGCTTGAATGTCGCACCTGCTGAAAAAAAATATATTTAACCAGTTTGTGAAATCCTGTTAACATTGAATCAGAATTATTAAAATCTTTTGTAAGCATTGTTTTGATAAATATACACTCATTGCCAAGCAAATGAGCACAACCAAAATGAAGATCCGGAAACGACTAAAATCGGTCTAAGGCACCATCACAGTTAGTTGTACCATTGATTGCATTTGGGCCGCGATTGCCCGCTGAGAACTATCACCAGGGGACATTAGAATCACTATATTTGTGCTCATGTGAACGACCATCATATAACCGCTGTATGCTTTAAAATCAGTATGGTTGTGGAGTACAGATTTCTGAGTCCTTGGCATGCCTCGACGACGTATTCGACGCAATTTTGAGCAACTGACAGAGTTTGAGAGAGATTATATCGTTGGACTGCTGGTCGTTCAGTCTAATAGATCGCTGTCTGAACCATTCCAACTCTACTGTGCGACGGTTTGGAAGCAGTGGAGAAGTGAGGACTCGCAGGTGCAGGAAAGATACTAGTCAGATACCAGAAGAGAGGATCCGAGAGGCTCGAAGTGATCCCAGGGTATCTCTGTGCACCATCCAGAGACATATAGCAGAATCACTAGAAACCACTGTGTCTACCGGCACGGTCGCAAGGCGACTTTGCAGAACGAGACTTGCATTCTCGGCACCCCTTGCGCTTTCTCCATTAACACCCCACCAATGGCGGCTTCGCGTAGTGATATAGTAAACGGGTCACATAGATGACTGTAGATTGACAACGAATCGTGTTTAATGATGAATCCAGATTTGCTGGAGACGGATAACCACCGTACTCGTGTATGGCGAAGCACTCGACAGCTCATAAATCCGGACCTATTGTTGAACGATACACCGTCAGGACTGTTGCCGTCATGGTGTGGGGGGCCATCTCCTACGATTCTCTGTCTCCCATGGTAGTGATCAGAGGCACATTGACGGTAGTGCAGGGAATTCTGCGGACTTATGTGCTATCATTTATGAGCGACTACAGCTGTCCATCTTCCAGCGAGATAACGCCCGTGCACATACAGCATACGTTTCCCTGAACTGCCTCTATACTGTCGACACCTTTTCTTGGCCAACTAGCGTTGGCCTTCTTGGCCTTCAGCGTTTGTCGCCCAATGAACATGCTGCTTCGGCCATCAACGCACTTCGGCCATCAACGCACTTGAACGACAGTTGTAACAGCTATGGGAGGATAGCATTAAACGTCTCTTTGACTCCATACCAAGTCTTATTGCCGCATATATCCACATTAGGGGCGGTATGATATAGTTCTAAAGGGACTAATAACCTGCAGTGTTTTGCTCGAATAAACGGCCCATTTGCTCTGATATTGTAATCAGTTACTTGCATCATCATTCTCTATGTCTATAGCAAGTTCATTCCATTTCGACTGCTGCTTCTGGGTTAGCTTTTAATCTTAAATACACTGAAGTTCGGTATTTTATTTAGAAATGACTCAATTGTAAGAAATTACAAAATCAGTTTGTCTTTCGAGTATTGTCCATTAATTCCATCAACAAAACTGTTTCTTTGTCTGAAAAACTTTTAAATTTGAAAAATGGCAACGAATATTAAATAAAGCGATCAAAAGT
Source organism: Thereuonema tuberculata (assembly GCA_023159025.1). NCBI lineage: Eukaryota > Metazoa > Arthropoda > Chilopoda > Scutigeromorpha > Scutigeridae > Thereuonema > Thereuonema tuberculata. The sequence goes on from JAFIDM010000004.1 coordinate 64,065,084, forward strand.
GTTTTCGTCTCCATTTGATGGAATTTATTCTTTAGCAGATAATCTCTTCACAACACTGGAATGTTCAATTGGGAAATGAGACCCAGTGCTGAGCTTAAATTGCTCCCAGAGCAAGAATCCTCAATAATCTTTCAATCAATAACTCTGACGCCGTTGCAGTTAATGTGACATGATTTTAAAAAATAACGAATTCATCGAAAACATGGTCCCACTTGAATCCTCCCTCGTCAGTTGGAGTCAAAATATTGATTCTTGATTTAGGAACCAACCGAGGGATGCTGCACAAATCGTTCTTTTGAAGCATTGATTTTTTTTTTCTCTCGGAATTCGTTGAACTGCCAATATAATTTGGTGTTCTATTGTCATTTGGTTGTTTTGGGCATTTCTACTATTGTAATAATTTATTTTTGAAACTCCCCTTGCTGTTTATATTTAATGGTTTTTATATCGAATAACGGGAGAATTCTGTCAACGTCGTCTTTAGTTTCTTCACAGTTTTACTGTTTATTGAAGTTACAAGAAGTTCCTAAAAGAACATGAAGCTATTTCTTCCTTTTTGCTTTACTTTTCCTTTCTTTGTTGTTTTGTTTGAAGTCTGAAGGCAATGTATCTATGATGTATTTATTCTTGTATTTGTAAATTATAAATCTACAAATAATACAAAATTTAAAACCTTATTCAAAAACTTAGCAATACCTTTATCAATAGAATTAGGAACAGTTGTGTTTTGCTTGTTGCTACTCATCAGCCACAGTTACTCCCTTAGTTTTTAGCTCTTGAGAGTTTGTTCATTATGGAACTGACTCGCAGTAATCCCTGGATTCCCCAAATACAAAAGCAAAAACTAAGATGATGAAAATCTAAGATGAAGAGTTTTTAAGTTAGATAGATAGCAACGGATGTACGTTATTTGGCCGCTAATTTCTTAGGTATCAGGAACATATTAGAATCAATAAAGGGTTTTCTTTATACATCTACATGTAAGTTTTTAGCTTAGTTGGACGTCTAGTTTCTTAATTACTGAATTAAGGCTTCTGAAAACATATTTTGGCATCTTTTATTTTTACCTTACCTTCTTACCTATTGGTCAAATTTGTATCTGCAATTTTACCTTTTTTTTTTTGAGCTAATGGGATCGTAGATATATATATTTCAACTTAAAATTGCAATCTTTTGTTCTAACCTGTTTCCTCGTTGATAGATATTAAGGGATATATCAACGTCGCACGAAATCTATAATAGCCTATGATAATTAGCCTCTATGCGTATCTCATGAGCTAATTTATCAGTCAAATAACGTTTAAGTAAATAGAATCGTTCGCTATTTCCTCAGTTAGTTATTTTACATTAAGGTTCTTCTGTTTTAAAAAGAAACTTTATTTTCTGTTTCCATGATCTAAATTACATTAAGGATTCAGATTTTCAGAAAACAAAAAAAAAGAAGAGGGAAAAAAAACTCATCAAAATGGGAGATAGGGTCTACCCCGCCTTTTGTAAAATGGATACCTGATTTATTCCCTGGGGGTAAAGGCAGACGAGCGCCGGGCTATCCACCCGATCTCATCTCAGTCCCGTTGCCCACAGAAACGTTGAAGCCTTACCTCCAGCGCCCAATCGACTGTAAGCCTTGGGACAAGCCTTACCTTGACAACATTTCCTAATGACGATTAATGTCGAAAGTAAAAAGCCTGTTGACCGATGTGATTCATTCAATTAGTAAATAATCAATATCGAAGTATTCTTTGGTTCAATGGGTCGTAGATGTTGTCCATTTTTTATCGACACCGTAGACAAAGTGTAGAGGTCGTGGCTTTTAAGAAGATTATGTCCGTCCGTCCGTCTCTGGTTCTACAGCCAAACGTAAAAGTCCTACAGAGTTGAGTTATACCTTATTGGAAAGTTTATGACTTGTGAAGGTTGAGTTTGTAGTCTTACCGAGACCTGTCTCACCGAAGGTGGAGTGGTCGGAAATGAAAAATATCGCTGTTTCTACAGACCAAACTATAATGGTACAGATATGAGTGATACTCTATTGGAAAGCTACAACTTGTAGAGATGAGGAAAATACGAGTTCCAGTCTGCGTTTACTTTCTGTCTAACAGGAAGTGACCTAAAATATGTTCGCTTTCGCTATTACAATATGAAACCAGTTTTATCCGTTTGGATGGAATACATAAAACTTACAATTTCATCCATCCATCAATTTGCCTCCATAATATTTTTTGAGGTTACTTATTCCGTATCCAAAATTGCTTTAAATTTCAATATAATTTTTATTTACTACTATTATAATATGAAAAATGTTTTGTTCTTCTTTGCAGTCCCTAATATTACATACTAAATAAAGAAAAGACAAAACACTTCTGCCCTAACAACAACCATCTCTTTCGTGCACAGGTAAAACATCGTGATTGTTAACAACACAGCTATTGTTAAATCAGATAAACACATAAATAAATTCCTGAAACTCCTACACTGTAGACATTTTCCAATATTTCGTTTCAATATTTTAAAACTTTTTCAAGGTTTTTGTAAACAAAAATTAAAAATTTAATATAAATTTAAAGAGAGAATTCCTCTCTCTTTAAAAACGAAGGATATTGATGTACGTATTTTTGAACAGCTATTGTTAGTTTCACATTACTCACCCATCTTTTACAAAAAAAAGATGGGAATTATTTGTACTAAAGAAAGAAAAACGAATCATTAATGAACTAGATGCCAGTAACTTAATCCTTACAGTTATTTTCGTTAGTAATTTCAGAGATCCCAATCTAAATAAAAACAATCACTTTTACCTTCACTTTCTCCAAGAGATTCGTCATCATGGAAATAATTTCTTAAAATTCCTTTTTCGGCAGCAGCAGAAGAAAAGTAATAATATAAACAGCAAATTCCTGATGGATAATAAGCCATTGTTGGATGTTGATTGTGTTTTGTTTTATTTTGTTTGTAATGCATTCACAAAGTGTTGATTTTTCTATAAATAAAAAAAACCTTATCGGAATTCTCACAACCAAATTCTTCTGACTTTTTTCTGAAATTTAGCTTTTTTTAATAGGATTTAAACCTCAAACATTAGAGTAAAAAAAAAATAATCTTTGCAAGCAATGAGGCGTCTTAACTGAGCTAAGAAATGTAGTGAATTAAGAATTAGTTTTTTTTGTTTTGTTTAAAAACGGAAGGAAAAATAAAAAAAAAATAAATAAAATCTAGGTCTCAAACAATAAACATACACTTTTTTTTTTACTTTAATTAAAACAATTTTAATTTTTCCTTTAAGCGGATGAGCAGTATTTTTATAACTTAACTTTACATTTGCTGTAAGTTGTAATTGAATTCTTTCATTTCGGTTAAAGTGTTTGTTAATGTTTGCTTTTGCGTTGCAATGTAGTCAACCTATGCTACAGTCCGTTTAGTTTATGTATTGGCTAACAATGCAACGCCTTCCTTATATTAAGTAGCATAACAATGAAAAGTGATTATTAAATTCATTGTTACGACGATGAAAGAAAGTGTACACCAGTATCGTTGTTCATCACCTAGTAATACATCAGAATCATGCTGTCAGTTTCTAACAATGTTCCAAAGAAGAGTGAAACGGAGCTCTACATTAGTCTATCTTTCTAGTCTATTGTTAGTAACTTTTACATCTTAATCGTTGCATTCATCGTCGTGACAATGGGATGGTCTAATAGAAGAAAATAAACTCTTGGAAACCACATACAAATAATTTTAAAAAATCTGAAACGGATTATAAAGAAACTTCTTTGTTTATAGAGCGCTAATGTTACAAAGAGATTCTCATTATTACTTACTTGTCAATAGAATGTATCCTAAAAATTAATCCACGACTCAGGCTAGCAAACATTAATTAAAATAGTTAATTATATTTTTCTTTATAAAAAAGTTTGATTCATTAACTATTTTTTTTTTTTTTTGCACGTTTTGAATGGGAATCCATTTACGTTCTTGTATTATTGCAAAGTATTTCTCAGTATTCGCCCAGAATGGGAAATATTTTCTTCATTGGTTAGGCTTAAATTTTCTATTAACATTAATTATGTTTGTTTTTCCACATCAAGATTCCCTAAAATATCATTGGAATTCTTAATCATCTGAATTTTACTGTTTAAACGTAGGCCTTTACTTTTTCTTGACAAAATGCGAAATATTAATATTTTTTTCCTACTTTCCTAAGGTAAATGAGGCTCTCAAAGTCTGCCTATCTACTGTTCTTTTCAAAAACGAGAACCACCACTGACGGACGATTCTACTCCGCAAAGGGGTGATACGCTGAGATGGGCACTTTCCTAAGACCTTTTTTTTTATTTTAGTACAATGTTATTTTTGCAATAGTATTTATTCTTTCCATAATTCTTTCCCGAAAAGCGCAAATTGAATGCAGCTACTAGTAAACTAACACTATAGAAAGTAAACATCCCCTCTTTGTTTCTCCTCACACCTGTTTTCATGAAATTCAAGGAGACCTGACGCATACGCAAAAGCGTTGAAGGCTGTCGTAAACAAAACCGAACAGCATGTGGTTATGTGTGTTTGTGTGTCCATGTGTTTATCTCAACAACTTTTGAAGCAGTAAATGGTTCTTCCTGAAGCCATTTGCGGACATAGATACTTAGAGGAACTTTTGTATTTAAAATTGTTTTCATATGGGTTTCTATCGAGAAATTTGTGATAAAATTTCCCATAAAGGACATTGGAAATGAAACAATAAGTTTCTGTTCAATGTCTAACAATGAATACATATTAATCCGCTGAGTAAACATAAATCGATTTAAAAAACTTAAGTAAGTAATTTCCAAACGGTTTGTAAAGAAGAAACAAAATAAATAATGTTATAAATGTATGAAGGTTGGTTAATTGAAGTCTTTTTTTGAGAAACCCTTTGGTACTTTCTGTTTTAATATTTTTCCCAGTTGGAGCGGAGATATCCTCTTGAAAAAGTCCTTTTGATAAAAAGCTACCTTTCCTCGTTTCATTTTTATTTATTTTGTATCTTTGTCCGTTACCCTGAAAGGTCGAGTTATGGTCTGAAGTGATGGACTACGTTGGATACTTTTGTGTTGTATTTGAACGCCTAAACACATGGCTTTTGTCTCGGTCCCCGGAGCGCCGTCTTTCACTTTCCCAAAGGCCTATAAGTCACGTGCATTCCCCAAGTGTGAGCTGGCGTGGTATTGGTCTCCAGGGTCCATTTACGGCACCCGAAGATGCAAGACTCTTTGCGAAATGGGGTCTGACTGTGCCGCCGCCTTCTGTAAAACTGTAATTTGCAAGAAATCCGGGAAGTAATAAACAGACTCTATATTCGAGGTTCTGATTGGGCAACGGCAAGGTGCAGTTCTTAGTTAAAAATCTAATCTCGGTTCTTCGAAACTCAAGAGGACCGTAAGAAACTTGCAATATTGTAAATATTTTTTAGTCTCACTATTAACACAAGCTGTAGTAGGCGTCGGCAAATTAAGGCTAAGTAAGTTGCTCCTTTTTAGGATAATAAAATATAAACTTGTACGAATTTCTTGAAATTAATTTATGTAACAAAATGAAAACCAATTCAGATATTAAAAATACAATTTAAAAAAGAAATAACATCGTATAGTTATACTCAAAACATCTAAATTCTCAATTGTATTAATTTTCAAAAAAAAAATTCGTTATATGGTAATTCTGGCATTAAACGAAAATTCGACTTCACCGTAATTAGCTATCTGTCTAACAATCATTTATTTATAAAGTGTGTAAGAATTAGTGTTATTTCAATACATTTTAACGCTACAAAGAAATACGGTTTTTAATAGTCACATTGAATTTTGTGTGAAAAAATGAAGAATCAGCATTGAAAACTTGAACTTGAATTTATTGTAATGCGCAATCAATGAGTGAATATTTACAAAGAAACATCAATGTTAAAAATTTTAGAGAAGTTTTACAATTTTTCTTCACCAATTCCTTGATTTTTGTTTTTCATTTTTATTCTTATGTATAAGCATCATAGGAAAAAAAGCTTTAATGTAAAAGATGTCAAAAGTTTTGTAGTTCTAATATGACTGTGGACGAAGTTACTGCCTACGAGACTCTGGGGGTGTTTCCCACATAGTTGAAACATCGTTGAAAGGCCTCGTCTGTCTTTCTTTCAACGATGTGGGAAACACCACAGAGTCTCGTACGCAGTAAAAAGTTTTGTCTTCAATTTTAAGTCGAAATACTTAATTTTTTAACAAAATGGTAACCATCCAAGGCACAAAGGAATCAAAAAGACTTCGAGTTGTCACCGGGGAGAGTCTGGGACGACCGTTTCGTCTCTTTAACACTCTGATGAGTTCTAAAGGGGAGGAAACGGCCGTCCCAGACTCTCCCTGGTGAGAGCTCGAGGTGCGAAGTCTTTTTGGTTTTTTTGTGCCTTCTGTAGTTACCATTTTGTTGAATTATTAGGCTTATAAAATTTGTTATTAGATAATTGTTTGGCCTTTACTAAGATATCTCAAACGTTTTATTTGAGGAACTGATATTTTAGGATTAAGGTTCGATTATTAAAAGATTTGGATTTCTTTAAGAACAACAGATAAGGAGTTACGAGGGAGAAAAAAAAGCATTAAAACCCACTCATTCAAAATTGGATATCTCAAAAACTATTTGTCATACAAAGTTGAAATTTACATGACAGCTGAATATTATTGAATATGAGTTTTAGGTGAAATTGGATCGTAAAAGGATTCAAAATCATCAACATGCAAGTGGTCTTAAATTGCGTATCTATAAATAAAATACCAATTGAAATACTAATTGTGATAGTATTCATTTTATTACTCTCTTGATGAACAACTGTTTTAGGCTTCTGAAGGACGCCTTACATCCCCGGTTTGTCTGTCTGTGGACACATATCCCACAATGCTTCGCAACGGCTTCTGTTAGCTCAGTTGTAGGTGGCCTGTTAGATCAGTTGGTTAGAGCATCGTATTAATAACGCGAAGGTCGTGGATTCGATCCCCTCATGGGCATATTTTTTTTTCTTCATTTTTTTCTCCCCATTTTAAATTTTTTCACAGTTTCTCAACTTAAATTTTTTGTTTTTTTTTAAATCATTATTAGGAATTCAGTTTATTAACAAGGTTTGAGTTAAGAATGACGATTATTCTATATAAATAGGGGTGGGTAAAATAGCATGGGGTCGTAAACAGACTCGCGCGAGCATTTTCTAGACCATCCCGGCGCAGTCTATTCTAAAGTAAAGGTGAGTCAGAAGCCGTTGCGAAGCACTGTGATTGGTTTACTAATCACTATCCCTACCTTGTTTAGATATAACAAGGAAACACTAATGATATCTTGTTTTACTTTGTTTTCTAACTCTCCTTTAGATTATAAGTTTATCTCTGTTTCGCCATACGTTTTTCTTTCGACAGAATATGAAAAAAAAATATAAACTTTTAAATAAATACAGTACAGACATATACAAGTGTTTCTACAATAACTTCACGAATTTTTCTACCTTGCCGTCGAATACCTGAGGATTATAACACTCAATTACGAATATTCAGTATTCCATTCACAAGCGAAAATGTGCCTTTAACCCTTTTTACAAACTGACCAATCTGTTGAGATGTAGATTTCCATACACATAAACAAACAGATATATTATGAATTCTAATACGTTCAAATAATCAGTGGGCGGTTGGGTGTCATCAAATCTTAATTACTTGTGTTGATGCAGTTTATACTCTCCCCCCCGTTTACCCACATTGCTTCTAATTTCATAATAAAAATAACCACATAACAATAAAGAATTCTTTATATCAAGTTTCATGAAAATATGTCCTGTCTTCCTTCTTTTTGCTTAAGTCTATGGAAATCTACTGTACATCGCAAGAGATTGATCAGTCTAATAAAAGGACTAAAGGCACACGTTCTTTTGGTAGGGACATCGGAAAGTTCTAGAATGCTTCCAGTAGATTCCGTCTATTAATCTACTTTTTGGGGATCTGTCATGTAATCAGTGCACAGCCTCCATCCCTAGTCAGCTCATAGTGCTTCTCCATCCATAATAACAATAACCACAGAACAATAAAAAAAAAACAACAACTTTAGATTACGTTTCATCCTCGTTTGCTGAATTAACGTTGTTAGTGTATTGAATCTTTTTGCTTGGATTTCTTTATTGTCGAAGCAAGAGATCAAAAGAGCGATTCACTGAAGATTTTCGACCAAACGCAGATTATCCACAATCGATTTCTTTCGTCGATTTCCTATTCAGAAAACGGAATTGGTAGGATTCACTTCATTGCATCCATTATCTGATGAAATATTCAAAAGCTAAAGCAACTCACGATAATATTCTATAGAAAATTCTTTCTCAATAGAGCTCTATAAGGAACTTATTTCCATTCCTTCCATTTATTGTTGATATTGAAGTTTCCATTAAATGTTGGAAATAGTAAAATTGAAATCTTGCTAAAATCAGTTCTTTTGATGGAAGCTTTTCGTTAATCAAATGTAATTTGGTTTTATTGAATGAAATAATTCAAAGAGAGGTATTCAAAACATTACAGAACGCTCAGTTACTGTTGGAAATGGAAATTCTTGGCAATAAATAACAATATTGTAGGGTCTCTTTTATCTAAAAACGAATGCCTGATTATGTTGACAGAATGGATAAAATTATTCTTCCAAACTCAATCTCATTATGCTTTCTAAATTTATCTCATTAGAATTCAAAACAAGAAAATTGGCGTACTACCTTTCCATGCTAAGATTTAAAATAATTATGTAAAGGGAAAATAAACTTCAACACTTATATTTATTTATTGTGATAAAGATAATTTTTGGAGATCGTGCATTGGTAGTTTTCTCTCCTTTTAGTCCAATTTCTATCAAAATCAACAGTGAGATCCGTTTGGTAACATTTACTATCGTAAAACTTTCTATTTTTAAGTAAGAGAAAAAAATGAGTTACATAGAATGTTGCGCTGAAATGTCAAACTATTAATTTATATTTATTTTTTTCTTTTTACTCATGTTGAAAATGAATCAAATCGGTGTGTAGGAATCTATACTTTAAAATTTCAGCCTCTGGACAAATATATTTTAAGTTATCTTGATTAAGATGGATGATGTGAGTTTTAAATGTTTTTGTTGTAAAGTTAAATTTATTTCATTCATTGTCTGCTCGCAACGAGAGGTAATTCTTTTGTCAGATATCGTAAATTTTTTCACAAACAAATTTTCAAAACATAAACTTGATCTTATCTAACTCTTAAATATTCATGCAAAGCTTGAAGAAGATCCCTTCCCTGCTTCAAAAGACATGGATGCGTGGACACATGCACAGATATACTGATTTCATGCCTAAGGCATAGAACTGTGTTCTGTTGGCCAGATTCCTATTTACATTGGCCTTAGTGGAACAAAAGAACCATTATCAACTACAATCCAGTCACTTACGAACGATCGATGCTAAATTTTCTATCCACTGTAAACTGGGACCTCTGAGAGAAATTTTATGAGAATGTTTCCTGACTTCTCTTTCCTGCTCCAGTAACCATAGATAAAAATTTTAAGGGAAGGACCCATTGTGATGTAAACCCCCCCCCCCCCCGTGGTATGGTCGGGGGGGGGGGGGGTAGATTTATAATTTGAGAATAAAACATTTTCTTTGAAATTGTCATCATTTGAATATAGTTAACAATTGTTATTTTCTATAAATAAATTACTTTTAATACAAATAAAATCTCTTTTAATTAACAAATTTTAACATGCGAATGCAACAATATTTATGAAAACGGATTGCACAAAATTTGTTCGTCAAGAGAAAAAAAATGGATTTTAAAATTGTAAAAATGGAATACCCCCCCCCCCCCAATACAAACATATACTTTCACAATTTTTTAATTCAATTTTTTTTTTTCCTTTTGACGATTCAAATTTTAGTGCATATTTAAAATTTTTAAATCTCTAATTTTCAATGACTTTTACGAAATGAGTATATTACTAAAGGCTTTCAGAATTAGATTTAAATACATCTTTTACAAATCTACTTTTTTTTAAAATGAAGAAGATTTCTTTTCTAACACGATAGAATTTCCGGTTTAAGAAAAATTAAAATAATATTGAGTGAATTAAAATAATTGTTTAATTTTCTCATCTTAAACTTAAGTGTAGTTACGAACAACTGAGAAATTCAGGGAAATTGGTAAGTATTTATTTCTAAACGAACAAAATAAAGGAAGACTTTTTATTATATTTAGTCTTTTTCAAATATAAGTATATTTTTTAGTCTGTTTAATTATATAAAAATTGAAACTCTATCTCGAGTTCTTGACGGGGGAAAAAAACGAAGGCGGAAAATTCAATTGTCAAGCATAAGAGAGAGTAATGAAAGAAAAACATTCCTTTCCATTGGATTTTTAAAAAGAGGCCGAACACTGTTTCCTCTTCTCAAAAATCAATCTACGAAATTGGAAGAATTCTTCGATTTTTTTTTAACTTCTCTTCTCGTACAGAGAATTGGATAGATATAGGTTTTATTTTGGGGTGTTTTCCGGGAAAAAAAGCAACTTTGTTTGCAATGGATAAAATTTCGTTTTTAAGAACAATAGTGGCTTAAAAGGTTTCTTATTTGTTTACAAATGAACTCACTTGATTCGAAGAGGATTTGTATTAATATATTCCTTATATTTTCCTCATTTATTCAGTGAACAAAAAAAGATTTCAAAACGTAGAATAAAGTGTTTTTAATTTTAGGTTTTATGTCTTTATAAATAGCCACTGATCCAGATTTATTCGAGGATTTAAGCAAAAAACAAAGTTGCAATGAGAAAAAGGGGCATTGGAATCTCCACTGAGACATTATCTGTGAACGCTGAATAGTAAGTTTTTAAAATTAACATCGGAACATTGTAAATTACCATCCAGAGAGTGTTAGACAACTAGCTAAAATTATACAGTTGTGATAAATATTTTAAATAAAGATTAATTTATTTTTAATAAACTATCCTAGGAACTGTTATTAATCCTGTTGTTAAGGTATATTAAGTAAAAAGTCTGTGGAGTTAGAATTTCATTTCATTCGTTATAAATTTACATAACCCGTTTATAGAAAAAGATTTTTTTGTAGCTTTAGATTCATTTTGTTAAAGACTATTTTCAATTGTTTTTCTTTTGTTAATTCGCAGTCCCTTTTTCTTTGGTTTTTTTTATCATATTGGGTCTTGTAACTTCTTTCCTTCTGATCTTCCCCAAACGAAGTGAGAGCCTTCCGTCCACCCTCATACAAAATTGACGCTCCTTTCGGGGGTGCACAATTTTCCACCTTTGACAGGCGCTGTAAATGCGTTCCTCTTGATGCATAACTCTCCATTGGTCACTAGCGGTCACGTGCTTACCAAATTTGCCTACATCGTCTGGTTGTCTAGGTAACATGTTCCACAAGGATCTCTCCCCTCCCGTCTTTTGATCTTTTCTAAGAAGAGTTCGGTTAGTTTTCACTTGACGAGCTGAACATCCTTGAGTTTATGGAATTGCAGATTCCCTAATATTTTCCCAAACGAACGGACATCTTATTTTGAAACATCCAATCTACAACTGATTAAATTACTTTTTATGGTTCTTTATTTTGTAAAGAAACCTTACTTTATATTTCATTTCTAAATTCAAGTTATTTGTTTTTAATATTACAAGAGGAGGTTTCAATTAGAAGCTGTAAAATTAATTTCAGTAACTAATATCGAAATCAAATCCTGTATCTTATTAGAAAATACGAAAAGCAATTAAGAATCAAGAAGAGAGATTGAAATTAAAAATATATTGATTAGTTTTCCACTATTTGAAGTGTTATTTGAAACGTAATATGAAGTGTTGTGAAACAGAAACTGATACATTGTTTCAGAAATGAAATTGTTAGTTAAAAATTAATAATTAGTAAATATCGAATTTTTTTTAGTTGGAAATCTTTTTCTAAAAGTAAGATAATAATTTATATTGATCGTTTACGTAGTTATTCTAAATAAATGAACTGGTTACTGATTAATAACGAATGTTTGCCAGTGATGGTGATGGTTATAAATGTTATTTAAGCATTTTATATTTTATTACAACAATTATGTAATTAACAAATTTATTGTAACAGATATTTTACGTATGTCAATGATAATTAATAATATATTGAAATAAAATTCAAGAAACACGCATTTTGGTTTAAAAAATATATCAAAAAGTTCATTTCACACAGGGCTTGAAAACCGGTTTCGGTCATTTAGAGTATGTAAACTATTTTGTATGTTTTTTAAAACAAACATGTCTTTTTATTGAATTTTATTTTTCAATATATTATTAATTAACAAATTACAAAATAATTAAAATGTAATTTTTAAGTAATCTCACTATATAAATATAAAATGCTGCACTAAAACACTTACCATTTAAGAATTGCTGAGTGGCTTCTGTAGATTACAAGTAGCCATCGAATTCTTCGAATTTGAATCCATCAAAGACATCCAGCTTCTGCAGTTCTCCACTGTGAACAATCAGCGATGCGATCTTTACGAATAAAGCCATGCGGATTAGAATGTTACAAAAAATTCTCCATCTTAAGATTTTCTGAATTTTCTTGAACAAATTAGTTTATGCACTGTCAGATGAATTTCTAAAATTTTCCGATAAAATTGCAGAAAAATTTCTCCCATTTTGAGATTTTAAGCATATCTCCTACAAATACTAAAATCCTTAAGATTCGTTGCCACGCCGTGGCATTTCTGGCAGCAACATAGGATTTACAAGATGGTCGTTGATATTTTTTTTTGTATGTCTCTCTTGCGCTTTCCCAAAAAAAGAAAGAAAACAGTATTATGAAGTCATATCTCAGCAAAAATATAGATTAATACGTATATCGATGTTCATAAGTATTGGGAAATTGAATTGATGTTTAAAATAAAATAACTCAGGCAAGACCTTGAGGAGCAGTCGCCGAAAAACCACCATTATAACCTGAATTAAAAAAAAGGTCTCTTCCTAATTTCAGTGTATTTATTAGATAGATTTCAATCTAATAAATACACTGTATTCAATAGTAATAGTCAATATTTCCTTCTAAGATAGATAGTGTGTTTAGAGGCTAACGTGTCTATTCTTAGAAGGAAATTTGAGATCTGCTACATTTCGTTTAATAACCGACGAAAATCTATTTTAATACCTACACCAAGACATTGAATACTAGAAGACACGACAGAACAGTACGGCCCCTATCTATGATAGTGGCAAGAGAAAACCATCAAGATATAATAAAATGAACTTGATTGAGGAAAAGGACGATAAAGAAAATTCTCTGTATATACTAACAAAAAACTTTCGTTAAATAATTCAATGCGAATTATTCTCATATTTTGTATCCATTTTCTAGTTCTTAAAGAATCACAATATATAAATGGTAACTGTTTTTAAGAAAGTTAATAAATGATCACACTGTATCCTTCACACTCATAAGATTTTTGCTTTCAATTACACAATTGAAACAGATGTAAAGCCATTTTTTTAGTGATGACTTCATCGTTTTTCACATTATTTATTGGTCAACATCAGTCTGCCCTTTATAAGAATGTCAAACCCCTTTCCCAGCTATTTGTCTAGCTGACCTCTATTGGCTCGAATATAAAGACTATTTTTATAAGTTTTAAGGTATTTTTTTCTTCTTTTAATGACGTAGTCTATCTTAGTTTGGACTTAATTCAAAAATACGAGAAGACAAATTGTTGAAATATTTACTGAGATACTGATAAAAGAAGGGAGGAAAAAAACATCTTAGAGGTGATATCAATGCATGTCTTCGTATTAACCGCCTTAAGATAGAGTCTGAGATTTTTTCCTTCTTCTTTAGAAGGTTATCTTAGAGATAGCTCCAATCGAACTCCCTTGTCGACTGATAATGTCCCATCAAAAGTGAACAACCCATCTTTGCCAGAGGCTGTTATTTCTACGTGTCATACAGAATCTGACAGTTTGTCACAGCAAAAGAAAGTATCTTATTGATCCAGATTTTTTTCTTAAATAACTGGGATGAGGAAATGTCTGTATTGCTCTGCTCGCTTCTTTCTCCAATCCTTTATTTCTTAAGAAATATTTTAATGTTATTGAATGATTTAATTAAAATCTTTGTCAAAACATAAAAAATATCCATAAACTTAAATATTATTATTAATAACTATTTTCAGAGGTCACGTGATTTATACCTACCTTTCCAAAGTGTCTCTAGGTTGATCCATCTAGAAGACGAAGAAATTAGGCAGAAATGTAAATTAAAATACAACATTCAAGATATATGTTGAAAAAGGAACTTTCGAATAATTGAGAAGAAAGAATTAACATAATTATTATAAAATGATATTCTGATACATAGAATGAATATTCTATGAATAATATGAATAATATTCTATGAATAATGAATCAATATTGTTGACTTGAAACATTTAAACGATAGAAAGGATAAGTGCTGTGATAAAGTCATGGACCTGTTTTATATTAGATGCTGTTTATAAATATTCTAGAAGTGATAACTGACACAGTTACTCCACTGAGGATTAATAGAATAGAGTTTAGTAAACGTTCTTTGATGTTAAATTGCAGAAAGTAGGGAGTTTGAAAGATAACTTTCGAATCTCGTTGCAGACGAATTGCAAAACATGATGTCATTCTTTCGTAATTAGTGATATTTAATTTAATATCAGAAGTTTAATTCTTGCGTCGTAAGTAATATTGTAAGTTCAAAATCTCGTGACTTAATATTAATATTATTATTTGTAAAAGGCTTGAAAAAGAGGAGGCGTTTCATTTTCTCCTCTTATTGAAAAAGAGGAGGCATTTATTTCAAAAAAACAGCGAAAACTTGTAGTATTTTAACATTTATTTCTGGTGTAGTGGAAGATGTTTAAAGATAACGTAACTGAATTGTTAATGGGTCTTTGAAAGGCTTTAAGAAATGGCCTTAATTCTTGTCAATATACAATCAGATTTTCTTTTTTGGGTACTTCGACATAAAGTAAGGATGTGCAATGGCAATTTCAGTGTTTCTTCCTGTAATGAAAACATGCAAAATAAATTGATTAATGCAGAACAGATTATATAATAATCTGATCAGATAATAGATGACAGAACAGATTATTATTTGGAGGAGGAATTTAGAATCAGTTGACAATTATACTGATCTGTATAATTGATCTGTAATGTCTATAATTTATTGTGATGATCTGATTTAAATAATGGACTGTTTTTTAGCCTTTTTAAATGTTAAGTGAAAACGGAGAATTATGATTGATAGAGGAATGATATTTCTGCAATTGCATTGAAGAGAATTGTAGGGACCCCATCCAGACATAAAAATGATTTATTATTAGGACAGAATTGCTTTTCTAACGTCTTTTTGAGATAGTTGCGAATTAAGTGATAAGTCTTGGCTTTGTTTTTGGAGTTGATTTGTGAAGTTGTTGTTAGCTTTATGCATATTGTAGTTAGCTTAATAGAGATGAATTGATAGAATTCACGAACTTCTTGAGCTAATATGATTCTATATTTGAGTGTAATAAATGAGTGCTCCTTTTCTATCGTTGATGGTTTCAAATACAGGAAGAATATTGTTTTCAGCTCATTTGGGACTGACTTCATTTTGGAGTTTTGTTCAAGAGCTGAAATTTGGTGGAAAATGGAATACTTTGTTATGTACTTTAATTTTTTTTAAATAACATTTACTAATATGATTCATATATAGATTTGTAATACATATATAGATAATACATCACCTCTTCAATTATTATTTTAATTTCTTAATGGGGATTAATTTTTGAAGATATCTCCTAATCAGATTTTGTGTTTTTCGCTGAATAATTTTAGAATATTAAACTTATTGAACTTTCAACTTGTCATTTAACTATTTATTTATTTTTATAAATTTATCCTCTCATTTAATTTTATTTGCACTGATTTAATGTATTATTTTCTTTTTCAATTTAAAAGAAAAGTAAGTTCTTGAAGCATTGCAGCGATTTTAAATTTGTTTTGACGGAATATTGTTTTGATTTTATAATAAGAAAATAAATATAAAATAATTTAGAATCATGGGGATTGCAGAATACAACAATGTCTTTCGAAAGACATAAAAGAATACTTTTACAGCTTCTGGTTTAAGAAGTATTAGGATTAAGATCAGGAATATTCAGAGGGAAAACCTCGAAGTCTACGATACGATAAAGGCAAATAATTTTAGAAATATTTTGAAAACCAGTATAAACATGGTGAATTTGGTTAATATTGAAACTTGGTTTTGTCGATTATTTTGATAATGTTGAATGACAGTATGTATAATCAAAGTATTATTTGTCATATTCTCCTTTTAATTTTTTTGTTTTGTTTTGTTTAATGCTTTAATACTTCTTTAAATATAGATTTATTATTTAAAAATAAAAAATAATACAATTATTTGAACATTCTAATAACTTTATTAGATGTTGTATTCAAACTTGTTTTATTATTTGGTATTTTCAGTATAGAGATTGTATCAGCTCCTGATATTTGGTCCCGATTTATTCTCTCTTTCTATTTCTTTTTTGATCAATTTTGCATAAATTCCTTTAGGTGTGATATGTATAACTGATATTACTTTGCAAAAATCTTTCTTTCTAGTAAAGGCCTAGTCATGGCATGACAACCAATAGTTATAATAATAACAAAGTACTATTAGAATAAGAATAAAATCCTCTATCACTCTTATCTGAACTCCAGCAAAATACCTTACGAATTGTGATAAATCAGAATATGCTTACCTACACAAGTAGCCTCTTTATTTCTTTTTTTTTTATTTAATTTTAAGCAAAGATGTTCAGAGTAATTCTTTTTATTATAATTGGTTTTTATAATAATGTTTTGGATATTTTTTTGTGGAAGATATATTGTAGATCAAAATGAAAATTATTAGTAGTAACATTGAAATTTAAGTAGAAAGATTATTATAAATCTTCATATTAGAAGTGTTGTACAATAAATTGGTATTACGCCAATTGATTATATGTTGATTATTAGTTATTTAAAACTTTACTATCATAAATTTATTGGTGTTTATGTTAGAAATGATTTATATATATAAGCTGCCACTGGGATAAATATTGTATTAACGATATCTTGAGTATTTTGCTAGCATTTGTTTGTCTATCAATGTATTAATTGTTGAATTCTTCTTTGACAGCCTCATGCACAGACGATCCTTTCGTGCCAATGCTGTTTTGATGAGAATCTGATGATGTTGCCTTTTATTTCAAATGCTCTTAAAGTTCTTTGGAGTGACAAAGGGATCCGATTGGCTGTTGCCAGGGGATACGAGTACGAGCTCAATGATTCTGCAATTTAGTAAGTAATTTTTGAAATTTGTAATTCCTTAGCTATGTTCATAAAACATAAAAATTATTCTGTTATCTAACAAAGAGACCGTGAAATCTCTTACCAGATGGGTGAAGTTGATGCCTCTGATATTATTACATAGCTATTTTAATAAAAGCTTAAGTTAATTGTTTATTTTATTACTAAGCAAACTTTTAAAAGATCCTCGAAAACAGAAATACTTCGAGATTTGCAGATATTATTTAAATTACATTTTTCATAAGAAAGTGTTTCAAAAAAATATTTGTCTTTCAACTTGAGAATAGTTGAAAGTTTTTGTTGTTTTAGTTGAAAGCTTAACGTGTGCATTTGAATGTTAATAATGAAGACGCCAACACACACACATTTCAATTTTTGCTGTTTTCTTACTGAAACATATTGAAAAAAATTTAAGGAAAGCTGAAATTCTTATTACTGAAAAAAAAATCGTAAAATGGAACGTAAAAAAATCTCAAAATAAAATTATTTTCCAACTAGGAGAAATACAAGTTATCTGCTAACTTCCGAATATCCAACATACAGTATACGGTTCTTTTTCACTTGACCTACTATGCATTTTCACTAAGAAATCGTCGGCTGCCCAAAATTACCTGGTTTCCTACTTCTAAAATTGGCCTCCTGACCTTACAGAGGAGCAGCCAGATGCAAAATGAAAACTAAATAAATAAATAAATAAATAAATAAAGACGTCACTCTTGCCGTTGGCAGGGTTCGCAATTATCACTGTTCTGTCATTAAATCAGGATCTTGGAAATCACTTTAGAAATGATCGGCAAGACCAAGTCTAGTCCCTCAAATTTATATCCTTTTGACTTAAATAAGAACGTAAACAGTGTTATTTCAGTGGAAGAGAAACTTCTTCGGTCTTTTTGCAACATGGTTCGGTAGATAACAGTTTGTATAAATACGATTTAAACAATACTTCCTTTTACCTGAAGTTTCTTAATTTTTGTTTCATTTTCTATTAAATGAATTGGAAACGCCACAGAGGCAAGTCTAGTCATTTCTTTAGATAATTACTTGTTGACTTTCTTTTATAATTTCACTTAAGGCAGTGTCCAATATAAATTGATCTAAGCACTTGTCAAGAGGAAAGGACAAAGTTTCTAAGAAAAGCAACAGGAAATTCAAACGAATGATGTCAACTTTCAAATGATAGTATTAAGATTTGATAGTAAGATTTGATTTCTTATTATGTAGGAAATTCAATTCCTATTTGTATTGGAATAGTCCTTCATGTTCCAATGTGATAAATATATCATCAGTTACATTAAATTGAGGGTTTTAATGTTTTGTAGCTTCACTTGTGGCTTATAAATTCCAAAACAAAGCACTTACACAAAAAAGAACTTAAATCTAGCTTTCTTTTTGCAATGATTCTTTTTTTTTTGTAAAACTTTACTTTATCTGTGATTTAAGCTCTTGAATATAAGCTGTAGTAAGTAAAGTTTTAGGCCGCGCGGTTGGCGATATCGCTAAGACACTGGCCTCTCATCTGAGTCCCGGGTTCGGTTCTCATGTGGGTTTCGTTGATGGTGGCGATCCGCGCTGGGCAGGTTTTCCCGGGGGGTTCTCCCGCTTCCCCTGCATTTCTCACACCATCCTTTCTCAGTCTTTCTCTCCGTCTGTCCTTCTTTCCGTGGGATAGTACAAATGATCTTTCATGTCGACGTGCTCGGTTGTCCAGCCACCCACACTTCTAAGTAATCTAATCTAAGTAAAGTTTTTGTTTTGTATTTTTACTCCTCTTTTTAGTCTTTGAGTATGGTTCTTTTCCTTTGGTCATTTGTAAGTATTTCTAGAAGAACGAGACATAAATTAAAAGTAGTGTAATTTATCTAATAACTCTGGAACATTTTGTTTTGAAGAAAGCATTTTTTTTTCCTGTTTCCCTATAATTATGATATATTGTAGAGGTTCAGTGATCTCCCTTAGAGATACTGCCCTAACGGTCATCCTGTGCATTTTGATGTGGTTTCTTTACTACAGTGTTGACTGACCTTTTTCATTTCTTTTTTTAGCTTGGGTTGTTGATGTTCCACCAACGGAGACCTCCTATTATTTAATTTCTTGTGGGGATTTATTTTGTTTCCCGCACGGTACAGCTATTCATCTTCAATCCACGAACCCGGAGCGTTTGTTTTCTTGTCCTTTCTAATTGCGGCGGTCACAACGGCGCTGCGAGTGGCGCTGCCTTCGTTAGCGTCTCCATCTGGATTACGAGAAGGTTGTAGGTCAGTTTTGTTCTCAATTAATAATACAAGACGTTGTTTTCGTGACACGACGAAATTTAATAGTTACCACTTGTGAGGATTAAAAGAGGATAACAACTGAGGAAGGAAAGGAAGCCAGCGTCCTCTGGTGGCGAACTCTGATAACTGGCTTGAGATTGCTTCGAGTCGAGATAGCCGCGCAACCAGAGGAAATTAAGACCTTGGAGATTAATGTTTCATGCTTGTATCGGTTTTTTCATCGCTGATATTTAAAGTAATTTATATTAGAGCGGAATTTTTAAAGTGAAAAACCAATGAGAGTTACAAGGACTCATGTCCAAATGAATTTAAAAATAATCATAGTTCTTTTTTTTTTCTTTGAAGTTATTTATTAAAGAATTCATCTTCAATGCATTTAATTCGCAGTACTTTAACTAAAGTTGAGAAAAGTTAAATCATAATTTTTTGATAAAACTTGGTGAAGTTATTCACGATGTAAACAGTGACCCCTCAATGACTAAATACTTGGTGACGTTATTTTGGAAACAAAAATCTAATTAGAAGTAATTAAATCTAATTCCGAGAAAACTATTACAAATATGAGTGTAATTACATATAATTAAGCTTTCTTTCAGGTTCTTTCGTTGGTCAGTCAACAAACTGTGCATTTAATTTCGATTCCATTATTTGTAGCATCAAAATACCTTCCATGATTCTTTTTATAGAAAATTGTTTTCCTAGGAATGAAGGTCACGTGATGTGAGATTTCAATGATTTCCTATAAGATTGATGAATAATCACAATCATCATAGTGTTAATTCATAAATAACATCACATCACCCTTAAAACATTAATAAAATATTTAAAATATGTTTTATGACGCAATTTTTCGGAAAGAGTATTTGTCTTTCCTTTTTCAAGCTACATAATAAAACAACAATTACTTATGCAATTTAATAAGTACTGATGTGGTTTCGTATTATTGTATGAGGTTAAACATTTTGTCTTGTTTTGTTATTTTAATTGTTATTTTATTATGTAGCTTGAAAAAGGAAAGACAAATATTCTTTCTGAAAAATTGCGTCATAAAACATATTTTAAATATTTTATTAATGTTTTAATGGTGATGTGATGTTATTTATGAATTGATATAACTATTACGAGAGAAGAGATAAGGAGGAAATATGGATAGTATTAATTATTCGATTAACAAATTATTAATTATCAGTTCTCTTTTTCTACTAAAAGTCATCCTTTTTTCCCTTTTTTTTTTTTTTTTTTTGCACTGTTGTAGTTTAAAACAAATACAAGTTCGTGATTTAGAATGCCACGGTAGCGATCCTGTGTCATTATGTACCGATATGGTAGCGCATATAGAATACTTGCTATGGTTTCAAGCAAGTTATTATTGTACTGCCCTTAGTATGTCACTGAAATGAACTGCCCACCGTGACGTTTTTCTTTTCAGCGCCGTGGCCTGTATTTTTAGATGGCGTTGTTCAATAGTTTACTACTCTCATCTTTGTTTTGTCTTTTTGTATGATTTCATGCAGCTTCTCTTATTTGAAGCGGTATCGAAGAAGTACAATTATAGATAGTTTGATCGAATTTAATTGTATGAGTAAAGAGGACCCTAGTCTCTCCTAATAATTTTTTTATTTTGTGATATTCTAATTATTCAGTGACTTTCCTTTGAGTCGCCAGGTAAATAATTATAAGTTATAATCTACGTAAAAGGCAAAAAAGTAGCAATATTGCCTCAGTTTATTTCAAATAAACTGTAAAGATAATAAACTTGATGAAACATTAGACATTTTTAAGATATAAAATAAGATCGAGGAAGTGAAATAGGGAGCTGAATAAACTTTTTTAAAATAGATATTACAAATTTCTTGAAATACCGCGTGGTGCTCATTGTTGAATTTAGGTAACAAAAATTCTACCTTATTGTTCGTTGCTTTGATTATCAATGATTCAACAAACCGAATTATTAAGAAAATCTGTATTCATAATTTAATTAATAAAAAAATTAATACTTCGACTACAACTGCTCATATCAGGGAAACAAATAAATATATGAGTAAAATAACCAGTTTTATAAATAACCAATAAGAAATTATTCTTATATTTCAAGTTTGTAAGAAAAGATTCAGTTGTGAATTGAATTAGCGTTTGGTTGATATTGAAGAATAGAACTGATTCATTTACAGAATTAATCAAAACAAGCTTTTTTTTTCAATTAAAGAGAAATTTGATATCCTGTGATTAAACAAAGTTGTCCTTTTTTTTTCCCCAAAACAGAATTGGAAATTGAAAGCTTGAGAAGTTTTTTTCTGAATCTGACTTTCCAATTGTCGTTCTGAATCAGTTTCAGTCATGGCATTAAGAAAGCAATCAGTTAGTTAAGCTTTGAAATTGCAGATCTCTTTAGGAAAAACAAGGCAAGCTTTTACCATAAATTATTTATATTTAATTAATCAACTCCCTGAATGAACATTCACCTTGCAGTCTTCCATTACTCTAGCAGTGCTGTTTCAAAAACAAGCTGAAACACAAATCGTCTAATAAGATAACAGTCATTTCAGTCATTTTACTGTCTTGAGCTTACAGCAAGCAGCCTGGTTTCTGTTGTTATGTCTCTTGTGCCTTGAAATTCCTTTAAAATAATTCTTTCTGAAAGTAGACTTATGTGATTGCCATTCCTTCAAGTTTGAAATTGGCTTTTATCGTTAGTCTCGAATTTACTCTCGTCTACAATTCAAAATAGGATGAATAAGATTTTCATGGATTGCAACTTAATGTTCCCATTTTCGACCGCCTATGGTTTTACTAACTTGTTACAGAAATTTTTAAATCTAAAAATAGTGAATTCTTTTTATTCTTCTTTTCATTTCTGATCAAATTTCAAAAAAAAAAAAAATCTTAGCTGTATGATGGAACAGAACAAGAATATTTAATCTAGAATAAAGGACAAACTACAAAATATGTGTTTCAACAGATAAGGCACAAGATCCCTTTCAAGTCATCTGCGGTTAAGAAGTTTACTGAAACTATTGAAATTCATGTGGCGTGAAGAATTAGATTCTTATTTTTAAGCATGGGTTTTAGACAGAAATTATGTCTAATTTCTGTTTCGAAACGGTGATAAATTCGATCGCTTCGTTTACAGTTTCTCCTTGACTCCACTTGATATAGTAGCTATTTTACATTCACATCCTTCTACCAATCAGGGTTTCATTGAGAATTTCGCTATCTATCAAAAAAACCATTGAATGACTAGGTAAAAGGTTAACGTTAAATATGTGAGTTACATTTTAAAACTAGCCGTTCGGACATGACAAGACAGTGTTTACGGTCTCACCCAATGCCGTTGAGAGTTTGGATTTGGCAACATTCGACAATTATTTAGTAGACAAAATAGTCTAAAATATGTTGCGTGCCAAAAGACAAAACCAAACCAACCAATTTTGGAAATAACCAGATGCTGTATCTGATCTAATTTCATTAAATTTTAAGTATTGTCGATTCCTTTACGTTGATTCAAGAGGTTCTGATATTAATTATTTACTTGAAAAAAGATATGAGAGTTTCTACTCGTACATAGAATGCTGTGTTCTTCTTTAGTGTTATCTAGCCAAGGTTTTGTCCGTTGACACGAGTGAAGTGCCGCTGGTGTTTAACACTAAGACTCGTCGACGAAGAGGTTAAAACGGGCTAGATGTCGCCTGTGATCGATGTCATTGGCGCCGTGACCCTCTAAAGCAAAGTGGCCATTTTCATTGCAATACACCCGACATCTAGCGTCCAATTCATAAATCACCACTTACTAAAGCATTAATCGTGAACGTTTGTGTTTGGATTGCTCCGACAAGGATAGGATTGCTCGAATGCATCATCTTGGGTTACACCAAAACTGGATTATTTGTGACAATTTATTACTTGAGTGTTTTATCAAATTAAGGCTGTTGAAGTTGTTTGTAGCAAAAGATTATGTCAAAGTTAGGCGCGAATTTCGTGTGGTTATATAAAACTTTTTGATTAAACTTCCTTTAGTCAAATAACAAGAAGTTCTTGAAAAACGAAAAACATACTTTCCTTAGCATGTTGTGTTTTTTAGATTTTTTTTCTTCTTCTTCAAACAACACTAAATCCCCGATTCTTTTAAATTATAATATCTGTTGAATAAAAACAGTCCAGATTATCATTTTCTGATAAAATAAATTAAACCCTAATTATTTACTTAAATTGGCTTCATCTACTTAATTATATCCTGAGGATTAGTAAATGGATTAATATAACTTGGTTCCGAAGGAGAAGTGGAATATGATAATAGGATATATTTTTCTATGAGGGATCATCCGGAGTGGGAAAATCCCTCATAGAAGTGTATATCCTACTATGGATTATTATGTTAAATGTCGATAGAATTAATTGCTTCACCTCTGGTTCTATTCTTTCGGGAATTTCTCTCACTTCCTCGCGCAAATTTCTTGAGGAAAATTTACACTGAATGAAACATAGTCGCTTAAACATATTCTTTCAACAAAATTCATTCAGTTGTTCAGTTGCGGGGGGAGGGGAGGAATTATAGAAATGACTGATTATGGGAATTAAAGAAAATTCATATAGCCTAAAAAAAGAATATTATAATCCTTTTAGATAATTATTATGTTTAACAAAACTGTTTGTTACTTTCATGAATGAAATTGCTTTAGTTCAAAAATGTTGGATGAAACTTAATAGGTCAATTAGAAGATCGTGTTATAAGCAGGGAATCTCATAACCGTTAATTGCAACCGGGCGATTGGTATTTTGTGCTCTAGTGATAAATAATTCATAAGTTTGGAATGTTTTGGAAAATGCATAATTTTTGGAATCTATCGATGTATATCAGCAATCATTTTATGACGACGAATGTTTCTCTAATGACAGTCCATGCGAATTTGAGATTCGTTGTTTGAGACCTCAGTGATTGTGGAGAAAGACTTTTTTTTTCTCCTTACAGCATATCGTGAGGTTCTTTTCATGAATCTTTTCTAATGAAGGATGATTATAAGTTTTATCTAGTCCTAACAGAATCAGTTCGTTCCTTAACAAGTGATATTTTTATAAGAGAAGCATTCCAAACAAGTTAAAATTTCGAAATTACTAAAATATATGGAGTATATAAAATCCTTACCTATAATTATTAAACAGATAAGCTTGTTTTCTGTTTTTGTGATTTTTTTATTTCTTCTTAATGGAAGTTTGTTGTGTCCATTGATTTCCATTTCGAAATACGATGCTGTGTTCCATAGAACGCACGCGGTCGACACTGAGGAGGGGAAGGACAGGAAAGGGACAAGTCTTCGATCTCTTACGAACCTCCAGATAAACATTGAAACCCTGTCCTTAGTGAGATAAGAGGAAAGAAAAACTTCTCTTCTCATTGATCCGGATCTTCCATTCCTGAAGAGAATCCGACAAATTGCAGGAATCCATTTGCCTCAACACCTGCATCTCGCACCTTATGAGCTCAAATTAAAAAAAATATTAAAACGACACAACAAAAAATTTGCTTAAAAGAATATTCTTTTATTGTGAATGTAGTGCTCAGTATTGAAAGTTAACAAACCATGAAATTTAGAATATAATTAGTAAACTCAGAAATCACTCAGTTTCTTGACGTCATCCCAATGTTCTGCGTTTTAGAATCCTATGATTTTGAGGGAGATTTCATTGTTTCTAAAGAGTCGACTGAGATGAATAATTTAAATCTTAAAAATTACTTTAATCTCGAGATGTTTCGGGATGAGAAAAACGAAATTCTTCCAAACCTTCCATCGGAAATCACCTTCAGATTGAAGTATAAAAACACTTCAAGATTAAAGCATTATTATTAAAAAATTAAATTATCCATCTATTATCCATCAGATCAAAAAATTAACTATTTCTATAGCAAATTCAGGAAAACATTTACTGAATCATGTTTGGAAAAGATTTGTAATTTTGATTTTTCAATGCCTTAATTTCCTATTTAGGGAAACCTTATCTTCACAGCAGAATCAATAATATATTCGTCAAAATGACTTGAAGTAAAAGTAAATTTTTAGATTACTTTATTAAAAAAACAAATTTTCTTTGAAATAAGCAGTGGTGATGACACAAGTATTTTTAGGCAATTGAAGAAACCCAAAGGGAAGAGACTCCTTAATTATTTAGTGTTGTTATAAATTCTTAATTTACTTTCACGAGAACTGGGGATAATTTTAGAGGAAAAGCTGCTTTCTCCCTTCTTTGTCTTGCCATTGGCGCCGTCCGAATTCTTTCCGGGTGAAAGGTTGTTTTCTGGAGTTGACGGGGCGGAAAGTGACGAGACACACCCGGGTATTTTGCGGTCGCTGTTGTCAAGGCACCAACGTGAGGGTGGCGGTCATCTGGGGAAGCAATGGAGGCAAAATTTCACAGTTTGAAACAAATACAAAAGTCAGAGGAGTGCGGAAGTTTCATTTCCGTTTTTCAACATTGGTTTTCAATACCAGATAATTAGAAGTACTACAAGTCTAGATTCATTTTCAATTCAGTATTAGTAAGTCGATTACTTTGTGCAATTAAATCTCCAGTTCCATCAAATTGTAACTCCTTCTCGTCTGCTACGAGAAAATTTAAAATACTTGCCTGAAAAATTATCTATCAACAAGCATCGTTTCTACATTTCAATTCCAATTCGAATGATAACATAATTGAAGACAGAAGAAGAGCTTTAGTCCAAACCAATTCTAGAATTCGAAGCCCAGCAAGGTTCTTCTTCATCAACCGTTTGTTTTCATATACCTCCAACATTTTCTGCTCACATTTCGAACCGATGGAAGTAGGATTACTTTAAAATCGAGAATATTCTGAAGATATTCATTGTCAACTGTAACAAATGGAATGATTATTCAAAAAATAGAATTAAAAAAATAAGACTTCACTTTACAAACTCAGAAGAAAGAAAGAAAGAAAAAAAAAACCAACCTTGTGATTTTAAAAATGTAAAAACAAAAAACAACATTTTTTAAAATTACTATTATTAAATATATAAATATTTGATTTTACAGCACGTATTTCTTGCTAATGATCAAGATACATAATATTTCTAAATCTGACATTAAAGCGATTTAAATATTTTTTCTTTCATGACTTTTAATTTAAAGATCAATGGCTTTATTGGCTTTATTGGCATTTTATAATTCATGGGACAATTTTTTTTACGTTACATATAAATCTTGGTTAATCCAAATTAGTAGTGATATAATAATAGTTCAATTAGTATAGTCCGAGTGCTTTTTTTATTTAAAAATTTAATTTATCTTGCTTTTTTTTTTGATCTATTAGACCGAACCAACTTTTTTTAGTCTTCTTTTCTAAGAAAGTAAGATACTTATAATCAATCATTGGGCATGTCTGTGTGTGTGTAATTATTTGATCGCTCGATGAATCTGTTTGAAACTTGATGTGCTTCTTTATGGACGAGAGACGATCTATCTTCTCTATTAGGAAATTTGTCTTTTTGGATCTTTGTCGAAAAATCATAACAAAAAAGTAATAAAAAGAAATGCTTTAGAAAAAGCAACAGAGCCAAAATAGTAGATCAACGTCTTAGCAATTCATTTTAATCTTTTAGTAATCCACTATTTCTCCTGTTTTGATAGGATTAAAATTATTTGGAATTATACAAGTAAGTGAAGCGGAATTAATTATTTTTTGAGAAAATGAAAAATTCGTTTTCAGCAGATATTATAATTTAAAAATAAAATGGTATTTTTTTCTTTGAACAATAGCATCTCACGATAATTAATTTCTTTTAGAAGAGAACTCCTGTGAACACTAAAAAGCTTAAAAGCATCCATGCAATAAATATATTTAATTTTAAATTTATGTTCATCTCAGTTAATGTAAAACTTATGTGTATTATTTCAAATGATTTAGTTTAAAATTAATCCAAAATAAAGATTTTACTATTGTACTGTCAAAAACACTAAAAATCAGTTTAAACTACTGGAAAACATCAGTTTCTTATTAATATCTAAATTCCAGAATACTGGAATTTGATATCTGCAAAAATTGTTCCATAAACTTCTTTTGTCACCGTATCATTAATTAAAAAAAATACAGATTATATTAATAATGGTTGAAATTGCAACTATTGGTTGAGATTGTATGAATTTAATAAATAACTAAATAATTACTGTTAATAGATATGTCGTCGCTTTGCTTTTTAATCTTCTAAATTCTGCAAAGTGTCAACTGTATTTCGATCATATGATTTAATGCATTTAAAAAAAAATCATTTTAATTAAAGTGTAAGACGTTAATCTCAGTTCAAGAAATTAACCTTTAAAAACTTATAATATCTAAAGTGATCAGAAAAATCTAATATTGGGTAATATTTGATGAGAAATTATCAAGATGTCTCAGATTCAGAAAAAAAAAATTAAGATAACTTTATTGAACAGGCCAATGTCAAGTTAAAGGATCAAGAAAAAGAATAGGTCCGTGAAATTAAAACAACTACAGATACAAGAGCAAGTCAACACTTGATTCAAAAGAAGAGAAAGAATTCCGGGAAACCTCAGTGAAAAGATTTAATGTAGGGAAATTAGAATCAATACAATACAAAATAGATCTTTGTTGAAGAAGAAGCTTTGATTGTTACTGTTTTAGGTAAATTATTAATTTAAAATATAAAGTTGAGCGTTCGATTGATTTTTGGTTGGCATCTTTCTCGTCTTTTCCATTGCTTGATGAAACTATCAATTTTTCAGTGGCATCGTCAATAGCATTTCAAGTGCCATTAACTAATCCTCCATTATGCAGTAGTCTTCTGTTTTCTTCTTCTTCGTGTAAGAAGATATTAGAGACACTCCTTCTGTGTCTTCCTTTCTCTTTGTTTTTGGAGAACATCATCTTCTAAAATGAAATCAAATACAAACAAACATGTAGGTAAAGCAAAAGTAGGAGAATATATTTCTGGTATCTTTCAAATGAATATTAGCTACACTTAACAACACTTTAGGATAGCTAATCCTAAAAATTTCTTTCTCTGTGTTTGTTCTGTCTTTTTGAATTTTTAATAAATTCTTGGAAATAAGCTAATTAAAAGCGTAAGTTCTATAAATAGTGAGATTCATATAACAAGGATTCCATGTCTGATGTTTAGATACCAGGGAATTCAAATCAGAATGAAACCTGACGTTAACATTTACCCTCACATTAACATAACTATTGTATTGGAAACGTTTTCAGGTCGAAAAATTCACTTGTGAAGGTAAAAAAAAAAAAATCATCCAAAAAAATATTAGATGGAAAACAAAGGATTTCAAACAAATGTATATTAATCCTTGTCATTAATGCTTCTGTGCGTTTGATTTTATTAAAAGCAACTGGATTACGTAAGACAACCTTAAGGGACTTAATATAATGCGAATTTAGGTTTTGTTTTCTTTTCTTTTTTTAGAAAATGGAAATTTTATATTTTTCATATAAGGTAAAAGTCAAAAGGAAATGGATAAATTTTCGTTTGCAATGATTTGATAACTTTAAAATATAATGAAAGATAAACAAGTTTTTGAAGGAAAGTTGACTTTTTATATATCAATATTTTCAACTTCTTGTTATTTTCTCTGCTTTATTAGAAAGTAAAAATATGATTTTTTTTTAAGTTTGAATAAAATTTGTGTTTGACTTTCCCTAAACATGTATTTAATTATTTCGAGTGATTTAAATCAATTTGCTGAAATCTTGATTCATCAGATTTTATAATTCGACGTTAAATCTTTTATCTTGATGGATGGCGATGATTGAGTTCGTTTTAAAGTGTAGTAGATAAAGCAGCTATTAAACGCATTGTAGAAAAAAGTTCAAATTTAAAATTGCAGAAGTTAACTTTTCGATTTGATTAAAGTCTGATATTGATCTTTTAATTTTTAATATTTTTTTTTTAAGGCGAAACAAAACCTTTATTGAAGGGCAACAGGTTATCAGCAGAAGAAAGAAAATAGGTCTCTAATGAAGCAAAATCCAATTTCTGTTGTTTTCAATAACGATGCCAGAAACATTATTTTCATTATTTTAACATATTTACATTAAGTTTTTGATCGATTCCTGAATTTATCTTTAATTTATGCGAATTAAGAATGAACTAACAATATTTAATGTATGGAAATTTTATGTATGTTGTAAACAGACGAAACAAGATGAGTGAACAAGGCGCTGCAATGTCGATAATATTTTGTGGACAGATATTGATACAAGATATGTATGAGGTTCACTTCGTGCTGCCTCACTTTCTCTTGTAACTTTGAAGAAAAGGTTGAAGAACATTCGAGTTAATCTATCGTCAAACTTCTACGTATTTATAATTTCCTTTAAATACTATATATTCTTTTCTAATACCCGTTAGAAAGTGGGAAAAAAATTCATTTAGTTCCTATTAAAATAATAATCAATTACAACACATATTTAATATTTACCTTACTTTTGTTCTATAACAATAATTATTCCAAATTGTAATAACAAAAAGCGTTAAAAAATTTAAATTTTGCTTTCCACACCGAAATAAAAACAAATTCACGAAAAAAACGACCAATTTTTTTCAGTATTTAAATAAATGAGGCCGTGCCATAGATAGAAAACCATCAAATCAATTGCCATTTCGATATAGCCTTGTGATCAAGACGATCGCTGCGGCTGCTGTGTGGGTTCGAAACCCCGTGCGGGCTTGGATGTTCCTTACTTCTTCAGTATCTCTTTGTTAAAGGATGGCAGAAGTCGTCTAACGATACCTCCTGGATTGATATCTAAACTACAGCGGTATTTCCTTCCCATCATGGAGTGTAACTCTTGATAACCAATTCAATCTATGATGGATACGATATGATAACAACGACAACGTCAAATCAAATGTGATTTTTAAGAGCAAAAGGCTTTTGATATCCATTAATTTTTTTTTAAATTTTTTAAAGACTGTTACATAATAGAAGAAATGAAACACAATTTTTTATTTTTATTTTTAATCGATCTTAAATGTAGTATATATACAGGGTGATTCAGAATTCCTTGTATAAACTTTAAAGGTTAGTCAAACAAAAAAGTTCAATAAACATCGGACCGAAAATGATTAGTTTTCATTATTCAATGTATTTTTTTTTTATTGTTATTATTTTTGTTGGCACATGATGCGATAAAAGTATTTCAAAATATTCATGCATTAAAACACAGATAAACCAAAAATAGGGAAAGAATGATTTAATAAACAGGTGTTGAAAAACAAAACAAAACAATTAATGGATCCGGAAATGATCAACCATACATTGAATAATGAAAACTACGTTTTTTCGCTTTCATTTCCGGTTTTTTATTGTTTGTTTTTATTATTTTTAATTGTTTTTATCTTTTTTTTGTTTTAAAAACCGTTTATTAAATCACCCTCTTCCTATTTTTTATGTCTGTGTTTTAATTTATGAATATTTTTAAATACTTTTTATTCCATCATACTGTGCCAACAAAAATAATAATAATAAATACATTAAATATTGAAAACTATTCATTTCCAAAATTTTATAATTACATGAAATGTAATCCACTTTAAGAACAGTAAAATGGTTTTTGTTATAAATCTCTAGCACTTGTAGTTGCGAAGAAATTTAAGTTTTTGTGAGCTTCGAAATTCACCAAATTTAGCTAAAATGGAAAAATGGATTTACTAGTTAAAAAAAATAGAGAAATTGTTTTTGAACTATGGAATATATGTCAAAATGATATGGTTCTGGAAACATTGAAAATCTGTTATTGAAATAATCTCAATTAATCACGTTAATGATCAACCCTTAATCGCTGCTTTTCTGTAGTTAAAACACATGAACAGTATCACTTCATTTGAATTGGTGATCTGATAATTAAAGAATCCAAGTTCAGTGAAACTTTTAGTTAATTTTGCTAAGAAACTGTTATTTCTTAAGCTTTTTCCACCACTTGACTGTCTTGAGGATCTTTGCAGTTTTCCATTAGGGGTGGAAGGTAGAGACTTCATAAAAGTGCTTCCATTATTGATCTAACTTAAGCTTGCCGCTGATTTTTCTGTTAGATCATTTCCTTGTTTTATTTAGGACTTGTTTTTTTTTGTGGAGGCTTTGTTTGGCTCCTGAGTTTATGAGTATCATGAAACTTTCAGGTATCTTTCGAGTAGGTTGACCTTTTTCCATTACTTCCTTTTTTGTCTTTTTTTTTTCTTTTGAAAAGAAAACAGAATTTGAACCAAAGCTTTTAGACTTGGATCGTGACGCAATGAATAATTTAATGACAAAAGAACAAAAAGCAATAGAAACTATTCTGGTTGTTTTAATTGCACTTTGAAGATTTTTAAATTTAACATATATTTGTAATGAAAATCTTATTTTTGAATTATTCCAATTTATTTTCAGCTTAATATTTCTTATCATTGTCAAAACACTTACTCACATGTTGAGTATTCCTCTGTATCTTTCCAAAATGTCGTGCAAGAGATTAAGAGAAAGTTTTTCTTGCAGAATAATTGAGAGTCTGTCTGTAGAAGTTGCTTATATAAGTGCATAGTAGCTACCGCAGGGTCTTACTAAGGTGTCTAATGTTTGTAACAGTCCTTGATAAGTATCGGAGAGAAAAAAAGTTTAGAACAGAACATTCTAAAAAATTTTAATTCGAAATACGCTTTCCGTTCGTCTGTCTGAAGCCGTTTGTCGTTTAAAACTGAATTTTAAAGGTAACTGACTTTTAAAGCTTCTTATTCATTTTGGCACAAATTGGGCCAACAGAAAACAAAACAAATTCGTTCAAAAAACCTTGCTGTTAAATAAATGAAAATGCTGTAACTCAATAGCGTAAAACTGTTTGTTTTGTAAAGCTGAAATAAACAGAAATGTTACTAAATGTTATCTCTCTCTAATTCAATAAGATCGAAATAGATCCCACGGGGGTTTAAATTTCCTAATCCTCTGAAAGTGCTCTTGTTACGGTTAATAAGTCTCCATTATATAGAAAGTAAATTTAATTTAATTTAAAAATATCACTCCTTTTGGTCCAACTGGATCTTATTATGCAGATATTCGAAAGTTAGCATACCAACTACATCCACCAAAGAAGTTCTTTTTTATCTTTGATTAAGCAAAAAACTAAGCAAAAAGTCTAAAGCTCTGGAATATTCCGCTTACATATACATCCTCTTTCAGTATATCTTCCTCTTTTTTATTTTTTTTTATTAATATTTTTTTTATCCTCTTTTAATCACAAATAAACCCTATAGTTGCCAGTTTCTGGATTCTCCGAATCTTATTAACTCTATTTTATTAAGCAAATGTGGAAAATATTCAAGAAATTTTACTTTGTCTTAACTTTCAGTAATCAAAAATTACAGCCGTGGTTTATAAGATCATGTTTACATCAATTCTGAATGTAAAATAGTGTTTCTAGAAGAACTCGAAGAAATCATGTTGATTTTATCCGAAATTTTCGGTTCAGTCAAAGTTAAAAACTTTCGATTTACTGAAGACTGAGTGAAGTCTTTCTTATTAACTTTTTAAGCAGTGCCTAATTCTTGTAATGACTGAGGAGGAGAAACAAAGACTATCTCAAAAGAAATCATAAATAAATTGAAAAAAAAAAAAGAAAGAAAAAATAGAGAGATCGTTATTACAAATAAAATTCTGTAATGAGAGATCCTAACAACAGAAAGATAAAAGAAGAAATACTGAGATATGAGACTAAATTCATCGATATAGAAGAAGATAAAATAGCAAAGTGCAGGACATGTTGCAAGAATGAAAGATAATACTTTGACCAAAATCATCACTGAGTGGAGACCCTTTGAAGGAAAATGAAAGCCAGGGAAAGAAAGTAGTTATATGATAAATAATTGAAACAGCTGGAA
The DNA here is from genome assembly GCA_023159025.1 of Thereuonema tuberculata. Classification (NCBI taxonomy): domain Eukaryota; kingdom Metazoa; phylum Arthropoda; class Chilopoda; order Scutigeromorpha; family Scutigeridae; genus Thereuonema; species Thereuonema tuberculata. The sequence continues at coordinate 64,098,648 of JAFIDM010000004.1, forward strand.
ACATGACTTGGAGTAGCCCAAGGTAGGAGAAGATGGAGAGATAGGAAGGAGACTTATAATCAGAAATGGCTATAAAAACAGGTGAAGAAGAAGATAAGATAAGATAAGATTAAATAACGAAGAAGAGATTTTGCAAAGCTTTACCACACTTGTCTAATTCGATTTCTGACCTTGATATATATATTTAAATATATCGATTGCTGGAAGTAGAAAACTTTCAATTAAAAATTCACTTATACTTATTTTTTTCCCAATTACTGTTTTTCATCCAAAACTTTTGTTTCTCTCTCATATTCGTTATTATTTTTGCCCTTTCCTCCTCCTTATCTGTTGCTTTAAGACTGGACTTGCTTCATTCTATGTTCAAAGAGTCACTCCATGCCGTTCTTGCATGGAGGATATCTTTTCCATTCCATTTTTAGTTTCCAGATGTATCAACTCTATTCACAAATTTCGGTGATGCTGCAATAAGGAATTGAAGCAAAAGTCCTTTACAAGAAATAGCAGCGATAAGTCTTCATCTTAATGGACTTCGTACTTTGAAATATTTGGAAGCCTTTTTCTTTTTTGACAGGAGACAGAAATTCATATAATACTGAGTTGTTTAATGAAATGATGTTACCTTCATTCTACATAAACCCCATTTATATATATATAAACTATTTTTAGGCAGTGTGTGATGATTAATCATTGATCGATTTACAAAATAGACGAAATGTGTTGTAAACACTTTATTGAAACTGTTTAGTTTTTAAAATGAAAATTGCGGATGTTTACAGCTTGTCACTAATTTGATATTCCACTGCAGGAGTCAATCAATAGGTGTTTGATTGATTTGATTGTCTACATGAAGGTAACGCGGATGTCCGTAAATGGAATTTGCATTATTTAATAATAAACAGATTGACAGCTGCAAAATGGAGGTAATTTCTTATGATTTAACTTTCTCTCGTTCTCTACAATAAATGCAGTTATGAAATTATAAAATTTTAACACATAGCATTTAAAAAAGAGAACATCGAAACACACATAAAGTTTAAAAATATATAATTCTCATTTTAAAAAATTACACACCGGACAGTTTCAAGAACTACAAGGTCCTCATCATCAGCTGTTCACCTTGTAGTCCTTGAAACTGTCGGTGGGTATTTTTTTAATATGAGAATTATATATTTTTAAACTTTGTGTGTTTCGATGTTCTTTTTTTTAAATATTATTATTATACACGTGAAAATTTAACTTAAGACATAGCATAGTTTGGAAATAGCAAGTCCAAACCATTTGCACTGTTTTCATACTTTATATTTGAGTTTCACAGTAGGTATTAAATAATTGTGGACTATGAATTTCAGACAATTCTTCGCTGCTTCTATAGCCATTTCTCACATATTTGTAGCATGGAGGATGGTCTATTATTCGAATTTGCTTCATATAAACAGGTCCGTCAGAAAGCGGCGTGGGGAGATTCCCAGGACCGCGATTATAAAGGGTCCGGGCATAATTTTTTTTTCTCTTTCTTTTCCTTTTTTTGCACTTCCGAGGGTCTGATAAGTTGTTTTCCGCAGCGTTAGCTCTCGACGCCACTGCACATAAAATGATTGCAAATTCAGTCGTTAAGTTGTAACTTGTTTTGATAATAATGGGTGACATACTTTGGGATCAAAAAACGAAGCCCTCGAGTATAAAAGTTCTTTCTCGATCAACAAGATTGAAACAAAGTTTGGAAATATAAAATTTCATCTTTCGATTTTTGCAATGAACGGGCAGAGTTTCTCTGAGTATCCAACAAACAAGCCAATGATTAGAAGTAAGTAAAATTAAAGAAACCAAAGGTCAAGGAAGAGAAATTGGCAACATTACCTTGGAAACTTCACATCCTTTCTTATTACACTAATTGAAGAAGAATCATTTCCATTAATTCCTAAATCAGCTAAGAAAAGCTCTCTGCAACCCTTTGTGCTAAAAAAGATTTGTTTCTTTTCTTTCTCTTTATTTCTAAGCTGATTCTTTTGTTTCTATCCTAATCCTAATCTGTTGGAAATTAAAATTTTTAAGTCGAAATTGTGGTTTTGAAATTTAAAGGTCACTGAAAGATTAAAGAACTTGAAGTTATATAGAAATAAGTTTGTAATAAACTGAATAAATTTGTAATGGAACAAAAAAAAGAATAGAGACAAAGCCGTGATATTAGTTTCTAACTCCGATAAATTAGAAACTTTGGATATTTTTATTAATTAATAAAAAAATAATTAAAGCAAAATATCCAGTTTGGGTTTTCGTTTTATTAATTTTTGTTAGTTCTTGTATTGTTCACATTGTAAGATGCCATAAAAATTCAAAACTAAAATCAAATATTAAAAAAAAGAGAAACAAGAATTTTTAATTTTATTTTTGAATTTTTTATGACTTTCTGATATTTATGAGATGATTAATTTTTAAACTTGTTGGTTTTGATATTGATCTTTTAGGGATTGGAAGTAACTATGGCGTTACTAAAGTAACAGTTCATTTCAGTAACGCTATTACTTTTCTTAAAATAAAGCAAACTGTAATTCAGTAACTTTTTTTAAAAAGGTATTTTAAATCCTGGCATTTTCTTCTTCATTATTATTTTTGTTGTTAAAAAAAGTCCTAACTAGTAGTCTCGTTGATTTCGCTAATCAATTAGAAAATTTTAAAATTTCTTTAGGAATTCAGACAACTTGTCAGTTACAGCCAATTGAGATATATTTTATAAAAGTAATATTAGTATAAAAATGCAAAGAAATAAGGGACCTCTACCTAGGCTTTTTGATTGACTGACTGTAGCGTAGGTTTGCGGTTTTTATTGTTCAATTTTCAGTTTTGCTGTACTTTGGCAGAAATAATAGAAAAAAATAGATCTTTTTATGATATCCTCGAGTATCCTAAAACTCTGTTTTGGAAAGAAACCTCTCCAAATTGATAACTTTTTACTTTATTGATAGAATCGCACTTCTTAGCTCCTTCCTTGGAGTCATCAAATGAGGTGACAAAAATTTCCATAGATAAGCCTTTCTAAATGGCACTGTTATTGAAGACTGTCAGGTGCAGCCTTGTATTTCTTCACTTTAATATATATCCCTGCACATTAAACTTTAAAAACTGTTCTGTCTCATTAATTCAGATAATGTGTTTAGTAATCCGTGCTTTGATATGATTCAAATGAATTTGGATTCAGAGAAATAAGGAATTCAATTCAGTTTTTCTGGAAATGGAAATTAGAACTCGAATTAGACAAACATTGTAATTTAAAAGTAAACCTCCTTTCCTAGATTGGAAAAAAGGAAAAAGAAAGATTGACATTTTAAAGAATAATATGTTTTAAAAAAAAAGTATGCGTTAATTTCTTTCAGATTTTTCTTGTTCAGTTAGTTTATAAAATGCAATAATTTTAACTCCTACTTTTCGATTAATTAACAAATGGTTGAAATACAAAAGTCAAACAAACAACCAAATCTACGAAACGTTGAAGTAAAATTAATGTATAAAAGTGCTGTGTAGAACTTCGATCGTGTTAAGAAAGTTGATTTAATAAATAATGTATTTCCTTCCATGAGAGAAAGAGAGAGAGAGAGAGAGAGAGAGAAAAGTAATGTAATTAGAGTAGAACAATTATCTAATTGCCGCCTTCGAGCAAATTACTACAATGCTCCAACCCCACATTTGAATTTGCTTCTGTAACAAAATGAACATATCGGTTGCAGTTCGTATTAAAGATCTATACAATTGTTACATTTTATCAAACCAACTTCTATAGAATAGATTATTATTGTAGAATATCTGACTTTGATATTAGTCGCTGTGGATCTTTTTTTTATCTTTGTATATTTGTATGCTTAAAACCCAGATCCAGATAATTGTCATCTTTCTCTTTGTCCTGTTTGTTCTATTTCTCAAAATGTAATCGATCTGTGAATGAAAGAGAAACAAAATATAGTTGGATGCCAACTTTCGAATAACAGCATGATAAAACTTTAGAGAAAAAAAGGGAGGAAGCGAAGAAATAAAAAAAGAAGGTACATAGTTATTCTTTGATAAATTCGAAATTGATAAATAAGAAGCGGATTTGGAGCTGCTTTAAGAAAACTAAGAAGAAAATTCAAAGATCAACTGATGGTGAAAAAGAATGTAGTAATGGAAGCGAATGTGGGGGTGAAAAACGAATACTTTTAATATGTTTTAACTGTTTATATATTGATCCAAAACGTACTAAAATCAGTAAATTTCTTAAAAGACCAAGCTGTGTTTCTAAAACTTCTAAACCTGAGATTAACCGTAGCTAAGGAAGTGATCTTTAATTAAAAGAGAATATAAAGAAAAGAAGAGAAAATTAGTGGAATATTTCTGTATTTTAGTGAAGTGTTCTTGGTTGTCTTGGTAATCCTTTGTTTAATACTTGCTGTAATAATGGAATTTGAGCGAGGGAGGATGCGTTTGATAAACCTAATGCACGAGGTTAGTTGTTCAAACAAAACGCAGACATTTTATTCTTTGCTTGTCGCTGACAACAATGTATTGTCCCCGAAGGCCCTATTGACACAAGTCCCTTCCGACCCGTTCTTTCACTTTGCTGTATCGATTGCTTTAATCCCGCTTCTAGAGAGTCAAGAAGTAAACAAAAGTTCTATCTTCATTTGCAACCACTTAACACCGACGAGACGCTGATTTAGATGGCAGCGCCACCGCGCGCCCATTAGCGCCAGCGTCGTCACTAATTCATCTCCTCGGATTATCTTGCTTTTAGCAATGAAAAGCTCCCTTCCCCCCTTTTTTTTATGTTGACACTCCCACGCCAAGGACAATAAGAGACCTTTGTCTAAAACTAGGCGATAATTTTATTATTTCTAATGCAATTGCACTGCTCTGATTCATTAATGGATTTAGTAAAACTTTTATTTTTTCCTTCGCATCAAATCCTTCGTCTGATCAACCAGCGAAGTTTAACGAGAAAATTTTCAATAAAAAACTAAAAACAAAACAAAACAGAATTATGGAAAAGAATCAATTTTTAACAATCAAAGAATTTTCAATTGGTCATATTTTTTTATCAACATTAACATTCCATCATCAAACAGTTTTAGAAAGTATTATAACAAGTGCTATAAAATATAATTCGGTTTCCAGTTCATAAACATCTTAGATTCTGTTTCTCTTTCTTCATTGCAGTATAATATTTTATTTATTCATCAACAGAAATCATAAGACATTGAGTTATTCGTAATACTTGAAGTAGAGAAATCACAAATAATTGTTTTTCCATTTGGCTTTCTCTTTAGGAGACACGATCACAATTAGGTTTTACAAAAAATAACTCTTTACTTTCTCGCGCTTCTTAATTCAAGAGATTATCAAGAGATTAAGTAAATATAGAATTGTTTGATAGAAACCATTTAAAGATCAAGGGAGGATCTCAAAATGTTTGCTAGCTTTCCTGAAAATTTGCTTTTTGAAGTTTTTATTACTGTTAGATATTTTAGTAATGAAATAATCCTTCCCTGTTTCACAAATTAAACAAACAAATTATTTTATGTTTTCATTTTCTGATTGTTGTTGATATCCCTCCATTAACATTCGATGTATTCTTAAGAAAATACCCAGCAGTTGTTGCCTTCACTTAGGTTTACGTAAAAAGAGTTTTTCGTGTAACTGAATTAACTAAATTCAAAAAAGGAAATATTTAATGGAAGCATCCTCTTTTTTCATTCTAACACCTGATTTGACTGAAGTTTCTTTTAAAACGTATAAAAAGTCATCAGTTAAATAAATACTACTACTAATAATAATATTTTCCTTAGAAATATTGACCACATTATCCAAAGTTAGCATCGGAAGCGCAGTGGTGCCTCAAAAGAAAAATGAACAATAAAAAACCCACTAATGAAAAATAAGTGAGAAAATTCTTATTTTTCTTTAGTGGGTTTCTTTTGAAGCACCACTGCGGTTCCAATGATCATTCATATTAGCCTCATTACGGAGACCTTGTTGTTTTACTAGTGACTGCTCCTGGCTGATGATCGCCAAAGAGCGTGAAACAGCTGTTCTAGAATGTCACTAGGTAAAGAATTTGGTCTCATCCATTGTTGTTTATACAAAGTTAACTTGTAAAGTTAAAAAGTTGTTTAAACCATAACTCAATTGACTGGAGATGAGCTGCTTCAGACAGACACACGGACAGATACTATGGACAAGAAGCGACCAACCGCAAATAACGTACGCTTCTTATGAGATATCAATGTTTTCTTAATTTTTTCCTTGTGAAATTTTGCATCCTCTTGATTTTAATTTGCTAATTAAATCGTAGTTTTATCTAAAGATGACTTGGCAAACATTGAACATTGGCGGTTTTTGCTGTTTATGGGGTGTCGACGTAGTTAAAGCTGCCATTTCTATCCAGACATGGTGGTTATACAGATGAAAACGACAAAAGTTACCGGTTCTGTAACAATCATAAAATCTTCAATTGCTATCCATTCGGTTCTTTTCCTTTGTTGTATTCTCTAGGCAGACATGCTGAGCTTTCCTTCCATAAAACAGTAAAAAAATAATTTATTCTTTTTGCCTTATTCTTACGGTTTGTAGAAGCAACATAAAAGAAGGTTTATGTAGTAATAAAGTGATTGTAGAGTCTTCGAGTAATGACAAAGAGTCTGTAGAGAAATAGAAGAAGGGATTCAAAGGAATCTTTAGGAATCAACTTTATGATAAACCTTTGTCGATTGGAGATTTCTTGAAGTAGTTGCTAACTATAACAGAAACATTTAGTTATCAGAAAAACAGTTATACAACCCAATATTGTAAGTTATATTGGAAATCTAACTAATTGGAAAAGTTAGTAGATAAATGTTAAACATTAGAAAGATATGATTTCTATAGAGCTAATATGAAATTCGTTTTTATCAGTTCATTTACTAATCATCAATTTGAGTTGCTGGAAATACAATTTCTTTCTTTTCTATCAACTATTTTAATCTTTTTCCTTTACTCCTTATCCTTTTGGTTATTACTTAAGGTGCTAAGTCAGGAATACAAAAATCGATTTGGATCTAGCGCTAGAATGTCAACAAACTGCAGAATTTAAAGTCAACAATTTAGTTCCCCAGTTTCGTTAATAACTTATTTGCATTGAAAAATGATCCTGAAAGATCCACAATATTAACCCCTTGTCCTCTCACTGAAAGGCACTAAGGAAATTAATCACAAAGAGGCACATTTTTATTTTATTGTTGTTTATCCCGGCGGGCCATTCGCGGGATCGCATTTGCTTTGGGTAGAGCTTTCGCGCGGCGAGCCAAACATCAACGCGTAGATTCTGCTGATGATTCCCCAATAAGGATGAAACAATTGTACAGAATTCTCGTTGATGTTGGCTCTATGGGCGAAGGCATATTTATTGTCCGGTTGGCGACTTCTCTCCGAAAAAAGAATAATTAAAATAAAGATGAAAAACATTAATGGTTCATCGAAAGCTGATTTAGGGTCAGTCAACCTTGACTTTCAACTTGGAAGAGTGATACATTAATTTTCACCAACACCGAATTAGTCTTAAGAGTCTTTCTATATGAACCCCACCCATCTCTTATCTCATACTTTGATTCTGATTTTTTCTTTAAAAAGCTAATTTGTTATTCTTTTTTTTGCCATTTTACTAAGTTGTGTTAATTACTTTACTGATTTTAAGTGAAAGATTAAAATATCCAGTTTTTTAAATAATACGTCTAACTTTGTTATTACATCATCCTAATGTTGTTTATGTTAAAAGATTATCCATAATGTTTATTCTGTGTCAGCTCTTTGCAGATCCCTGAAGGGTCAAACTAAAAGAAAAGTGACCAACTTTAATTGAATCATTAAACAACAAGTGGTAAAAAAAAATGCCGAAAGAGGAGAACCCGAAGACTATTTACATTATTTTACTAATTTTTTTGTACTCACATGCAAACTAGCTACTACGCCCCCACAATTACGTCACCTTAGTTTCCCGAGCTATGACATGAATTAAAACGAACTTACTTTCACATAACGATCTAGGTACTGCATTGCAATCATCTTATACTTGCATAACTGACGTAAATTACGCATTTATAACTAAACTAAACATTGTACAGTAGTAAATAAACAAGAAATAAAAGTACATACGGACATAAATAATTTTACTAAATTTTACTAAAGTAACGAAGTTATTGGACGTAAGTCCGAAGCAAGCGGACGGAAGCCCGAGGCATGGTGTCAATTGAAAATGAAGCGACATAGTTCGCATTATGACTATAATCTTACATTTATAACTAATGAACAGAAAATAATGACAAAAAAAAAACAACATTTTAGAATGCACTTTTTAAGTGGAACTACTTCAATTAAGCCAACTTTGGAGATAAAAGAATTTGTCCTACAAAACTTGACTCTTTATTTGAAGGTTTAGGTTCTTATAAAAAAGATCTCTAATGGTTTACATCTGACGAAATAGGAGCTGCCAATAACTTATTGGGATTCAATTCGAAACAATCAAAACAAAAGCTTTTCTGCTTCCCTGTAATACAAACTTCTTTTCTCATCGTATGATCTTTGGACTATGATCTTGATTTCTAATTTTCGAGAGCCTCTAAAAGGCTTTTTCTTTTAGTTACGTTCTTACATTGTAATTTCAAATTAGAAAAGAAATCTTTAAATTTTAAAGAGACATACTAACTTGGTTTAATAATAATAGTAATAAATTGTTATATGGAATCTTGAATCTGATATTTTCTAATGCTATCACTGGACTTAAGATAAAATATTCTGAATCAATGATCTTTTGTATATTAAAGGACGTACTGAAAAACTTAATTTCTTAATTTCTTGTATGTCACTGAACAACTTTTTTTTTTTTTTTTTGTTTTGTTTTTTTATCTGCTTTTCTTGCGATCTTATTACGACGATATTCGAAAGTTCGTACGCTAACTACATTTATTTTTATAACAACAAATTTAACGCAATAAAAGACACTCACTTACATAAATAAAGAGATCAGTGAATCTTTATTTTTATGTGCCTGTGTGTCTTTTATTGTGATGTTTATATTTATTTTTATTACTTTATTTAACCGTAAAAGAATATAAATCATCGTTCATTCATCATATATATTAAGTTAAATTACTCCCACTACAGGCCTATGTAGGCTCTTGGGTGTAAGCCTCCTGATCAACAGGACTATCTTGTAAGTTGAGATCGAGTGGTCAGTCCGAGGCCGGTTCGTCTTAACCCCCGAGAAAGGCCCCTTTTTTCAGATGACTGGATGGACCCTACGATCCGTTGGAATTTCAACGTTGATTGAGCGTTGGTCCTTCAGGCCAGAGTCATTTGGCAACCGAGCCCACCTTGAGATCTATCTAACATCGCTTTTATTTGTTCCTAAGCCCGAATAAGCCATAAGCAAAATTTACGTTTATTTATAAAATAAAAAAAGACACGTAAAAGTCTATTTTATTGAAACTGTTTCCCTGCTAATTTAATGTAGTGTCTGTAAATGTTTTTCCGACCAGATAATGTAATACTTTAAGATTAACCAAAGAAGCGGTTTCATGAGTTTTTTATTGCCTCTAAGTAAGAATTAAATGTCTGTTTTATAATTGAAATAAACGAGTACACGGTTGAAACAACACTAATAAAAAAAGAATCTGTTCTCTGTAGGAGTGAGTGTTTCTCTGTGACAAAATTCCCATCAATTAAGCTATTTATATTTCAATAATAAACTTCACCAACGGCGCAACGCCACTTTTACGACATCGTTTACGACAGTCCAGCGCACATCATATCCGGTCTTATCGTCATCACGGAAATTACGGTAGGGCTACACGAGTTTTACGGTATTTGCGGTTTTGTGGAGGTGGTTTATTCAACAGAGCATTGCCGTAATATCTTAATTCTTGGTAATGTAACCGTAATTACAGAAGATTCTTCGTTTCGCTAAATAAAACATTGAAATTCGTCTGCTTAAAAAATTTACAAAGAAAAAGCTTACTTAGACATTAACAAAACGAAAAAAAAGAAAGGGGAAATAAATGTTAAATTTCCCAGTTAAATATTTACAATTTCTGTTGCAACAAATTATTTTGTGTGTGTGTCTAATTTGCATAAAAGATTCCTGATGTTTCATGCTAGTTAAGCTTCATTAGCTTTGAATAACTCACAAATAACGGCTGAAAAACCTGAAACTTGAAGAATTTGTTAAACAATAAAAACCGATTCTTACAAAAAGGGAATTAGTCGAAATTGATGTGATTACATCTATTCGGATGGTTCCTATCTTTTTAACCTCATAGCAATAGTTTAATTTTATCGAACCATATTAATCTAGTCAGTAATAAATACATTTAATCCGAACTCGTAGAATTTTAATGAATGATGAAAAATGATTATCTACAGGATCCAACAGGCGACAATGAAAATAAAATTTAAGCTTTTTTTTTTAATCAATTATTTTATATAAATAAAACGTAAATATTACTGAACCCATTGGGAAACCTAAATATTTCTATCAATCTCTTATCTATTTTCGGTACTGAGATTTTCTTTTCAATTACATTGTTTTCCTTAAAACAGATGGTAAATTATTCTTAAAGAATATATTTTTCTTATCATTGTATTAAAAAGAACTCCAAGACCGAACCCCATTACTTAAAGAAGAAAAAAAAACGTAACCCACAGAAGGAAAAAAATAAAGAAAGAGAAGACTAGAGAAGCGACTCTCCAAGATCTCACCTTTTATCATCATTTATAAGAATGGACTCATCCACATTTCAAGAACTGAAAATGAAAGTCTTCTGTAAACAAAATAATCGATTCGAACAATTAAGAAGCATAAAAGCAAAGAAATGTAGGTTGATTTTTGAAAAAAAATATCATTAATGTTTCCTTCATCCCTGCCCCTCAGCCTCATGAGAAATTCTTCAACAAACTCTTTGAGGCACCACTTTTGTTAATAATTGCCTATTTTCTTTTAACACTACGAAACTTATATTTTTATTCCAGTTCTTCTCAATCTTTTTCGTTTCACGGCGAACTTTACATTTGAAGAAATCTCGCGGTGATAACAGAACTTTTTCATTATTGCTACAATTGAATCCTTTGAAAAATATTTAAGGTTTATAAATGAATATAATAGTCAGTTTGAAACATTTATAAAGTCCTTGACTATTTTTAAAGATGATATTAAGGATGAAAAGTGAAAGGATATTTTATTATCCTTCGTTGTTAGAATGGGACAGAAAGTAATTTAGATTTAGGATTGTCGAGAATATCTAGAATTTAGTGGAGATTAAACAGCAATTCTCTAAATGTGATGATTCACTCTCAGAATGATGCTCTATTCTATTCACTGGTACAACTTAAAATATTTATATTAGTCTCTACCCCTCCCACCCCGCAAAAATGACCCCCACCCCCGAATTTCTTTGTTAAAACTACTAGGTTGATTTCTTTATAATTTGACGCAATATTTATTCATGGAACAAGTTAAAATATGAGCACGATTCTGTTTCCTCACACCACCTACACAATTCCCGAATTGACCCCTAATTGTTAATCGCCACTACGCCATTTTAGCTGTGAGTTTTTCTAGTGCTAATTAATTTTGAAATTAGCAAAAGAAAAGGGAGAATAATCCAGCGTTAAAAGAGGCAGACAAATTTTTAGAAAAGACTATTGGGAAATATCTTTAAATAATAATAATAATGAATCAATAATCAATTATTGATACATTTTACGAGATTAATGCCAATATCGAAACAGAGATAATTTAATATAACAAACTATAATTATATATGAGATGGCAAATTTCCAATTTCGTGTCGAGACCTATACACAATTTAAAAAAAGGATATTTTATTTAATCTGTGCATAATATTTTTATTCCAAGAAGATGATCCAGATCGATTTAGACAATTTTGATTTGTCAAAATTTTGATTTTTGTGATTTTAAAGGATAAAATTGTTTGATTTGACATCTTTAAGCTCAGTGGTCGTAAACATAATCACTGAAAATGTTAGTTTGTTGGGATTACAAAAAGATATTAATCCACAAGGGACTTGTATTTCAATGGGATGGAAAAAAATCGGACTTTAAAATTAAACGACAATGTTATTAGGAATAACTTAATATTTTAAGAAGATTAGTTAGTTTAATGTGTTTTCAAATATATTGGTGTATTTTTGAACAGTCAAGCAATTGTAGTTTTTTTAACCTACTTTCATAGAAACGTGAGGCTTATCAAATTACTCAGTCTGTGTGTGTGTTTGGATGGATCGTATTAAAATTTCCTTTGTGTATCTAAGTACAAGAGAAAATCGAACCTTTATTTGGGGATTTTTTTCTGTGTGAAGATGACATAAGAGAAACATCCAAATCACAGCGGATATTAGTTCCTTTAACAAATCCACGAATTACGCGTCTTTGATACAATTAAAATTAATTGAAGTTAAGAAGCTTAAGAAAGTTATGAGGATTGAAGTTCTATTGTTTGTATTCAATAGATTTTACAATTTAATAAAAACGTAAGCTTTTGTCTTTTGTTACATCAGTTTTCTTTAAAGACAACATTTGAAGGAATGTAGGCTTGGAGTTCTTTGTAGAACGGCTTGTTATAATGTTGAGGAAGAATAAACGATAATGAATTTTTCAGAATGTCACAGAGGAAGCAAGTGCTTTTAAGCGAGGTAATAGTTTTACGCTCTTCCATATGAGGAAAGTAAAGTTTACTGCCAGTAATCAAAAATTGGAAAATTATATATGGTAAATTGGCAGAAAGATTATATAATATCAACTTATATATATTATGTAATATATAAAATCCTGAAAAGCGGACAATTTTGTATGTGTTGCTTTTGGTCATTACTGTATAAGTAAGCTTATTCGAAACTAATAAATTTTAAAATGTGTATTCATTGACAACACACATAAATTCTCATACAATTGAATCCAGATTGTGATTCCTTAAATAATCCAAAGTGCAGTCTTAACATATTGAAAACAAAGAGTTCTCTTGTATTTAGCTTTTTTTTTTTCCTTTGCTGCTTTATTTTTCTTAGATCTATACATCCTTTTGTTGTGTTTTTGGAGGCCTACTGCTGTTGTAGCCTCTTTTCAATTAATCTGTGTCAATCTCTTTCTTTATCGATTCCCCAGTTCTTTGTTTGACGAACAACGTGATTATAAAAGGGACAAAGACAGCATCGCCACCAGCCCACGCCTAATTGTCTTCACCGGAACTCATTCACTAACGCCGGATGAATACGGTTTTTGGCGACACACTAACAGTATCCATTGCGGAAGAAGATATCCATTTGCGCGTAATTTCTCCTTTGACTCACCAAACGTATGCCAGAAACGCCCCCGCACAAAAGAAACATTACAAAAAAAAAGTGATAAAAATTGTACAGGAATTTATTCATTATTTATGGAATGTTATCCACGTGACAATAAATGTTGCGAAAATAGCTTTATAAAAATGAGAAAACTGCTCCACAGTTTTACAAAAGCAAATACAAAATCTCCAATACCTTATCAAGGGGAATTTCTTGCTTAGTACTCATCAGCCAAGAGTATCGTAAAATCAAACAAATCAGACCTTAACGATTTTAACCATTCAGTCATTTAAATTTATAGTATTATACAGTCAGTATTTATAGCTTTTAGCTAAAAATATTTTCAACAAGTCTGAGAAATCTCCAAATGTAACTGAATACTAAGTAATCAATAGTTCAAAATTTGTAACAATCAACAACGTGTCGAATCTCTTTAAGTTGTTGATATAGTTCTCAATGAACTGCAAATCACGTGATATTGCTTGCAATTACATGAAAATTGAATTACATTTATTCGGATCAACAAAACTGGCAGTTTCTTTTAAAAATTTCAAGATTCTAAAAGGTCAAAAACCTGTAATTAATTTTGATAATTACCGTAAATTTCGGCAGATAAGACGATAGTTGAATCATTAAAAAAGGCCCCCAAAATCCGGGGTCGTCTTATACGACAGATACAAAAAAAAATAAGATTGAAATTTATATAAACTAGTCGGCTACCAGTCGCTTCGCTCCGGAAGCCTCCGCATATGTAACGGAAAACAGATTTTTATTTATGAAAAAAACACACACACAAACAAATTACATCAAGTAAACTAAAACTAAAATTTTTTAAAAGTTTTTTTTTAAAATTAATTTCTGATGTTTATATACTGTCAATCCACAACTGCTTTTAGAACCAGCGTGTGAATCATATATCTGATATATTTTTATTTTTTATGGAGATTAAAATGTAGTCCTCGTGGTGTAATGGCTAAGACGTCTAACTTCGGAGCAGATGGTTGCATGTTCGATTACGGTATTGAATTTGTAGAAATTATTTCTATTTTTACAAATTACAACAATTGCACCAGACAGACAAAGAAATAAAAGCTTTTAGTAATATAGATATACTTTTCAGTGGTTTTTGAGTTACAAAGATCATTGGTTTTTAAGTTACAAATAGTGATTTTTCAGTATTCTATCTTATAGAAATAGTGCTTCTTTCTTTCTTGAATCTCTTTCCTGAATTACAACCATTACCCGTGTGCAAATTGATTGATATAGATATTTGAAGAAGAGATATGTTGAGATGGATGTTTGTTAATATAGATGATGAATGAAGATCGTAGCTTGTATACGAAATTCTTGGAAATGATTTGATTGTGACTATTCTTTCGAGTGAAAATAACCAAATTCTGACGACTGTGACTCAAAGCCATAAAGTTGTGCGTGAGTGAAGACAACGTTCTCCAAATAGATGGCAATTTTTTTAGAGTCTGTCCTTGAGCTTTATTGATCAATATCGTGTAAGAAGGCCTGATCGGAAATTGCTTTCTTGTGAAAGTGAATAGAAGTAGATTATCGTTTGGTTTTATAAACATCCTATGGATGAAAATAAAATATCCTTTGTCAGTTCCTGTTATAATTTCGGCTTCTATGAGATCATTATCGAATGAACGGCATTTAATTTGAGTTCCGTAGCAGTGTCCAAACTTGGGATTGATTTTTTGCAACAACATTATTGGAGATCCAATCTTCAATGACAAACGATGTTGAGGAATACCGCTGAGATTCAATGAGTTCAGATATTCAGGCAGATAGAGGTTATCAGAAGTATCAATCTTATTCTCACTTAAATACTCTCTAGTCTCACCTTGTATTCTTTGACTTATCACTCGATTGATGTTATCGAAAATCTCGTTCTTTGGTAAGTTCTTAACTTTGACGTGATGCCAGGTAATTGAGTTACAAATAGTGTTTTTCAGTATACTATCTCATAAAAAGGGTGCTTCTTTCTGTCTTGACTCTGTTTTCTTTACTCCAACATCTGCCGTGTACACGCGCTTATTTTTCAATATCACATAGAATTTGGTTAAGGAAGAATACTTAAAATATTGTAACATTTCGGCAACTATAGTTCTAATTGTCAGTTTCGAATTACAAATAAACTGACGGATGGGAAATAAATAAACAATCTTGAGATTCAAAAAAAAAGGCTGAATATTCCTTATTGATGGGGGAAGGGGAAGGAGAGATAAGTCAAAAAGCAATAAAAAGAGAGTTGTAATCCCCATGGCCTAATGAATAAGACGTCTGACTTCGGATCAGAAGGTTGCAGGTTCGATTCCTGTCGCGGATGTTTCATAGTAAACATTATTTCTATTTTCCATTCTCACAGAAAATTGCTACGGACATATAGACAGACAGACAGACAGAGAAATAAAAGATTTTAGTAATATACTGTAGCTTGTTACTTTTCAGTGGTTACTGAGTTACAATAGTGTTTTTTCAGTATTCTAGCTAATAAAAGTACTGCTTCTTTCATTTTTGACATTTTTTTTTTCATTTTTATAGTAATTGCCACTTTTCAGTGACGTTTGAGTTACAAATATTGATGGTTTTTGAGCTGCAAATTGTGATTTTTTTCGGTATTCCACCTCAAAAAAAAGAGTGCTTCTTTCTTTCTTGACTGTTTTCTTTACTCCAACATCTGCCGTGTACACGCACATATTTTTCAATATCACATAGAATTTGGTTAAGTAAGAATATTTAAAATATTGCAACGTTTGGGCAATTATAGTTCTAATTGTCAGTTTCGAATTACAAATAAACTGACGGATGGGAAATTAATAAACAATCTTGAGATTCAAAAAACAGATTGAATACATTCTTCATTGATGGGGGAAAGGAAAGGAGATATAAGTCCAAAAACAATATGAAGAGAGTTGTAGTTCCCATGGCCTAATGGATAAGATGTCTGACTTCGGATCAGAAGGTTGCAGGTTCGATTCCTGTCGCGGATGCTTTATTAAAAAAATTATTTCTATTTTCCATTCTGACAGAAAATTGCGCCGGACAGACAGACAGACAGAAAAATAAAAGATTTTAGTAATATAAATTATAATCATTATAATATAAAACACAACACTCACTTCAAATCAATGTATTTAAAAGCACGTGCTTCTATGTGTTTCTACGTCACTATTCACACGATTCACAGGTTCCTTTTTCCTTTCCATTCCTGACCTGTGACGCGTTCTGCTCATGCGCAGTAGCGTTTACTGGCCGGTATGCCTACTGGAAAGCGACTTGAAAGGAATAGCTGGGCTTTGCTAGCGTGGGATTCTGCATACGCTATACAGTATTATTATCAAAATGATGATCGCTGATTTAAACTGAATTCATAGGCCGTTGATAGTTTGGGGGTCGTCTTTTAGGGAAGATATATGCTTAAACTATAAAAATTTGACCAAAATTTACACCTCGTCTTATCTGAAGGTCGTCTTATCTGCCGAAATATACGGTAAAATTAAATTCAATTTTTGGATAATAAGCCGTTTTAACATTTGGATTTTTTTTCTTTATTTCGATTCAAAAGCATGGATTTGTAGGCGTATCATTAAAACGCATCACAAATGACGAGATAATAATCTAAAACCAATAAAAACTAAAATAAAAACATTTGTCTGAAGCTGCTGAGTAAAAGGTTTCGTCGGAAGATGGCGTTGTGTGCTAAAGGTACTGCTAGCGTTTTCTACACTCTTTTTACACTAGCGTTTCTTCTATGTTAGCGAAAATAAACTGAGTTCTGTTTATAAGAACAGCTACATAGAAGCACGATTTGAAATGTATCTATGGAAATATAAAATTGCTTTATTTAAGATTTCTTTAGCTAAAAGAAATTAAAACTCTTCCGAATGAACTAAAGTTAACTGTTATTGTTACAAATTGAAGAATTTCTAGTTTTATCCTCTGCTGCAAAATTCTGTGAAGTAGATAACGGATGTAGAATTGCCTTGTAGCTCTACTGTTATTTCTTTTTAATTTTTGACAGATACCCATGCGATTTGTTTTTAATCACAAATTTTGGTAAAAATTTAACAAATGAAATCATTTCCTTTGAGTTCCACTTCGTTCAAATCCTTTAAATAACAACGTGAAATCGTATAATAATACGATAGGAAACATCTAAAAGGTGGGAAACCTCTTTTGATTTAAAAATCTAATTTAATATAATCCAGAATTACATGTTTCGAATGTTATTTTACATCCATTTTCAAATCTGAAAATTCATTTAGATTTAAAAATGGATATAAATAACATCCAAAACATGTAATTCTGGATTGTATTAAATTAGATACTTTTTTAACTCATTTTTTGAATTATTTTTGAATTAATTAGGTTTTTATTTAAAATCTGATTTTATAAGAAAACTTCATTTTTAGATCAATGTCTTAGATCAATAGCATTTTGTGTGAAGTGAATTATAAGATTAACATTATTTAAGAACTGAAGCAAGATTAGAATTTCAATAATAACGATCTCTTTTTTTCTTCTTCTCTGCGAGAGAGATAATCCTGTTGTAAAAAAGGCTGGAATCTGTGTTCGACACAAAACATTCCTTATCTCATCCTTTCTCGATCCTCAGAGATTACAGCTCTTGGCTGATGGAAAG
The DNA here is from genome assembly GCA_023159025.1 of Thereuonema tuberculata. Classification (NCBI taxonomy): domain Eukaryota; kingdom Metazoa; phylum Arthropoda; class Chilopoda; order Scutigeromorpha; family Scutigeridae; genus Thereuonema; species Thereuonema tuberculata. Next base: position 64,116,664 of record JAFIDM010000004.1, read on the forward strand.
GGATGAGAATTAAAAGCCCAAGGAAGGAAAGGAGCATAGATTAAGGAAATTGGGGTGGGGAGAAATTGCCATCGGAAAAAACAGGGGAAACATTAGGGAACTGTGGAAGGGCCTGAATCGCAGAGTCAGACATCAGACCCGTGAAAATCAATGTCAGAGAGGGAAGAACTCAATTCCCCTCTTGCTTCGTAATTACCCCAATGTTTCATTGATCCTTTACCCTCTGTCGTTTTCCCTTTTAACCCCATCGCTCTTTCGCTTAAACATAGTATTAGCAAATTTCCCATCACCTACTTATCTCTTTCACTCGCACTCATTCTTTTTATGGAGACAGTTTTCTTTATGCAAATTGCAAGAAAGCAGAAAAAGGAAAAACGACGAGCAAAATAGAATTTGCCATAAAGCAAACTATTTAAATAAACGCTATTAATGTTCTGTTAATTTGTAGGCAGTTGTGTATTATCAGTAGATTTTAGATTCTAAATCAGTCACGTTTCTCAACTGTAGAATTGTTTATCCTAATTTCTTCATATGTCTTTAGGAAAAATATTTCTCATTCCTTTATTAATCATTAGTTCTTTACTTTGTAGCCCTTGTAGTTTCCTTTTCACAACCCTTAACTGATTAGTTAATAATTTCCATTGTTTATCGTACTTATTGTTTTATAACCTTGAAATGTTGGAGTAAAAGTAACTGGAAAAATAAAAAGCATTCTTTAATAAATGAAAGCCATTTTCATTGTCATTTCTGAATAAATTCGTGAGATGACATTTAACTTCCCTGTTTAAAGCTCATGTTTTGTTCTAGCTGATGATCGTCAATGATAAGGAAGTAGCTGTTCTACGAAGCCACGTATAAATTCATCATTTCATTATTTTCACTAATTGTTTTCTGTAGCACATTTCTCTGTACCATTGTGTGGTTGCTAATACTAATAATAATAATAATAATATGGCATATGAATTCATAGATCGGTTTTTCTTTCTGATAAGTCCCTATTAGATCATAAGAATTTAAATTTGTAATGTTCATTGTTGTCTAATATTAGAGAAAACATTCGTTAATGTCATTGTTGGACACAATCAGAACTGTTCATTGAATTTGAGACGAAATAACAGAACTTTTAATGTTGAAGAATTCATTGTGTGTTACGAATAAATCTGAAAAAATAGTACTTTATTGTATTTTTATTCCGTAATTTAATATTTCCTTTCCACGATGCATATTGAGAAAAACTAGAAAAGCTCGTCTTTCATGCTAATGTGGAAGAATTGAGGAGCTAATGGGACAACACTTCTATTTTTATTTCAGAAAAGAAAAAATAATTATAAATGTATAACGTATTACTAGGCTGACAGAAGTTGTGTTTTATTTTGAGTGTTTCTATACAGAAATTGTTCAACCTAATCCTTTGACATGAGTGGCAATTGCCAATAACAGTATCGAAGAGGAGATAGTACAACTGTTTCCGAACAGAAAAAGAGCAAAAAAAGAAAAAAAACAACTCTCACTGAAAAACTCTCACAGCACGAAACCAGGAAGTAATTAGAGGCTCTGGGGACTTTCCGGAATCAGCACGGGAAATCGGGTAAGAGTAGGCCTTGTCTGCGCCCAGAACAATTGTCTCATCCGGAATACACAGTTCAATTGACCGTTTAAAGCTATTCTGCCTTCCAAGGGTTTTTTCTGGTAACTGACGAATTGGATATGTTATTGTTTCATGTTTTTATAGATAGTTTTACAATCTATAAAATGAAAACATAACATTCCTGAATTCCATCCCATAAGATCGTGTGTCTTAGCCTGAGATAACCAGAAACATTTTATAGCCCATCTGAAATCTTAAAACAAATCCATTTTCTTATTGGAATGTTGACGTAATAAGGAGTAAGGAGTAATTCTTGCAGTTATGCCTTTGTTGTTTATTGGGAACCATTTCAAGTTTCGTCACATTAAATATCTGAAATATTTTTCAAATTAATAGAATAATTTAAGTGGTTTCTTATGGTGATAAAAGAAGACCTACAAACATGTAGTTTTCAACCGAAACAGTTAAGTTTCTCAATTGTGACATGTTCTTACAAGTTAGAAGCGTTGAGAATGAAGAAAATAAATGATATTACAAGCAAAGGAATTGAAAACTCTTAAGGACTGCATGACAACAAAGAATCAGCGAAAATATAATTTGAAGTTTTGAATTTTTTTAACTATTGAAGTCTTTATATAACAAAATTCACATTCAGAAATTAAGAGAAGTATGGAAAGGTGTATCCTGAGTCTTTTAGTTTTGAAATTCTGACAATTTTTAGGAATAATTCTTCTATTCTTTATTGATAAGCGATCGGCGATCCAGGAATTCCATGTGAACAGATCGATCCCTCTCAAATTTTGAAAAAATATTTTTATAAACACTCTTTTGCTAGTTGAGACATTTACCAACATTTGTCGTGAAGTTGCATTGAGAGATGTTGCAAACGACTGAAAGGATAGAAAGGATAGAAATATTTTGTTCCAACATTCAGGCCATGAATCCAACCAATGAGAGTGAAAGATCGAAACTTATCACTGGGGACATGATTCATATTATGCTGCTTTTGCTCCGCTGATAGTTCTCAAACTATGTGCGCTGAAAACTATTTTAAATTCCTTAAAATACTTGCCAAAAATAACATAATCATTTGAAAGTGAACAATTTTTACATAGAAATATATTGAATCAGAATACGCATTTTGAAGAAAGATTTTGAAACGATATTGAGTGATAATACATGAATCAACTCTGTGAATCAATAGCGAAAATCTTCTTAAAGTTTGGAATTTGATAATTTTGTAATTGTTCTTCCTTCAACTGAAGACATAGGATTGAACTTGGAGAATACGCATGACATCCTGACTGATGTGTTCCAATGCTTCACTCGAATTGGTTGTTGGGACCAATCCAGGTCCGCCCGACAGAAAGACCGAACAGCACATCGCGTTCGACCAAACTGAACACATTAAGGTGTTTTGTCTCATCATGTTCCCTAGGCTTACGAGTTCGTTTTCCTACATGCTTGTTTACATTTTTGCCCTCAAGAACCTTCAATGCAAAGTTTCTTATTTTTAGATATATTTTCTTTCTTTCTCAAATATAATCAGAAATCCAATCTGTAAATGATTGTTCTCGTTCTTGAAATTTTAAATTCATTTTTGGTCATTGATTGAACTCTTTTCCTGTTCGTCTTTTCATCAACTGTTTTAATTTTTATCTTCTGCTTTAATTCATTATACTTGTTTGAATCAAAATATTTGACATACTAAAAAATCAACAAAGGAATCTGAAATTTTTGTATTCAAAAATTGCATATTCAAAATTATATATTCGTCTACCTAGGAAATAAGGGTTTTGAATTGATCAGATTTTGTGTTTCCTCTTCTCAGAGATCTTCTTGAGATTTGGATCGTTCTACACAAAAGATAATGTAGATTTTATATTGTCCAAATTAATATATTAGAGTTATGAAATTCCCAATGAAAATAGATGCAAAGTAGTGCGTTTCTTAATAACACAGATTAATCCTTGTTTGATACACAATGAATGTCTTACGATGCAATGTTAGTCTTAACAGAGATTCCTTTTTTTTTTTTGTCATGATTAAGAGTTAGTTATTTCTTTTCTAATAATTTTCTATTAATTCTTGTTCTTTGATTGATTAAAAATTAATCGGATTTAAGCAACTTAAGTAAAAGCAGTTTCCTCTTTTTAATAAAAAATAATTTGAAAGAAATTTAAGATAAGTACGCATTAAGTTTTATAAGGAACTTCTTTTACGATTATTAAAAGAAATCTATTTTCTTGTTTTATTTTTGTAGTCTATTTGAAAATATGGAGCGAATCACTTCGGAGAAGTATTTGCCCACTTCCACTGACGTCCTTCGAGCACGTGTCAGAACCAACGGAATCATTGAAACCCATTTCAAGATCAATGACATTATTTTCAGGTAACTTCTTTTTTTTTTTTAATTATTTTTATTTTCCTGTTAACTTTTATTTTAATGTTTATAATCATTAGAGTTGGTTGTTAAATTTACAGTAACTTATTTTAAATTTAGTATGTAAGTAAATTTAGTTAATACTTTCACTACTTATTACTATGTAAAGCTAAGGCTTGTCTCTGGCCCTAGCAGCGAGTGGACGAAAGCGGCTGATTAGTAAATAAATCTCAACTTTATGCAAAGCTTATTTACTGAACAAGAAAAAAAAAATCATTATTAATAATTTTTGATAAATATTTCCAGCTGTCGATTAGATATGTGTATTATTCTCTTTATTAAGCGCTTTTCCAAAGAAAATACGGCTCATAAAATCAACATGTTTATGTAAATCTCTGCTTTAAGAACTTTTGAAATTGTGAAGAAATTTTTTTTTTGAAACTTCCTTTCTGTAAAAGAACTATCTTTTATATTTTGAAAGTTCTTCGTGTAAAGGTAACAATAACTGAAAGAGAAAAACAGGCGTCAAATATTTATTTGCTACAAAGAATTGAATTGACCTGTAACAGAGGCATCGTCGCAAGCCATTTTGTTTGTTCGTGGTGTAACAAAAATCAATTACGGATTCTATCACTTTTCAGCAAATGGAATTTTAAAAATTGTTTGTTTTCATTCGATTAGTAAATAATTCATTTACTAATCGAATGAAAACAATCAATATTCAGCTTTTTCCTTTATATGTTTTCACTACGTTAAAAAAAAAACGATTTTGTTTGAAAGTAGGATTTAAGTGCTTTCAGGAACTTCCTGTAATAAAAAATGAAATTCTAATAAACGGAGAAAATTAAAGATATTGCGCATTGAGTCGCCTGTTATTCAATCTTCTAGGACCTTTTAAACATTAGATCTTCTTTGAAGTGTAACATTAATTTCACTGTATTTCAATGGAAACAGAATCTAATATCTCCACAATCAGATTCACTTGAAGGCTATTAACTTCGCAAACAGTTGTTTCTAGTGTTTATTGCTGAACGATAATAGATTTCAATTTTTCTTATATTCTTAGATATCGAATTCCTGTTATCATTGCTACGATATTCGCTGGATTCAAATCAATTAAAAATACACATACACAAGAAAATAAGTTGTGAATAAAAGAAAAAAAGTTAAATTATTCCATTTAAGTAACAATGGCCGATCATGGAGGTAAATCAGATGTAGGTTCGCTACATTTTTTGCCCAACGGGATGGAGATCGGAAGGATTGGTTGAAACCAAAACCCTTGAAAAGAAGCATTCTAGCAAAATTTCCCAACTACGTGAGATAGAATTCTTTCAAGTTTTCAGAACTACAAATAACTAACATAAATTTCTTTAATGTTGAATTAAAGCTTTAAGAGGGAAACAAAACAGAAAATGTAACTTTAAACTTGTTAATAATTGAAGCTTTTATGAGCTCATAAATGTAATTCATAACAGAAGAATTTGAAAAGATAGCAATTCATGGAGAAAAAGGTCTGTTAGCTTTAGGTCCAGTCCTGAAAAGTGATTCATGGTTGAACGTATTCATAAACTTAGTATACGAGGTTTATGTATATTAGACAATTAATTGTTAATTTACTTTTAAAATTTTATTAATGATTAAAAAAAAACCTCTAAGCATCTACAGAGGATAATCAATTAACGGCAGAAGCTCTATCAGATGATGAAATCAGTAAAAAACAAGTTTTGTGAGTCTACTAGTTAAAAAAAAAAATGACAAATGCATCAAAGAAAATATAATAATAATAATAATAATAATAATAATAAAGAAAAATCATCCAAAACGTATATCACAATTTATCTTGTAAATTCTCAAAGAACAAGTGTTCAAAGTATATAACAATATGTAATTGTTTATTTGGATTTAATGTGATCTATCTTATTTGTAAAGTAAATCAAATGCAAGGAAAAAAAAAACAAAGAATTTCTAACATTTGCTCATGTTAATACAAAATTATATTGTTGTATTAAGATTAAGAAAAAAAAATCAATTTAGAAATTTTCAAATGAAAATTTCAAGAAACTCCTTTTTTTAAAAAGTGATAAAGTTTTGAAACGATAAATAGTTGACGAGAGAAGGAGAGACCCAATACTGTCTCTTGCATAGTTTGCAACGTAATTTCTTCAAGGGAACTCATAAATACTCTTTAAAAGTGAAAATTACTTCAGTTATTTCCTCTTTTATTAATTTTTGACTGTATAATTAATGTTTGTAGCGAAAAAAAAAACAATTTTTCGTAGAAATGCAGAAAAAAAACTGAATTTTGTAGCAGTGGTCATTAGAATCAATTATTACTTTAAGTTATGCATTTATGCTAGTTTTATTATTAAGATTGACAGTATTAATAACAATAATAAAAGTTGTCTTTTTCTGAATCAACAGAAAAAAAATCTTAGAAATTTCCGTTCTTGAGACGATGGAAGAGGGAACAGATTGAAAAACAGTTTGAAGAAGAAAGAAAGAAAGAGAGCAGTAATGATTTTGTTCAAAGCTTATATCTCTTAGTGCGAGCAGCGATGAAGAAATACAGTCGTCGGATAAACAAAGCTTAAAAAAAAAAGAAAGAAAAGAAAAAATTGACTGAATAGTACTTTAGTAGGATTTATTGACGCAGAAATACTAGGGCTATTATTTTTATTTTGTTTTTGTTTTTTATCTTCATAAATTTTGGTGTATTGTTCGTTCTTTAGGGCTTTCATTTTTCTTTCTATTCTGTTCATGGAAAAAAAAAAGGTCGAAATCAGCGTCGTCGCAGTCTTTGTCTCTGTTGGGATCGTGGCGCCCCCCAACGAACATTCAACAAAACAATAAAAAGTCTTTCCTCGCTTTATGATGGCCGACGCTGCAGCAAACGACGCTCTCTGGACTTTCTTTTCTCCTTTTTTTCCCCCAACTCTTCTTATACGACCTTTACTTATTCTTTTTTTTTTATTTTTACGACTGTTGCAATTCGAGGCCATCCTCATCCATTCTACGTTGTTTACAATGATGAACTTAAAAATAGAAAGCACGGATTGCTTACTTATTCGTTTAACAGACTTGAAAATGGCATACAAAGCTCAGGCAAAGAGACATTTCACTGCTGTCAACCACTCATCCAAAAGACGCCATCTTGTTTAAAGATGTTAGGTATTTTTTATTTGCAAAGACTTTAACTGAATTAAATGCTAATGAACGTTTTATATGGTATTACTAACATCTTTTTTCTCTGAGTTTTTGCTAAAATATTGAACAACATCCATTAACTAAATTATTTATTTATGTACAGATGAAATTTTTAATATAAGAGAACTTAGTTCATCTCTCTTTTCATAGTAATTATTACTCAAAAGAATAATGAATGATTAGTAAATACAACAACAATTATGACAATTAATTACAGATGTAGTCATATAAAAATATTCCATTTCCTCAGTATTAAATAATATCTTAATGTAATAACAGAAGTGAATTAAAAAGATTACTAAAAAAAGAATCGAAGAAAAGCCTAATATCACCAAAGGAGTATTTTTTCTATCGTTTATCTGTGGACTATTGGAAGACGAATTACAATTAATGTCTTTAAAAAATATAAATATTAATTTTTAATTAAAAATTATGATAATTTTCTCCATAAGAAATAACTTCAATTTCAATTATAATTTTTAATTAAGAAAATGCAGTATTTTGACAATTAAAAATTGTTATGAGATTTTTGAAAGCTTTTATTTCGATCTGGCTGTGAAAATTTCAATCTAATTTGAATGAAGAATATAAAAAAAAAAAATCTTAAAGATGAAAATAATAATTCCTTTTTTGTTTTACGGTAAGTTTGGTCGTTATTATTATTAAAACTAATAATTTAAAATTAAAGTGCTTTAAAAAAAAAAAAAAACGAAACTACAAAGCCTTCGGTTTGATTTACCAACTTTCAGATTTTTATCAGCGATAGTGTTTGAGGTATAGTACATTATTGAGACTCGAATATCGGGGAAAAAAAAGGATTTGGGAGTCTTTAGCTTTTCCCTTAAGATTCTATTCACGGTAATCTGTTTTTCTTTCTAGCTATTAAGGAAATTCGAGATCTAAAAATCTTTCACCGGATGAGCATGGCGGATTTGTGTGCTTCACTGCAAAACACAGCAGAGACAAAAATATGAATCTATACTTCTCTATTATAATTTCACTGTCTCAGTTGTCGTCCTCACTGTTATAGGGGGATTAAATCCATAAACAGACGTGTACTTTCTCTTGGCTCTACGGGAGAAGAAGGTGAAGGTCTTACAATTTGAATTTTCAAAAAGACCCAGCAAAAAACTTAATGGGGAAAAAAAGCCTTTGGAAGCCTTAAGCTTCGCTTAACTAAATATTTTCGAATCGTATGATTAAAAAAACAGCGAAAATTCTGTTAATTTCGAATTGCATTCTGAATAACTCTCCATCCTGCAGAAACACCTTGTGGTAAGGAATCATCCCAGGGTATTTCACAGCCCTAATGTACAAATAGCAGAACTGAACATCAAACATGTTTTCAATATTATCACAGTCGATGGATTTATTAATATAAAACCAGTCTCCTGTTTGTGTGTTTCCTGATCTTCTAATAAACATCAGAGGGCGAAGCACCGTTGGGAAGAAAATGGTCTACACATTCTTCTCTGCTAGTGGCAAATAGAGACAGTTCCACTCGAAGAATTCCATACTGTAACTGCGGAATAATACACTTCTCATTGCCTGCCAAAGGTGTCCACTGCATAGTTATTGAGAAGAAGCGTACATAGATTAAGCTGCTTGGATTTTGCTGCAGCTGCCCTCAAATCTGTCCAGTTAAGTTTCTGGACGGAACTCCAGTTCTCCTGGCATATAGCCTGCAATCCTGACTAAGTTCATCGATATTTCTATTCCTTAAATGTAAGGAAAAACCCTGAGGGAGGCTGGACAGGATATCTAAACATCATTTTGGGGTATCGAGCATTACGCCTATTTCCAACGTCTTTGTACAGTCGGACCTCTATTTAACGAACCTCTATTTTGCGAATTTCTCTATTTTGCGAACTTTTCTTTGGAACCAAGAATATTTTGCTAATTTCTTCCTAAAATAACCTCCAAATAACGAAGTGCATTTTCTATTTAACGAACTTTTTCGAGGATACAGTTGAGGGAAAAAGAAGAAATTAACGATGATGTGCTGATTGATGATTATCTTTCACTTCATTTTAAAGTTGAGACCTCGGAAACACTAACTGAAAAGGATATTTTAGAAAAATAAAAACAATACAGCAATGAATTGCGATGAAAATGAAGATGATGAAAATGGAAATGATCATGAAATCAAAAAACGTTCTTATGATGAAATGCCAAAATCATTTGAAACAATCCGACGCGGATTACAATTTGAAGAAAATACGCCTGAAGGTTTTTTTTGGTGCATTGCAAAGATGCGAGACGTATTATGAGCGAAAACACTTTTTCAAAAAAAAAAAAAAAACTCAGACAAAATTAACAGACCTTTAATAGTAAAATTTAATTACGCATGTGATAATGTATGTTTAATGTCATTAAAATTATTACTTTTTTTAATAATATTTATTGTTTATGTATTTTAAATCTGTTTTATTTGGTTTAAAGTAATTTTAAAAGGTGAATCTCTATTTAACGAATTTTCCATATAACGAACTTTTTTTCGGGATTTAGCGACTTCGTTAAATAGAGGTCCGACTGTATTTGTTTTGTTTAAGGGATGGATCATTGCATACAATGTTACGGAGAGACACATTATAATGATTAATATCTTAATCTGTTTGTTTATTTCTTCACATTCTAAATCTTTCAGTGTGACCTCAATTGAATATTATATTTGTGCACATGTTACCCATTTAATTTTAGAAATTTTAGAAAAGAAGTCTGAATGTCTGTTTTGTTCCATAAACCTCATCAAAAATTGATAAAAGTATTGTTGTTTAATTTTTTAAATTAAAAGATAATAGCTAAAACAGTTTACAACCATAATGTATCCATTTTTTCATAACAATGAATAGCTATAAATTCAGTTGCAAAAATATATATATATTATATATATTCTTATGCTATCGTTATACAATATATTGTTGTATAATATATATTATTTTACTACAGATAGAAAAAAAAAACCTTCTAAAAATACATTTCGGTTAAAGCTTAATAATCGCTACAATTCAAAAAGAATTATCTTAAAAAGCTTAAATTTTAAATTTTCATTTATACTGTAATATTCCATTTGGCTTTAAAAAAAATGTCCCGTACGACCAATGCACGAAAACCATCGTTATCATAATAAATAGGAAATGTGGAATTTACTATCAGTGTTCTTTGTACAGCTACTTTCCTATCTTACCAGAGGATGGCACATCTTGTTTTTATGTAGATACTTCCATTTAATTTATAAATGTTGGAAGATATTAGTTATCTTTTAATGTTGTAATATAGAAATGAAACCCATTTTGGAAAAATAAATTGAATTTCCATTTAAATTGAAAACAAGAAAACACAGCAGAACAATTTGATTTATCAAGAAAATTATGAAAATCTAAACATTTTGCAAACAAAGTAAGGAATCAGAAACTGGAGAATGTGATTGAATTATTATAATTTTAGTTAAAATTGAGAGCCATGGCTCTAAAGTTCAGTGTGTGGCGGTCAGTGGGGGAAGGGTGCAATTCTCTCTTACACATCCCCACTTTATTTTGCTTGAGTGGAAGTTTTTCTTTTCTTTTTTTTTCTTATAGGTCTTGTCTTTGCCTGTTGGGCATTCATTTTTTTTTCTTCATTTCTTGTGATTTTATGTTTGTCATTGTTTTTGTTGTTGTCTTTTGTATTGGGGACCCAAACTGCTTTGTAGGTAGTGGTCTCCATTGTCTTTTATGTTTAGGCTAAGTGTGTCGACTCCTAGAACGAAGGTCCTGGGTTCATTCCCAGATTGGTTTTTCAGATATTTTTGGTTGTGCCTGAGTGGTTTAGTGGATTAGACGGCGGTCTCCCACGAGGCCAATATGTCGGCAACCTGGGTTCGAATCCCTGCTTCGGCTTGGATGTTACCTTTCTTTCCCGTGTTTGTCTGCTTATTCTTCTTCTTCTCTTCGCTGTCTATGGCATTGGTATAAAAAATTATCCGAATTAAAATTGGAAAAAAAATATTACCTTCACAATTTCGGACAATTGTGGGGTTAGTGCGATAGATTCGCAATGGAGGAAAACACCTGTGGGGTGTGGCCATGGCCCTATGTCGCATAAAAAAAAAAGTTAAAATAAACAATTACAAACGAAAATTGAAGAAAAAGATAACTAATATGGGTGTTTTGGGTTATATGAATTGTTATTTTGAAGATATTGTCTGACAAGGGAAGTGTACGGGGTTCTCAATGATGCTTGGTTCGTAGAAAGCACTCACATAGTTGACTCCAGACGTGAATTCCGTTTCTGCTGACGTTCATGGGTTCAAGAGTGATGAGGTTTCATGGGTCATATAGTAATACATGAAAGTAATAGGAGCTGTGTAGGGCATTTTTCACGTCATCAATTGACGGATTTACAGTTTGCAACTGTGTTGCATCAGTAATTCATATTTTAAATATGATTTTTTTAATAATCTATTCTATTTTATTTAATAACTTTTCTAACCCACTTTCATACTATTAACCTATCTCATGAACTTCATTCAGTTACTATCAGTTGTGAGAAACCTTATCTGTCTGTCATATATATTTTTTTCTTTCTTGAAATCCGTCAGATCCCAATTTAAAAATTAGAAGGAGCTATTAATCATTTCCACTTTATTATTATTTTTTTTTATATCCTTTTCTCTTTGGCGTCGAAAACAGGCTTTGGTGCCAAGAAATATTTTCGAAGTCTTAGTGAAACTATTCCCTTTTTTTGATCATTTACATTTACTTGTTTTCGATGAAAAGTTTGAAAGAAATGTTTGGAGTTGTACAAGAAATCAACATTAAATTATCTTAAATTTTTCTTTCAAATATTCTTCCAATTCAACGACAGCAGCGGTTTTTAAATCTGTGAAATAGTTAATGTAATTTGTGGTTACGGTCAAGAGCTCTATAGTAAATTTATTCTACAGTAAAAACACTCAGTTTTATTTCCTGGATTCCTTTCTTAAAGGCTTTTCTTGCAGTATTTAGAAGAAAGAGCTTTTTTACGACACATTGAAAGGAAAGCGATGTCTTTTCCTTATATGCTTCTGAACAGTTACAACAATTTCTTCTATTTTAAAATTGCATTGGTACTTAATTTTAAAATGATTTCGTAATTGAAGTATTGTGTTTTGAAGTTTATCCGTGCTTTTATTAAACAAGTGTTTCTTATTTCAATTGCAATTTTAACGTGTGTGAATAAATTGATAATAGAATAAAAAAGCCAACACACATAATAATGATTAAAAAAACA
>JAFIDM010000004.1:64129101-64201973 GCA_023159025.1 Thereuonema tuberculata
TGTTTTTTTAATCATTATTATGTGTGTTGGCTTTTTTATTCTATTATTGTTTCTTATTTCATAATCGTTTTAATGCGTGCGTACAGATATACAAATTTAAAATTCCAATTATTTTAACACATTTGCAAAATTATAAAATATTAAGAATAATAGACATGTAACCAGTTTCGACTGCCATTAATGGTCTAAGATGATTATCCTTAGACTCTAAGGAAACATAGTTGGCCTTCACTCACAATAGGATTGTTTAAGGTTTATGTTCATCACATGACTTATATGGCGTTGCATGATTGGTGGCTGACCTTGACCAATTCTATTGAGAGTGAAGACCAACGACGTTTCCTGAGAGTGTGACGATGATTGACCGTTATTTTTAATATTTTATAATTTTGAAATTGCCATGTGTTAAAATAATTGGACTTTTAATTGCTTTTTATGTAAAGCCATCGTCAAATAGACAAGTTTCTCCTAATTTGAAAGTTTAAGAAACTCTTCCTGAAATGAGCTTCCATCATTTTATTATTATAATTAAAAATGATATTAAAGACATAATAAGAACATTTGCACTGGACATAATATAAATTAGATTTAAACTTAAGACTAAAGAATATTAATTGAAGTTTGGTTTCTTTCTGTTATTCTCAATATTGAAATGAATTTGAACGAAATAGTTGTATTTTTTATTCTCCGTTTTATTATATTTTTATTTTTTATTAAATTTGAGCTAATTAAGTAAAAATGCTTAATTACGTAGCAGAGTCATTGATTTCACCATTGCTTCTATAGAATTAAAAGTTTACATACGGAGTTTTTAATATTTAGATTTTTAAGAATAAAAGTTCCATTTATTCTTTCATATTTCTGAAAGGAAAATGAACTCATGATCCATTCTTCTGTTTATCAATTGAAATTGATGTTCTATTTCACTCTGTGATTATGTGAGTATTTCTCCCTTAAAATTCATGTTGTAGGACAGATGAAAAATCGATTTTCACACTTTTCCACAATAAAACTGTGGAATAAAACTTAATTGAACTCTTTGTTACTTCAGTGAAAATCGATTGCAAAGAGGAATCATTTGTTTATTTGTTTTAAGATTATTTCAATTACAATAATTTCCTTTTTAATTTTCATAGTTCTTTGCTTTTAGGAATAGAGTAAAAATTGTCAGAAAAGTTATATCCTAAAAAAAATAAATAACTGTCAAGCTTCAACTAAGCCATTTAAAACTATTTGTCCGTTCAGAGCGAATACCTGAGCTGTCATTTCTGGTGTACATCTCATTCCACTATCGCCGCCTGGCGTCTGGAGACAGACATTACTCCTTTGCGGTGTCCTGGTGTCACGAGTGGCACAACAGCTGTTGGATTGTTGGATGTTTGCCCAAGTGGCATCTTGTATTACCGATGCGTGAATGTTTCTGTCTGCTGTCGCTAGGAGGTGGTATCGGAAGCATATGGCTGTTGCCATTGTCCTCCCTCAACCCGTTTCCGGGTTGTTACGTCTTCAAGATATTCCGATGAAACCAGGATCTGCATTCGTCTCGCACGAGTTTCTTGTGTGTGTTTTTTGTTAATATTTTTTTTTTTTATTCTTTCTTTGTAAATTCTTTTTTTGAATGGGACATCGTCAATTGAATTTAAAAGAGAGCTTCTTTCCGATGTAGAATCTATTGTGTTCTCAGTAGAAATTCTGCTTTTATTTATAAATTAAAAACAGGTTAGATTATTTCCTGCTTTAAGAACTGACTTATGAAAAGCCTAGTTTCTTAAAGGAGAAGTGCAACACATATAAGTTACCTCCTTTTAGATTTAGAGAGAAATGACTAAGTCAAGAAAAGAATTGAAATTCATTGTTTAATTGGAATCAAAAAGTTCTCTTAAGTGAAACATTGGGAAATGATAAATAATTTAGAATATCATGTCCAGGATTTTTCCAAAACATTTGCGCTTTTTTTTCCAAGTAAATCGAGAAGTTCGATTTCATTAAGAATATCAGTAAGTAGGTTTAGTTTTGTATCATTCAAAGCTTGCATCAATTCTCTTGGGCAAATGCTATTGTAGGACAAGTTTCAGCCAATTCGAACAGTTTTTACACAAAACGGAATGTCAGATTGTTGGGGTTCAATTTACATGGAGGAAGTTCGTGTTTATTTTCTCTAAAGGAACTAAGAATGACTACAAATGCATCAACGTTTTGCAAGACGGACTCCTGTCTTATTTGTCTCTCATTGACTCTGGCTGAGCCCCTCACCATAAAGCGGCCACCAAGATAAGGAGCAACAACAATTGAATATTCTACCAACCCCCCTAGATGTTAAATGTTTAGGATCAATGGGATTCGTTCTTTATCAGCTTTTCAATCATCAGCAGCAAATAGAGTCATTTCTTAGAGTTTATTCTGTGGCTTGTTTTCAGTTCCAAACAGTGAAGAAGTAAATATATTTACCTCTACTATTGAGCATCCAATTCATTTTCCTTAAATGCCTATTTCTTCCGCAATCTATTTCTGCTATTGAATTGGGATGTTTTCGAAATTCGGCTTTTAATCAGATAGTAATGCTTCAAATCCTTCCTTTTTGTTTCTTCCGACTGTACAAAATTAGATTGTGGTCACGTGTTCTCCACCGCAGCGCCGCGTGTCGTCGTCTCAATGAAAGACAGATAACGGTGAACCACTTCATTCCACATCACAGTCTTTCATCTGATGCGTTTTTTTATCGATGACGTGTAAGTCGGGAGGTCAAAAGCGCCTTATCAAGTGCAGTCGGTTCTTATCTAAAGCGCCGAGAATTCCAACGACGCTTTCTTCTTCTTTTTTTCCTTCTTTCTTTCTTTCTGCTGGTTGCGTCCATCGTCGAGATAAGACTGAGGTGCAAAGAGGTAGAAGGAACTGTAGAGAAAGAGTGCAAATGTTTTTTTCCCGTTACTCAATGATTAAATAAACTCTTCTGCAGAATAAATGGTTAAATACTCATGGTAAATAGAAGAAGTCTTCGAATATAATGATCTTCGTGAACCAAAGCAGAAGTGGGAATAAAGATAATTTTAAAATATGAAATAAAATGAAATCATGGTAAATTCGTTAAGTAATTACAGTAATTATTGAATTACTTAGGATTTAATATTTTTTCCAGCATTATTATTATTATTATTATTATTTTCCAGAAGTTGATTGAAATCGGAACAAAAGGTGTTAAGTGTTTTTTTTGTTTTCACATCCTTATTTATATTCTCTTTTTTGAATGAAATTTTGTTCCAATAAAAACTCCTAAATTTAAATTTTGAATGCATAATTGACTATTTGAAAATGCTCAAACAATTTTTTTTTTAACAAAAACCTTTAAACTTTTTGTTAAAGTCGATGAATAAATAAATTCAGAACATTTCTAATATTACATTAACTTAAGCCTAAATAAAAAGGATACCCTTAAATTACATGTAGTAAATTACATTAGTAAAATTATAAAGTTTTGTGCTTATAAATACTTTTTTTATCACAGCAGAGCTTTTTTGATTTAATCTTTGTTACTAAATTTCCTATTTCAAACAAAAATAGTTATTAATATTTTGTTACTTTCTTGGCTTATTTTACTTTTTTAGTTGCGAGAAATCGTTCATTCGATTGAAATGAAAGAGACAAATGTTCAAAGGGAGATCTCAGAAAATAGCATTGGATTTCTATAATAAACCTTTGGTCTAGCGATTATTATCTGGAGATTGAATAGATTTTTTTTAACCATATTTCCGAAATGCAATAATAATTACAGAATGTTCTAAAGATATCCTATGGAAGATCATGAAAGGTAACAATTGGAGAAATTTAAGATTGAAAGAGAAGTTTTCTGTATCTTCTTCTTCTTCGTTCTCATTGATTTCCCAGGGGTTTTCAGCTACATTTGTCCTAAAACAATGAAACAAAATATTTCACGATTGATTCAAAGCAAGGATTTGCTTCTCGCATTTCTTCGGTAAATCTTTTCAGATTCATTTTTATTTTTGTTCAATCTGATTGATTTCATATAAAACAATGTTCCTTTTATCTTTTCAAGTTTTCAAACTTAGATTATGAACACGTTTCCCTGAAACGTGCAACTTATCGTGAATCAGAAAATGAATTTGATTTCTTTAATGTTTTCACCCAAAATAAAAATAGAAAATGTTTTAGGATATTTTGTAAATGAAATTACAAGTCAAAGAAACCCTGTAGGAGTTCAGCAAAATAATTCATTTCTTTTTTTGTTTTGTTTTTATGGATAAACTGGTCAGCGGGGGATTTTTTTCCCACTAAGGGTGAGGTTGCCTCAATATTTCGGCTGCGTTCCTTGGGAAATATCAGTTGTAGATGAGTGTAGCCAATTACCATGGCCTACTCCTCCCGAAATCCAAGTGATTGTCTTTTTATGATTCAAAATTGTTATATTTTTGAAGAAAACATAATTACATATATTTGAATATACGTATTTTGACTTACGTAATTCGATTGTAATGCTTGTAAGGTCTTAGGAATAAGATAGTCATGATCTTAAGTAACTCAGTTTTCTATTCCATAGACATTGATTAACAGGACAAGAATAGTAGATGTAAGAATAAATATCACCACTGTGAAATTCAATATCTGAGATTTTGAATCTAAATTTCCTTTCTATAAATTTCTAATTTCTATTCAATTTTTTAAGACAAAAAGACACTCTTCTATAATTTAACAAACATTGTAAAAAAAACCAAAAAAACCAAACACTGGTTATTCGTTCTTTAAAATAAAAGCTTTTGTTTAAAGAAATATTTTTTTTCTTAAAGACAATAATGGAAATAAAGAATTTGCATCACGCCCGTTATCATTAATTCGATTATAATTGTGTCGTGTAGTTTTTAAAATTTTCTTCTCCATTTGGTCTTTAAAATGTTCTTCTATAAAGTGTAAAATTATGAATATAAACTATTAATTGCGATACTTTAAATTAAATGGATTTTTTTTTCCTAATTTTTTTCATTTAATTCTTTATCTTGTTAATATTGAAACTTAAGACATTGTCTAGAAATATAATAGAAAAGGATTTAGTTGTATCTAGTGTAGATTATCCGAACCATCGCCCTTCCTCTCTAACCCCAAAAAACAATAACAGTATAACTAGAAACAGTGTTAAAATGTCATTACATAATATCATTACATAAAGGAAATCATTTCATAACTCAGTTGTTTTTTAATACAGGGTAGGCATAAAAGAACGGTGGGGTTTCAAAGATACGTATTTTCTGTATTGCTTATCGTATACAGTAATGATATCTCTCAATTGGAAGTGGAACTGTCCAAGTCAGTTGTGCGTTACTCAAAGTCCTCAATGTATAAACCTTTTCTTCTAAAAATGTGAACGGAATTCACATCACGACTGATTTCGACGCTTGAGATCGGAGCCTTTTCCTTCAGAGTCTTTACACCAAACGAGCATAAACAGAAACTGAAACACCTGCGTGCGATGCATTCATTACAATTCGTCACCGAACACGAACGACGTTACGCGTCTTTGAAACCTCACTATTCTTTTATTCCCTTTCTGTAATATTTTGTAGTTCAAAGTACAGCAGTAGTATTCTTGACTTATCTCCTCTAACTACCGAAGGTGGAGCCTAGGGTCCTTGTGGAGGCTCGCCATCTAGTCCTACTTTAAGCAAGGTCTTGACTTCTTGCTATGATTTTCACTTTCTGTCCGATGGTGTTTCCGTTTGGGTTATTCTTTACATGGGTTTCTTTAATCAGAAAGTTCGGATGTGTGGATGATTAGTCCTCTGTATCCTACCGTGCTAACTCGTTTAAATATAATAGACCTTTTGTTTCAAATCATAACAGATCTACTCTCTTTCGAACCATTCGGATCACAGAGGGGATCCTCCCTCCTTTCTCAATTGCGATTGGAACCAGCTAGGGCGAAGTTAATAATAATAATCTAGCGTAAAACACTTTATGCATCTTGTTCGTTTAAAATGCTAATTCTCACGTATGTTTGATCTTCTGTGCTAATTAACCAACTTGTCCCAATTAGTCCGGATAATCGATGTTCTATTGCATTGCAATTTTGAAATTAGGTCTTTCCAAAAAAAAAAAAAACTTTATTTCTGCTGATTAAGTATTATAACTTACATATATTTAATCTGTATACTGATAGTATCTAACATACACGATGTTATTATTTTTTCCTCGTGAACTCAAAGAAAACAAAACCCATCTATCATTTAACCTAAAATTCTAAATTCTTAAATAATTAAAAAAAAAATGATAAAACTATATCAACCTGAAACTGTCACAGTGATTGTAAATCTTGTGATTCTTGGTCTATTAATTCGTGTTTCCATTTCTTGCTAAAAGATAATTTAAAATTTGTTTTTTGAGTTTGATTTTTTTTTAAAACTGAATTTTCCTTGCGATAGAATCTTTGTAAATTTTAACAGTTGTTCCACCTCAAAAAACGTTACAGTTATTACCAGTCATAAAGTAAACCACATTCTCTTTCCATTAATTTTCTTATCAAAGAAAAGTCGTTGGAGAAAATCCAAGCATGCGCAGAAGCACCCAACAAATGACAGTCAGAGCTTCGAATCATCATAAAATGCCTGAAAGAATTTAATGACATTCCTTTCCTTAAAGTCTTTTAATTTTATTTCAGAATTGTTCTTTGTTGGCTTCAAAAAAAAAAGTCTCCCCATCTGCAAAATTACCCTCAGTCTTTACAGTCTCAAAGTAATTTCGCATTTATTTATTAAGGCAGATTGAAAACACAACCAACCCCTCAATGAAACAATTGGCCAGATTGACAAATCCATTGCACTCAGTTGCATTTATTATTCTGTAAATTGATTAAACACATTTTGACATTTTATTCTTAATAATATAATTTTACTTTTTCATTTTTAAATTAATTAGTGCTTTTGGATTAAAACAGATTTTGAACCTGAACTTGGTTGTGGTGGCTAAAGTGTTCTGGTGGTGAAACCTTGCACATGTTGGAGCAAGGTTAAAATTTTTGCGATTGTTTCCCTGTAAATCGGGGTTGTTTTACTGACATCCCTGTTCATTAGGAAACACGTAATTTTGCCGAGTTTTAAATCAAGGCAGTATTCAACATTCTGTTTCAGTTTCGCCCAATGCTTGTATCGTTGAATCCCCGACCTTCATGTTACCCTTTTCCTGTCACAGGTTCTTTAACTTTTTAGAAATTGGGCAAACTGCTTAAAAGGGACCCGAAAGTGAAACATCAAAAAATTTACTGCAATTAATTGGAAATCCTGCAAACATCTGATACTTTCGGTGAGAGGCTTCTGGAAATAGCAACAAAAATTGGATTTTGTTGATTTTCTCCAATTTATTGGATTTGGAGGAAATGATTTTAAGTAGAAATTATGATAAGCAGCAAAAAAAGAAAAATATTATAAAGGAAGATGAAAAACTACGACAAATCAAAACCAATTAAAGTATTTGTGTCTTCCATCTAAGCATCTCATTCGAAGAAATTATTTGATTTAAATCATTATTTTATTTATTTTTATTTACTTGCCAGTGAATTTCTTCAATGCTTTAAATAAAATTATTTGATTCAGTTTAGATATTGACTATTTTCTGATAATTTTAGCATCTCATTTAAATCACCTTTTAATATTCATTTGAATCAAAACATGTTTTTGTTTGCTTAAAAGAGATCTTAATTCCAATGGACAAATCCCTCTTCTTTTCTTTTTAATAGTCACAGTAAATCCCACACATTAATTCATTGAAGAAACCAACATTACAATTATTAATCTTCATTCTTTGGTCTTAATTTTTTTGAGTCTAAATTAAATCGTTTAGATTATAAAATGTTGTTCAACGAATATTCTTATTCGCAATTACTTACGAGTGAATTATTTTCTCTTAAGTTCGATTATTTACGTGAATAAAATAGTTGTTGAAATGTTTTGCTAAATAGGAATCCTATCTACTTCGGTTGACTTAAATTTCGTTTATTTCATTTCAAGTTTTCGTTTTTTGTTTTATCCTCTGTGTGATTTTAAAGGTACACAATTGCAATTGCTGTGAATACAATTCGAAATAAGCTTCTGTTTGTAAATATTTAGATGTTAATTTAATTGTAAAATAATAGCTTCCTATTGATTTTTGTTTCCAATTGGACCAAAATTAAAGAGCCGGGGTCAAAACTACCTTATATCAAATTTTGTAATTGAAATTAACATTTAGCCTCCCTTAGCTTACATTTTTAAATGGTGTAATTAAGATAATGTCCAAGTCTTGATAGATTCATACATGTACCAAAAAAAAACCTTCCTTGCACTAAATCTGGATCCTCGAACACAAATTAAAGTTAATCCTAAAGTAATAATAGCATCGCACTTTGCTACTAATGGAAATGGTTCTTCTTTCCCAATGGATGGACTAAACAATGACAAAATCCATTTATTACAATAACGTGTTTATTAAGTCTGGCGCCACAAACAAGAGTTTCTCTTATTCGGATGCCATTGATTACGAATTGAAAAAAAAAAACCACTGAATTATTGGTAATTGTTCGTCAGTCACTGGTGTCCATCAGCATATCGGAAAAGAAATAAGAAAAATTGAAAATATGTGACAACAAGTTACGCTGAAGAATTATATAAATAATATAGCATTCTGTTTTAAAGTCTTCTTTAGGGACGCGGTGAAGAAATAAGTTATGTATTTGAATTGTTATTATTATAACTAAGGAAATGGTGACGGATAATATAGTTTACTTCTGTTTTATTAGAAAAAAGTGTTAATGTGTGCAATTAAAGTTGTATATTCAAATTGATTCAGTATTAGTTTTAATAACTTCTTTTTAATTGTATTTTACCTTAACAGAATCATTACTACAGAATTCTGATTTGTGTAGTCTCAGAAAATAGTCCGATTTCTGAGACTACCTTTACAGCTGTTTCTGTGTTCCTAATATAGTTTTGTTTGATATAGAACATATCGTTCGTTGCTATTTTTTTTTAATGTAATTATTTATATCAATCAGCACCATCTTTAGATGCAAACTCAAAGCAATTTAAATAGAGGTTTTTTTTTTTATGTTGTTTAGCTCCGTCGTTGGTTCCATTTTAGGTTTGCTATCATTTCGAACATCTTCCATTAACGCCCCCTCCCCTCGTTAATTTTCCTTCCTCCTTTTTGCACTGATAAAACTTTGAGATAAAACCGTCGTTGCTCGTCACTGGTGCTATTGTTTGCCTGTGATGCTTTGTGTCGTATTTTAGCGTTCCGCGGGGAGTCCCTATCTGCCATCCTTGAAATACAAGCCATTCGCCACTCTCAATAAAGTTGAAATTTACTTACAATAAAACTGTTTCACTATAGAAACGGAGATCTTTTAGAAGCAATTTAATAACACTGAATTTTCTCTTGAACTGAATGTTTTAAAGTGATTCTGATTTCTTGGTTATTGGAAGAAAAGAAACTTGTATTTTTTTTAATCAAGTTTCCTTATATTGAAACAGAAATTATACAAATTCATTAAATAGAAACAAGGAAAAAGGAAGATTCACCCCTTGTGAAAAGAACATTGAAGTTTACAATTAAATGTATGTTTAATTTTTTTTTGTTTTAACATTTCCTCACTTTTTCTTTGATTTTCCATTGGATTGTTTCCCATTTCTTTTCCATATTTCATTTCTTTTTCATTGAACCTTAATCTTCTATCTCATCCCATATTCAAGTATCAACTGTAGTTCTGCAACATATTACATTTTGTTATCTTTTGTTTTTACTATTTGGAGATAAAAAACAAGTGAAAGGAAAACTTAAAGAGGTAATATTTAATAAAGAAACGCTTATTCGTGAGAAAGCTGTCTAAATTAATTTCTTGAATTTCTAGGATTTAATGCATAATTAGAAATAACAATAACAACTTTATTAATAATTACACTTAATAAAAAAGAAAACATTACAACAGTATTTCCCAAACGAATCTTATAAAACAATAATTACAATTTTTCATATTATTTTTGGGAATTGTAGTTTGTTTTGGGGATTCTGTTGGCGGGAACGAGAGTCACATCCGCAATCTTTTGTCTCCTGTGTGTTATCATAAACATCCGCCTGATGATCAATAAGAACGAAATAGCTGTCCAAGATTACAGATGACAATTCGGTTTTTTTTTGTTTTATTTTTTTTGCTTTTGCATTCTATCCATGTTTAACGATCACAACAAACTTCTTTCTGAGCTACTATTTTCGTACAAAGGCTAATATTGTTTTGTTATTTTTATCATAAAAAATAATAAATACATATTGTAAATTGCAGATTAATCTTTAGTAGTGTAACAGTTTGTTTGTTTTTTCAAATCTTTGATGCTAGCAAAGCAAATAAAAAAAGCACCAATGAATTTAAATAATCTTTTGTTAGCTGATGTAGAATATTTCGTTGTTCTGGAACGTTTTTTCTTTCCTTGAGAGGAAAGATCTTCGATGGTTGTTATGTAATTGCACAAAAATGAAAGGAATTGATAAATTGATATTAAATTGTTACTTTTTTGTGATTAAAATGAGTTCTGATAAATTAGTTTTGTAAATCCTATAAAGAAGGTTTGTTCCTATCGTTGGAGTATTTTAGATATCACTTTTGTATTCAGTAAAAGACATTAATGAATGATTCATCTCGAAAAGGGAAATAATAACCTATCTACAAACCACAACATGAAGTAATAAAAAGAATTGAAAATGAATTTATTCAAACAAAAGAATAATTCACTTTATTTTTATTGTTTCTCAAAAAAAAATGAAAAAGCCTTACTGAAATTTTTATTTTATAATATGCCCTTTACAACAACACTAGGCTTTTAAATTAAAAAAAAAAATAGATCGTTAAACGCCAAAGATTCATTGGGGAAACTAGTAACTTATTGATTAAAAAAAATACTGTTTTAAAGTATTTTATCAAATATAATATTAAAGAATAGAATGAATTTAAAATAGCAGTAGAACATTTTTGTCGTAATTTTTGCAACTTCAAAAAATATTAATACAGTGGTGCCTATTATATAGCATTTGTTAGGTTTCCCTAGCATGAAGTAAAGAGAAAAAAAACTGCTTCTCTTTCTTGTAAGGACATGCGGTGTTAAGACCTTCTGACGAAGTGAGGCCATTGTACGGATTCAAAGAGTAGAGGAGAAACTGATGGCTTCATTGGACTCTTAATGAAAGACTGGCTGATTCGGATTCAAATAGAAAGAAAATCTGGGGGCATGTCCAATCTTTGCTCTATTACAATTTAGTTTATGCCTCTGAAATAACTTTGATTTGAATTTTATTTTTTAGCTGATTGATTAGTTCCTTTTGCTAACTATTTAATTTTTTTTTACGACAATTAGTTATTTTGAGACATTTGTTTAGACCGGTGACTTCTTCGTTGATGGTTAAACTGATCAATTTTATATTTACTATTCGTTTTTCTGTTCTTATAAATAAAAAGTTCTCTCTATCTAATTAGGGTTCAAGAGTATTGTGAGATTTTAAAATGGAATACAGATTTATCAACGTATGGAACGGCCAATATTACAATCACAATTCTATCATTGGTGTATTAATGCTAATGATATTTATCATTTGTTTATTTTCATAAAAAGAAAACCCATTTCTTACATATGAATAATATCGTCTTTAAGAAAACAAATAATGACGTTAAGTTTCTGTATCAATTCTGGAAAATTCTTAAGATGAAACTGACAGTCCAATAAGCAAATTCTTTTTGGGAATTGATTAATATTGTTCAAAATACTTAAAATATTTTATGAGAAATATTCTTTATCTTAGAATGGAAGCTTTTTTTCTCTTTGATCTTAACGCTTTATTCATTTGAGATATTTTCCTTCTGTATTTCTCGAATTCAGATTTTTTAAAATATTTAGGAATTGTTAATATTTAGGAATTGTTTAGTATGAAAATTTCAGAAAACATTTTTTTTAACCATTTCAGCCTTAGCTAATAAATACTTAAATAACCCATTGGAATTCTTCTTTGAAAGCCTCCCAGGGTGCCAGTGTTTGGATGGAAGCCAATGCCTTGAGTTTTACGGTGTGTCAACTCCATCTCTGCTCGGAACAATGCTCTACTGGAACGAAATGGAACATTTCCCTCCCAACTGGTAATTTTACCTTCAAAATGACGGAACAAAATAAAGCTAGGGTTTATTTCTTCTTACTTGGCTGAATTCTGTCTGAAATGAGCTTTGTTCTAAGAGAAATCTTTCTTGGTTATATTATTAAAATCCAAATAGAACTGGAGTAACATCTTTTAGTGTTATTCTAAGATCAAAGAGAGATACGAAGAAACAGAATAATCGCTCTTTCTTTTTCTTGAAATTATAGAAAAAAAAAAAGAAAAAGATTTCTGCCGAAAATTGACTCAAGAATTACAGATGTCCACATCTTTGTAATCATTGCTGAAAACTATTAATTCATTATTTTCAAAATTTTCTTTCTTTATTCCTCCCAATAAAAAAAAGAAAAGAAAAAGAGATTAACTCTTATATATTACGTATGCATGTATACTTATGTATACTTAAAATTAGTAAAACATAGTAGAAATTATAGTAAATCCTAAATAAGATAAAAATCTTGGAAGTGAGAGAAACAGGTTTTTTTGTGTATGTTCATCCACAAGATTAATTCTATTTAGATTAATCAACAAAATACTCAGATTAAATAAAAGATAAATTTTATTTGCAAATCAAAAATCTTTAAAAATTAAGATTTTTGATATCTGCAATCTTAGTTGGCCAGAATTAGGTTTTCCTCAAATTTGGGAAATATAAAACAAGGGACAGTAAATTCTTTGTCTTCAATTTTATTATATATTATTGATGTTAAATTTACTGAATAGAGAATTGTGTGATTTATATGCAGATTCTTTAATTCTTGTCCTAAATATTAAAACTTCTCTTTCCTTCATTACTGTGAAAATTCCATCTTCTAAAAAGGTAAAGAAATGGGACAGATAAGAATCCACACAGATTTACGTAAAGAAAATATTGTCTTTATTCTGAAGCTTGTCTATTATATCAAAGTAAGGGAATAATCATAAAAATCAAAAAAATTTGTGACCCCCCCCTTTTTTTTTTTTAGCAAAGGCGAATGAAAAAAACTGCTTCGTAATAATCTTTGGAACTGAAATTTCTATGAACATTGTGTATTGCGGGCTATTCATTAAAATATTCTTTTTTTCTGTTAAGTTAACCAGATAAATAATTAAAATAATTTTTTAAAAAATGTAAAATTGTAAATCTCTTCTATGTCATTGAATTCAACCTTTGAACCTCGTGTTTTTTTAGCCTTTGTTTCGTTTTATGATAAGAAATTGCTGTTTTAAAAAATAAATAATAAAACAAAACTCACAGTCGAGTGCTGGTTTTAATGGTATTTCTGATTATTGTGAAGCAGTAGACGAAGTAGGAAACCCAGATGCTTAGAAAGTATTAGACTTGTGAGTCGAAATGGAATGATTTCTATTTCCTGCAGCTCCAAATAATTGGTAATTTGAAAACCAACATTAACGGTATTTCCATTTATTCAATGTTTTCAAAAGAACTGAAATACGCTAAAGAACATTGTGTTTTAAATTCTGATAAATGAAATGTTTTGACTGAATTGGATAAGATCAGCTAAACAACGGCTGTATATTTTGTTTCTGACTTTAAAGAAATACATCATTTTTTCCCTTCCAAATTTAAGAGGGCTTTCTTTCAATCTTCGTCATTTACTTGTAGCAAGGTTGTTACGGCCAGGGAACACCCCCCTTACCAAGAAAACACGGAACTCCACTCTGGCAGCGCCCTTTACCTAATCTGGATGCAAATGCCTGATTCATATTTGGCTTCAAGGCAAAAGTCTCCAAAGACGCCATTATGAAGGCTTCCATCATTATTCACTCGGTGCCAAAGTGAAAGCGAGACCTTTGGGAAGAAGCAAAAAAGTCTAAAGCGCTTTAATAAAGGCTAAAAGAAGGTCATTTTTTTTCTTTTTTTATTTCCCTCTCTCTCCCCATTGTTCCTGCGGATAAAAAGTTCTTTAGAAAGAGTAAGAAGATTCTTTTTAGCGGAACATTCGAGTAACTTGTCTCATATTTGGAATTGTTAAAATAGATTAAACTTAAATGTTTAATTCATTTAGATAAAAAAATAGAAGCAACTGTAAGAGATAAAATGGACAAAATGTGAATCTGTTGTAAGACTTGATTCCAAACAGTGTACTTTAGATTTCTCTGAACTAAGATTTATTGTTGCATCCTTTTTTTGTTAGACCACCGTAATAATTAGCTTCAACTAGAACTACACTGCTCACAAAATTTAGGGGATATTGCAAAATGAATATAAAATACCCAAAAAACAGGCAT
The DNA here is from genome assembly GCA_023159025.1 of Thereuonema tuberculata. Classification (NCBI taxonomy): domain Eukaryota; kingdom Metazoa; phylum Arthropoda; class Chilopoda; order Scutigeromorpha; family Scutigeridae; genus Thereuonema; species Thereuonema tuberculata. Next base: position 64,143,499 of record JAFIDM010000004.1, read on the forward strand.
TTGAGTTTATTTATTAAAGAACATCATCAGAGAAGCAAATGACACGAAAAATGGAAGTTGTCTGAATATCCAAAAGTGATGCAAAACATTAATTTGCATGTTTACCCACAACCCTGTATAAAGAGGCTGTCGCTGCTGGGTTATCTCCACTTTTCTGGATCAACAACAGTTGACAGAATCGTTGAGTGTCATCTGAAAATGCCCCTGCAAGTGATTTACCCGAATCTGAAGCATGGATAGTCATAGAGCGTCTTCAAGCTGCCAAACGCAGATGCCAGTGGCAGCAGCGGTTGGAATCTCCCAAAGCGTGATTAGCAGACTCTGGAATCGCTTCAGAGAGACTGGCACAGTATGAAGAAGACCAGGCAGGGCCGTCCACGTGCCACCACTGCAAGAAATGATCGCTACTTGACGCTGATAGCACGAACCGGCGAAGCAATGAGACTGAGCTGCGGGGACAGTTTTTCTCGCTGCTACTAGACGATCGGTGTGTACTCGGACAGTGCGAAATCGACTCCGTCACGATGGACTGTATGCTCGGCGACCAATGGTATGCATTCAGTTAACTGCTGAACATCGTAGAACCCGCAGAAGGTGAGCTGAAATGTATCTTCCATGGACCCGTGAAGATTGGTCCACGGTTCTCTTCAGTGACGAGTCAAGATTCAGCCTGCAGCCTGACAATCGAAGTGCCCTGATCTGGCGTGAACGTGGAACATGGGAGAATTCATGTTTCGTGCAAGAAGAACATTTCTTTGGTGGAGGTGGAATCATGGTCTGGGCAGGCATCAGCATTAGTAGTCGTACCGATCTCCATGTTGTTAGAAATGGAACGGGTGAATGCCGTAAGATATCGGGATGAAATTCTACAATGCCGGAGCAGTTGGGGCAACTTTCTTTTTATGGACGATAATGCATGCCCCACCGTGCGCATCTCATCAACAATGTGCTGCAAGAAGCTGCAATCCAGCGCATGGACTGGCCTTCACGTTCTCCAGACCTGAACCTCATCGAAGACGCTTGGGATGCACTTGGAAGATGTGTTGCCAGTCACCAATCACCTCCCATAACACTTCCTCAGCTGGAAGTTGCCCAGTTGCGCGAGGAACTGTTACACAATTTGATCTCTCCATGGCTCATCGCTGTCAGTGTCCGTAGCAGTCTTAGTAGACCATATACCCTACTGAACAGTCAAGATGCGACACATTTTTCAGGTTTCACATGCGAATATTAACCCCCGTTCATGTGTCACATTTTGCTCAATCCCGAAAAATGGATTCTGCATCTCATTTGCATATCCATTTTCGTGTCATTTGCTTCTCTGATGATGTTCTTTAATAAATAAACTCAAATGCATCTGTTTTTTGGGTGTAGTATATACATTTGGCAATATCCCCTAAATTTTGTGAGCAGTGTATTATTGCGGAGAATTAATAGAAAGAAATACATCAGTGTCATTGTCGTCCTAATAACTACGCTTGAAAGGGACTTCATGCTTTGAACGATTTCAGAATATTATATTTGTTTTACATTATCAACAAAATTAACCTACTTAAATCAAAATCTAATAAGCAAGTCAATTTTATATTAAGTTTGAAGTCCTTTCTTGAATTACGAAATGAATTATTGTTCTTACAAACTTGAAATTACTTAATTGTCCTTGACAAAATGTGCCCTTAAAATAAAGATGCCTATATCAGTTTGAAGTTCTTAAGCTTTAATTCTTATGATTTTAAGCATAATTGATTGAGTTATCGTGCATATAATAGTCAGGCTTTAAATAAAATATTAAAAAAAGTAAATAATAAGCCAAAACCAAATGCAGTTTTTAGTATGAAAACTTGACATGGAATGTAAAGTAGAATAACATAGCTTGATATACATGAACTATTGTTTACAACGTCGTAGCTACTATTTTATAAAATCTTTAAACATACACATTACTGCAAAAAAATAGCGGAAACAATTTTCGACTCAAATCTTGTACTGTCATTGCAATCCGGAAATCATAATTATTATACTTTGAAAAAGTACAATTTCCGGATCCATTTTGAGAAGCGGCTCGTTTCTCTCCACGGTACTCAAGTACTGGGAGCTCTTTATAATGAATGGACGCTGTGGTAATGATTAAAAGCCGCAAATTGAGATGGGCAGCAACGTATGGCCACCAATCGATCGTTGGCAGAAGGGAAGAGGCTAAAGGAAGAGAATCTTAAACGATAACAAACAAAAGTGGAACAGAAAGACGTTATTTATTTTGCTAATAAATTTTGCAATAAAAATAAAATTACAGTATTCCTTTTTTTAAACTTTAGATGTTAACATAACCCTTGTCTTAAAAGATTAATAATAGCGATTCCTTATCTCTGCTCGTACTTGCAGTCCTTATTTTCTGAGATTATCGCATCGTTTATCAGAAAAATAATAATAAAAAAATTCTAAATTTTACTTCCATTAAACAATAATTTTACAATGCATCAAATTAAAATTTTGAATTATGTAAGATATTTATAATTTAAAAAAAATTATGGTAATTCATAAACTTTCAAACAATTTTATATCCCGTCAACAGAAAGAAGTCATTTTTTTTTAACTTATTAATTGACTTTTCTGGGTTAATTTCCTTTCAGATTTCGGAGACTGCTTACGAAGTGTCTTCTTGTATTCTTTCGCCTTGTGCTCCAATCATTAGATTGGCATTTCTTCGCCGAAACTGATTTAATGCACTCAAATAATGAATAGTTTTAATCTACAAAATAATTTGACCAATTTCTAACTGAAATTTAGAAATTGAACAAGATATTTAGTTTTTATGATCTTCATTAAAAAAAAAGTAATTTCTAAAAGTAAAAAATAGCTAGTACTCATATATATTATGTAATTATAGAGTTTTCATTTGTGTGATTTCATGATTTAAAAAAAAAATAGATATTTTAAGGACAACAGTTAAGTTGGCTGTAAAATCTTTGAAGACTTCTTGGTTGTTGTTTTTTGTTTTGTTTTTTTTATCTTAATGGATAAGAAAAGTTGTAAAAATATTCATTAAAACAATAGTTTAATGAGAAAGATATTTTCTTTGTGAATTGAAATAAATATATTTTGTGTATGACAAAAAAAGAAATACATCATTTTTTTTCCCACGGCTTTCTTTCAATCTTTATAAGTGTGTTAGAGCTGTAGTTCCGTTGCTTCTTCAGTCAGTGTTTTGAAATTTCCCTTCTGAAATTTGACATATGTTTTGGTTAAAGCAGAACAGATTCGAATATGATCACTTTTCGAAGAACAAAGAGTGATTGATTTTCTTTATAAAACCTCAAAATTTGTTAATAAGCTGTCAGTTTCCTTACATGGATTCTAAGAATATTAGTCTCTAGTTTTTGATAATTGGCAAAATATTTGAACTACTATTAGACAAAATCGAAACGAATAAGGTGTACAGCAATTCTGGAAAGTCTCGTAAACCCAATGAGAATAGTGAATTTGTAGCATCATCTAAATTAAACCCATTTAATAACAAACTAAAGATTTAATAACGAATTCTTCATGAGACATACAATAAAAATGCGCTTCAATTTGTATTGTTTATTCTTCAATCATAAGATTTCTATTCTATTCTAGTACATAATAAAAATCTTATGATTGAGGAATAAACAATACAAATTCAAGCGCATTTTTTGTAGAGTAGATGACAAACAACGGGATGTTGGGGAAGCATAAAATTGAGGTGAAGTGCTGACGGTTGCAATTCACTAAAACCAAATATAATTATTTCTTTTAAGTAGATGAAACAGGTGAAATGGTGATAAATAAGTTATAATAAAAGCAAATGCTAATTCTAAAAGAGGAAAAATGGGGGAAGTTAGAAGTATCGCAGTGCATAAAAAAAGGCGATAATGTACTGAATTCAGAAAACTGAAATGAAGAACTATAATTATCGATTATGAAAATGCAAAATTTCGATATGCAGAGTGTTACCTTTTAATCTTTTATTTGTGGTTGAACTCAGAAATCTGCTTAGAATATGAATCTGTTTTAGGAAATTATCCCTTTAATCTTTGACTCTCTGCAGTTAATAATCATGAATTTAGTTATCAATTACAGCGATTATTAAAATTTCTTCCCACATCAAATGAATAGTTCTTTTTCCGGAGATTAAACAAGAAGCAATGGGTTAATGGAATAAATCTTTCTGTTTGTTCTTGGAATCCATTCTTTGTGGCAACTGTTTATTTAAGATAGGAAGCTATAAAATTCTCCTGAGACGTTCTATTCCTTCCACTTCTTTTCGTGTTGCCAAGGCAATTCATCTCCATGGAAACCCGATTAATTATTGTTTCCTTTGAACAAGGTTGTCATGACAACATTAGTTCAGATGTACGCGTATTTACGGAGCGCCTTGGGCTCCTCAGGCAGTGGCATGAAACTTGTGTGCGTTTGTAAGGGTTTGTCTTTGCAATAAAGAGTCACAGCCTCTTTCCCCCCCAAGGACAGAGCGCTAACAATCAACTAACAAAGACAGCACTGGTTACTTAGCCAATCAATAAAAGGAAAAACAATAAAGAAGCCAACAACTAATAAAACACACACTCACAAAAAAACCTAACATTGATTATGATAAGAACGGAAAAGCTGTCATCTCTTTACTTGAATGATATTTACTGAAGAACTTCTGAGCATAGATAGAAACTTTTTGTTTTCTGGGAATAATGAAATATCCTGCCTCAACTTCCAGTATTAAATAGCAAAAGATACAGTTGTATCAGAGATTGAGTCATTATTAGCAGTAGATTACAGTCTGACTCAAATTTCTGTGGACCACTGTGATGAATGGTTTCTTTCTGTTAGGACACTCACATTCTACTTCGCACTATTAACTATTGCTGCAAACTAATAGAAAGAATACATATGTCACTGTTAGTAATCTAAAAGTGGTCTAAGGAAACACTATTTTTTTAGTGATCTGAGACGAACTACAGAAAGGATTGTGAATGTCTCTTTAATTAGAAACAATGTTATAATCGCAATGTTGGTAGAAAATTATTTTTTTGCTTCTTTAATTTCTAAATTCCTCTAAGAAAAAAGGTCGTAGATTTTATCTAAACTCTTCTACTGTATTTTTTTCTTCTTCTATTTTTTCTATGAGAAGCAAGAAATTTGATTTTTAATTGGAGACAGTGGAAACAATTCTACTACTCGATCTGTAGATTTAATTTTTTTAATCTGATGGATTCCAACCCTTTTGAATGCTAACTTTGGTAGATAGAGGAACTAAAGTTCTAACAGTTACTGTGAAGATTATTTTACGAATATTTCTCTACACATTTTGAAGTAAAATAAATATAACTAGGTTTGCGTGACTGAGCATCAAGATTAGCCTCTTTATAATTAGTAAAAATTTAACTTTGAAAATATTCCTTAGAGTTCAAAAGAATCTTTAACGTGTCTTTCTGGCTCCAAATACGTCTCCATTTTTCATTTTTTTTAACCGTTTAAAATTGTTAAATTCATAAACTAGAATCACAAAATTTAGAATTCGATTTTTTTTTTTTTGGCTGATGAAACTTAGAGTCTAGTGATATAAGTGATTCAGTTTCACTTTCAGTCTTGGGAATATTCTTAATTCCTTCTCTTCCCATTTTCTAAATGTTAACAATTAACATTATTTTTGAGGTTGTGCATCAATATCAAAAGAATCGTACTCATTTTAATATGTGGTTCGGTATTTTGATAAATAGGAACAGGCCCTCACAGGTGCAGTCGAAGCCCAGCATCAGTTCTTGTGCTTTGACTCTTCGGTAGTCGTATGATTAGTCTCAAATGAGTGAATCCCAATATCAGTTCAGGTGCGGTCTCCTCTGGAAGGTCCTAGAGTTTCACCAACTGCGCGTATAGGTCACATTATGAATTGTACTGCTTCTGTAATTACGTATTGCTGACTGAAATAGATGAGTAGTAATTGCTAATGTTATTGTAAATATCAGTAACAAATTCACAGAATCGCGTTGTCGTAATCAGTAATTCCATAATGATAAAAAATTGTGATTTTCTTCATCTTTATGTAACTGCAAGCAAAAAAAAAAATCGGGCTCCCTTTATCTTAGGGATTCGATCAAATGCCCGGGATTCTTCTTCCTTCCCTACCTTTAGAGAAAGGCCATAACCTGTGAGTTGAATAATCAGACTTCGTAAGATGTTACGTGTAAAGAACGATGTCCGCATTGTATTATCAGATCCTTGAGAGAAAATCGTACAAAAATTTGTTTTCTGAGAAAAGTTTTCTGAGAAATTTTGAGAGATGGGACGTCATTGTCTTTCGGCATCTTTCTAGAAACCAGAGTTTTCTTGAATATTCTAGTTAAATCCTTATCACTCTGATTTATCTCTAAAGAATAGACATTGATTATTTAATTCCTTTCATAACGTTATTAGAAACTTTAGAATTAATTCCACTTGACTGAATCCTAATGACTTTGATGCTCAGACATTTTAAATAAAAGCTGTTTTCAACGAATGAACGTCACATCCACTTAACTGAATAGTTAGTACGAAATGAATTTTAAATAGAGAAACTACATTAACGACAGGATCTTTGGTTCTTTTAAATTGCAGACATATAACGTTATCAGATGTATTTCCATGTTATGCCTTTCATTGGACTGTCTTAATTTGTGTTTTGTTTTTTTAGAAAAATATTTTTTATGTTTGTTAGCAAAGTTGCTCTAGAGTAGGATAAGTTTCCATCGAATCTCTGCATAAAAAAAGACTGTTACTGTTAGAATGAGAAGTTTAAAATGTAATCTTAAGTTAAAATTCGCTTCTCCGTCCGCTATGATGAGTTAAATCAAAACTGTGCATCGTAATTTGAAATTACAAACATAGATTTACTTTACGAAACGAAAGATTCTGTTGATTCTGATTCATATCAGACCAACAATTAATGAAACAGGAAAGAAAGAAGCACTCAAAATATGTTGTCTTAGAATCACAATAATCACAATAATTACTCAAAAGCTTTTTAATCTTAGAAAACTGAAATTTAATTGAAGATAAAATGTAGTGAATGTGATCTTTATCTTGATTTTATAAGAAAGCAGCAAAAATTTCCAAGCTTCGCGTGGATTACAAAAAAGAGTTGTTGTTCTGTGGTACAAAATCACGTGATGATTACAGAGTAGTTTTATAAATCTTATATTGTAACTTGAAAACCCCGTAAAGTACCTTACCACAAAGTTTGCCCTCTTCCCCGTTTACCTCTCAGGATGCAAATATCAAAAATTCGTCGAATTAGTAAGTTTTAATTTTGACAAAGCACACTCATTTCGTGATTTCAACTCAAGCGGTTTCGGAGATACGCATATCCTGCAAAAAAAGTCTCAAAATGGACGATTTGTTTGATGAACATTTTATATTTTATTTGACGCTATTAGGAGTAAAGTCACAGTCCCCTGAATGGTTTAGAAAGAACACAGAAGATTGTCACAGAAAGATGACACTGACAAATCGGAAGTTGCAGAGCATTACATTAAATGTTTGACTTATCGTCAAAATACTGGATTAAGAAAAGTACGATAAAAAAACGAAAAATTAAAGAATCTTTATTGATAAATAATTTGCAATATCTTAACAGAAATAAAGATAAAGATGTATTAGATTAGCATTCCAAACTATTGACAACATTTCATAATTAGGCAAGAATTATGATCGTTATTATCATGTATTGTTAATATTACGTTCTTTGAATTCACTTGCAACTAATATTTAATGTAAGACATCGTCTTTATTATGAATGTTTTTTTCTTGTTTAATATTTTATTTTATTTTGGAATATACGCTTATTTAAATTATTTAACTAAATTCACAAACACACTTTTAAAATTTTAAAATAGTTATAAATATACGTACAAACCGGTTTTCAAACCATTTTACATGGTCATTCCTCAGCTTGAACAAATCTACAATTTAACATTCAGTTTATTTATATCATTGTAAATTTATCAACCAATTCAAATTTATTATTAAATATCATCCATCAGAAAATAAATGTCATAAACTACATTTATTAACTGAAAAAAACGAATTTTCAAGGAGATAAAATTCACCGTTTCCCCTTCTTCAAGCCTTTTTACATTATAACAATAAATAGACGAGATTCTTTTACTACAATGACTTTAAAATATTGATATTAACAATTAAAAAACGTTAATACAATAATAATAAAAGATCATACTCTACAATATAATAATCACATATTATTAATAATCACAAATTTAACACTTTAATTTTTCAATTATTACCTTTTTGTTAGAGGTTACAAATTTTTTGTTAATCATTTCTCTAGCCTATTTTACCAAATTTTCACTAACTTTAATTCCATCACATCTATTGAAATTTATTTGATTGACGTAGCAAAGGATGGTGGAGTGATATGACGTAATAATTCAATATTTGATCAAATTATCTTCAGGGTAGCTTCGTCCTTTTCTTCTATTAAAAATAGAATAATTAGTCATCGAAGACTTCGTCGAAATTTTTTTTTTAGATAATCTTTTTAAATTTTAAATGTGTGTTTGTGAATTTAGTTAAATAATTGTTAAATGACACACACAAAAATCTTTTAAACTTAAAGGAATATATACCTGAAAAAGGGATACCGAAAGAGATCCAGAAATTACACTGTTGTATATTATGTATTTGTTTTATTACTGCATAAGTATTTTGTGTATTATGACTTTAAGAAGTTACATAAATACAACAATGTTGATTAATTGCATAAATTAAAATCTCTATCTCTAAATTTATGTAAATCTTATCAAGTCATTTTTAAGATTTTGCTGCTTCTAAGATAAACAAAAAACTGTCTCTTTGATCATTTCATAAGATTTATATTTTATTTTGAAATAGTTCCTCATTTACTTTTTGTTCATAAATTTCCGCTTTCTTTTCCTTTTTATCTTCTTCATTTTCTGTCAATGAACTATTTAGCTTGTAATTCTGTTTTTAAGTTTATTAAAGAGAATGAATCGGGACTTGTTAGGAAATTAAGGCTCATTAAATTAATCAGGCTTAGTACGTAACCCTGTAATAAACACTGCACCGCTAGATGGATCTTCTTTTAACTTTGCATGCCTATTTAAAAACAAGAGACAATCTATTTTTATTTTTCCTTCCGCCTGAGTTCTCGTGTAGCACGAGAAAGAGACAAAAACTCGTACAGACCTAATGGAACCAATAGATTTCTATCGATACCTAAACAAAGGATATTATGTAATCCTACATCATCTGCTCGAGGTGTAATGTGATTGAAGTTAATTGGATTTCAGACTAGTTAAGTAAGTAATGCGAGCTTAATTAATCTTTACAGAAAAATATCTAGTAATTGTATTCAGCAGACGTTTTATCCTTATATAATGATTATAAAAGGGAAAATCTGCAAGTTTCTTTGTTTCTCTATCATTCAATCAACGGCGCAACGGATCAGAATGAAATTTTGCATGCAGGTAGTCTAGGACACGGGGAAGGATTTAATCTACTTTTCATCCCATTCGGTCAACTACTTCCCGGGGGATAGCCCCCCCAAATCTGAATAAAACAGTTCCGAAACCTGTCGTTAGAGGTCGCAAGCGCTGTTTTAAATCGCGCCAGAGATCTCAATGTAAAACACACCTGTCGATGAACTCAATTTTAAATCGCGCTAAATTTGGTTAACAATGAGTGCATTTAAGTAGATTGTTCGCAGGCGCCGACCACAATTAACCCGAAGGTACCTGAGACTTCTGTAATACGATTTATACGATGATACATATGCAAGGCTTCTGGAACGAAGCGACAGTAGTAGGCTAGTACACAATATTTTTAGAAAAGAAGACTTTTCACAATTTAAAAAAAAAAAAGAATAAGCAAGAGGAATTTTTTTCAAATCTGAAAAGAAAGTAGTCTTCAAGTTCCTTCAGGAGCTGTCTTCAAATATTCTTAAGCATTTTATTTTTTGCAATTTTAATTCACTAACAGCCTCCATAAGATTATATGAAATAATGTTGTTTCTCTTACATAAATAGAAACTGCTTCTTAGATTGAATGACTTAAGCAATTCTAATTGAAATTTCCTAAACATGAAAAGAAAACCTTTATGTAAAAGTTGATACAAAGTCCTTATTTTTAATGTTATTTTTGCTTATACCTAATTTCAAAATATGTCTAATATTTCAAAGATCAAGTTATAAGAAAGGTTATTTATAATTACATTACATAATTGAGGCTCCTGTGTGTTTGTCTCTCCTCCAAATAACTTTTGAATCTTTGAATTTGATCTTCTGGAACTAGGAATGCAGATTCAAGGACACGATCTCAATTGGGAATCTTTTCCAAATGGGTCAAGAAGTGACCGCAAGAAAAATAACCCTTTGGAATCCAAACAGTGGATTTCTGTTAACACCTCATTGTCTTAAAAAATAAATAGTAAATCTTTTAAGATAATCCATTGTACATGGATTTCATAGGATTAAAGTTAAATAAAGAAGTTTGAAGGATAGTAGGCTTTGAGTTCTACTTCTTTAAACATTAAACTCGCCAATTAACAAAAAAGAACTGAATCCACTATAAAGACTTATTTCTTTAGGTTTTTAGTGATTAAAAGATAATGAAAATATGTATATCTCGGCAAATAGTACTTTGAATAGCTGTTTTTAAATTATATCTTGTAAGTTTGCTTATGTGGCCTTGTTGTATCTTGATCCTTAATCCGCAATTGAATTACCACTGATTTCTAATTATCGCATTGTATTTCGGTGTCCTTTACGGTTATAAATTATTGAGTTAGATAAGAAAAAAAAAAGGTGGTAGGTTTTTTTTTTTGCCATTGGAGTTTGTATACCCATATGATATCGAATTATCACAGTTTATCGAACTTTGTAATACTATTATTATGCACTGGAGGGAGAAAAGGGTTAAAACAAAAGTTTTTAAACTATTCTTCGAAATACACATTTGCGTCGGTCTATCTGATCAAGATAACTCACAAATACATTCCATGAAGCAAAAATTGAGAGCTATGTAAACGTTTTGGCAATCATTATCCGTGTTTTGGATATATGTGGTACCAATAGGTAAGGAAAAGGAAAAAAACACTTCCCAAATTCAACACAATTTCATACAAATGATTAGATTTTTCCAGTCGCTGTTTTGGGTGCAAGTAATTCTTGCCACGCGATAAAAGAAAGGTCATCCATATCTTTTTTAATTATTATTATTCGACTGCATTTCTTTTGGAAAAGAATTAACAGAAATAATTAGGCTAATTAATTTTCATTTCACTTCATTTTCTTCTGTATATTTATCCTACATGTAATGCTGTTCTTTTTATTCGTAAGTGACAATTTGTTTATTATTCCTCCATTTGGTTGTTATAAATAGTTTTTGCAATTATTTTTCTCAAAATGATGAAATTTTATCATTTCAACGATTTCTACTGTTGTAAGTTAAAAATTCCCATCTTTTCTACTTGTTATATTAATTAATTAATTAATTAATTATTATTATTTTATTATTATTATTATTATTATTATTATTATTATTATTATTATTATCATTATTATTTGCTTCTTTGGTTATTATTGTATAATGATATAAATTACTCAATGAAGAAAAAAAATGTTATTTTCTTAATGCGTTTTGAAAATGTATTATTATGGATTAGTAAAATATGTAGTAAACTTAATTAAACTGTTTAAAATTGAATAGCTTACTAAATTGATGATTATATATTTTGTATATTTAATTTATTTTTACTCTTATTTATTTTTTTATTTAATCCCACCTGTAGACTTGTAAGTTTGTGTATTACTTAGTTAAATACCAACAAAATAAAATTATCAGAATCCGTTGATAAAATAATTTCTCTAATGGGACTGCGCTGAGTTTATAAATCAATAAATAAATAAATTATTAGTATTATTAAAAAAAATACCTTTGACTTAAAACATGGAGAAACCTTTGAAAACAGCATTGATTAAAATTTCAGAAAGTTGCGTTTCCTCAAGTAAAGTGTTTTGCGTTTGCTACAAAATCGATTTGAATTTCTTTTGTTTCTCAGAATGGATAAACAATTTAAATGACTTATGAAAATAGGTGCTATGTTTTTCTTTGTAGCTGTTTTGTTTTCATTAACGTGGCTCTTTACCTCTTTTCTTTCTTTGCTGCTTTTAGCAAAAGTGGGATTGATTTCTGCTCGCAGTGTTTATTTGGCTCTTAGAAGGTTTCATTCGTCGCTAAGAGGTTGGAGTGTTGATTTGTCGATAAGACTCAAAAGAGGTGAAGGTTAAGTTGCGGAGGTTGAACAGAGTTTCTTTGACATGACGCAGGGTGGCGCCCTGTTGTGCTTTAGTGACTGTTGGCAGAGTCTCAAAACTCGGCAGTAAATTGGATTACAACATTGTTGTCACCAGGCAGTCTTCATCCTACTTGGATTGATGCTTATATATGCAAAAAAAAAAGTGAAATGTTATTTTTTTCTAACTTGAAGTACGCAAAAAAAAAAAATTAGAAATAGGGTAATTCAAGAAATAAGACTTTATAACTTGTGTTATTTTGAAGACAGATGGCCTACATTTAATTACTCTTCAGAATATCTTAAGGTTGTCTGCAATGTGAAAACAATGTGAAATAAATGCCTTGCCTGATGATTATAACATCTTAATATATAAGAAGTATACCTTATATTTTATCTTTGTTACAAGAAGATTTTGAAAATACATTGGAATTAAACAAAGTGAAAAGAAAAGTCTTTTGATAAAAATCACAAACAGCCTTTGTTAAATCTGCAACCAGGGTTTAAGTTTATTCTGATATATCAGTGTCTGCTTCAGCGAAATGCAGATGTAAATCTATGGATGTATAATTAAGGTTTTGTTTATTAAAGAATTACGAAAAATACTCGAATGAGAAATCATTCATTAACAGTAGGTCAACTGAAGCATTGCAGTCAATTAGTAATTCTCAATGTGTTGAACTTACAATTCAGTTCATGAAAGAAGAGCATTTGATGATGTAATTTCCTTATAGATTGACTAGCCGGGTACCGTCGCTTCGCTCCGGAACCCTTGCATACACAACACACACAAAAAAATATTTATTTAGCAAATTGTGGCCTTCTTCGGATAACTCAGATGTATTGCGGGTTGGCGCCGTACACCTCTGTATTGATAAGGCAACTTTAAAGCAAAAATATAAATCCTTTTTATTCCCGATCCCGTGGGAATTTCGAAAAATCCGGACTTATTCCTTGTCTACATCATAAAGGAACCTCTGTGCAACATTTCAGCTTTCTAGGTCCAAGGGTTTGGACTGGGCGTTGATGAATCAGTGAGTGAGTCAGTGCTTTTTATATAGGTAGATGTTTCCAGGACGTAATAGCTCTATCTCTTGCTAAAATCCGTAACTGAATCGTATAAATATTACGGAAACATTCTTGTTTTGTGTATTTTCTACAGTTACGAATACATAATAATAATTAAAATTGAAATAATTAAAAACGTTCCACACTATTCCCTTTGCTTGGCGATGCAAACTTTGTCCTTTCTTGGTCACGCTTATGCGATCACAAAACGACGCCATCTTGGAATGACTGCTCGGAGTTTTACGTTGATGACGTCATGACTGGTGACGTTTGTTCCAGACAAAATCGATCGGTACGTATGAAACTCAAATTTGAAATAAATGAATATCCTCCGGAATTCATCTCAAAATCCATTAAGATTTTCTTCAAATACAGACAAAACAAAAACAAACAAAACACAAACTTCAACAAAATCATTAAATTACCCCTGGGTACTCGGATACACAAATCCTTCAAAGAACTATGTAAAACCAACGATATTAAAATAATACAATACAAAAATAACCAATTGATCAAGAAAAATAAGAACGACACCAACCACAATTTCATGCACACCATGGGTGTCATATATAAATTAAAATGTCGGGATTGTGGGTCTGTGTATTTTGGAAGCACAGGCCGCACTCTAAAAGAAAGAGTGTATGAACACGTACAAGCCTTTATTAATAACAACGAAGGAATATCGGACTGGGGTGACCACTGTCTGCGAACACAACACAATCCCGATCCATTAGTCAGCATTCTATTCAAAATCGAAGAAGAAAAAGATAGATTCAGGATTGAATCATGTATCATCAACACCTTCCCTTGCGTAAACAAAGACAAATTTCTAAAGGTTAACAGTTGCACCTTACACAAATTTAAAAAAAGCATAAAAAACACTAAAAAATTCCTATAAATTGTATTGAAGTAATAATGTTTTTTCTTTACCTCCCCTTGTTTTTATCCATACTAATGGTACAACACCTAACATAATGAAGAAGTTTCGTTCCCATCATATTTGTTTTTAATAATATTGTAACATTCTTGATGTATTACCATTGGCTTTCTACCATTGTAAACCATATTCTGTGTAAACCATATCATTGTTATGTATTCTGTGTAAACTACATCATTGTTGTGTATTCTGTATAAAAAAAAGGAGTTTTTTTAAAAAAAACGTCCGACGAAGCATATTTGAAAAAAAAATGCTAAATATCACGATTACAAGATTTTATGAAAGTTATAGTGCAGTTATGGAGAAATTTCTTTAATACAAGGTGAAATATTTTTCAGTTTTTTAATAGTTACCAGTATATTTTACCACTCAAGAACAATTCTCTGTTGAGATAATAATGTCTGAGAAAATTTTGTATTTCATTTTTTACATCTCACCATCTAAAGCAAACTGCAATAAAGAAGCAAATCCTCAATATTTCTGAAGATTAAGATCTCTGAAATTAACGTGACTTGTAAAAGATTGCAGACATTGTGTTATTTGAAAAGAACCAATTAAAAAAAAATAGTTAACGAATGAACAAACCAACAAAACATTCAAATGGGAGTTACAGTGTTAAGTATTAGTTCTAAAACTTAAATTAAAACAAAACAAAACAAAACAAAACGAAGTGTAATATTCTGTAGCTGTTTTGTTTGGAGTGAAGAAATGCAAAACTCCGCCTGAAGTTAGCCTTCACTGTAAATAAAGGAAACCTTCCTGGAAAAACTCCCCTTCAACCGTTCGCCTTGGTTTTAGCCTCGTTTTGATGATTTTCTGTGTTTTTCAATTTGAGGCTAACTACTAAAAGTAGTTTTAAAGAAAAATATCTTCGTCAATTTTATAATTAATCAATTCCTGACAATCTGAAATTTACAGAACTATTTAATCCGATAGCACAAAGCTTTTCTTTGAGATTTTAATACAGGAATGATGGGGATACTAAATTCTTTTCCTGTGTTAGTATATTTATAAAAAAAATAGTTAATTTCTACATTCAGATAAGTAGTAACAGATGAATGCATTATGTAGCGTTTATTTAAGCGGTATTTCTAATAGCATTAATTAGTGTAGGAAAATAAAGAACAATTCGTTTATTATATCGACTTCTTTACTATCAATTTGGGCCTTTTGATTCTTGATCAAAAAGTCTTTGAAACAATTGAAGTCATTTTGAATCAAGATTGTTGGCTAAAGGTTCAGAAACTGCGATAATTTTATTAACTTCCATTCATAAATCTGAATAAGTTTTTATTTATTTCTTCATCAATTTATAAATTTTATATTTTTTATATTATCATATTATTTATATTTTATTAAGTTTTTATAAATTATCAACTCTCGCCGGACTTTTGCTTTACTTGTATATAAAACGTTCAAAAGACGTCGTTAATTAAAACGAAGATATAAAATGCATTTTCTTAATTTAATAAATAAAAAATCGTGTAATTTGCAAAATGAAACCATTATCATAATGAAATAGTGCCTCAGATATCAAGATACGACATTGATTGTTTTATCTTGAACGTAAAGATGATAGAAAATTACCCTTACTAATTAGTACAATTTACTGACAAGGTTTAATTAACTAAATCTGATATTGAACCTTTGGAGTAGAAAATTAAATTTACTTCACACAATTAACCTTTCGGAGTAAAGCTAATGCATTACAGGGTGCATTAAGTGATTATCTTTCATTCACGGACCCCAAAAAAAAGTTGTAATAAAGTGTCAATTTATTAAGTTTTACTTAGGATAAATATGCAAGTTTATCTTGTTGTGTACGTGTTTACAACGATTTACATTGAAATTGTTGTTAATTGAGGACGTGATTTCTAAATATTTTAGATATTCTGTTGTAAGTTTCTTGGGAAATAGGTAGCATTGACATTTATGCACGTTTGTTTTCTATTAAAACACTGTAATAATAAATTATTGTGTTTTGATAGAAATTTACAAGATCCTATTCTTCATTATATTGATCTGATAAAGAGAAAATACATGGAAGGGTTGACATGTAGAAGCGATCGAAATTGAAAAGGGTCTGTGGTTTTAACTGTACTCCTATCTCTGTTATCCCTTGATTGGTGGCTGTGATAGCATTCACTTTTGCTTTTCTTTCTGTTTGATCTCATCTAAATAATCATTAGTTTTGTTTGTTTGCTTTTTTAATGTTTACCAGTCCTATTAGATGTAATTACAAAATTACTCCTGTTTTATAGGTGCTGGAAAGTTTAATGTGTGTCGTTTCAAAAACAAAATTTAATTAATGTTAAAATATAGATTAGAAGTTTTTTACTATATTTTTAATTACTATATCATATATTCATTGGATTTTGATTTCTCTAATATTATTACAATTATAATTATTCCAATTTGTTTGTCTAAATATTTTTGAGAAAGTTTATTCATTTATTCTAAATCCAAACTTATTGTTTATAGTAGGAATGTTGAAAATCTTTAACCAACTAAGTCTTGTTTTGTTTTCAAAAGAGAGTTTTTCTCTGATGTTTTTGTATTTACATATATTTTTCAAAACTACATTAATAAATAAATTTTTCTTTATTTTGATTTTTAAAATTTACATAAAAGTTATCAAAATTTTATAGATTAATTTATTTATATTATTTGTTTGTTGCTTGTTTAAGAAACACCAACACTAAACCATTGTTCAAGACAGAATCTACAAGAGCTTTACAAACAATAAGTTTCTGTTTAAATTGGAATTTGTTTCTTAAAACATAAAAGTGAAAGAATGTAATCTTTTAATTACATAATTGTATTGATTACACCAACTAAAACGATTCTCGATATTTATACCTAAATACTTATGATTATTTATTACGTCAATGCTCTCACAATTTGTTGCTGTTGCATTAATCTGTTCATTTTCTTTCATCACTGTTTGATGAATTTCGTAACAGTGATGTTAATTCGTTTTTATATATTGAATATGTTTTTCACTCTATAAGTCTTCTTCTATATTCTGTTGTATTATCTGTATTAATGTCAACGTTGCTGTTAAAGAGGTCTTCAGGCTATTTCATTGGACTTTTCTTTTTCATCATGTATAAGGAAGACAGAATTCAATATTCTATATAATTAGCTGCATCATTTTTATCTATTCTTGTTAATAGTATCATTTAGAGATCATTCATCATATAGATCCGCTTCTTTATATCGTTCAATTTCTTATATTGGTCGGTGAAATTGTCTTATTCATTTCTTACAGAGAATAATTAAGTTTAAGTAAATATATTTTTCCCTACCTGTAAATATAGAAATGAACTTCCAAATAGTTCGATGTCCTGTTGATTTCGTATGATTTTGCTTCACCTTCATCTATAGCGTCGAATATTAATGGCACCAAAACCCTTGACCGACTTTCCGCTTCTAAACGATAAAGTGCCGAGAATTTATTCTTCGTGAAGAACATTAAGCAATTTAGCTAACGATCAGGACTGTCTGTCTGATTCCACCGATTCCAACATTCATTCCACAGATGTGCAGATAAGTGAAAATATTGCTGGGAATATCTCAAAAGATCTCATGGAATTAGTTGTTGAGTTCTTCCAATAGTAAGAAGTTCTTTATAAGAAAATTATATTTGTGGTACTGATGTTTGAAGACCCTTATGAGAACTTTCTTGTAAATTGTGATAATTTTTTTTGCCTAACTATCCCGGACACCTTCCCTAAGAATTCACACTGGCCTACCTACAAACATGTCTTTCAAACTTCGCTTCTGTAACAATAAATAATATTGATGTAGAATTCTAACTTTGGTTGTGTATTTTGAGAACAAGTTTTACAAAAGTCAGACTGGAGCTCTCTTTGCTATAGCTTTTAATGGTGATTCGTTTATCAAGGATGTGAAACTAACAGTTGGTTTTGTTAGTTAAATAATAGTTGGTTTTGTCCTTTAGCACTTTAGATATGACCCAATTTTCTCAAAATGGCAACGAACTCATTTTTAGTGGAACCATTAAAATTAACTTTCTACTTGAAGTTATAATTGAATTAGCTGAACCACAGAAGGACGATCTCCTTAAATAAGACCTACTTAAATAAATATCTTAAGTACTTTTTTTTTTTGTATCAGCCATTTTTGTTGCACATTTCTATAATTTAATAAGCAACTTTGCAACGCTCTTATAAATATATCTTCTATTCAGATGTTTATGGTTAATACAAAGATGGTAACTTTAAACAATAACTTACTTTAAATAAAAGAAGTTCAACGTGCCGAAATAATTCAAAATAGATATCAATCCCAGGCACAAAGCTAAAGTCAGGATTCGCATCTTGAGTTGTCATCGGGAAGAGACTGGGACGGACCGTTTCGTCCTCATTAGGACTCCTCAGCCAGCCAAACTCCTCCGATGACAGTTTACTTTATTAAGGTAATTCTGTTTTTAAAAGAGTCTTAATTTTTACAAACAAAAAACTTTTTAGACAAAGATAACTTATTTAGACAAAAATACTAAGAAATTCAGTGCCGTTCACTGTTTCCACTTTCCTGAAAGGGAAAAAAAGAAGAGGAAAAAAAAACACTACAGCAGCACGAAGATGCCTCCCTCCATGCGCCGTAATCATCGTCTTGTGACTCGAATCGAGCAACGCTTCGTCGCTAGCGTCTTTTCTCTCGTGCTTCCAATTCCGGACACGAGGTGGTGCTCTCTGCTGGTGAACCATCCATTTTCCTTTTCCTTGATTTGTGATCGTGAGGAACCTTCTCTCTCCTTCTCGCCTCTGTCCTTTCCATTTCTTTTATTCTTTTTATCATCTTTTCTTTCGATATTCATAGTTTTCGTGGAGTGAAAAAAGCAGTCATGCACAGAAAAGGCCGCGTAATAAATGATCCGTTGCCGGGGCAACCCTCAGTCGAGCGGCAAAATGCAACTCCTCAATAATCACGTTTCACGTGACGGACGCAGTGGAGTGTGCGACATCTAATGGAGAAAGAGCGAACCAAGTGACGCCTAAAAGAACAACGGATCGATTTTTTTTTTCTTTTTTCTCTTTTTTTTTTTACTATTAGAATAACAATAATAATTTATGCTAAAATCCTTTATCCACATTTCACCTTCAATATCTTAACAAATATTAGTACTTCATACTGCAATGGATATTTGTAATAATGTATAATTTATAATGTTGATTACAACTTAATATTTATGGGTTGTGTTATTCTGGTTTTACTGGCTAGTCTCCTATAGACATTTACAATAGATGTTAAGTATTGATATAAAATGTATTACTTTGTAATTATTAGGGCCGGAAGAAAATATTTTGGTGACCGGCAGAAGGCATCGTAATGCCCTACGTACAGTACTGTACAGCGGCGCATAGTTTGGGAGCATCTACATAAACTTACGTTAACTACTTGATATTTAGTTTGTTTTGATAATGTTTTAGTCAAATTAGTTTTTTGAAACCCATCAAATTTGGCTCTCCATTCAGCCCACCCTTAATCTACACTGTCAGAGTGTTCTTCAAGACTTTTGGGTGGACAGTATTTTTTTTTTTAACTTTTGGAAATAATTATAAGTTATAGAAACAGATGACAGAATACTGGAAAACTTGCAATCCCTTTCCAGTGACATTTGCACTTTGTAGATCACGTTTGCTTTGTATCTTGATATAAGAAAAGCTAAACTAAAAAAAAATCTTAGTTATTATATTGAATCCCATAAACATTTTAATTAAGAAAGTATTGAAGGCTTGGAAGCTAAAGAAGTTACATTAAAATCAGAATCCATTCGTATTTACTTTTGAACTACAGTCATGTTTAAGGCATTAGGCTAATCAAAAACATTGTGTGTGTGTATCCTAATAATTTAAATAGTGAATATTGAAATTCGACTTGTATGGATAAGAGATTTTCGATCTTTGAATTTATTTTTTTCCTTATGGGTTGCTTTGATAGATTTACAAAAGCAATAGAAGCTCAACAATTAACTCTCACTGATACAACAAGGAATTTCTGTAACTGCGCGATAATCCATTTTAAATTTAGACAATTTAGTTAAATTCAGGCGTTCTTTGGATTCATTAAAATTAATAGAATTATTAACATTTGTGGCTTTTTATTTAATTTCCAACAAAAGGAAAATTTTAAATTTTTTGGTATTCGTATTTTATAATTTACAAATGCGGAGGATTTTCTTTATAAATGTTTTTATGAAAAAACAACGAAAAAAGGCAAAATATTAAGGATATTAAGTGTTGTGAACTTTCTCTCGATGTCCCTTCTGAGTTTGAAATCCAACATTTTTGAGAGACGAAAATCAAAATTCACGCTTGTGCATTAATGATACGACTGTGTTTGAGAAAAAATTTGAAATTCTGGAAATTTCGTTATTGTTTGTTTTTTATCTTATTTCGTATTTATTATCGTGTTTCAACTATACTGATGTTAAAGTTGAGTTAATCGTCTTAATAAAAATGAAGGTTTCTTTGTTTGTTTGTCCCGTATGCGTTCCTAAACCATTCATCAGATTGCGATGAAATGGTGAGTTGTTGTGCGCACGCCCGCGAAGGTTTCTGAACTAGTAGAACCATTTTGCAATATCTGGCGCGCGAGTCGTTTCAACAAATGAGTGTATTTCATATACTTTAGCGACACTTCGTGTGTGTGACATAACAAGTGGTGTTGATTGTGAAATTCCAATTGCAGGTCTACATTACATAATAGATATCATATGCATTTTCTTTGCTTTTTCCAGGTGAACTTGTAATAGTCGTCACGAAGCATTACTTTTGCTGTCAAATCAATTATGCCACACAAACGACAAGCGATTTACACCTCAAGCACGAAAGAAAAAGGCATTACGAGCTTCAGAAACAGATGAGCAACGGGAAGCAAGACTGGAAACCGTTCGAGTGCACATTGCTCGGTCCAGACGAACATTGCATGCTGATTTAAATGGGACAATCGCTACAATTGTGGACTAAATTGGGAAAATCTTTGCTTCACACATGGACAGCTGTATGTGGCCTGCTCACGCGTCGGAAAACCTTCTGAGTTATTCGTGTATGCCCCAGAAGGAAAAAACAAAAAATATTGTGTATCCAAAAACACTTCAGTAAACAGAAATAAAACAAAACACTTTCTTTCTTTGAGTGGCATTGCAACGCATGCCGGGTACAGCTAGTAAGTTAATATTTTGAGAAATGTGAGCTTCACATCCTGTAAATATTTGATATTTGTTAACCTACATCTTTAGGTTCTTCTCTTTCTAGCTGCTGCTTCTCAAAGTCTTTCAATGAATAAAATCCGAGTAAATCTAAGCCTCGAATGAATTTTCTCACTGAATTGGAAACCTGGTTAATGATAGAAAACATTAAAAACTACAGATTGCGATAAAAAAAATATTATTTATAATTGGATTGAACTTTCTATGACTTCCACTAGAGGTTGGTACACGGAAGGCAAGGAACTGCAGAAAGAATGACTGCTTTATAGAGGAGGGAGTATTGAAAGAAAAAGGACTTGATTTTCAATAGTTGCTAGGAAATATCTCTTCGTGTCTTCATCCAATTGCCTTTCTCATAGTGTTTTTCTTATTGCACCAAAGAAATTTACTTCGTGTTATTTATTGAATTGATTGAGACAAGTGTTTCTTTTTATTAATTGAATTTGAAGAAAAAGAAAGAAACATTTGTTTTCTGTATTTCTTTCTATCCCCTACGGTGTAATTTACGATTGGAATTTCCCTTCTTTCCATTCAACCCCACCACCATCCATCTGACCCCTTCTGAACTCCCCTTTCCCCTTTTAATGGATAAATCCCCACCTCTTCTCATTCCTCTTCTTCAACTCCCTCCTCACCATCCATCTGACCCCTTTTCACCCCCACTTTTGATGGATTATCTCATTCGTAGGAGGGTGGCTGAAAAATGTTAGTATTTTTTCATCCCTCCCCGCCCTGTTTCCCAGCTAGCGGCGCACAAGTGGGTGAATTGAAGCTTTTTCGATTTTGGGATTAACTTGTTGTTTTATTTTTCCAATAACAAAAACAAATGGATTGCAGATTTTGAAAAAGAAAAAGTCAGGAAAGGAAAGAAAAAACAGGAAGTTGAAAAAAAAGTCTCGGAGTCATTTGTTTCTTATTTTAAAGTAAGAGTTTGTGCAACGTTTCTACTCGTTCTGAAATGATTCTATTCTTGTTAGATTCTTATTAATAACTTCTTTCCCTGTATTCATTCAATTGTTTCAATCGTAAATACATTTATCGTAAAGATATTTATGATCGATTAAAATAATAATATACCAAATAAAATAAATGGATGACAGTTATAAGGAGGAAAAATTAATGTTTGAAATCAATTCGAAATCGTATTCAAAGTACCACTTACCGTATCTACACTGCCTGCTCAATTGAAAGTGGACACCTGTGGTACGGAACAGACGCTTTATTTACAGCGTGTCTAATAGCGCGTACTGTGGCCTATTACTGTAAGCCCAGCATCCACACGCCGTGGCATGCTCTCCACCAGTTTCTGATATCAAGCAACCGGTATTTTTACCCACTCCTCTTTCAAAGCTTGCACAAGTTGGATGCGTGTTTGCGATCGCATCAGACACGCACGAATCCGGCGCTCCAATTCATCCCACAGATGTTCAATAGGGTTGAGATCCGGACTCTGGGCAGGCCACTGAAGTTCCTGAATATTATTCTCCGGAAGCCAGGTGCTGACAACACGGGCCTTATGGCACGGCGCATTGTCGTGCTGGTACACAAATGGCCCTTCACCGAACTGCGACCACAACTTAGGAGGCATGGAATTGTCTAGAATGTTCAGATACTGTGTGGATGCCATGTTCCCCTCGATCACAACCAACGGACCACATCCAAACCATGAGAAACACGACTACACCATCACACCACCACCGCCAAACTTCATTGTTGGGATGACACACTCAGGTGCGCCCATCGGATCGATAAGGTATTATGTCGCTCTACATAATGCTCTTCCAGCGGTCCATCCACCAAGACCGTCGCTCTTTAAACCATGTCACGACGCTGGGCGTTTACAGAGGTGATGTTAGGCTTTTACCCTAAGGCATGGAGCTCCCGATGAATCGTCATTATACTTACAGTTGTTCTCGTCGCCTGCTGGAAGTCCTGCAGCCGTTGCTCCGCTGGAACAGCCCTGTTCTGCCGTACCAACCGCTTCAGGGCCCTCCGGTCTCTATCAGTTAGCATGCGAGCTCGGCCACCTCCATGACTTTCGTGTTTCCACTCCTTCACGTTTCCACTTCGTGATAATAACCCCCACGGTCGACTTTGGCAGGTTCAGTGTCGCTCGTATGGCTCGCAGAGGGCAGCCTGCATTAATAGGGCAGCCTGCTGAAATTATTGTGGGGAAAAAGTGATGCCAAAGACAGAAGACAACCTAAAAGCTGGATTTGCCAAGGCAGGAATCTATCCCATAAACCCAATGTCAGTGAGACTGCCAACTTTCAGGCCTTCGGAACCAGAAACAGATGAGAGACTTGTATCAGAATCATTCGTTCAGTTTCTGGAGGACAAAAGGAAGGAAGTCGTTGGTCGAGGAGCAGGAGGCCGAAAGAAGAAATTGAATGTTGAGGCTCGGAAAAGCATTTCTTCCGAAGAAGTGCAAAGCTTGTCTGTACCATCAACTTCGCAAAAGAAGCCTGCCAACAAAAACAACAATGTGCAGAAAGCTGATTCGGATAAAGATAGCACCGTCGAAGCATCGCAAAAGAAAAAGCTAGCCAAACAAGAAGAAAAGGAGCGTAAAAAGAAGAGGAGGATAGTGCCTGTGTCTTCAGAGAGCGAAATGGAGGTTGATTCTGACGATCTTGAAATGAAAGACGACTCTGACGATGGACCTTTATAGAAGAAGATGAGGAAATGGAAGATGAGGTAGTAAACAATAATAGTCAAGAAACACCATCACACCTTGATTCGATCCCGAACATTCTCGAAGGGCAGATGTTGTTGTCGATTACGAAGGGCAGATGTTGCCAGGTCAAGTATAGAAAAAAGAAAATGATGGGGCCTATGTAAAATGTTTGTGGACTTTCCTGGAAATGACATACTTTTCTACCCAATCCAAAACATACGCTTTAAAATAAACGAGCCAAAAAAAGCTACGCTCCAAAAGAGCTTTATACCATGTACCAGAGGTGGGGAAAACCTAAGAAATAAGGCCTGGTTTAACATTGGCGTCCGTTAATTTTCTAATTCATGTTTTTATTGGAATTTGCTTAATTGTCGTTGATTTATATTAATATCTTTAAATAATTAAGGCTAATAAAAGATCTCCTAATGAAAGATACGTAGTAAAGTTTTAATTCAATACATTTTAGTGATTTTACCAACTTTTCTGGTGTTTTTTTTACCCTGATGGATTATTCTTATGATAGCTGTGCTTTACTATAGTCAAAATTGAAGTTTTCATAAGATTTCGTGCAATTTATGAATTGGAACAAAGTTGCAAACATCGAAGACAACAATAGTCTAAAAGTTAAGAAAAAAATTATAGAAAACTATCATTGCCTGACCAATATTAAACATGTCCTGCAATTAGTTATCTAATTAGCTATCTACTAGTCTGTACTGGGTTTATATAACGCAGATAGTTTTTCTTGTATTTAGTCCGTGAATCGAAAAATATGATATCCTGGACTGTAGTTGTATGGTTTTACGGTAACCATTTCTTTTTACTTTCAGGTGATATACTTACTTTAATTTTCTTAATATCATTTCTTTTTTTTTTCCCCCTTATAGAATGTTCGATGTCGGAGGTCAAAGGTCAGAACGGAGGAAATGGATTTATTGCTTTGATGACGTCAGAACTTTATTATTCGTGGTTGCTCTCAGTGGTTATGATATGGTTCTCAACGAAGATCAATCCACAGTAAGTAGACGGCAAACAAAATCTTTACTATAATCCGTCTTTAATTTGTACAGAAATTGTTAGATTATTAACAAGGGCATTGGTTACTATTAGATACATTAACAATGAAGTTTTAATTCAAAGTAACAAAGTCAAAGTAACATTGATATACAGAAAGTTCAGATCGACTTGAATTGCTCAGCAAAACACAAGCTTTGAAAATAGAGAACAGAGAATTAACACAATTTATATATACTAAGCTTATATGTATATTATATAAGGGTGTACGAGGAAGTCCTGTCACCCAAATAACTTTTGAACGAAGATAGCTAGAGTTAGGGAAGTTAGGTATTGGTATAAGAAAGTGACCATGAGCTATCAGACGAGACTGACGGCAGCGCCCCTAGCGGCAAAATTGGAAGTTAGTAACCCTATCTCGGAAACTATGAGAGATACAAAAAAAAAATATTATGTTATAGAGCATCGCTGAATAAGTAGGAAATGACATTTTACAGAAACGAATTGTGCAAATAGAAGGCGGGAGACTTCGTGAAACAGACGCCTTTGTGTGTCGTATGCAAATGATGGCCACTCCTTCAGATGAAAATCATGTTTTGCAGTATACAAACAATCGTCGACTATCGAATATTCCGTTAATGACTACGAAGTATCTTGTAAATAAAATTTTACCGCTTTTGCATTAAATGACATTCTGATAACTTAGCGTCTCCCGCCTTATATTTGTACGATTCTTTTCTGTAAAATGTCATTTCCTACCAATTCGGTGATGTTCTATAAGTTTCTCATGTATTGTTTTTCCATATCTCTCATTGTATCTGAGATAGGGTTACGAACTTCGACATTTTGCCGTTAGGGGCACTGCCATCAGTCTCATCTGATAGCTTATGGTCACTTTCCTGTACCAATATCCCTAACTTCCCTAACTCAGCTATTTTCGTTCAAAAGGTATTTGACTGACTTAGGACTTTTCCTTGCACCCTATATACAGGGTGATTCAAAATTCCCTGTACAAACTTTAAAGGTAGGTGAGAATACAAAAAAAAAAAACCCGCATTCTTAGTGGAAAGTATGTCCGCAAACGCCTCCCGAATGTGCTAGAACAGCCTTTTTTCAACCTTTTTTCACTTGCGCGTACTCCTTGACAGCCATTTTTATAAATGTACTCAGAATATTAGCAAGATATTTGTAATTAATGTAGTTGCTGTTATGTCAGTTTTATATGTTGTAACTGAAAATAAATGAGTTTATTAATGGGATTTAAATAATGAGTTGAACAAATAATGTGGGTAAATATTAAAAGAAATTTAACGTGCGGATAAGTTGTTGGAATAAATGTGAAACGACACTTGCACATACTAAGAACATTAGAAAAATTACTACCCAAATTAAAACGATCGATTTTAACTACAGAACTTAGGTACAATAAATCGCAATACACTCCTTTAAATAGCCAAATTATATAAATATGCAAAAATAAATTCACAACGTAAGAAACGTAATGAAGACTCCAACACGGCCAAGGCATATAACAAACGATTCTATTAATAGGATTCAGAATTATAAGAATAATTATAGAACTATAAGACATTAATCCTCTACTGAGACATGTCTTACAGCAATTAAGAGATAATAAAGGAGGAGCGATCGTGATGTTGGACCAAGACGACTATCTCAGAATGGGTGACTATTCTTTAAGCAACACCGAGGGGTATTCATCCTGTGACCAGAAACACTACAGAAATAACAAAGGAAATGAATGAAGGATACTTTGAAAGGTTTATTTGGTAAGCAAATTAGGCAGCAGCGTGACCTTACAACAGATAAGGCCAAGGATTTTCCTAAATTACGCCTTTTACCCAAAATGTATAAAGATAAGATAAACCAAGGCTAGGCCAATTATAGATTGTTTGGCAACGCCCACCGAGAGTTTATCGAAGACTGTCGCTTCCAAAATTAAGGATTTGGGAATAAGATCAAAGTATGCTGTGGCCAATAACATCGAGTCGATTTCTAGGTTGAGATCTTCCAATAAAGTCATGTTCTCACTAGACATTACTAATCTTTTCACCGCCATTTCTTATGAGCTCTTTTCAAGGGCAGTGGATTATTCAGGGTATATTTGTTAAATGAAGATGACGACAGGAAAACGTGGTTACCCGAGGCTATTAGGGCCTCGATAGATTTACAGTACTTTTATTTGAAGGAAAACTGTTTGCGCAGAGAAAGGGTTTCTTCATGGGTTCATGGGCTTTTTTATTTTGCGTTTTTTTTTTTCTTAGCTTTAAATATTATTTTTGTTCATATTTTGTTAATACAGTATTTAATATACAGGTTATCCTTCCGTTTCGTGACGCTTGGTTTCCGTATCACTTTGTTTCCTAACAGTTTCCGCAACGGATTCCTAACAGAAGTTGATGTGGGTTCCAATCCGCGAAGTTTGCTATTGGACCGCATTTGTTATGTAGGCGGTGCCTTGGTCCTGTGACGTATTGGAGTCTTCATTACGTTTCTGACGTTGCAAGTTTATTTTTGCATATTTATGTAATTTGGTTATTTAAAGGAGTATATTGCAATTTATTGTAGCTGAAGATAACTACAATTCGTCTGCATTTCGTCCAGTGAATAGATACCGATCACTTTATACAGGATGTTATATCTTTCTGGATGGTAGAAGATCAGTTATGGCTTGCCGTAAAACAAACCGATAGTCTTAGACTGTTGGGCCTTCAAGAGCCTTGATGATGTGAATGAGTTTCCTTACGCAACAATCGATTCCTGCACTTTCCTAGAAAAATATCATTACGACCAAGATGGCAAGCGATCCTTAGGCATGACCTGCCAACTTCTCGCAGTCCCACGATGTAAACTCTTTCAAGTCCTGCATCTAAGGTCTTCGAGCGCGTCGCCGTGAATGCAACAGAATTGAAGCAAAATTCATCCTGTAAGATTCTGAGGGCTGTTATATGGACCACAAGATGGGCACTTTCCGTTGAGCCATGTTTCTTGACAGCTAAAGTTTAATCATTTGCATAGTTAATATCTCCAAGGTTTAATATGAAGCAGTTGGGTTTTTTTTTTGTCACAAAATATATACGTATTTACAGAAATGTATTTTCAATATTATCATTAGAGAACAGAAAACAAAAAGAAATATAGGAATAAATAAGTAGCCATAAAATATATTAATAATCTCTTAATAAAAGATTAGACTTCGTTTTGTAAATGCTAAATAATGCAATGCAATACAAGATGATGTTGTATTTTATCACATATAAAACCATCTCCACAAGAAAAAAACAGCGGAATTTAAAATTCATCCAAATTCAAAAAAGATAAGAAGTAAATGGAATGAACAACTCAGTAAACATAACTTTACTGAAATATATAAACCAAAAAAAAAAAAAAAATAATAAAATTCTAAACAAGATGTCTGCTTTAAAACGCATTAAACTTCTGCTTTAGCGAAGTCCACGTAATTATTTGAGTAAATTATTAATAGTGACTTTAATTAATCTAACTAAAAGTTGATCAGAATTAATAACTCTGCTTTTAAATTTTCTATTCAGCTTAATTAACAAATTCCAGAATTTTGTTTTTCCTGTACCAAGGCTTGATTGTAATATTTGAATACTGTTTATATTAAAAATACTTTTTATAGTCATGCTTATCTTTCGCTACGATCATGATTATTAGTTGATTACCTAAAGCCTCTAACAGTAATTTATTACAATCAAAACTTAAATTCCTATTTAATGAATTTCATCCATTTTTAAAAGGATACATTATTAAAATCTTTCTAATGTGTTTCGGTATGTGTTACCTGGTAACAGAAGTAACAAATGATAGTGTTAAGTTAGATTACATCACTTCAGAAATGGAATTTAAGACATTAGAATGTCAAAGAAGTTCAAATATTCAAATTTTTACCAGTGATCCTTTTACCTTCAATATGCCTATTTCTAAAGATATCGGGGAAGTGCGAGCTCACGAAATAATCTAAGTCATAATCAGTAGTAATCAAATTGTGGAAGTGCATTTCATCAAATACTGCTCCAAACACTTAAAAACAGGGTCAACCAGAGAATTTGGAGAATACTCAAGAACCTTATATTGAAACTTCTTGACCGTGTTGTTGCAGAAAAGGACACGAGATCTTTAGACAATGTTATGATACTTCCATCAACTTCTTGTATTCAAGTCCAAGCAATTCACGTCCAATATGACGGAGTCTGCCCTGATCTAAGGAAGGTCATAAAGTCGATGTGTTCAATGACTAAGCAACGATCATAACTTTCTTCTGGTGAAGCATCGATTCGGGAAACTCAGGTTGGTTTCCCGAATCGATGCTTCTGTTGGAGTCAACAGAGGCTTGCAGTGGAGACAGCGGTTTTTGTCTACAAGCTTCTACAAAGGTCCTCTTCCACAGACACCAGGAAATAGCATCGCCATCTTGACCACCGACCGCGAATCAGTGGCATCCAGTACTTTTTTCGTACTTTCCTCACTAGTGCTTCCCTCACTAATATGGCGTTGAGGTCTTTACACCTCGTTCGCATTACTGCCCATTTCCACCAATAAAAGCAAATGACAAGGATACAAGTCTTCCAAATATAGAATATTTTTTCTCTAATACTTATAATCATTTTAACTTTTTAAAACAGGACATTTATAATGTACTAAGTACCTACGTCCCAATTTTTAACGTTCCCTAAAATTTTTTCTCTAAAACACTTTTTGGATGTATTTTTTTTGTGCCGGTCGGCCGGTCAGTGATGGAGTTGTATCAAGGGTCCTAACACGTACCAACTGGAAACGCACCGAACCACAAAAGAGCCTGACCCCTGTTAGTAAGTAACAACTGGACTATCCCTTACTAGCATTGCCTCGTGGGGTTTTCTCCATATACGTAATCGTCTAACTGCTCGAAACAGGTAGAACTACGACTCATCAGACCCAGGCTATCTTATCTCGAGTTTCCAGTCATCTTATCTCGAGTGGCGGTGTTGCGAGACGCAGAGCCCTGTCCTGTCAGCTATGGACCTTCACTAGACCTTCGGCTCCTGTACCCCATAGTTATACTGTCCGAACGCTGATGTTGTGTTCTCAACATTGAATTGTTCTATTATCTGATATTGTATCATCGTAGTGCACGTTTCAAATTGTTACACGTCAAAATGCAAATTTCTCTGCGAAATATACGATAACGAATTGCGGGATATCCGCTTTATATGAACTTCAATTGCGGAAAATATCATTTAATGTATTTGAAATGGCAGCGACTGTCTCTTATTTTCTCATCGGTGTAGACTGCAATAACTTAGTTTTCGTTGGAAAACTGAATGATAAGACTGCGATAAATCATTTTTATATTCCGACTGTAATATTGTTTTTAATATCTTCACCATTTCACTGATATTATCTATTTCAAAAGAATTAAATAGCAGGATTCGTTCTTTGAAAAATATTTTGATAACAATTTCAGAACTGCTTATTTAATACATCATCTCTGAATCATTTTTCCAATCATATCTTATACTCTTTATTTAAATA
Organism: Thereuonema tuberculata; assembly: GCA_023159025.1. Lineage (NCBI taxonomy): Eukaryota > Metazoa > Arthropoda > Chilopoda > Scutigeromorpha > Scutigeridae > Thereuonema > Thereuonema tuberculata. The sequence goes on from JAFIDM010000004.1 coordinate 64,174,307, forward strand.
TCTTTTCAGAATCGTCTCAAAGAAAGCCTTAAGCTATTTTCTCAAATCTGCAATAATAAATTCTTTCTGGAAACATCTATGGTAAGTTGGATTTCCTTTCAATATTAAAACTGTCTTAATTCTACCAATATTATTAAAACTATATATTAATAGTTTCATTATATATTTAAATTTTAAGTAATATTTAAAAACTTCTAGTAATAGAAGGAAAATTGTTCGAATGTATCAATTTCTAAGTTGATTGAGATATCAACTCATTATAAATGTAAAAATTCATAGAAATTTGATCAGTCTTTTATTCTTCTGAGAAGATGAAAACGAAAGATGACATTGGGTGGCTTAAATCTGTTATATGATTACGGCTTAACTTATATTTTTTACAAAATATGATGACAAGGAATGACTAAAATAAATCAAAGCAGTAATAATGTGTACAAAGCGTTTTAATAATAAAAAGAAGAATGCATATAATGTTCTTACGGATTCTCCATCTCGCAATAGATGCTTCACTTTCTGAGTCTTTTACAATATTCTGTGGCATTGTTGGATCCCAGATGAGAGGGATGAAACATCGACAGATTCAATAAAGAATTGCTTACATTGGGATTGTATCCCTTGTTTGATTCCTAATCAGGGTGCATTCATATTGAAAACTACTTAACCAGCAGGTTCCTGGAAGCAACAATTTATAGGATTTCAATTTTTAAGCAGATTCCTTTCCTATTTGTGACATTTTTATATTAATCGCTAATTAGCTAAGATTTCTATTGGATTCATCTTAAGGTAATCGTTTGACGCATTTTAAGAACTTGATACTTTCCATGGATGACATTGGAATTAGACTGGTATGGATCTCTTCCATCTGCTTCTAATCCATTCCTGCCATTTAATATACTTTCCAAATTCTGTTGCCATTTATAAATTTTGTATTTTCCAAGCTGCCAATCTGATTTTTTATTATAATCTAAATATGGCATCTTAAAATACACTTACAAACTCTTCCATCAAGTTGACTTCGTCTTACTTTAGATGAATCCTGCTTATTTCCCTTCCTTTACCATCCAACAAATCGAGATAATGTCTTATTCCATCAAGGCTTAAGGGGAACAGGTTGTATTTGATCCTCGAATTCAGTGACCCAGCAGGTTCGAAGATTTTTTTTTTTTTAGTTACATAATTGTAATCGACTTGTAATTCATAGTAATCTGTCATTGATGGCTACACAAGACAGTTTTAAGAACCATTTATAAGTACGTAGATAGATAACTATTGTTCTTGATCCCTTCCAGTGAATTACTCTGATAAGTGGGGGTCCATCACTTACTCTTGATATGGGGAGATACCCATCATCTTCCCGCGGGGTCCTGCTCTCATTATTCTACCGAATCGTTAAGGATCTCTGATTTTCCATACGTAGACATCAAACATGACCGCATTTGTATAAAACTCTACATTAATGGTCGCAAAATTCTCTCTCTTTGTTGCTTTGGAGATTGAGGGTCTTAGCATTTACTTACTAAACATTTCGTAAACGACCAAATCTTTCTTGAAAAGCAACGTAAAATAATTTGAATGATTTCGCTTTATGATGTCATGGAAATAATAGATATCGTTTTGCACACAGCAGATTGAAGTTTTGAAGAACTGCGCCGAAACGGGAAAAAAAAATCCATTTAATATTAGTTTTTGGTCATTTAATATTATCCGTAGTATATTAATAGTACAGTTCAGTTCATGAAAGAAAACTTATGATGACGTAATTTCCTTATAGATTGATGTTTCCAGGACGTAACAGCGCCATCTATTGCTAAAATCCATAACTGAATCATATAAACATTTCGAAAACATTCTGGTTTTGTATTTTCTACAGTTACGAATACATAATAATAATTAAACTTGAAATAATTAAAAACCTCCCACACTATTCCCCTTGCTTGGCTATGCGAAGTTTGTCCTTTCTTAGTCACGCTTATTCGATCAGAAAACGACGACATCTTGGACTGACTGCTCGGAGTTCAAGTTGATGACGTCATGACTGGTGACGTTTGTTCCAGACAAAATCGATCGCTACGTAATGACCATATATGGCAAACCCTTTTTTTTTTTTTACAAAATACTGTAAAGGAGTATTATTCCAGTTGAGATACACAACCCTTGATTAGTCTTTGCTGTATTAGATTGATTTTATTCAGAGAAGCCGAATATGTAGAAATTACGGAAAAAATAATGTTAGAATTAGAAAAAAATTGGAATATTGTAGCACATTTTTAAGGAGATGTATTTTGGTAAGTATATAAAAACTGAACATCTAGAATCAAACCAATTGAAGTCAAATTATAAAACATTAATGCTATATTATACAGTGTTACCTCCGAATAACGGACAGCCACGGGACCGTAAGTTTTGGCCGTTATTGGGAGGTGTCCGCTATTGGGGAGGACTGTCTTTTTTTTTTTTTTTTTTTTTTAGCTTATAGCATGTCATTTAATGAAAAATTAAGTACAATCTTCATTAAATTTCTACAATTATCATTGAGGCATGAGAGAATATGAACAATTGCAAATTATTTACTATATTCCTTTTTAAATGAGTGCTAATCCGTTTGTCTTACTTAAATAATGATAAAATTAATTACAGTAAATAGAAAATTAATTTCTAGCCATTCATTTGATGCCTTAAACGTGTCCAATCCTAAAGTTTGACCGACTTCTCTGGCTTTTTCTTGAAGCAAAACACCGCTTATAGGAATGTTCGTTGCACGAGCAGAGCGGAACCATTTTATCACCATTTCGTCGATTTTTCTTGTTTCAGTTTTACGAAATTTCAAATTCTTCGAATTTTCGTTTGAATTCACCATCCACATTTTTCTAATCTCATCTTTGTCCTTCAAAAGTTCACTTACCTGAGTTTTTCCAACTTTAAAACGTTCAGCAAGACAACGCACACTCAGCTTTTCTTTTTCAGCAACTTCAAGAACATCAATTTTTTCTTTCAGTGCCAATCTCTTCCTTTTTGACGCCATTTTAATTCGCACTAAATTTAATCAACACGTTTATAGGATAGCTTTACGAGGGATTAATATTTACAAAGCAACTACAGTGAAAAAAAGGGCCTCAGATTCGTGCATTGAATCATAGGATACCGATACAATGTATCAATGTATGGGACACCGATGTAAATACACCCATAATGCGTTTGTCGAAATGTTAATCGAAAAAAAAAATAGAAAAATGTTTGCAGTTAAAATAACTGTCCGCTATTCGGAGTGGATAACATGGAATGTCCTATTGTAAGGGACTGGGACCCGCAATAATGTCCGCTAATTAGAGGTGTCCGCTATTCGGAGTGTCCGTTAAAGGAGGTTTCACTGTATATTAATAATCTTTCCTATTCAAGTTGATGGAAACCAGCAGAATTATCATAAAATTGAATCCTAAATATACAATAGGAATGGTTCATTTGAATACGATTTCGAATTGATTTCAAACATTCATTTTTCCTCCTTATAATTGTCATCCATTTATTTTATTTGATATATTATTATTATTTTAATTGATCATAAATATCTTAATGATAAATGTATGTTACGATTGAAATACAGGTGTCCTCTTTCAATTGAACAGGCAGTGTGGGTAAACTCTAAATTAAAATTAGAAGAAAATTGCCATTGATTTTATCCTGACATTACTATGTTAGTACACTATTTATATATATTTTAAACTTTTTCAGATTTTGTTCCTTAACAAACTGGATTTATTCCGAGAAAAAATTCTTTATTCTGGCCGGCATCTGCGCTTCTATTTTCCTGATTACAAAGGTAAGTGTAGAATAGACCATCAAAGTACAAATAGATTCACTAAAAATTCAAAATTAATTTGAACACGAATAAAGTTGTATGGATTTTTACCTTAAATAAAGACTAAGAAAGTAAGAAAAAAATCCATTCTTATAATAGATTTGCAAAAAATTTAACGTGCTGGAATAATAGTTGAAAATAGGAAAAGAGAAAAAGAAAGCTTTTTTAAATTATCTACAAACACATAAACGCAACAATTTTTGTTTAAATTCAGCTACAGAGAGCACCAGACCTACAATGCCCTTTACTGGTAGTTTCTTTAACTACCAGTTCGCAGCCCAGCGATGGTTTCATTTAATTCTATATAAGAACTCCAGTTCTAATTCTGAATGGAGAAACAGGAAAAGACGGACAAGTTGTAGTGCCATTTTTTTTATTTACCTCTATTCTTAACTCATTTATTTTATTCTCTTCCTTATTTATAATTTTAACTTGGAAAAGTATTTTTTTTTTTTTACAAAAAAATTAACGTGCTGGAATAATAGTTGAAAAAAGGAAAAGAGAAAACGAAAACAGCACATGAACAAAATAGGAAATTGCCTTTCTGATTTTTAGATTAAGGGAAGGAAATTGGGAACGGCCGTTTCGTCCTTCTGCGGACTCATCAGCCCAATTCCCGCCTTCCCTTAACCGAATCAGAAAGGCAAGACCTGGTTAGTGTAAGCCACCGCCGGCTTGGCAGTGACCCCACAAACCACAACCTTTCGTTATCATTTATTTCCCTTCAGCCTAATCATTCTTAGGAGAAGGTTTGCGCTGACTTCGAGAGAAGCAGCAATTTGTTTTCTTGTCTTTTGTTGTTTGTGGGGTCACTGCCAAGCCGGCGGTGGCTTACACTAACCAGGTCTTGCCTTTCTGATTCGGTTAAGGGAAGGCGGGAATAGGGCTGATGAGTCCGCAGAAGGACGAAACGGCCGTTCCCAATTTCCTTCCCATAATCTAAAATCAGAAAGGCAATTTCCTATTTAGTTCATGTGCTGCTTTCTTTTTCTCTTTTCCTATTTATAATAGATTTGGTTCAGCAATTGTTAAGAAGCCATTCTAAATAATTCTAGTCTATTTTAGAAAATCACAGTCTTTTAGGAAGATTGAGAGAAAATAATTGAAAACATGAAACAATTAGAAATTCGGGAAATTCAGTCAAAGGCACAACTCACGATTACCAAAGTCAAGGATTTGAAATAAAACTATGCTAATTACGGTAGTAAATGGTTAATAAACTAAGTTATTTGTGGTCTATGTGATAATTTGTTGTTGTAACTCTTTTGACGAACATTATTTCTTTATATGTGTTACGAAACTTTTCTTTTTCTTTAGATACCAAATGGAGATATTTGCTCTGAATTGACTTTGTTATTTTTATTAGATATTAATGTTATTGGAATTGTAACATTGAAGGGCTTCTATTCTTCAATGAGAGTCTCGTTTTCTACTCGATAACTTCCATTCTATTTCGAATACATTTACTAACGAGATCTCACACGTTAAATGAAGATGATTATAAAATCTTATCTATGATGCTTGATTGATATTTAGGATTTTTTTTTTTTTTTTTTTTAAATTACTTACATCTAGGGAACGACTTTAAGCTATCCTGTCTTACTTTAATGGAAGTAAACTTAACAATATTAGCTTCAACTCTAATAAGCTATGATGATCGGATTCGCAGTTTTTTTAAACTGTAAGTAAAAAACAAATGAAGAAAATTATCATTTCGCATTTCACAGAAATAGCAAATTAGATACTTAAAAAATAAAATCTTAACTAAATCTACATTCTCAGATTTTAAGACATATTTCTCTCTTGCTACTGATTTAAAGCTTAATCAATGCTAAGTGTTTCTCAACATGTTTCTAGTTTCTTTTACTTCTTTTCAGCTTTTTAGTCTATTTTTGAAGTTTTTTTTAAGGGACTTGCTGTGATATCTTTGTTTATCACAATTTTATAAATCATTATTAACGTTTCAGTCAGAAAAAACAAAAGGCTATTTCATTATTAATCACTTAGGCACTGTCTCAGAACACTTTAATTTAAAGTGTTTTCCCTTTTTTATTGTTAATTTATTGTTAATGTTTTTTATATGAAGGGCGCTGTTTTATTTACTTGTCTTTTATTTATGTATGTTAGTTTTCATTGAGCTGCAGAATAGGTAAATCCCACTGAAGATGGTTAATAAAGGCTGTCTTGGATTATCGGTATCAAAAATTCCAAAAGCAGCTTAGTGACTTTTATTTATGTGCGTTTTTATTTCTTTTTATATCTTACTAATTGTTTGACGCACGTTAATTCTTTCATAAAGAAAAGTTGCTCTCGTATGGATGTATAAAGAAAGAGAAAAGATCCACGGTTCGTTTTTTTTTAATGTAATAGGCAAATAGGGTTTTTTTTGTTTTTTTTGTTTATATTTTTATTTTTAATACAATTTTCAATCGAAGCTTTGTAAGTAATTTTGAGGTAGGAAAAAATCTTATAAATTTGTGCTGATGTGTAAATTATGAATTGTAAACAATAGACGAGCATTTTATGAATAAGAATGATGTAATAATGTTCGAACATTCATAAAACATTTTTAATTTATTGTCACTTCTTTCACTAACATCCTTGCAATTTAGAAAACTTTAAGATTCCTAGATAGAAGAGACAACAAACATCTAATTTATACAAACATATTTATGAAGCATTAGAAAGAATTATTAAGAAAACATTTCAATCCTACATTGAAGCTTTTATAAGCAAAATATAGGCCTTTTCGAAGAGAGTATATTATTATCAGATGGAAATGAAACGACAAGTTGGATCGTGCTGCCAGGTGCTGCCATCTGTTGATAAACAGTGCAATTTCGCTCTAGAGATATATAATAACAAAAATGGCTTCTTTAACTAAGGCATTGTTTAACCAGTTTTTATCTTTCAGGAATTTCCAAGTTCGCGTCAAATACTTTAAGTTTGAAGTTAAAAATGCTTTATTTATTTATTTATTTATTTATTTATTTATTTATTTATTTGTTCTAGAGTAGCTCAATTAATAAACTATAAATGTATATCTGGTAAGTAGGTGTATGGTTGGGAATTTTTAAAAAAAATTTCATTTTTATTCAAACAAAATAATTCTTATTTATTCAAGGAAATGAATGTCAACCAGATAAAATTCAAAAACATCTGTTCTAAAACACAGTGATGGTTTAAAATACACCATTTTATTTTTATCAGATTTATAGTTTTTCTATCATTAATGTTTAATTGTAGTAGTAATCGCTCTTTAAGAAGATTTATATAATGATGTTTTTTGCCGTGCGGGTCCAGTGTCGACCAAAATCAGTAGGGAGCTTATTCAGTTAATTATCTACAATTAAAATTTCAACTTTCTAAGATAAATGGTTTGTTTTGTGATAGTGATTATTGCGATTGAACGACAATTTAGGTGAGTTGTTTTTTTTCCTTCTAGATTCTTAGCAATTGGTTTGATTTATCAACAGGAAGGTTCCTTTTAATAACTTTAACATTTCAAGAATGTAGGCCTACAGAATTATCTTAAACTATTTGAGTATTTCGAATTACACTCAAAAACTTACTTTTGTTGTGTTACAACAAAAACTCCTACGCACCTGAAGGGATGTTGCAGAATTTGGACTAAATCTAAAATAATGTGTGATAATTATACAACTGAAAGGATTAAACAATAAATAGTTATACTTTCCATCACTTTGAACGGTAAAATGAAGAAGAGATAGTATTTTTGGGAAAAAATGAAATGAAATGTGGTATTAAGCGTAAAATTAATTTTTATTACATAGAAGGAATTAAAATTTATTAAGTTTTTATTAAGAAATGCAAATTATGGAATAAGGATAAGGATAAGCTTTGATTACGAGAAATAAAGCAAACACAGGCTTTAATAGAAGTCTAGCTTTAATTTATAGAAACATGTTTTGGAATCATCTGATTTTATATTTTGTCAATAAGAAAAATTCTAATTTAAAGACTTGTTCTACGCAAAATATGACTTAGTTATAATCAAGTAATTTAAAGAAATTATTGAATTTATTTGCTTATAACTAAGTCAGTTTTTTAATAATTTCAGTACAAGTCTTTTTTTACTACTATTGTTGTGTTGAAGGAAATGGAAGACCTATTAATACAATGCTTAAAATAAAGTGGATATCATTTCTGGAAAGTAACAAAATAAATATTAACGATTTATCTTTAAAAAATTTTATTTATAATTGAGAATTTTTTGAAAGATTCTCGTTTAAGATTTTTTAATTTATAAAGTTCTATAAACTTATTGTTAAATATTAGACTGTTTTTTGCCTGATTTTATAAGTTTGCTTTTGTTTTTCAGGAAACAGTTGTAAGTAAGGTAAAAGTACGATTGTTGTGAATAGAAGCAATTCTTTAATAAACATTTTCCTATTGTTGTTATTCTTAGTTATTTGCCAAAATTCTTGTTTTTCTCTTTACTTTGATTGTGATATCCTATCTGCTTTTCTTTCTAGGTCCTGACTATGATGTAGACACTGCAGCTCTTTTTGTTCAACACCAATTCCAGAGCTTGAATCGGACTCCGTCCAAAGTCATTTACCCTCATTTCACAACAGCCACTGACACCAGTAATGTCCAGGTGGTATTCCAAGTCGTCATGGATACCATCATCAGAGAAAATTTGGAAAAAGCCACTTTGCTCTGACCGTTTCCTTTCTTTGGAGTTGGAATATATTCTGACATCCATCGAGGATATTCCCAAATAGACATTTTAGCCTTTCTTATTTCCATTTTTATTGGAAGAAGACGTGACTGTGAATAAAAACTTCTATTGAAGTGGAAAGGAAAATAAAAGGCATCAAGTTCTTCTGCCACTTTTTTTACTTCAATAAGATCTTAATTTCAGCTTTTAAACTTTTATAATATATTAGAAAAACATTAAAATTAAAAGTAATTCCCGAGATTTGAAAGAAATGTATTAAGAAGTAATTGCAGTTCTTCTCGGAAGTTGGCGCCACTTGTCAGTAACGAAATTCAGGAGATGTTAATGCTCTTTTGTCCTTTAATGGGTTTAATACATTACACTCTCAATGTGCATTATACAGAGACGGTCGTAACAGCATTTGTCATTTTGCAGAGACTCTGTAAGGAATGAGGTGCTTATTGAAGTTTTTATTCAGATGGCCTTGGCGAAACTAGCCTTCAAGTGCGTTACAATTTTCAAAATGTATCTGTTTTCATGAAACTTTTTTTACGATTAACTTCAGAAATCCCACTCTACATTAACAAAAACAAGATCTAATAAAAACAAGATTTTTTTTTATAAAGCATATTATAAAACTAATAATAAAAATATAATTTTAATATTATTGCATTATAATTATTCAAAATAATAATTATTTTTTTTATTTGTGTTTACGGCATAAGTATTTTGTTCTTGAGGGTTTTATTTATTTATTTCCTTTTTTTGTTTTTTGGTTTTATAAATCGGAATTAAGAGAGTAATAACTTCTTTTTCTACAGCGTTCACTTGGGGCCAATTTTTTTTCATCGAATTCTTAATGCCATTATTCAAGTTATTAATCATTAATATTTTCTAGATTCACAGAAAATACTTCATTTAAATATTTTTTTTTTCTAACGATGATAATAAAGAGTTCCTTATTATTCAGTCTATCCGCGAAAAGAAGAATGTCTTCTGCTTCCATTTCAAAAAAAGTTCCCCAGATCCCATGAAACGATATTAAAAGAAATAATAATTAAAAATGAAATTGCAGATAATTAGTATCTTTCGTGGACAAGAACTATTGAATTACATAGTTGTTTTCTTAAAAGATTGAGTTTCTGACAGTTCTTCATATTTATGACTGTCATTTTCTCAAAAAAAATATGTCTTCAGAATGATACCTGTACAATTTTTTCAGCAGTTAGGCTTAAAACAAGTAGAGACACATGTAAACTTTGGCCAGTACAAATTTGTTTCAAAACAAGAAAAATAACAAAAAAAACAAAAAAACAATTAATTTTATAGAAAAACTCGCTTATCTAAATGTGTTTCAGACTTCTTTAAATAGTGCTGTTCAATTGAACGATTAATATTCTTGGCTTGCTTTTATTAATTGGCCAAATTTATAAAGTTGTTAAACTTCATATTATATCGCATCATTAATATTTTTAATATTTTCGGAAATCCGGAGAATCTTAAATCCCATTTACTCTGATTCAAATGCATTATTGGAATTTATTTTCACGCTAGTTCAGTTTTTTTTTTTTTTTTCTTTTCCTCCTTCGGTCACAAAAAATTTATTCTTTCGCAGGAACCATTTGAAATTGAATTTTAAATGTGAAGCACTTTGGTTGTCATACTGACCGCCAGAGGGCAGACGACGACGGCGGCGGTGCGGCGCTGCGAATTTTCTTCCCAATTGTTTCAATTGTAAAGAAAAAGAATTAAAAGAATGAAAAACTTGTAAAACTGACAATTTCATTAATTCGGCAGCCCGAAGACAGAAAAGAAAAATAAATAATAAAGAAACAGATGAAAACAGGTTTATCTTTCGAACATATTTAAAATTAAAAATGACTTACGAATTATAAGGAAAGCACGTATATCAATTCAAATATCGAAATTTAAATTACTGTACTAAATCGTTTAAATTATTAATTTATTATACTTTAATATAAAATTTAAGCTGAAGATCTAATTTCTAAAAAAATAAAAATAAAAAATGGGTAAATTTTGATTTTTTATAAATGCCGCTAAGTTTCGTTTTATAACATCCTATGTATTTATTTGAAATAAAAACTTCATTTAATTAAAGTAAAAAAATGGATATTACGGAATATTAGCTGCGTTTTTGCAAAATAAACCTGCGTGTTGTATTTAAAAATGTTTGCCTTTTTCTATTGACAAAATATTTGGTTTCAATTTCAAAAGCTTGAAGTTTAATAGATTGGTTAAATAAAATGTGTAATTTTAAAATTAGAACAGCTTTGTCCAAAGGAGAGCTCAGAAACTGTGATTTTTAGGGGTGTATATAGGATTTTATTTAAAGGCGGGGGATAATGTTAGGGAACAAACAACAACAAAAAAGTCAGGTAAAATATTTCGACAGGCGGAGTGCACTCAAACGATCCAACCAATAAAAAATAAATGTACTTTATGAGATTTCACAAGAGAGGCAGGACTCCTCGTCGCTCCCCCAAACATACGCCCCTACGAAATTTTAAAATTATTTATTGTTTAACCAAATTTGAGTTTTATCAAATTCAATTAGTATTTAAAAAGACAAAACTTACTTATTACATTTCATATTATTACAAAGATGTACAGTAAACTAAATAATTTTGAAACACTATTAGAAATAGCATTTTATTATAAAATTAAAAAGAAAAAAAAGAAAAATAGATCTTTAATCAGAAATTTAAGAAACCTATCTTAAATGTTATAAACAATAATCAAAGATTATTTAGATTAAAAGGATAAGAGATTGAAGGAAAGTTAATGACGTAATTAAGTTCAATTTCTTAAAGTGACTCGTTATCATCCAAATCTACCATCTTTAATTTTCAAAAACTTGTTTATCCATTGATCGTATTTGGAAAAAAATGGATAACAATGCAAACCCTAATGTAAATTTTATTATTTTAAGAAAGTTATTCAGATTTACAAGGAATACATTTGCAGACCTCCTTCTAATCCATTGCATTAATTTCAGTGCTTACATGGCTGTTGAATAGCGATGATTATGATTTATTTAATTCTGATTTTTCAGTATGTAATACATTTTACTGTTGTTGTTCTAAAGATTAATTTTTTTTAAATATTTTAGTTGAAAAAAAAGAAAAAAGGCTTCGTGAAAATTTGCTTTTCATTAAGGTTGTTTTGGTTTTTTTTTTTATTATTATTCCATTTTGTGACTGTAGGTACGTCTTGTAAAAATGAGTATTTTCACAATCAACCAAAAAGGGCAGCAGGTCTATAGAGGCTGAGCTAAATTCAATCGTTCATTATCATAAGTATAGTTATATAAATATATTTATGGATTAAAGAAAATAAGGAAAAAAATGCCAGATATCTTTAAGTGATTTTCCATATTTCTTTTAGTAAAAGACTTTTTTTTTTTTTTTTTTTTTTTTTTTTTAGGAATTATTATTTTTATGTTGTTGTTAATGAAAAGGGAAGGGATTTGTACATTATTTGTTTCTGAGGCAATGAATAATATTCTGAACTTGTCTTTGGCCAGCGAATGCTATTTAAACTTTATTTTTTTCCTACCGAGGCTGAGTCACTTAAAATTCGATCGAATGTCGTTGTCATCGATTTTCATTCTTGTCTCCTTGGATTTCCTTTTTTTTCAAGTGTTTGTTCTGCCATCGTAACTAGGGATTAAATAAATCATTTTCCATAGCGTCATTGGGGCTAAAGATATTTTCAAGAAATAGTTCTTTTTTAAATGTTCATCCTATAACAACAAAACATTCTCTTAAGCCCAACAGAGAAAACATTATCTGACTTTGGCACTGGTAAGATTAAATTAAACTTGTTCTATAACAAATAGAAGTTGATGAACTTTCAAGTTGGGTGTTTGTTTTATTTTTACTTTTTTTCTGATAATTTAATGTTTAACTGGTGCTGATTCCTAAAATGATATCTTCGTCTCTCATTTTTTTTTTTTTTTTTTTTGTCAAAAAGAAAAAAAAAAATGTTTTTTCTTCAAAACCTGAAAAAATAAACAAACAACTCTAAATTGATAAATTAAAAGAACTGGAATTATGCTAATGAGAAAAATTAGAAATTTCATGCTTTTTTAAAAAAAAAAAATAAGAAATTTTTGTAATAACGTGTATAAGTAGAGTTATTGGGGAATTTAAAACAATTAAAATACAAGTATTTACAAGTTGACAAAGAAATGTCGGACATTTCGAAAGTACTTGTATGTTAATTGCACTTATATTTTTATTTTTAATTGAGATGTATGGTGGCCTATAATTCCCCAATATAATAGAGAATTAAATGCCCTAACAAAAAATATATTAAATTCTTTTATTTTTTTAATATTTTACTTAAAAATTGAGTTTTATTTTAAGTAAAATATTTTCCTTACAATAAAAAATACCTTGGACTGTTATAAAGTGGAAATGGAGCATCTTGATTTCCTAGATTGTCTCTACCATCGCATTGAGAATATCCACCTGCACCACAATGTTAATCTCAACCACATTAATTTCGTTCGTTGCTTTTTATTTCAAACTAAACGAGTCCTTGTCATTGGATTAAATGATTTCAATGCTTTAGGTGGTGACAAGTTTTTCCTAAAACCATTCAAGAACGACTGACAAATCAGATAATACTTAATGAAAATATTGCAACGGTGTGTTTTCTAAGGAAATTGTTACGAAATAAATAAAGCTCTGTAAGAAATTCCTGTAGGATTTTTATTATTATGGTTACAGCATAATAGGAAATTCAAAATTTTACAAAATAATAATAAAGATCACAAACAAAGTGTAACAATTCTATCTGGCAATCTTAAAATCGTTAATATTAGAATTTCACGAATATTTAGAAAAAAATAATAGATTTATAATCTTGTTGATGATTTATAGAAACTAGAATAGTAAGTGCTTTCTGTGTATATTGTGAAAATTTCATCTTACGAACATTTTACTTTTTATTATTTTTTAAAGTGTTCGAATAACAGAAGAATTAAAGTACGGTAGTTTTTAAAAGCAAGCACTTAATTTCTATTCATTATAGGTAATTAGGTAAAAATTGACTATAATTTATATGTTAGATTTTCTTTCTACAAATAATAAGTTACATCTTGACTGAAAAAAGTTCACTTTTTCTCCAAAGTGTTCTCGTTTAAAAAAAGAATCCTTTTTTATGAGACTTCAAGGAAATTAAATCTGTTTTTGTTGATCAGTTGCGGATATTAAAATATTTTTTATAAGAATTTTATAAGTAAATATCTTCGACTGGCCCTACAGAAAAAAAAAAAAAAAAAAGAACTCAACCTAGTAATTCTTGGATTAAACAAGATGAATAAAAGTATACTAGAATCAGAAAATATTTATGTAAACGTAGTGATATTATTTCCAACGTAATTTTTAACAATGTAGTCTACTTTTTTTATATTCACACTTGTGATATGCCTTAATTTCCAGTTACTGGGAAGGTTTCTATTATTGTTAGATTTAGGATCAGTGGACTGTTAGATTTGGAACAATCTTTTAAATATTGATAAATACAGAGCTATTCCTATAAATACACTGTGATTCTTACCTGTTTCTATGCACCCCTTGTTTTTTTATAAATTTTCAACAGTTGACAGTTACGTTAATGAGTTCCAGCTCAATTCTATGTAACAAATAATTAATAATAGAGTATATTATTAATAATGTTTATAAGTTGTACTTTATAAATGAGATGTTGTTATAAATTACAAAAATATATATAGTCGTAAATGATCTAAGCATATCAATTCTTCTAATATGGTAAAACAAAACAAAATATACAACCTGAATTGAAACAAATTAATAACCCTTAGCGTATTTGTGTATTGGCTTTTCACCTTGAATGTGTGAATAATTGTCAGTTACATAAAAACTTCTGAACATTTTAATGCATCAAATTAATTGTAATCATCAAAAGTATTAAAATTCATACCAATTATTATAAAATCATTAAGAATAAAAATAATAAGCTTATTTTTCTTAGTAATAAGATTTGATGATTGCTTTAGCTTGTACATTGGCAGAACTATTTTAGTATATGGGGCTACGTGTGGAACAAAAGAGGCAAAAAATTGTTTTAAAATAATATATCGATTTCCTAATATATCTAAAAAATATTGCTAAAGACATTTATTTTGAAAACATAGAAATAATTGTACTATTGGTTCTATCTAGAAATCAATAGAAGAATTGCTACTTTTTTTAATAAAAAATTGCTATTTTTTTAATTCAAATAATTATTAAGAAATTTCTTAATAACGTAAGTTAATTTCATTTTAATTTCTGTAATACTGAAAACTGCAGCTGTATTTGTTTTGCTTCTGATATATTTTTTATGTAATTGACTCTTCGCTATCATCTGAAAAAGCTAAGGTGAGACTTTGGCAATAATGGTTATTAATAATTAATTTCCTAAATAAAGTTGGCTTTATTTAGGAAATTGTTGTGTTGTTTTTTTCTGAAAGGTGTTCTTATCTACGTAATATTTTTATTTTTTGTAAATTTTTACAGATTCTTTTAAATTAAAAATACAATATTATATTTTTTCCTAAACTAGTCACACTTTCATTCGAGTATTGCCATAAATTCATTATTCTTCAATCCATTCATTGCATCATAATTATTCATTTGCATTTTTATGTATTTTTCTGATCATTTTTCATCGCACTGTAAGAAATTACATCAACATATACGAAATTGTGTAATCACGAAATTGTAACATTTTATACTTATATTATAGATTTATATATATTTTATGACATTCTGTCTATTTTATATAATCACCATAAAAATAAATATTTCTACATTTAATTGTGAAATGATTAAGACATTTTATAAAAACATCATGTTAACATTAAGGTATTACAGATTGCTAAAGGTGAAATAGCAAGTGAGCGAAAAAAAAAACACACTACAGTGTGTTTGCCTTAAATGCAACTGAAAGTGGATTTAACTATGTTGATTAAAGTGTTTAGATGTACTATTAACATTGTGTTGATAGTGCAGAGGATTCAAGTTGCAAATATCTAATAATTTTTTTAGTTATATAATTTATAAGGTTGAAAAGCGAAAATTATAATTTTTACCTTTTAAAATGAAAGCTGTGTGTTATGAGTAGCCAAAATGTTTGCCATAAATATTAGACTTATAAAGAAATAGCATTTTTGTCAGCCTTATTTTGCGCTTTCTATTGCTGATGCTTGTCACTAGATGTCTCTACCTGTCTTGCTTGGTGGAATTATAGTTTTGGTGAAACCGTGGTTGTTTTCAAATGACAGAAAATCGATAATGTGTCGATAGTTCATAATTTGGGTTTTGCTTTTGGTTTATATAACGCTTTATTTGCTTCTGATACTTGTAATTGTTTGTGTTAGATACTTATTCTTAAAATGTTAAAATATGAATATAAAGGATAGCAGTTAATGTTTTAAGAATGAGTGTTTCTTCATTTTATTGTTGCCCATTCACTAAAAATGTGGATTTTCATGTGTGGTTTCTATATGATGAGTAATTTTAGACTTAGTCAAGATAAAGTAATGTATGAAAATAATTTTGCAGCGACCATTTAAAGGATGTTTTTTGATTCTAAATTCCAGAATCCTTCACGAATTCATAGAGCCTTAAGGCTGATTCAGTTTGAGGATCTGAAATCATTCTCTGCAAACATATTTTTAGAGATTAACTTAGAAATGGATATTAACGCTCTGAATTGCTCTTCATTAAAACAAATTATTACCAATATAATTTACTTTCAACATTGTAAGTTAACTGAGTTTTTACCTCAAAAAATTTGTACGAAATTGAGACAAATAATTAACACATAATGTTATCTAATTAAAAAGAAGCCTCCTCAAAATACAGATGTTATTTTTATATATTAATATTATGCGTTAATTGTTTGTCTCAACATACGTTAAAAGGTGTTAATTAAATCTGTTGTTAATTTGAAATAATCTTTAAGCAATTGAATCAAAATCTTTGTAATAATTTTAAAAGAATTTTGGAATTGATATTAAATGTTAAATTTTCAACTGTATTTTGAATATTTTGTGTTGGTGCATAAATAATACTTTTTTGTAAGTTTTAATAAATTTTTACAAAAAAAAAAAAAAAGCCATTAATTATATTTTAAGGAAATTTAATGGATTCTATTAAAATAATCGAGAATTTTAGAATCTTCTTTTAAAATTACAAAATTAAATTTCTGCAATTGAATCGATTTGGTTTAAAAGCTACTAAACTAAAAGTGTTTTTGTAATGGATTAGTTCCTGACTTAATCTATTAATTTGCCCCTTATCCAGAAATTAATCAAAGCATTGGATTTTATTATTTTTAGGTGTTTATAATAAATATATTACAAGAATAATAAAATCAAATTGTGCTACAGCTGAAAAGAAATGGAAAATGAACAAAACATTTTAACAAAATACAAACAAAATTGTAAAACAAGAGAATGAAAAAAACAATACACATAAGCTGTAGAAAAAAATATTACTCTTTCAGATAAATTTCACTAAGACTTGAATTGAGATCAGAAATTGACCTAAGGTCTTGTCAAAATGATGCGGAGAATTATACCCCAATAAGTCCTACATGAGGAAGGGATCGTAACAACAATATTGTAAATGTCTTTCAGATGAATATCGAATGCTGTACTTCTATTCCAATAGCAAAGTGTGTAGAAGGGTCATTTTATGTCACTTCACTTCAGTCGTGCTACCACTACCTTAAAAATTTTTAAATTTCTAGAGCAGCGGTTCCCAACCTTTTTCAGCTGGCGACCCACCTTTCCTTATCGGAATACCTCAACATATATAGGAATAGAAGAATATAGAATAAAACTATATTTGTATCGTATCCCTTCCTTATAAATAGTTTTAGGATCAAGTCGCGACCCACCGGTTGGGAACAGACCCGGTTGGTGGGTCTGTCAACCCCACCGAGTTGTTATGGGTTGACAGACGGACAGGACAAACGCAATAGCTACCGATTTTGGTCGCTATTACAATAGCTCCCAGATGGGTCGCTAAAACTGAGAAATACAGAAGAACATTCTTAACATTTTCAGTGTTCAATATTATATAATATTGTAAAAAATCTTTTTTACAATGTTATATAGCCTATTGTTGAAGACTAAAGACTTTTTATAATGTTTCACAATTCAGTGACTAAAACTAAATAAATAAATAACCCTAGAAATTTATAGACAAATACATACAAAAAAAAATACTGTGTAAATCTTGTGAATCAATCCTTACAAAGCAAGAAATATCTCTGACTTGATATAAATGAAGATATAAGAATTACAATTCACAGCATACGAAATCTTACTGTTCAACTTGATTCTTCTTCTTTGTCTGTCTATCTGTAGCTAAAACGATAGATTTCCATAAAATTTGGGGCGATTTGTATTCACACGCCAACTTAAAATGTGAGTTTGATTCTTTAGGATTTATTCCACCTTCCATTATCACTCAGAAATACTGCCACTTCTTATATTTACAGAACCTAGATTTGAATTAATATAGTTGGTGACATACAGACCGACTTCAGTCGGTTAACCATTCTAATGTCGCATTTTATGTTTATTTTTATAAACACAGGAACGTTTAACCTACTTCAGTTGGTTTTCAGTCACAGCAAAGTAAGGAAAACAACAAATAATGCAGAATATCAATGGAAGAATTATATATTTAGATTTAAAGCAAGCATTGTAAAAAGAGAATTTGATGCAATGTTCCACATTACTGAATAAGTGCCTAATTATCAATTATATTTTACATGAATTCGAAGAACACCAAGTATAATCTTTTCTACACACAAAAATCTGTAAAAAAATAGATACATATCATAATACTAGAAAGGTTTAAGATCTGTTTGGTATAAATTTGAAGGAAAGACATCGTTAACAAGGTTTCAGGCAAAATCGCTGAAAGAGCAATACTTGTTGACAATTGGTTTCAGTTCAGGTGATTCTCAGTACATTGGAAAAAGGTCAGTATCATTTTATCTTCTTTCAACTCTTCTTCTCTGACAGAAAAGAAAATAATTCAAGAAATAACTTAATACAAGTTTTATACTACGAAAATCCAAACAACAATCAGCAACTTATATAATTGGCTAAGTTCGTCTGTCTGTCTGTCTGTTACTCGATATAATTAGGCTATTAAAATAAATCCAAGGGTTCTCAATGGTACCATTGAATCAAGGGTACTCAAATTGGATGAAATATTAGTTCATTTTGTCATTCCATGTTGTTTCCATGAAATTTTATTCTTGGAACTGACCTAAGCAACTGAAATTCTAACAAAACGTACGTTTAAAACCAAATAATTTTATTACCACTGCCTCCATTTTAATGAAATTTGGCATACTTATTCAGTTGTTTACGCTGATTTTGAAACTCGAAACCATTTTTACCGTAGAAGCTTCGTTCACAAGTTAGCGCAGTATTTAGATTACAAAGGTGAGTTTTAAATTCCTTTTGGCGTTATGGGTCAAAAATAATAATTATTCCATTCTTACTTTTAGTAAAATTTATTTACAAGGACAAACTTTAGACATGGTTGGTATTTATTTACCAGAGCCTGTTTTTAGTCATGGACAGTTACATGTTGCTATTTCCCGAGCACGTCGTGCTTGCGACGTCAAAATCAAAATTCTTGACTGAATGGATCAAGGACATCTGATAGAAGGATCTGATGCTGTTTTTACAAAAAATGTAGTTTATAAGGAGATATTTACTGTATAGATGATAGTTGATAATAAAAGGATTTTTCAGATTTTTTTATGCCTGTCGTTCGACAGGCTTTGCTGCTAGTTTTGGTATACAGTAGAACCCCGATTATCCGAGTTAATGTGGACCAAGCCTAACTCGGATAACCGAAAAACTCGGTTAAAGCGAAAATTGTAAATAAAATAAATCGCATAGGCTTAAATATTTTAACAAATACAAAAGTTATATAGATACATTACATACAATTCATATTGAAAGAGTTCTTTTACTTAAACCTTACCTTTTACTTTTCTGCTACCATTTTTCTAATTCGTTTCTCTTCCTTTTCCAGTCTCCAACAGTAACAGCTCCGACACCGAGATCTTCCGCTACTTTCTTTATTGATTCACCATTATCTATTCTTTGGATTGCTTCTAATTTTGTTTCTACAGAAACAACAACTCACTTTCTCTTATTGCTACTCATTTCAGTAGAATTGACTGAATGTACCACCGTACTTTTCAGATACACTGGACAGTGTGACCAATCGAAACCATTTCCCGATTCCAGGTAGTGGGTCATATGACTAGACGAACAAAGATTAATTGCGACCAATATTCTGCGAATTCTCTTTCGTTTTCCTGAGTGTTTGTGAGATCAAGTTCAGAATTTTTATCGGTAGCTTTAAAAATGGAAAATGTAGAACAAAAAAAAAAAAAAAAAATCCTAGAAGTAGCTCGGTTAAAGCGGAAACTCGGATAATCGGGGTTCTACTGTAATTCCAAAAAGAATTTTAAACAAATGTTTGTATAAATCGAAGAAATTTTAAAGGAGAGTCAAATCAGGGTTCCCACGGGCCTTGTAAAGCCTTATAAAGGCCTGATATTTCCTTTTTTCTTTAAGGACCCTTAAAAAGCTCTTCTTTTCTATATTTTCTGCTGTAAGGCCTGATTTTTCCATTTCAAGACTACTGCCCTATTTATTCTAAATACAATAAACTGTTAACCGCAAAATGTGTGTGATTTCCCCCAGTTGATGTTTTGTTTGTGCTTTCGGGTGTGTCAAAGGTGAAATCAGGTGGGCTGCTAAATGTGTTACAAGTCACTATTCATACAACTCCTGTCAAGAGATTAATAATTTATTTAAAAAATGTTCCTTGATTCAGAAATTGCCAAGCAGTTTACATGTGGACCAAAGTGCTTATCTTATTTGTTTTGGACTGGCACCTTTTTACAGCAACTTCTTGTGTAACTCTCTAAATAATTGTGATTACTACACAATTTTATTTGATGAATCTCTAAATAAGTGTCTTCAAACAAAACAACTTAATGTGCATGTCCGTTTCTGGAATGATACTTCTGACCAAGTTGAAACCCGTTATTGGATCTCTGTGTTCATGGGACACAGTACAGCAGAAAATGTCCTAGAATTACTCCTGAATTCTTTGAAAACATTGAATGTTCAGAAAGTTATTCAATTATCCATGGATGGTCCAGCTGTTAATTGGAAATTGTTTAACATGGTTCAACATGAAGTAAAAACGGAGTTTAATAATGAAATGTTAAATTTAGGTAGTTGTGGTTTACATATAGTAAATAATTCATTCACACATTGTTACAAAGCTTCCGGATGGCCTTTGATTCCTTACTGTCTTCTTTGTTATGGCTATTTAAAGATTCGCTAGCACAAAGAGAGGATTTCCTCAATATATCTAGCCTCAAAAAAATGGCATCTAAATTCTGCTGTCATAGATGGCTAAAGCAGTTGAAAGAGCTTTAAAAATTTGGGATAACATAAAACTATATGTAAAAAATGTGGAAAAGGGTACTTTTGCCAGGCCAACATGCAAATCATTTATGACCGTTTGGGAATCGTGCAAAGACAATGTAATATATGTCAAATTAAACTTTTTTTTATGTTTTGCCAAAATATTGATACATTTCTAGTGATTTACCAAAGTGAAAAACTCATTTTCAACCTGATCTTAAATTTCAATCTTTTAAGAAAAAGTACTTTGACATGCTAAGTAATGCAATTAAGATTTCAAAACTGGATTTGTCTGATAAATCAAAATATTCTTCTATCAACAAAATTTTATACAACAAATTCAACAAAGTTTATAGGTAGCGAGCCAAATATCTCTTGTCTTTTCTGTTTACAAAATTTGAGAATAATGGCTCAACTTTTGTTCCTGTTCATTTTACCATATCTATGGTTAACGTCAATTTTTCCAATAGGGTTTTTAATATTTATCACATTTGCAATGTTACTTATTACGTTTGCTAAGTTTTCATTTTCTTTTTCTTCGACCCTAATTATTTCAATGTAATTTTTTCTCTGCTGAGCTTCAAGTTTTTCGACGTTGAATTCCAGTTGCTGGATTCTTTCTTTGAAAGTATTATTTTCTTGTTCCATTTTTTTTTTACAATATCTTTTGACTATCTTAATGAGCTTGTAATTTTTCTAAGATGTCTTCATATTGCTTGTTAACAAAAGTTATTGATTTTTCTGATTTCAAATAATTCTTTTAAAATGGTCTTTCCCAAATCGCTCTCTAGGTTAACACTGGTTAGGTTCATATTCTCACTGAGGGGAGAAGGGTTGTCTTTGAGTAAGTTTTGAATAGAAATGTTGGAATTCTGACCCTCTGCGTTTGTATCATTGTTGTTTTCTTATTGTGAGTAGTTATTTTTTTGCATTTATCGCATTTCCATATTTTCTTCTTTGACGGAGTGGAAATATCAGCTCTTTCACTCTCCCGAACGCAGTTAATGT
The DNA here is from genome assembly GCA_023159025.1 of Thereuonema tuberculata. Taxonomy (NCBI): domain Eukaryota; kingdom Metazoa; phylum Arthropoda; class Chilopoda; order Scutigeromorpha; family Scutigeridae; genus Thereuonema; species Thereuonema tuberculata. The sequence continues at coordinate 64,196,375 of JAFIDM010000004.1, forward strand.
CTTGTTCTGAATCGCATGACTGGCATCGTAATTCCTCCGATTTCATTAATTCACTGCAAACTACACATTTAATTTTTAGTTGTAAATACTCACTCATTTTGTTTGAGTTGGAAAAATTATTGGACTAAGTTGTAATTTAGGACTTTGTTGTAAGGGATGATTTTTTTTTTTTTTTTTTTTTTTGAATGGGGAGCAAAAATCCGCACATTATCTTATCGCGACGCATGCGCGGTTTTAATTTCTTAAACCGAAAAACTGTGATTTCTTTTAAAATTATGATTAGCATGTTTTGAACCCATTTAGCTCAATTAATCTTAAGAATCTATTTGATTGCTAATATTTAAATTTGAAGATATCATATAAATGTTTTCCAGAAAGGTGGGGGTCAGAGTTTCAATGTGGAAACGATTTGAGCGCCAATTCATCATCTCGTTTAATATTTTCTTTTTTAATCCGCTTGGGGTCCATCCGTTGTTAGAGGGCGTTGCGGCAGTAAATTACTGACGCATGCGCAGATTTGAACTGGAGGAACACCATGTGATGAGTGTCTTATATAAAGGCCTGTCTCGGCAGCTGAGTTGTGCATTTATTTCCCAGTTTAATTTGCGTCTTTAAGTAAGGTAAGTAGGGAGAAATTTTTTTAGTTTCTTCAAATTTGACTTTAAACGACTTTACCTATTTTAAATTAAGTTAATATCTAGTTTTAATGACAGTGAGAAAATATAAAAGACTTTCTTCTATAGCGTTTCCCCGAACGTTTTATCATTCGTTGGGATTTATAATATTCTCGTGTTAAAATGCAGGACTTTAGTTTCAATTGATTCGTAATAGAATTTTCTTCAACTACAATTAGGATCTACCTTAATATAGTAATTGGAGATGTTTTATGATAAACTAATGACTCTAATATACATTTTATTTTTAGTTTTAAAATATTTGAACCGTCCATTGTTTTAGGAATGGGTCCTCGAATGTTCCCCCCCCCCCCACTCCCCTTCACAATTAAAGTGAATTATTTCTCACTTTTTCACGTGAAAAAAAAATAAAAATAAGATTTTGCTGTGTGAGATCGATGGTATTTGTAACATGTGCTACTGAATAGTAAAATTATTCCACCCAGAAAGTAAACTTTGCGCTTTCCTTCGCGTTGTAGTAAATCACAATGGAAATTGAAATATATGAACTGAAACATAAAATGATCCAAAATACAAACCCAGTTTAATTACTAATTAGATATGACATAAAGCGCTTTGCTTTTAAATGTAAAAAAGTGAGTTGAGTATTTTGATTAAGAAAGTTTTATTTACTGGAAATGCAGAAATTACAAGTGACAGTAGTTCCTACGGTATCTTGCTCAAAAATCAATACATTTTTCGGCAAAACTCCAAACGGCGGTCCCAAATTATAATAACCTCCGAACGCGATCCCAACGTTGTTATTAATGAAACATTTGTCTTGTGTTAATGAAACATTGTGTTAAGTGTAATGACATCGTTATTGTTATTAATGAAACATTGTGTATTGTTGCTTAAAAATCACTTTAAACGTGCCATGCCTGATAGACTGCAAGCACCAAGAGTAATAACACTTTAGTCATAAGTCGCGCATATTCGGACAATACATATTTTTTTTGTAAATAAGTTGAGCGAAAATTATGATTTGATATATAATAATTGTGGCTATGTATTACCTTCAGTCATACTGTTATCTGTCATTAAAAAGGTTTATATAATTTGGGACCGCTGTTCGGAGGTTTTCATAATTTGGGACCGCCATTCGGAGTTTTGCCCATTTTTCTATGCGAAGTCATAATTTTAATTTTATTTCTATTTTCATAGGAAAACCTGTAGATGTTCCTTGCACTATCCAGGAATAGCTGTACATGGGCAAGGAATAAGGAGTTGAAAACGCAAGTATTGTAGTTGACACATTTAGGAACCATCTAAATATTGTTGGCCAAAAAGTTCGTTCCGTTTTTAAGTAAAAATAACTTCCTTTTTCTTTGTTCAATAAAATTGATAGAGCGGTTTGTTCTATCTTGGGCAACTTCATAATTCCATCTGCCCACAACTTTTTTTTTTTTTTTTTTTTTTCTTGAGCAAAACAAAAAATGTTCCAGGTGCCTTTTGGTGTCTTCCATGGAATTGAATTTTTTTCCATCAAGAGACTTTGATAAGACTGAAATAAATGGAAATCCGAAGGTGCAATGTCTGGTGAACACAGTGGACGAATCGGAATTTCCCAGCCAAGCTGTAATTGTCTGGTCATTATAAAAACATGTGGTCTTGCGTGTTTATTGTCTATCTTCAATATTAATTTGGCGACACAAAATTCACCAATTTTGATCAGTTTTTGTTTTTAAATGTACACTGATATGACAACTGTCACAACACAATCTAAGAAAATGGTGTAAAAAATGACGTTAGACACCTAAGCGCTACTAGAGCGAACGTACGGAAAAAACCGAACGAACTTTATGGCCAAACCAAAACTCATCCAAGTATGTGTTTTTGATAAATTGTTTATTTTATGATTCTAAACAATTGTGCCCAAGTGCACCAAACTTCAATTAACTTTGACGGCTGCATTGTGGACGTAGCTAAAATTAGTGGGGGTTGCTGCTGCAGAAAAATTTTAGCCTTTGCTTTAAAATTGTGTTAAAGAAAACAAACTTGTATAAGAAAATTTGTATAAACTTGATAAATTTCTTTTTATACATGTTTCCTTTCACACAATTTTAAAACAGTCTAAAATTTTTCTGCAGCAGCACTCCACACTAATTTTAGTTACTTTCCACAATGCAGCCGTCAAAGTTATTTGAAGTTTGGTGCACTTGGGCATTGGTCTTTCATTAAACTAATGCAGTGACAAATTTCCATGTATTAAAATGACAGGTATTTAAGTATGAGATTTGTTGGCGAAAAGACTTAAGGGGCTGTCCATAAACTACGTCAATATTATGTAATCTTTCCCTCCGCCCAATATTACGCACATTTAAAGGTAAAATACTTTTCACTATATTTATAAGATTCAGTTGAACGACTAGTCGCTTAATCAGTTGTAATTCTTAATCAGAATTAAGAGAACATTATCCTTTAATTGGCAAACTGCTTTAAAAGACCCCGGAACAATAGAAAGTCTATCAATAGATAGTAATTTTTCTTACAAAGTTTAAATCTTTTATCTTCGGGTCGGTATTAAAAATCAAATATAAGTAGAATATTAAAAATAATAATTATCTAAAATTAAAACCTTTTTCTGTTTTGGTATTAGTTGGGTACAAATGATCGAAAATTGGATCGTAAGAGAAAATCAAAATTTTAAATAAAATTGTTTTTTTTATTAGAAATTTTGCATTTTGATGCATATTTTTTTTTATTTATTCGAGCACATTTTTGTTTGAACTTTAAAGTTTAGATAATTGCGGGTGTTTTAATGAATTTCTTAGGTATTTTGGATTTGAAAAAAAACTTAAGGGAAATGTATTGTGACATCCGAACCCTCCCACGTCAGACTATCACGCTAAGTGTAACTATCTTCCCCTTCCGTGAGAACGTAGTTTATGGACAGCATCTTAAGTGACTAAGGTTTCGTGTTTTATTTAGTTTCTTCATGTGACTAATTGTAAACAAATCTCTTGGAACGATACGACAAAAGTTCTCTGAAAGAGTTTGGAATTAAAACAATTTTAAATTTCCTGCTCGTCGAAACATGCAATTTTTTTTTTTTCCTCTCCCCAATATACGTACAGTAAACTCCCGACTATCCGCAGACCTCTCCTGTTTCCATTTTTTTTTTACTATATAATAAATTTTGGAATTACAAAAAAAATAGATAGAATAAGGCAAACAATAAAAGGCTAACAAAGTGAAGACAATTATAGAGAAACAATTTAAAGAACGACCTTGAGGGCGGAGCTTAGGCCAGCAGGTTACACTAAATTACGGGAGAAAGGCTCTCCCGTAATAATAAAATTTAAAAATAAATAATTTAAAATAATTGTTTATAATGTATATATGTAACTGTATTGCCATTTTAATGTAAATAAAGCATGTTGGGGCCATCCATTAATTACGTGAGGTGTTTAAAAAAATTTGGACCCCTCCCCTTGGTGAGATTTTGTCTGACCCCCTCTCCCTTTTGACCTCTCGTAATTAATGGACGGCCCCTTTGTAACGATTTTCGTCTTATTTCGGATTATCCGCAGTTGCCGCGCTACCCAATTCCGCGGATAATCGGGAGTTTACTGTACTGGTAGATAAACTTAGATTCTTTCATTTACGAATCTTAATACTGTTGATGGTAATAAGACTAGGCTGGACGCACACCAAAGCAAACAAAATGCTTGCGAACAAAACGTTTTGCAATCATTTCATTCTTTTGGAAGATTTTTGTTTTTTTAAGAAAAATCTTTATTTTAATGTGCCCAGGTTTTAAAAATGAATTTCCGAAGTTTTTATTCACTTTAAAATAATTTCCTATTCTTAATTACTTGGTTAAAACAATTGATTAAAACAATAAATGTTTCTTAAAAATATCCATAAAAAGTAACAAACTGAAGAAATTATTAAAAAGAAATTTATTAAATTACACTTTTATTAAAAGAAATAATTAGTATTGATTTCCATTACTTGTCTGTATTTGGAATTAAATTTATCTCCTTTTTCATATCGGAAAGCAAATTTCTTTCGTACACTGAAAATGTTAGCCTCACAAACATGGACCATTGTTCGAACAAACACGACCAAACATGTTTGTTCAACGAACAATGTTCGTTTACCAAACAAATGTTCGTTCACCGAACAAAATGTTTGCTTTGGTGTGGGTCCAGCCTGGATGTCTGTAGTTTCTGAATGGAAAAACAAATTTCTATAACATACCAATATCTACTTACATTCATTTATCGTAAGATGGATCAAGTTAATAATATAATTTTTGGAATTCATATATTCCGGGTAAAACAAGGTATTGATTGTTTGAAATTTTGTGGCTTGAGTCAACAAAATTCTTTGGCAATTTATTTGGGTATTAAAATCAAAATTCTGTTTCAATTCGATGTTTTTCTTCGAGGAAAACTAGTTCATGTGGGAATATGCATTGGAGTTTATTGAGAATAAGGAAAGTTTAGTAAAAGTCGTAAATTCGTTGAATTTTTAGATTATTTTAGAATTGTATTTGGGAAGATTATATAAGTACTGAATTTGAGGTAACTTCTTAATTAGCAAAGGGTTTTCTCGACCTAAATTTCCTACGAATTTTAATCTGTCTTAATAGGAATCTATTCATTTGAAATTCTGAAGTCACTTGTCTTGAGCTTCCCACATTTTCTTTATATTATCGATTAGAATTAGGAATAACATTTGCTTTAAACGAAATCTATTTCAAAGGTTAATCTTTAATATTAGCAACATTAGATTTTTGTGCGTTATTTTTATATCGAAAATATTTAATAAAACTTTCATTTTGATATTTTTCAATTGTGTTGAAATGAAGTTATGCAGTGAATTTGCTTTCCTACATGATGAAATCAAATTTTTGGAAGAGAAGTTCTTAAATTGAAATGCTTGTTCTACTTTTAATTTGCAGTTGGAAACTCCAT
>JAFIDM010000004.1:64221973-64249953 GCA_023159025.1 Thereuonema tuberculata
TAGTTTTCAGTATTGTGTTAATTATGCTTTTTCTTGTTGCAGGTGCATGAGAAGTACTTGCACAGGTGTCCCCAATCTTCACTAACCCATTCATGCATGGGAGGAGTGTTCAATTTCCATACATTCACAATTGCAAGTTAATATTAAGCACTGTTTTATAAATTCGCTCCAAACTTGGAATGTTGGTTTCTTTTCACTAAATTTAATTAAGGTAAAACAAACAACCAGGATTCAAATAAAAAAAAATCTTGCAGATATCGTCAGAAACAAATGGAAAAATTTTCTTGTAACAGAGGTTCGAAAGTCAAAACATCGCCGAAAAAGCAACATATGGACATAAACATTAAAATAAAATTCTTGGAATATTAATACAAAGCTTATCACTGTATCATTTACAATTTGTATAATAAAGATATTAAATTACTCTTTATATATTCTTTACTTTCCTACCCTACTAGTTAAACAAAAAAAAAAAACCGATTAATCATTACTTAAATAATATTATTGCGGCTCAGGTTCTCAAACTTACAACACAGTAAACAGACATCCGGAGCAGTAATTATTTTATTAATAATCTATATATTTTTATCGAAATCATCCTATTAATAGGCAAAAGTTGTACGGATCTTTGTAATTTGACATCACCAATCAGTGCAGCGTTGCAACTTGGCAGGCATGACGTCTCGCCCATGCTTAAACATGGCGTCTCTACTATTTTTCTCACTACAACGGTTCGCGATTACACAATTATCATCGTATTGAGATTTTCTTTCCCACATAAATGAAGTTTATACTAAAATGCATGAAGTTCATGTGTCAAAATTTATCAGTTTGAAAATCCTCGGTCTTTACATAATTTCGTCTGTGTCGCTGCTCTCTCAATACTCAACGAAGTAGGGGATAATGACTATGCACGTGCCCTCATTGTTGCCCAGACACGATTATTGCTGTTGGACATTCGTTATTGTTCAAACTAGTCCATCAATTTTTTATTTTTAACAAAATTTGGCTTAGTCATTCAAATTATGCGGGCTGTTGCGGAAGTCATGGCTTTTAAAAAATGAGCTTGAAACATCTTTTTCAATCTTGTTTTTCAAATGTGGCATTTGTTTTACGTCCGTGAATATTTCACGGGTCGCAACTAGTAATCCTTTAATCAAACATCTTATTTTTCATGGTAGAATTAGTTTGATTCTGACTAGAAATTTCTATTACGTGAATATTCAACAGTATTTCTTGCTATTTCTAAACAATACTCAATCATAAATTACTTTGATTTTTCTGGGGTCACTTTCGAGTTGGGAGTGGCTTCCACTAACTAGGTCTTGCCTTTCTGATTTGGTTTAGGGAAGTGCGAGGGTTGGGCTGATGAGTCCGTAGAAGGACGAAACGGCCGTCCCCAACTCCTTCCCGAAATCTAAAATCAGAAAGGCAATTTCCTCTTTGTTCAGGTGCTGTTTCTCATTTTATTTTCTTATATTCCTTAAATAAATTACTTTGATTTCATATATAATTAAACTGCCAACTAAATCTGCACATTCTTATTAAAATAACGATAAACAACAATTAGTCATCACATACGTATTCGGAGACTCATAATTCCAGACCCCCCCCCCCTTATCAAGTGTATTTTAAAAAAAACTTCCCCCTCCTGAAGGAACAATGTTCCTTGCTTAGGGTTCGTCGAGCAAGAGATCCGGCTTTGTCCTTCGAACCTTATAACAACTACTGCCCTAGTGGCCTTTATTGGAACCTAACAACTGTCGTCTGCTTGTTTACAGGACATAAGGCGCTACGAGGTAATCCTTAAAAATAGAAAAAACTTTCCCCCGACTACAAATTTTCATAAACCATATTCCAGTACGTTCCTGGTTATAACTGTGCATTGTTCTAATAATCCCTTTTCGAAAAACACTCAAATATTTGGACCTTCTTTTTCCGAATATAATTACTTCGTTGGTTGTTAATGAGTGTCCTGTATTTTTACAACGTAAAGCTGTGCTGTAGGTTTCGTTCTACTTTTTTACTGATTTAAAGGCTCATTAATAAGTGTTCCCAACTCACGCTTAGAATTTCCCACGTAAAGACATTTATTCTCTATTCCTGTGCTGGGATCGAACTTAATCCCGTATATAGTGCCTTGTGTTTTTAATTTTACCTCCCCTGGAGCATCTTTCCTGTTTTTATTACTCAGAAACGATCCTACAGTGTTAGTTGCCTTGCATGCTATACTCTAATTCCCACATTTGCCAGAATGGACGTGCCAGCAGTCGCGGTTAGACAATGAAGCCAAATGAAACTTTATAATTTGTCGTAATAATGGTTAAGGTGGAATTTTTATAATATACAGTTAATCACACTAACAAGTTTGAAAACAAAAAATTAAAAATAAAAATACAATACGTTAAAAGTCCATAGACAGTTTCAGGATTACAAGAACCCCATCATCAGCAAGAATTTATAAACCAATTTAATTATATAAACCAGGATTAAATGCCCCGTTATTCTTATAGTAGAGATTTTATTTGAGTAGTAGTAGAGATTCTTGAAACATTAAGAACTTGTCGGTATATTAATCTGTTTACAAGAACTGTCCTGTAATCGATAATCATCGTAAATTTGACCTAGATTTGAAGCGCAGATTGTATAGCGCTGTCGTGAGGAATTTCTCAATAATACGTCAAGGTGCAGTAAATATCTACGGTTGAGATGGGTAACAATATGGGTTCAATAAAGGTGGATTTAAGTGTAATAAGGGATTAGTTATTTTATACAGTAAAGTACTAATATTCATACATCGTTCGTCACACAGATGAGGAGAACCTGATGGCCAGTCCATGTGCTCGATTCCAGCCTCTTGCATCATGTTGTTAACGAGATGAGCATGGTGGGGGCATGCATTATCGTCCATAAAAAGAAAGTCGGTCCCAACTGATCCAGCATAGGGTATCACTACACGCTGTAGAATTTCATCTCGATATCTTGACCGTTCCATTTCTAACAACATGGAGATCGGTACGAGCACCAATGCTCATGCTTACCCACACCATGATTCCACCTCGACCAAAGGAATACCTTTTTAGCACGAAACGTGGATTCTCCCATGTTCCACTTTCGCGACAGATAAGGGCCCGACGATGTCAGGCTGCAGGCTGAATCTTGACTCGTCACTCTTCACGGGTCCAAGAAAGATGCATTTCAGCCCACCTTCTGCGGGTTCTGTGATGTTCAGCAGTTAGCCGAATGCATATCATTGGTCGCCGGGCTTACAGTCCACCGAGACGGAGTTCGATTTCGCAGTACACACCCGTCGTTCAGTAACAGTGAGAAACTGTCCCCGCAGCTCAGTCGCATTGCTTCACCGGTTCCTTCGTGCTATTAGCGTCAAGTAGCGATCATCTGTTGAGTGGTGGCACGTGGGCGGACCTGCCCTTGTCTTCTACGTACTGTGCCAGTTTCTCTGAAGCGATTCTAGAATCTGCTAATCAAGCTTCCGGAGGTCTAACCGCTGCTACCACTATCATCTGTGTTTGGCCAGCTTTAAGAAACGTTACGACTCTCCATGCTTCAGATTCGGGTAAATCACGTTGCAGGGACATTTTCAGGTGACACTCAATGATTCTGCCACTTGTTGGTAATCCAGGAAAGTGGAGATAACCCAGCAGCTCCAGCCTCTTTGTGGGTAAGCATGGATTGTGGGTAAGCATGGAAATTAACGTTTTGAATCACGTTTGCATATTTAGACAACTTTCATTTTCGTGTCATTTGCTTCTCTGATGATATTCTTTAATAAATAAACTTAAATGCCTCTTTATTATACGTGTATGCTACTCATTTCGTAATATCCTCGAAGTTTTGTGAGCAATGTAATATTTCTGATACAAAGAAAATTCCCCAAAATTTGAGAATTAGTTTTTCTATAAATTTTAATTTCTGATTTTTTTTTCTCAATATTTTCTGTTTGAAAGGTAAACGATAAATTGTACTGAAGAATCTTCTGGAATAAAGAATAAACCAAGAAAGTCTTCAGTTTAAAGAAACTTATGAGATAAAACCAATAATTCTTAAGCAAAGATCATCCCTTCCCCAGTTTTTTTCTTTTTTTTCTGACCTCGTGCTAAAACAAAATCTTTTTTATAATTTCTTAGTTTTCTGTTGAATTTGTGGTCATTGCCTTAATAGTAACATCATTTTCCTAACTAGAAACTTTCAATCTTTTGTTATAATAAATTTATGAGTTCTATTAGAAAACAACTCTAACTCATCAATTTTAATTCTTAATATTTGGCTTTTATTTCTCTTAGGTCATTTGTCAATTGTAAAGCCATTTCCGGAAAATTAGAACAGTTGCTAATTCTCCACTAGTCTTCATGAAGTATGGAATTTGTTCCAAACCCAATTTCAAGAAATAATTCACTGTAGTTGGGTTGCTTAATGGATCCAGAAAGATTAAGACAAACTAATGTAGGTATTTTGTTAATATAAGAGGGAGGGAGGAATATAAGTAAAAAAATAATAAAAAAAAAAACTGCCCTGAATTGGCATTCACAAAGAAAAACATACACTTCAATATTGAACCTTCTTCCAAATGTACCAGTTGAATCTTCATTGATTCTATTCATACGAAATGAAGCTACTCGTACATTTTCAGTTTAAGAGTCGTGATTTCCTTAAAAATATTAGTAATTTTCAGTTTTCGTAATTAAAAAGAAGGTCTCTAAAATTCTTCGTTGATTGCATTCATAATAAATGAAGCTACTAAATGATTGTATTCATAGCAAATTTTGCAGTAAAGGATTTTTGCGATGTTGATCAATGATAGTTTTTCCCTTTAAGTTGGTTCATCGATCGCTTCCTGTGCAATAATGCGCTGCTTTTAATTTCGCATTCCTCAATTGGCGTTGCCTGGACAACCGTGGCTTTTGTATTGCCTCCATTGATGAGACCAGTGTCAGCTTTAGAATCGCTTACGAATGAGTTGCGCCTGGATCTTCCTCCCGGCCAACGAATCTCAGCTCCAGCAAACACGGCACGAGCAGCAGCCCGGCCTTAAAAGGCAATTCACTTAATTTGGAAATGAATCTTGATTCCCATTCAATCATAAATATGTCTGTATTACAAGCGGAAACATTACATCCCTCTTCATACTCTGAAATTAGACTCAATTGTAAATTCAAAACATTTATTCGAAAACTATAAAATAAAATAAAATCAATATAAAGAGTATTTATTTTTTTCAGTGATGAAGCACATGAGAAAGAATTTGAAAAGAAGCTTTCCACATCATGCATCCTTTTTCCGTTGCTTAAAATATCTTATAATTTTCAAATGTCTAAGTGAATGACAACATGAGATGAAACACCATTGGAAAACTAGACAGAGATCCAAATCATGAAAGAGTTTCTTGCAGTGAACGAATTACTACAATGCGAACCAAATATTACAACATCTGCATGCTGTGATAAATGCATTAGAGCTTATCTCTATCTGAAACTTGTAATGACAGACAAGAATCTCTTGGACGACAACATTCATCCGGAATGTTGGGGGCGAATTCCTGGAAAGTGAAGACGTAAAGAAATAAGTTGGTCAACAATATTCCCAGATCTAAACCGTATAAAACAGCTTAAAATGCAAATGGCAAATTGCGCAGATCAGACCTTGTAAAACAGTCTATGACCTAAAAACTGTTTTGAGATGTAGTTCAATCTTCTTACTAATCTCATGAACGATCTTGTTCGATGCATCGCAGTTCGTTATTTTAGCTGATAAACACCACAAGCCAATTTTAAACACAAAAAATTGTCTTTTTATATATTTGCAACATGTATCAAGATCAAACTCCATTTAGTCACATGAGCTTTGGTAAAGTTGGCTTTATTTTACATAATTTTAACGATTTACAACATAATACTTGTTTTCCTTAATTTCTGTATACTGATGTACTTAGAAATGTGTGTACTATATTATGTCGTAACAACCGTTCAGGTGGATTGGTTTTATGATGAAGAATGAACAAGATATGAAAAAATTGTTTTCTCCCTAAATAAAATTCAAGAAAATTGCAAATAACACAGAAGACAGCTTAAGGAATATAATTTAACAAAAATTCCGAAATTTGGTGAGTGGTCTCAGATATTTACGATGTTAAGATTGCAGATGTAATACCAAGTTAACAAAAGAGAGTAGACAACATTGATAACCAAAGCTATACGATTGCTTTCTTTATAGATCAATTGACTGCTTCTGTTGGTGGCTGTTCTTCATCCAAGTCTGTTTTAATTTTGAGATAAAATATTTCAGGAAAAAAAAAAAAACAATCTTTATAAAACAAAAGATTTACTAAGGTCGTCGCTCTGAGATACAGGTCGCTCTTTCTTTTCATTATTAAAATTTAAAATAAACCTAATAATTTTCCTGTTTTTCTTACTTAGCATACGAACAAGAAACGATCTCATTACGTTAACGTTTGATTGATTGAACGTTAAACCACAATGATGTCACTTTTTAAAAATAACAAATGTGTTCGGTCGCGAAATTTGCCAGTACAGATTGCAAAACTTTTTATCAATGGATTTCTATCGATGATTAATCCTTATAGTAATGCACTGTTTTCAACGCGTTTTAAATAAACGTTTTCAAACTCAAAATTAATTGAGTTTGAGTAAATAACGAAGAGAATTAATTAATTTTGGAAAAAAAAAATAAGATAGTGTTTAGCAGTCGACTGTGAATAGGAAGAGACATTTCCTTTTTTTCATAATTAAAAAACAGAAAAAAACCGTAAATAAACAAAATTAAGGAAAATAAGCCTTAAATTCTTTCAGGAACTTCTTGTAGACGACATAAAACAGAAATGAACAAATTAGTATCTTTAAATTCTCAAATGGTTCAGATTTATGGATAGAATTACAGTTCTCTCTCTTTTACATTGGAAGCATTACAAAAAATACTGTAACTTTATTCATTCTGTTATTTTGACAGAAAAATCAAAATAACAACGAAATTTCTGTTGAATTGTTTCAATAGATTTAAATAAATATGAATGATAGACTTCGTTCGATCCAATAAAGAACAAAGCGATGCTGGGGAAGATTCTCTTTCGAGATCAGATTTCACAGGTTCCTTCCACAAGTAAACAAAGCTAACAAGAAAAACATTCGGGATTGTCAACAAAGTTATCTTTCAGATTCACAAAAAGAGCTCATTCATTATTGTAGAATCTTTATAAATAACAGAGTATCCAATGGAAACTGAACTAATGTTTAATTCGAATAAAAAAATATTTATGTCGCAATGTTGAAAGGAAGAACGATAGCTTTTCTTATTATTATTACAGTGTTACCTCCTTTTACGGACACCCTGAATAGCGGACACCTCTAATTAGCGGACATTAGTGCGGGTCCCAGTCCCTTACAATAGGATATTCCATGTTATCCACTCCGAATAGCGGACAGTTATTTTAACTGTAAAAAAAAAAAAAACTTTTTTTTTTTTTTTTTTTTCGATTAACATTTCGACAAACACATCATGGTTGTATTTACATCGGTGTCCCATACATTGATACATTGTATGTGTGTGTGTCCCCCCCAATACATTGATACATTGTATCTGTGTCCCGTGATTCAATGCACGAATCTGAAGCCCTTTTTTTCACTTCAGTTGCTTTGTAAATGTCAATCCCTCATAAAGCTATCCTATAAACGTGTTGATTAAATTTAGTGCTAATTAAAATGGCGTCAAAAGGAAGACATTGGCACTGAAAGAAAAAATTTATATTCTTGAAATTGCTGAAAAAGAAAAGCTGAGTGTGCGTTGTCTTGCTGAACGTTTTAAAGTTCGAAAAATTCAGATAAGTGAACTTTTTAAGGACAAAGATGAGATTAGAAAAATGTGGATGGTGAATTCAAACGAAAATTCGAAGAATTTGAAGTTTCGTAAAACTGAAACAAGCAAAATCGACGAAGTGGTAATAAAATGGTTCCACTCTGCTCATGCAAAGAACATTCCTATAAGCGGTGTTTTGCTTCAAGAAAAAGCCAGAGAAGTCGGTCAAACTTTAGAATTGGACACGTTTAAGGCATCAAATGGATGGCTAGAAATTAATTTTCTATATATTGTAATTAATTTTGTCATTATTTTAAGTAAGACAAACGATTAGCACTCTGTTAAAAAGGAATATAGTAAATAATTTGCAATTGTTCGTATTCTCTCATATCGCAATGATAATTGTAGAAATTTAATTAAGATTGTACATAATTTTCATTAAATACATGCTATAAGCTAAAAAAATAAATTAAAGATAGTCCTCCCCAATAGCGGACACCTCCCAATAACGGACGAAACTTCCGGTCCCGTAACTGTCCGTTATTCGGAGGTAACACTGTATTTAGTTATTTGGTGATTTTTTTTTTTTAGAAAGTTGAAAATATTAACTTAAATAAGTTTCTTTCGTTGTTTTTCATTTGAAAAGCTCTAACCGATTGTGAATAACAGACATTCTAAATTCAGATACGTTCCTTCAGAAGTATATCGTAATGGTTGGGAAGAAATGGAGCAGTGCAAAATTAGATTTGAAAGACCTTCGAAACTGTTCAGATTTTAAATATGAAAACCAGACAAAAGGAAATCAAAAAAAGTTCTGTTTTAAATTGAAATAACTGTTAATTACTTGATATAGATAACTTATTTAGTGTTCGCTTGACGATTCGACTGAGAATAGCTTTATATATTATAGCAGTAATAACAAACACAGCTTATGAAGACAACTCCACCTCTTTCATAAAGCAATTCAGGAGGTGTTCTTAATCATAAAATATGTACAAGGTGTTCAAGAAATAACGTGAGGTGTTTGAAGCGCCATAAGTTCATAAAGATTAGGTGCATCGATCTCAAACTTTGGATTGTAGGCTTATGGGTCATGTGGAGTGCAATCATGAGAAAAAAGCTTTTAGTTCACATAGTCACCACGAGGGGCATGTGGCGCTGCTGTCGGCTATGCAAATGGAGCTCTCCTTGAAAAGGCTACACACGATGACTCATGCACTCGTCTTCAACAAGAGCACTGCAGTGCCGCTAACACTTGTTGACTGCGCTTTATTCGTAAAGCTTTATTGTCAGTTGCAGTCGAATGTCATTAGGATATAACGTGAATATAGGCGGATCAGAGGCATCAGAAGGAGTGGAGGATAACAAATTTACGATGTATAGTTCGTAAATTTGAGACAATTCGTATCTTTATTGCGAAACTTGGTGTTTCCATTGCTGCAGCAGCATGCTGCCCTAAACACAGTAGTCTTCATGGAAGATGGAGCTACACCGCACACACCACATGTTGCTAGGAATGCGATTGCAGAGTGAATCCCTAACGATCGTGTAATAAGCAAGCATTTTCCTTATGCATGATCTCCTGACATCAATCCTTGTGACTTTTAGCTCTGAGGTTATCTCAAGGATAGGGTCTATAGAAAAAGGATGCACACGCTACACGACTTGAAAAACGCCATAACTCGTGAATGTGGGCGTCTGTACGATAAAACTGCTCTGACATGTTATAGAGCACGGTATGCATTGAATGCAAATTGTCTAGAGAATGGAGTACTCATTGAACATCTTCTGTGACCAACCGTCCTGTTCCACAATTCCCAATTCGAACGAGTAACGTAAACCAGAAGATACAGCATACCCGACAGCAGCGCCACATGCCCCCTGGTGATCACTATATGAACTAGAAACTTTTTCTCATGATTGCACTCCCCATGACCCATAAGCCTACAATCCAAAGTTTGAGATCGATGCACCTAATATTTATCAACCTATGGCGCTTTAAACATCTCACATTATTTCTTGGACATCTGGTATATAACATGGGAATTCCGTCACGAAACCGACGAATTTGGTCCGCGTGTTCGGTTGGTTATTCTAAGCAAAAACAATGGAATAAACACCACAGATCGATTCGGCTTCGTTCCCGACATATGGACTCAAACGCCATTTCGCTGAAGTTATGGTGCGAATGTTTTATCGTAACTGAAACAACGTGAAATACCTAGTTTGACTCAATGCGAGATATTTTATTTTGTTTCAAAATAGAATTTGTCAGTAGCTTAGTTGATGGAACCGATGACATCAAACGTTAAAGTGCCTGCAACGTATTCAAACGAGGAATACGCCGACTTGTATTTGCAATGGAAATATCGAGATCCAACTGCACTGTCCCTCCTTAACCTAGTTGAGCCTATTCAGCCCCTTCAGCCCTGATGATATTAATAAAAGATCGAGAGCCAACCGCACTGTCCCTCATCATTTGGATGTGTGTGTAGATGTTGAGAGAGACTGGTTCCTTTCCACGATCAATTACCGATCGTGTCCTACAGACGCGTGATGAACAGCGAAGCTCAACCTCAACTGTGCGAAGATTTTCACATACATGTGTAGCACCTACCCAAGTATGGCGAACTCGACATTCTAATGGGCGTTATTCGAAACATCTGTAGAAAATCAAAATATATTGCCTGGTGATTAGAAATCTTGTACATTTTGTGAATGAGCTCGAACCAATTTAGATTTAACCTAGTTGAGCCTATTCAGCCTCAGAATTCCCAGATTTGGGCTCTTGACAACTTTACCAAAGTGTCGAACTTTACCAACACTGAATGTTCGTCAGAGGCAGTAAGCGAACGACCTCTACGATGCTCGTGTTGCCATCGTCTGACACTGAAGACTCTCCCATGCACACACATTCATAAGCACGCTTAAGTATCTCATGAATTTCTATACCGGAGGTTCCCTCTTTAACGAGAAATTCAACCACAGAACACTGGCGAAACGGAACATTTCTTGCAGCCATTTTATATCAGCTGTCTGTGGTCACGTGATGGAAACAAAAGACGTCAGGATTCACTATTGGCGCTGTCTATAGATTATGGCAATGTTCTTGCTTTTTCATAATTAATATATTGGGATTCTTAAAAAAAACTTGTTGCTCACGATTTTCAGTATTACCCTCGTATTATTTTATAATGCATAATTTAAATACGTACCCATACTTCAAAAATATATGTGGGGATTTAGGAATCAATACTTCACAGATTTCGAGATATTTGATGTTGTTTTCACTGATTTTCTAGTATTAGCTTATTAACTTACTGTTTTTCGATTTGAGAGGAAGTATTGCTAAGGAGTAATGCTTAAGCAGTAGCTTTGGGATTTAAGGATGCAGGAATGTTTTTTGTTTTGCTTTTACAATAGTTAATTAATTCCAATTTTTTTTTTCTTTTCATTTTTAAATCTGAAATTGCCTGACATTTCTGATTTTATTTACATATAATCGTATAGTTTTAAGATAAAACACAAATATTTCCAAATAAAAACGAAATTGTGGTTTACTTTAGAAGTTGTGTTTTGAAGTTAGGAAGCTAATCCCACGTTTTCATATGCACTGTAACTTTCTTTGTAAGATTTTTTTTTTACACTGTATTCTCTAGAATAAGCAGCGAACATTGTATTCTTCAACGTGTAAAAATCTGAATTCTTCCAACTACGACGAGTGAATTCCAAAAATTATTAAGATGATTCTTAAGCATACCAAAGTGAATACGTCACTAAATTTCACAGACTGATTACAGTTCGGATTGAGAATTATCATTCCTTTTCCTCTCTGTTGTTTCCCATGTGAATTTTGCTCGAAATCTTCCGTAGGGTAGATAATAAATGTCGTCGCAGTTTAAAAGCAATAAATAAAGGCATTCAGCAGAACGATACTTTAGCAGCAGCTATTCACTTAAGGAGTTATTTTGGAAACTTTATCTTACATTGTTTGAATCATATTTCTGATTTTTTTTCTTTTTTTTTTCACGTTATAGCTACTGCTTTCTGAAATTTAAAAACAAAAAATAGTAAATAGTATTCGAAATATTTCATTCTCTTGAACACAATCAAATTTCAATGACTTATTAGCAATTAGACAGGCATAGACTTAATCTACAGTAAAAGATCAACAACTTCATATAGTACTATTTCAAATTCACCTTTCTATCTGGTTTCATCAACGTTTTCCTCTAGAAAAAAAGGTTTTCTTCCATTTCAAAGTTTTTAGTCAAATTTCACAAATAGTCCTCCTTAATTTTTTAACTTTTAAAATGCTAAAAAGAAACACTGCCAATTCAATAACTATAATAATACGAGGTACATCCAGAAAGTAAGTTCCGTTTGGTAATAAAATTAAATTGTATACAGATACAGAAAAATTATTTATTGCAAAAAATTCTACAACTCTTAAACTACTTTTCCACATAACTGCCGAAATTTTGCAGGCATTTGTCATAGCGTGGCATAAATTTTTGTATACCTTCTTCATAGAAATTTGCCGCCTGTATCTTCAACCAGTTGGAAACAGTTTCTTTCAGCTCGTCGTCATTGTTGAAGTGTTGACCGCCAAGAAAAGACTTGAGATGTAAGAACAGATGAAAGTCGCTATGAGCGAGGTCAGGGCTGTACGGAGGATGGTCAAACACGTCCCAGCCAAATCCCTGTATGAGGTTTTTCGTCACATTTGCAGTGTGTGGTCGTGCGTTGTCGTGAAGAAAAACAACACCTTTTGACAGCAATCCTCGGCGCTTATTCTGTATTGCGCGGCGCAATTTCCGAAGTGTCTCGCAATAAGCATCTGCTGTGATTGTTTGACCACGCGGTAAGAAATCAATGAGTAAGATGCCTTTCCAGTCTCAGAACACTGTGCACATCATTTTTCGAGGTGTCAAGATTTGCTTCGGCTTAACCTTTGCTGGGGAAGAAGTGTGCCTCCATTCCATTGATTGCCGCTTACTTTCGGGGGTGTCGTAAGAAACCCAAGTTTCATCTCCTGTGACTATCTGTGTCAGAAATTCTTCGCCGCTTTCAGCATAACGGGTCAAAAACTGAAGTGCACTACCCATCCGTTTTGTTTTGTGTTGCTCAGTAAGAATCTTTGGTATCCAACGTGAGCAAAGTTTACGAAATTTCAGTTTTACGGTAACAATTTCATGCATTAGTGATCGTGAAATTTGGGGAAATTTCATAGCGAGAGCACTAATTGTAAACCTTCGGTTTTCCTGGATCTTGTCATCAATCGCGTGAACCAGTTGATGGATTCAGTTGATGATTCTGTAACCAAAGATGGACGCCCACTTCGTTCTTCATCGTGCACATCAGTACGTCCGTCATTGAACTGTCGGACCTATTTTCTCACCATTGAATCACTCATCGCATTTGGTCCGTAAACATCGCAAATTTGCCGATAAATTTCACTTGGTTTCACTTTCCTCGCATTCAGAAAACGAATCACAGATCTGATTTCACAAGCGGCGGGATTTTCAATCAACACCGACATTGTAAACAAGCACAACAAAGCGTACGTGACTGACAGCGATCTCCAAATGGCGCACGTTTCTTCTCCTTGATACAGAGCGTCTACCGCGCATGTGCGGAACTGCGATTGCAGCGCTGCAGCGGAGATAAATTGAAACGGAACTTACTTTCTGGACGTGCCTTGTACTTAAACACTGATATCAGGCATTTACATCATCTTTAGCCCGATTTATCATTGAGCGAAATTCCTTGTATAAAATTCCATTCAAGACAAGGCTATTGAAATCTGTCACTGTATGTATTTCGTATTCTAATAAATTCTATCAAATACTTGGGTTTAAGTGACAAAAAATAGCAAATTTAAGCAGTCATGCAGTATTTTTGAACACGACTGTAAATCTATAAAACATGTTAACACAATCATACAGAAAGTACGTATAAAAATAGTTAGGCCTAAAACAGGATAGAGCAGTGAAATGAAAATACAGTATACACATTGCTTAGCTTAAAATATTTCGTCCTAACATTGTAATAAAATCTCGCGCACGCACATCTATGATTCATCTGTTGAGAGCATCACGCAGAAGAGCAGGACAAGAGCGCCGAAGTGTTCAGCATGGATAGAATTGTAACCCCCCTATCAGAGGAGAGTCGAAAACTGGGACGCTACTGAAGTCTGCACATATTGTAGATTTAAAACCTACCTGAAAGTTGTAGTTGTTACCTGAAAGTTTTCGTTTGTATAGTTTTTCATCTTTTTAATTAAAAAAAAAAAAAGATATTCCTTTAAATAGTTCTAATTCATAATTCTAATTAATTTAGAATTTCATAAGATAAGAAATCTAATATGTCGTTAAGCTTGATTTTTAGTTTTTCAGATTTTACTTGAAGACATCAAAAGGAATAAAGAACCTTGTTTCCTGCACAATCATTGAGAGTTGCTTCAAAAGAAAAACAAACACACATGGTGATGTTGACAACTGTGCTTCCCCTAAAGTACCACCAGGGCGAATTGTTTCTTCACAAGAATTCATAATGCCATCAGGACAACCCATGATCTCCCATCATCCCTTACGGTGCCACAAGGACATAACTCCTCCCATTTGGACAATTGACTCTATTTAAATCACTTGTTGTAAATTATCCTCACATTTCGTAAGGTCCCCTCTCGGGGTCGAAACCCAGGTCATGTATCTGTAATCAAGTTTTTTAAAATTTTAAATGTTTTTAATTAGAATTAAAATTTTTTTAATTGTAACGATTTTTTAAATGTGTTAATTATTCCAGTCAAGTGTACAGGCGTGAACGAACTCCCAAAAGTATTAATGATTTCATCATGAACTGGATGTGGGAAGATAATTTGTCAACAAACTTTTTTTAAAAATAATTTACTAGAAATATTTGTCAAATTACGCCTCGTTAATAGATATAACGTCTTATATTCGCGACCAATAGTTTTTTATTAAATCGGAGCTCAAAAAACGCCATTCGTCTTATATTCGAGCCGTCTTACATTCGGGCCAATACGGTAGACTGTATTTATTGTGCTGGATTATTTTCCGAGGACCACAATGGTGAGGACTGGATAAGATGCAGCAAATGTTTCAAGTGGAGTCACAGTCTTTGCGCTGATTCCAATAATGAAGTATTCATTTGCTTCAAATGTAAATAATAAACATTGTTCAACCTTTATTTGTTCTTTTTTTGTAAAGAGAGTGTGCTAATTTCTTATTTCCATTATTATTTTACTTGAAGTGTATATTATCATGTATTTAATTATGTTTTTTTTTTTTCAAAATTAAAATCACAATTATGAAATATTTATCTTTAATTTATAACTTAGTCTAGAATGATGTTATTGTTTTGCATGCTACACATTTTCAAATAAAAGAGAATTAAAAACTATTAAATTAATAAAAAAATATTCATAATCGAAATTTACCATTAAAAAAAATTACCTCATATTGAGAACACCTCCCCATATTAGGACACCCTGTTCCCAATATGGGGAGATTGCATGTTTTTGTTAATTTATCAATACAAAAAAAACTAATGGTAAAGATGGATGGAAATACATCACAATATTATCTAAAATATATTTAAAAGCAATAGACACAAAATTTTGAAATATTTCTCTGTTTAGGCTGAATCTATAGGCTTCTAAAAAAAACCTCCCCATATTAGGCTACTTTCCTCTACCATTCGGCAAAATAATAAATGAAAAAAAAAATAGTTCTTCTCTAATATTTTTTTTTTTTATTTCCTGCAGCCTCTTGAAGTCGTAACCATTTATTTTTTTCTTTTTCGAAATTAAAAATGTTAAAGGGAAAAAAATATTAAAATTGATTTTTCTAATAAAAAGTTGAAGACCAACAGATGGAAAATTTCAAATAAATGACGTAGAGTTATTTCAAAAAGAAAGAAAAAAAAACTTACCTTGTTTATTTACTCCGTAATGTAAATCGTCGTTGGTAATTTTTATTCCAAATTTTTTGTCGGAATTAAAACTACGTCTTAGTTTCTTTTCATTTGAATTTATCCTAAAAAAAAATTCACTTAATCTTCACAAAGAATTCTCGGAATTCGAAGGCATGTTTACTAAGCCTAAGAGAAACCAAAGCAGAGAATAACAATAGGAACTCGAGCTTTTCAAGCAATTAGTAAATTGCCATCGCCATCATTACAATAATGGATATATTGATTTAGAAAAGATGTATTCCTACTTCTCTGCAAATGTTCATGTTTGATAAAATTCTTCCTCATATATATTTTGTTCATCCTCCCTCATAAATAATCTACATTTTCGCAGAATATTCCTGTCATTATCTAATAACTACTCTATTGATATAAAGCAGTGAAAATAATAAAGTTGCTTTACATTGTATTTATAAAGCAACTCAGAAAATAGAAATAGTAAAAAAGTTACTTTAACCAATATTTTTGGTTAAAAAAGTCCCTCAAGTCCGCTGCCCCTGGAATCTGAATAAAAAAAGAACATACCAATTCTTGTTTGGTCCTAACTGCCTTTATTTTTTATTAAGAGACCACAATTACATTTTAATGAAAGGAACTTAAAAATAAATAAAAAAATAATCACAGATTTTTTTTTTTATTATTATTATTTGCAATAATTTACATTTGTATTAATGGTTGACGAAATATACACAACAGTTTCATAACAATCATAGTTACAGACAAAACAGAAACCAATAAAAATATTACAATTGACCTGACAGCTTTCTTTGTAAAACTGTAGATTTGTATCTACGTTAATAAAAATACATCACATTGTAAATAGAAAATAAAGTTATATTTTTAAAAGAAAATGAACAATGCTGCATTTGTACAAAATTAATAGAACTCTAAATATTTCAACATTATTGTTTGTTTTTTTTTACTATGAATCAATTCTAAAATTCATGATTGTTTTACTTTTCAGGTAAAAATTCGTCCCATTTTAATATTTTTTCCCAGTTTTATCGAAACTTTAATTTCAGAATAAAATACTATCCAAACACGAAACACCTAACATGTACAAGAAATATATCTTTGTTTAAATTTCAATATATATATATTTATATTTATGTGTAATTTTATAATCTATCATATATACAGACTGCACTGATATAATAATATATATTTATTTATATTTACTGAAGATATACGGTATGTTGAGTAATTATTCATCTTTTTCACAGCTATACACATCGCTACACATTTATAATACAAGTATTTTTTTTTTCTTTTTTACATTTACTTTATTTATTCTGAGTGGAGTTTTCCCTTGCGATAGAGCATTTGGCGCGAAAGG
This sequence comes from Thereuonema tuberculata, assembly GCA_023159025.1. Taxonomy (NCBI): domain Eukaryota; kingdom Metazoa; phylum Arthropoda; class Chilopoda; order Scutigeromorpha; family Scutigeridae; genus Thereuonema; species Thereuonema tuberculata. Next base: position 64,239,132 of record JAFIDM010000004.1, read on the forward strand.
TACACTGTTAAAAAGTTGTGGATAATTTGTTGTGCAAGATATGACTGGAAGGAGAGGAGTATTTATGGCAACGGAGTTTAATTTATTGCTGGTAATATTGCTACGGGGAGGTTTAGGTCGACATGAATCAAGAAATTGGACATGATATGCATCGAGTTGATTGGTTTCCAAGAGCAAAGGTAAAATTACTTATATTTTTAATTATTTTTCAGGGCAATTATTAAGTATATATCGCATCTTTACTTATCAAATGACCAAAACTGTAAAACGGAGAGGTAAAAACTTATTCCATTTTTTAATATTGAATAGTTTTCAAACTTTAAACTAATAGTAATCATTTTAAAAACAGTAATTAAGCAGACAAAATATAACTACCTTAGCGTTGTAATTAACGAACTCCTGTTAACATATCCTTACCAATTAAAGCCGATTAACATTTAAGATGACATCCAAAGCCATAATTCTCATTAGCTGCAAATATTATTAAAAATTAAATAACCTTAATATAAAGACGTGATCTTAATAACTACCTTTTTTTTCTCACTCTCTTTATTGAGTTTTAAAACTCATTGGTTTTAATTTCTTTTTTTCTTTTCTTTGGTGTTTTCTTTTGGTTTTCAAAGTGTTTCATTCAAAAATAGATCGTAGTAGCTCTATCACAGGGAATCGTTTGTGCATCATACTCAAAAACTGACTAGACATCAAGGAACTGAAAGATCACATACTAACGTTTGAGGCAATTTTTGTTTTCTTTTGTGGAAATGGGCAGAAGAAGCTGAAAAGGAGAGGCCAAGGGCACAACAGCATCTCGCTAATGCATCCAAGGAATCCTTTGTTTTTTTGGGCAAAGCGATGACATGTTAAGAACGCAAAGAAACACCAGGGACTGAAAAGGCTCATTGGAATCACTACAGGATCATTCTGAATGTTCCCATAAAGTAATCAGGAAGGCAATTACGAGTTTAATAGGGACTGAATTATTATATTTCTTTGAAATATCTCTCATCTTTTTTTTTTTTGTATATCCGTCTACTTAACGAACTTTAAGAAAAAAGTATCGGATTATATCTCAATATGAAAATAAACAGATTCGAAAGAATGAAATTTCAAAATAAAATCGGTTATTTACAATTCTCAACCCAAAAGGAAGTTTGCAGATGTTTCAGGAACATAACCAAATCGATTTCGGATAGGATCAATATAAAAAAAATGAGCTAATAAAAATCCACTGCACTAGAGCTTGTCAAAACAACTTCAACCAAAGTCAAATTTTACTGAATCTAAATATATATACTTTAATCGCTTCGCCAAACATTAACCTTCTTTTTGAAATGAGCCACTTCCTGAACGGATACAATAGTATTAAACTTCATTTCAGTAACATTAAACAAGTAATCTCTGTACAAACATATCTCATGAAATGAACATGGATTTCGGATGTTTAAAGTGAGTATCTTCCTCGGAATCGCAGTAATGTAATCCAACAGTTTGACAATCTTAGTTCAAAGAATCTTTGCTTGTGGTTTTAAGTAATAAATTCAGTAACAAGCGTAAATCCTAATCTGAAAAAGATGAAGGGACATGCTTTCTCTGAATGTTCTAAATTCTATCTTTTTAATATTCCTAAAACTATTTACAAAACATGGAATGTTCTTTTTTTTAAGAATTGCACTTACTAATGGCAGCTCTAGTACAAAATTTACAAGAAAAATTTAGGTTCTTACCTCTTTCCAAAAAATACATCTTTACATCTGAAAATTTTGCAAGCTGAAAATAAACCTTATTATAAATAATTATAATTAATATTGATAACATACTAATTGTAACAGAATAAGTACAAGTCGTTCCACTTTTTTTTGTATTTTGAATAATAATAATAATAATAATAGCAATAATAATTTCATGGCCCTAGTTAAAAATAGCGTTTAATGTAGAACTGAATTTAGATAAATATCAAGAAATGATAAGAATTTTATAGATTTGCAAGGATGATAATTATGACATTTCTTAGCTTTAATTATCTAACATTAGTCAGCTCAAAATATCCCTTCATAAAATTCATCGTTTTGTTTTTAAAATAAAGTTTTCCGTTCGTATAAATGTAATAAATGAGCGATTAAACTCATTGACGGTTTTTCCAGACCGCTTTTCGTTGCAAATTTTATAAAGCTGAAGGCTGCAGCCAATTACAAGAAACAGATCTTTCAATAGCTTAGAACAGATGGAATACCTTTTTTTTTTAAAAAAAAGAAAAAGGTACTCGAAGGGTGAAAGACTCAAAATCAGAAGAAATGGAGAAACAACGAATCGGAAGTGGTAAACACCTTACACAGAAATATCTAAATGCTTCTCGAATGAGCTACAGCTAATACTCCTGTATAGAAGGAAAAAGGGATAAACACATCACAGGTAGAGAAAGGGTCAAATACCCTGCAAGAATTTGTACATGACAATCCTATGGCACGAAGGTAAGAACAACTACGACTATGGACACTTCTGGGGAATCCGGGGGTCAATCAACAAACGAGGAACAAAAAAAAAGAACGTAAGATGTCGGAAATATCTTAAAAGACGCTCTGTTTGCATTATTACGGCAGGGTCTGGATAGTTAGATCTTTTTTTTTTTTTTTTTTTTTTGGAAGCCACAGGATAAGAAGGAAAATCCACCATTTTTTTTCGACAAGATTACAAATGGATTCTCCTCCGAATAAGAATAGATTTCGTTTTTTTTTAGATACAAAGCAGTATAAGAATAACAAGTTTAAAGTTTTTATCTCTGCATTTACAATAAGTCCAATTGCTGACTCAATCAGCAAACTGGTTCTTTTTACTGGATACACAATCAAACAAAAAAAAAAAAAAAAAGGACACCTCCTTTTAAAATGCTTCATGTATATTGTTTTGAAATTTCATAAAATAAATGGATAACAGATTATTTACGCACATTTTTTTTTCATCTGTTTTTTTGTTTGTTTGGTTCGAATAAATCATTTTCTCATTTTTTAAGGAAAGATAAAATCCATCCCATCTTAAAATAAAAATAAAAATCCTAATTTTTCGATTTCGTTTTAATGTATCAAAGAATATTTTCAGTTAAATATTATGATCTTAAAAAGTGTCCAAATGTATAAATATTTTTCTCCTTTAAAAAAAAAAAAAAACGAAAATAAAACTCCAATTTAATGAATATTTCGTTTTCTTAATTCATTTCCACTTCTGGTAGAAGAGTGATAACTAATTCATCCTTAACTACAAAACGCCACAAGATAGAAGTTTTGCGCAAAAATCAAAAATAAATAAATACATTAAAAAAAAATAAAAATAGATGCATTAAGTTTTTATAATTTACCGATTGAGCATTAGGCCTATATTTAATGTCAGAAAACTTTCTATTATTATGCTTTAACTTTAAAAATTCACAATACCTCGGAACAATTCAACTTCAATAGTCATTATAATGTTACCAAAAAATCCCTTTTTTTTTAATCTGACATAATTTTGATAAGACCATTCAAAACTTAATAAAAAAATAAAAAAATAAAATGATTCCATTACAAAATCTAGTGAATTCATGTTTCAGGGCTAATATTAAAGGGTCTAGTAGAATAAACTCTGTCTCCGTTGCTATTATAATGGGAGGTAAAGTAAAGAAATTAAGTACAATAAGAAAAAAGGAAATTTACTCATTCAAAACAATAGCTTATTCTTACCACAAATGTTAAAATTGCCAAAATTTCGAAAACCACAATTTTCTGAGTTTTAACAAAATAAATCTAACTTTCTTCAGAGGTACATAAAAAAGAAGAAAAAAAAAATCTATGCAAAATATACAGAAATATTTACAATCACCATACAACAGAATAATAACTAAGTTTAACAGTAAGTTTAGAAACAAACAATTTATAATTATAACGGAAAAAAAATACAAAATGTCAGTTTTTTTTTCAGAAGTACTAATCAAAATTACATTTTATTGTGGCTATAGGAACATTTGCCTTATCAAATTTTAACTTGAAAAGTTTACAAATATATATTTATATTTGTAATATATATTTATTTATTTAAGATATGCGCCTTAAACTTAATAAAATAGTTATGGTTGGATGCACCAATATTTTTTCAAATACATTTCCAATAAACTTAGCTTTAAGCTTTTTTTTTTTTTTTCCTTTCTCTGGGGGAAAAAATAATTCAAGATATATTTTTACTTCTTAAATAAAACGAAAATTTACATAAGTTATTCTTTTTCTATTTACAAATTAAGCTTCAATAAAAACACCCCAAATCTTCTCAGCCAAACTGTCAATTACTTTTTTTTAATGGGCAAAGATAGAAGAAAACAATCTATTTATAAAAGAGCCACAATTGTTAATAGTACATTACATAAACAATCAAACATTACTATGCGACAGAAGGTTAAGAGGAGTTTCTCTTAATGTGGACCTTAGAAAATAAAACACTTTGGCAACAACTTAAGGAGTAAATGAATTGTCCTACATAAGGAACGTCTGCCATTTAAACAAATCGATATATATATATATATATATTTGAAAAATAACTAGGCATCTGAATTTGACAAATTCTGTTAATAAATATGAGCATTTATAATATAGGCATCCTGTCTCAAGCTTTAAGTTTATTGTACTGTTATGAAATGGTTTATGACTGCCTGGTACATAATTTTGTAGCTTTTTTTTTTCTCCCCCAAACTCAGCTTTTCTTTTCCATTCAGCTTTTCAAGAAAAAAAGTTCAACTGTTTTTACCCTTTATTTTTGTCTTTTGTTTGTTTTTGGTTAGTGCAAAATATATTTCAATGAATTTTTTTTTTTTTTAGTATTAGCTGAAAAAAAACATAATTAAAAAACTGTAGTAAAGTAACTATAGTGTTTATTTCTTTTTTATTTTTGATAATTGCTGACTGGGGAAAAATAAACAACAAGTAATGAAGTGCTGACCAATTAATTTTCCTTCTCTAATAATTTTAAAAAAAAAAAGTATCTTAATATCAACGTACCAAATGACAGACAATAATCAGGTGAAGCAGATGTTAGTTTGACTAGAGTATCATAAAGCAAAGGAAAGCTATAGTACAAGACTAAAATTTACATACAACCGTTTGGTTTGGTTTTGTTTTTTTGTTTTTTCTTTTTTTGTATTCTACTAGCGAAGCCAAAACAATGTTCTCATATACGTTAAACAAAGAAGCTTTACAAACACTGGAAAACATAAGTCCACGAATCTTTCACACCAGCTATCTTTGGAATGTCATGACAAATAAAAAGTTGAATAGAGCTTTTTATTTCTGTTCACACTTAGCAACATTAACGTGCGCGGGTCAACTTATGTGATTTTTTTCCTATGTCATTCAGTGGTGTTGCTTCGAGTTGAGGTGGATAAGCAGTGTAAGGCTTAATAAGCTGGTGTCTGGAAGTTGGGTTGATTAGCTAAAAGGATAGAAATTAGTAATAAATCAATATCTTATGACATAATGAAAATTATCTACAAACACATAAACGCAACAATTTTTGTTTAAATTCAGCTACAGAGAGCACCAGACCTACAATGCCCTTTACTGGTAGTTTCTTTAACTACCAGTTCGCAGCCCAGCGATGGTTTCATTTAATTCTATATTACAACTCCAGTTCTAATTCTGAATGGAGAAACAGGAAAAGACGGACAAGTTGTAGTGCCATTTTTTTTATTTACCTCTATTCTTAACTCATTTATTTTATTCTCTTCCTTATTTATAATTTTAACTTGGAAACGTATTTTTTTTCTTGTTTAAATATTTTCAGCCTATTTTTCTCTCATTTATGTTTTTGTACCGTTACCATGGCTACATTTCTTTTTCTTTATTGCGCAACTGTATTTTTGCCGTGGTAACTTGACCCCCCTCCTTTCTTATTGCGCTCGTTACTTTGACCCGTCTCGTGTTTGGCTAATTCCTACTGTCTTCTATCATCCAGAACCAATTATTTTAGGCTTTTATTTTCTGTGAAACCCGCCCCCCGCTCTCCTTTCATCTTTAGATTAATTTGAAATGTACTTGGAGATCGTCTCGGCTTCACTCTTGTAAACACGAAAAATGGAGTCTCTTACCAAACAGGACGATATGAGTATAATCTAGGTAGAAGACTCAATGTTTAATGCAGTAATTAGTAGACACTTTGACGGACAATGAGCGGACGGGCTCATTTTATCCGTACTTCATTCATCGCCAAGCGATGTGTTCAGCAAACTCTGAAATTTGTGAAAATTCCTTGTGCCATATTTGTGCTTCAAGAAATTATCTAATCTGGCCAGATGAGAAACTTCAGTTCAAACTGCAGGTAACCAGCGACTGTAAGACTAGGAGAATCCTGTAAGTTAGCTTTTATTCCTGCTGATCAGATAGGCGAGACTACTGCCACTGGAACTCAGTCATTTGAACTCTCGATCACATTCCGTCAACTGCATTTCTACAGGACTGTAATTTTTGTATTTAATCGTGTTTTAATTCTTATTAAGGACCTATGCCGATCATCTTACTATGTATTTCTCTCTCAATAGCTCAAATATTTTTTTCTTACTTATCTTATTTGTGTGATTTCCACATTAAACTATATTTTTATTCCTTATTTATTTTACTCATTATTATCCTTGTATGTTTATTCATTTTATTAAACTTGTTTATTGTATATTGAGCAAAGTTTTTACAAGTTATCATCTTTATTCATCTATTTGACTATTCTTTATCTCGTTTGCAACTTTATTCTGATTCTTTTGGGGCCCAGCAGGTTCAGAAACCACATTATTAACTTCCACGTGACACACTGCGAGAAGACGTCAATTAGATAGGAAAAAGTCTTGCAAACGGATACCGAAATAAAATATTGGAAAGCAAAGTCTACATAGGCCTTATTGAAAAGCATGACGGAAGCTGCGAGATGTCAATTAATGGTTGTGTTCGGATATTAACGTTTGACGAGTTGATCAACTGGCCTTACGGATATTACTGCTGATCAACTGCTCTGCCGTTCAGAAATGCCGGTTGATGTCAACTCGGTTGGCGTTGGTTGTCAACTACAACAGTCAAGAGAGAACATTCTTCCTGTCAACCGAGATGGCGACGTTGACACGAGATATATTTATTGTACCATAGTTGTCGTGATACTCAAGGGAGGGCGCTTTTCTTAATTCCTTGTTTGATTATGTGGTGTGGTAGTAGATTCTCTGCGTAATTGCTTATTCTTGTCCGATATTTTTTTTTTTCCATAGCCAACTGCTTAAATCAGTCGTTCATCGTTCTCCTCGTCTTTTTGAAGTTTTATTAAAATTGAAATTAACAAAAGTACATAATCCAACGATAGCGTCAGCCATTTTGAGTGTCAACTGCCGAGTTCGGATGCTCGGCAGAGGTTATATCAACTCGGACGTTAGAAGTTCAACTGCGCACTATTCGAACACAACCAGTATTGTGTTCATCAAGGAAACATAGTTTAACAATAACGGGGTAATCATTATTTAAATGTTTCGTTTAAAATGTAGTCCGTTAGAAACGAAATATCTATCATAAATAAATCTCATAAATTTTAACATAAATGGCTTTTCTTATATTTTAACACAACAACTGCTTCAATTTCTTCTTAAGGGCGCTGCAATGAAAATATGGGCAAGTCCAGAAGCAGTCAGTGTAAATCACTCATTTTAAATAAGATAAGAATATTTATCAGTTATTATTTGAATCATGGCAAGGACTGATTGTTCCACATGTTTCATAGTGGACAAAAAGACATACTGGCTGAAGACGTTGTTCATTTATGTATAAAAAGGAAGAAAAAAAATAATAAAAACTGAAAATAAAAAGTTTTACATATGACAACATATGAAGAACACAATATTTAATAACAGAAATAACATTCATCATATTTATGTTAATGACTCCACAATGCGTGTCGTAGGTTAATAATTACTAAAAACTTTCCTACTTTGATCAACTCTTAAGAGAGAACTTCCTCTTGCTTCTTCAGGCATCGCTGCATATTTTAAATATTAAAACCGGTTATAACAACAAACGTTATTGTTGACTTCATAACGTAATACTAACAATAATGAAAAATTGTTACAAATAAAGATACTTTTGATATCTTAACCAACTACTAATAATTTCTCATCATTGTTAAGTAAATGGTTAAGATATCAAAAGTAACTTTATTTGTAACAATTTTTAATTATTGCTGCTAGTATTACGAAAGGAAGTCAACAAGAACATTTGTTGTTATAATCGTTTTTAATATTTAAAATATGCAGCAAAGCCTGAAGCAGCAGAGGAAGTTCTCTGTGCGAAATATTGCGTTAAAGTTGATCAGTGCAGTAAAGTTTTTAGTAATTCATCATGTTTGTTTTTATAAAGACTTTGAATTAGTAAAAGTCTTAAATTAGCCTTAGTTGTTTGTGGATTTTTACCTTTCATCGTTTAGTTAATTTTAACCAACAGATGTTTTGTTAGAAATGAAAGAATATATGTCATATAAAGTAAAGCCAATTTTTAATAATAATGAATCACTCATTTGGGGGGAGGGTTCTTTGTTTTTTTGGTTTTTTTTATTTTTAGTCTTCAAAAGTTATAATAACATATTCAAAATAAACATACACCTGTATGAAATGAGTTATTTCCATTATTAAATTTGTAACAGAGGATCATTGAAAAGAAATTTAATATTGAAATAAAATTGATATGGTTTTAATTAAGAACTCCAGGATTGTGGGATCGGAAAAGAACCGAAACAAAATTACTCAAAATTACGAAGAAAATGTAATCCTGTTCTGTGGGTTTTTAAAGTAAACGCTTTTATTCTTTTTTTTTTTAAGAATAAACTATTTTGAAATTAAGTTCCTCTTCTAGGTAGACGTAAACGGGTTTTTTTTTTTTTTTTTCAATTTCTTTTCCTGATAAATTTTCATATTTTATGGTTCTCAGAAAAGCATTTATGAACTTTCACTAGTCCCATTAAGAGGAACTATAGGAGAAGCCTCATTGGGAGCGAATGTCAAAGACAAATTACGTGTCTGTGGGTTTTGTTGTTGTTGCAAAAAAGGATCAGGAACTACTCCTATGAGTTCTCTTAAACATTTGATAATGTGTAAGGAAAGAGACTAAGACCTGTTCCTTTTTTTAATGGAAATTTCCGAGGACTGGCCTTAATACGATTACAATTTTAACAAAAAGGAGTTGATTGTTAGATAATCTACAATGACAACGCAAACAATGTTTTTTTTTGTTTTTTGTTTTTTTTTTTGCCTGACTCAAGTCCTGCCGTTCTGATTCAAGCATAGATTTCCAAATCAGAAACAAATGACATTTTGTGATGGTTTCCAGTTTTTTTTTACACCAGTGAACTAAGAGGCCTAACTTTACTTTTTTTTTAATTGCTAAAAGATTTTAGGTTGAGCAATTTTGCGAAATTAGGCCTAAATTGGAATTTAAGTTATCTTATAAAAAGATTTCAGTTGAGTGTTTGTTAGATTAAGTTTTTCTAATTTTGGAGTTTTAGGCCTAATTTTGTTATTTGGCTTAATTTTTTTTTTTCTTTAATTTTGCTGAAAAAGGATTCATTTTTTGCTATTTAATTAGAATTAAACCATTTCTATAATTTAAAGTTAATATTGAAAAAAAGACCTAAGTTTAACCATTTTCTTTTAATTTTTTTATTAAACGTAGGGGAAAATTTGCTCTTCAAATTATATTCAATTATTTTTTCGCTTTATATGAAAATTATATTACAGTATCCAAAATTTTACTTACCAACACTAGTATCATTGCCTGTGAAAGGCGGCTCTTGATAACCATCGCCTGCTTCCGGTCCACCAGGATAAGAAGAGTACGGTGCCCCACCAGTCATCATTGAAGGATCTGCTTCGTAACTTGGCTCAAAGGCTGTATCAGCTCCTTGTCGGTAACGTTGTACAGCAAAAAAGCAAATTCCAGCCTAAATAGTACAAACGAATTTCTGGTTTGATGGTATTACAATGAAAACACTTTGTTGTTATTCGTTACGACGGTTTTGTCGTCCAATGCTTTTTTTTATTATAATTTATTGAAACTGTTTATTAACTGAAGAATTAAGAAAGACTACAAAAATTGTATTATTATTTGTAAGAAGCCCCTTAAAATCACAATAGCGTAATAGCTCTTGTTGTAAAACTTCGCAAATTAAAAGGGTATAAGATTTGTCAAAAGGTTTATTCAAAGAAAGGAAAGGAAAAAAAAATTAATGTGAGGATATTTAAAGCATTTAGTTACAAGTCACACTTCAATTATATTGCTGCCTTTTTGATGTCATATTTTAAGTTTTTAACTTCTTGCTGTTTTATTTTTTGTTGACATGTAGTCTTTTGCCTCCTATGTTTAATGGATCTAAAATTCGTTGTCCTATTATTTGTCTGAATACAAATCGTAAATTTCATTGTAGAATTTAAAAAACAAACAAACAAAAAAAAAGGTAGGTTGAATTTATTTTATTGATGACATTTAGAAGCTTCAAGTGCAACAGCCTCAACAGTAAACTTTACTTTGGATCCTGCAAATTAAACAAACCGTGAAATCTTTGTAATAAAATCAATAGTTCAACTTATTTACTCCCAACGTTTTACTGCTCAGCTTTGCAGTTTTGTTATTAATAAATGCAAATCCAGTCATATCTACAGTCCATCAAAGTCTAATATGAACTGGAAGCAACGACACTGGCGCAGGCTTTCTGGTAGATCACGAGCCAATGAATTTTAATAATCACTATTCATTGTTTCAGCAAAACTACATGAAAAAAGCAAGTACTGCATCGC
>JAFIDM010000004.1:64249963-64265243 GCA_023159025.1 Thereuonema tuberculata
TTCGTTGGCGTCTTAACCACTGTTAATAATGGGGGTGGTCGCTTTTAAGTAAGACTCTTTCATAAACAAACCCATCTGGCTGCTGGCTCTTCCTACCACCCTCACCTCTTCAGAATGTGGGATATGCCCAGCCTTAGTGTGATGATCAAAAATTATCGATTTATTAGTATTTTTACACATTTAAATAAATAAACATGTATTTATTCATTTCAATGGAACAAATGTTATGCTAATATATTGATGTGTTTAAGACGCCAACAAACACCGAGTTGTTAACTAATATAGGTTAACTACCGTAAAGTGTTAATTATTTGCAAAGTTTTTGATGTTTTTAAATTTAAGTAGAAGTTTTCTGTGTTTAAATATTATTTTTAATTGACAATTTGTGCTACACAGTCGTTATTAACATCTCTTATTTTAATTTTTTATTAGACATATATATAACATACAAATACTCTATCTAAATTAAAAGCCATTCTTGACAGGGCGTATATGCTAGTATATAAATATTATTGCAGCCACCTTCTAATATCTGAAACAGACTATTACATGCTTTAGAAATGAAGACTGAGTGGATGTCTATTAAAAAGAATAAAAAGATATGACATGCGAAGTAATTCTAAACTTTGTTTTTGGGAAAAATTTTTGTGACTTCCTGGCTCCGGACATATTTTCGTGTTTGAATCAGATTTGCTTGCTAGAAAAATGTTCATCTAACAATGGTCCACGGAAACCCGACAGAGGATCAAAGTGATATGAACTAACTATATTTTTATTGCGTGAGCCTTTATTTCAAATTCAGTTTCGAACATAAAAGAAAAAAAATAAGATAATGATGACGTCACAACTTGTATCTACATATACAATTGTAAAAAAATCTTCTTGTATTGATATTTAAGATTGCAACAGACATTACGCCATTTTAACAGAAGCTGCAAGAAATCGTTTTGTTTGAAATAGAGGAAAATAAGTGTAAATACAACTGTGTAGCAACAATTTTAAGAACTAATTTCTACCAAAAACTGTTGTTATAGCAGGCAATGATAAAAAAAATAAGTGGAGCTAGTTTTCAGACAATAAAAATAATCACTATGAAATAAAACGAACTTACCCATGTAAAGATAGAAAAGAAACTGAAAGCAATGGCAGCCTGTAGATTATTGACACCATAGTCACCTTCTGGAGTATCGCTCTTCCGCCATTGGTCTGCCAAATAACAAAAACAAACAAACCACAAAAACGACCAAATCCCTAGAAAAGTAAAAGGGACAAATAAGGGTTACATTCTAACACACAATAAAAGAAATTTGTCTGGAATAATCAATAAAAATATAGAGAACAAAATATAAAAACTGATGATCAAGTTCTCAGTATTTTTAATTTACAATCAAATAATGTTAATCATGTAATTCTCTTAACAATTATGAGATTAAAAAGTAAATATTAATAAAAAAAAAGTTAATGCATTTTGCAAATTCAAAGAATGCTATTTTTTTTTTCAATAAATATAATTAGAGCGTTTGAATTAATGTTTATGCAGTTATATTTCTAACAACAATGGGTGAGACCAAATTATTTACAAGTGACATCCTGGAACAGATATTTCACACTCGTTGGCGATCATCAGCCAGGAGAAGTCACAGTAAATAACAAGGTCTCCGTACTGAGGCTAGTATGAACAATACATCGGAAGCGCAGTGGTGCCTCAAAGGGAAAATTATACAATGAAAAACTCCCCAATGATAAATTAGTGGCACTGCTGGCACATGAATTTTCTCACTAATTTTTCATTGGTGAGTTTTTGATTGTATATTTTTTTCTTTGAGGCACCACTGCGCTTCCGATGTACAGTTATATTTCTTTTTTAATATAATAATTGATCTGTTGGAAAATAAAGAAAAATATTTCTATGTAGAGCAGAGAAGTTAAACATTTTATTTTACTATCAATCGTTAATGGTAGAGATCTTATTCTAACATCTATTCTTAGCTTTTTAATATTTTTCATTGGTAATTTTTAGCGGCAGGTTCTGCCAATTCAGTTCCTCTAATTTAAGGAGAACCCAATTGGATAGTTATGTTATAACTACTATCGTGAAATATTTTCTTTATTTTTAGTAATTAATTTCATCCAACAAACATCTACAAAAAACTAAAAATTTAAGTAATCCCTAATTATTTTCATTAAAAAAAAAAAAAAAAGCGTCAATTTATTACAATACAAAATTACAGGGAAAATAAAAACGAACATAAATCACCGTCAACGATGTCCACAATTTGAAGGAGTCACTGAAGGTCAGATATTGATTAATCCTCCTTCAGAACACGGACACCACATTTTGACGAACATTATTTGCAGTTTCTGCACGATTCCACTCGAACATTTATTTTTTTAATACAACTAAGAAATTAATCTAAATTCTTTATTATATTTTAGACACAATCAGTTGAATGTTCAAAAATTAAAATTGCTGTATATTTAGTGAACTCAAACTAATCAGGAACTTTCTAAAATATTAGTTAGTTTTATTTAGAAAAAAAAAATTAATAATCTGAATTAATGCAACAACTACCGAAGAATTCGAAACAAGAAACCATTCTCTCCCTTCCGACACTTGTAAAGACTGATCCAGGTTAATAGCAGAGCCCTTAGATGCTGTTGTTTATCTGCTCATCAATTGTCTAATTTACTTTAGTTCTCTTACAGAAAATGAGCATTACACAACACTTGACTGTCATTTGTTTTCTCCCATCAGAATATGTCTGTCTGTTGTTTTCGTGTTTGCTAACTTCAGTCTTTCTGGTTTATTGATTTTTCATCCCTTTTTGCTTTTTAAACTATTTTAGGGGAATGATAATTTAGCAGCAAAAAATATCTTGGAAGTTATCTTTGAAAATAATATTAACATGACATTACACTTAACGACTCCCAAACTGTAGGAACTTTAATCTACTTAGAAAGAAAATAAAACTAAATTAAGATTACATTTTAATGCGAGCTTCTGCATTCCACGGAAGGAGTTTAAGGTTCTTCGTAAATGATCATAGTCTCTGTCAGACATCCTTTCATGAGGCCTTCTTAAAGAGAAGGAACGTTGCTAGAAGTCTCACAGCAACAGAAAGTGCCAAGCAACTGGTACAAACCACCTAGGTTTACAGGATATTCCATTAGTTCTTTTTCCCGGGATATCAATAGTAAATACCTTTCACTTAATAATAATAATTTCACATCCTATTAATAAACTTTCTCATTAACTAAAATACATCCGAACATGATATAACGTAACATTTTGCGTCGTAAATATTACAAATTCCTTCAAGAGGACATTTCGGCCATTTTGAACCATTGTAAGATAAATTTCAATAGTTCTTAATCACGTGAATGGATATTTCATTCCTCACTGTAGAGGAATGGATTAAATTCACTTACACTAAAAACTCGTTTATCCGAATTTGATGAGACTGCGCCCATTTTGGATAGACGAATTTCGGATAATCCGGAATATATTATATTAAACATGTACTGTACATTAACAAAATTACAGTGAATATAACACCAGAGACAAACTAAAATACGACACCGCACTGTAAATTATAGGTTCTACAGTACTGGAACATTCCTACTGTTTGTTCGAGTCATCAATCATACCGTAGGTTTTTGCCTAAGCTACAAAATCACTTGTGTATGCTATTAAATATTGATTGTAGCGACGGAAAAAATGTTTGTGTGTATTTTTAAAATATGTTAAAAATCGTTTCGGGAAAACGAGTTATTAGTGTATTAATAATTACGGACTCGTAACGTTTTATCTAAGATCTTTTAATTACTGTGTTTTATTTAACTGAATCTAAAATAAATCCAGATAACTGAACTGCTGAAAAATACTAGATCCAGTGCCAAAATTTCAAATATATTTAGCTTTCATTTGAACATTTCTTTAGGTTGAAATTGATTGAAAAGTTTCCATTTATAACCCAGAAGGAAATTTAATTTATTCCGAAGATCGTATTCAAATTTAACGTTTGTAGATTAACAGAAAGACACTGATATTAGCGTAAGATGTTCCGGATTTGTTTATAGACTTCATGAAACCACCATACTTTTTAATGTACGCCGTGTCAGTTTCAGGTTTCTTTAGGTCGTCGTTAGATGACTGACAAGGCATGCTTTCGTTTTCTTATAACAATTTTAACTCATTGCTGTAGCAACCTAAAAATAATACACAATAAAAAAAAAAAGAAGCCACTTAACAATGATCAACCGATATCTGCAAAAGACTAATTCTGCAGATCTTTTAAGAGAACTAGTTTCTATTTGCCGATCCGCTATGAAGTTTTAGTCAGTCCGAATTAAAAAGTCATAATCATAGTAATAATACGAAAAAATAATAATCTATCTTTTTAATCATTCCTTTTTACTGACGTATCTTAAATTTATTATTATTCACTTTAAAAGAATAACTGTCTATTAAGTCTCAAGAATCTTTTGAAACTTAACTCGTCAGCAGAATCCAGAAGATCTTATTTCCCTTAATCCAAACACACACAAAATGAAAGATAAAGGACAATTTCAAAATAATACTCTTTTCTGACAACTGCATTAAAATGATTAAACTGAGTCGCCATTAAAGTGATTTATTCTTTTTTCTTAATGAACACTGAAAAGCACTTGTAGAGAAATTAACTTATAGGTCGAAGGTCAATAAAATTAGAGTTTAAAAGCACAATTGATAGAAAAACAACGGATAAGACAGAAAACTGGCTAAAAAAATTCAGAAAAAAAAAATAGTTATGGAGTCGATATTTGGTAGGAAGATTTGACAGACGGGATGGACTGCAGAAATGGACACGTCAAGAGCAAAACTGGAAGGCTGCCACAAAGACACCAGCATGAAAACGATAGTAGGAAATGGAGATGACCGTCCTCAGTCAGGAAATAAAAGAACACACAGTGAATCACAAGTGAAAACATTTTCCAACCAGACACCTTCTTCTTCTTTTTTTTTTTTTTTGGGAAAGCTCGATTGATAAAAAAATAAAAAGGAAAAACTATAATATAAATACACTGAAGCTCGGTTATAACGCGGTTGTTTATATCGCGAATTCGGATGTAACGTGATTTGGTCTTGGACCCCTTCTATTTTGGAAAAGGTGTATAATTGCAAAATTTACCGTTTTTTCGCCTAAAATCAAATCAAAGGTGTAAATTAATATGCTTGTTTCCTTATTATTTACAGTAATTGAGACTCTATACCCACCCTAACGTCACGAAAATGCGTCAAACACAATATATTTTTTAAAAAATACGAGAATAGCGGACTTTTTCGTTTAACCAAAATGAATATCGAGATCTATTTTTCTGCCAATGACAACCAGTAAAGAGGCCCATGTAATCTAATAGGCGTATGAATACCTAGTTTCGATCCACGTGACTCGTCGTTTGTATAAGATGCCAAGATGGCGGCGCCAAATCGATTTTGGCTAATATAACCCATCAAAGTGTTGAAAAGGTAATGTTTTATGTATTTATAAATATAAAATTCTCTCACAGCTCTGAATGATGTAGGTAATCGCGAAATGACCATTTTAAATCGATTTGGAATGGTGTGGGCGATAATAGGGTGCGATATATGACATTTGACATCGCGAAGTAATAAAAGTTATTATATCGGTTATATCGGTATATATCGTGAGCTTCGAGATCTTGGATCCGAAAGGTCGCATTATAACAGAGCTTCTGTGTACTTAATATTTTATAGCCCAAATAGATCCACCACCTAAAATAAAATTAATTACCAAAAAAATTAATTAAAAGCAAAAATATGACTAGTTAACTTAATTCCCACTTCCAACATAACACTTTTTATCACAAAACTTTAATTATATCGAGAACGAGCTCTTTAAAAGATCCTATAACTGAAATAAAATCTCGATGTTGCCAATTTACAACAGAATAATTAATTATATGATAAACCTCTTAATATGTGTTTAATAGATAGTCTACTAATTTGTCTGTGCTGAAGAGGATGATAACTCACAAATGCTGGATTGATGGAGAAAAGAACAGATGCTATTCTAACTGGCCAAATATCATAATTTTAATAAACTTTATTCTCCGATATTTACGATTCTGTCGTTTTGTGTTTGTATGTAGTTCCTATGTGACGTACGACCTTTAAACTTTATCTTGTGAAGTGAAAGGGATGTCAGCACCGTTTTTGTTTATTGACAATATTTTTATAACAAATATGCAATTCTGTTAAAATTGTCGCCGTATGATTATAAGGAAAATGAATGTGACACATTCCGAACACCATCTAGTCAAGATCAAATGTAGTGGATAATCCAAACACAGCCTTACGTTCTTGGTAAATGAACGTTGTTATAATTCAGTTATTCTTAAAATGAAAATCTAGTTAACCGAAGACACCATTATAATTCCTTTTATAAAAGTTATAATTTTATTGAACATATATTTCAAGAATTATACATAAAATTTAACTTAGTGAAATATATAACAAAAAATATAATATAAAAACGCACACAATTAAAGATGCACTGAACTATTTTTGTTATTTTCTTACAGTGAATACAAGACTGTTTCTAGCTATCGTCAGTTACATTCGTCCAGTATCTTTTGATTCCACTGAGCTATGAGTACCGGGCGATTCCAACTGACGACAGCTAGGAAGCTAGAAACAGTTTGTCTTGGATTTACAGTATGAAAAATCCAAAAATAGCTCAGTGAATTTATAATTTTGTTCAATAATTATAGTTTACATCAAACTAGAGATTCAAGCCTTCCGTATTGGCCTTAACGCTGATAGCTTAGAGAGAGGAGAAAAAAACCTAATCAAAACCATCTCAGTTAGGATCATTCCCCGTTTTATCTTCAAATGAAAGTCACGTGTGTATACTTATTTATTTCATATATATGACTTACATCAACCCAGTATTTTTTCATTGATCGTGCTAATCCATGGCTCTGATCTATTCCGCATGTAAGAAAGAAATATAAGCTATTTACTTATTCAATAGAAGAGATAAAAACAGCCGATCTGTTCAAAGTCAGTGCCATACGGGATCATATTAATCAGAATCTTTCAGCTTTCTTCGATATTTATTTTTTTTAAAACGCTATAGCTGTATAATATAGAAAATCATCCTCACTTATTGGTAAATGTACTAATATTGATCACATACTGACTTGAAAGTGAGTATTTCCGTCTACCATTAAGGTTTCACACCTTTCTAAAAGTGATCTTTGAATTTCCACCCAGTTCCTTACCTGCTTATCTATAGGTCCAAACAGTTAAAAAGCATTGGAAACACTAAAATTTCACTTCAAAGATACCGTTACCGTGACAACGACTCTGTCTAATGGCAACATGTTTTGGCGGTTTCGTGAACCTACATCAAAACCTTACTATAGAATCCGACATATCAAAATCAATAGGACCTTCCTTTAGCAAATTAAAAGTTCACATAAATATCAGCTCCATACGATAAAAGTTTTCAGAGATGGATGGACACGCTTTCATTTCCTAAAAATGTCATTCTAATTTTTTTTCTTTTTTTGTTCTAAACTCTTTTCGTTTCGTGTGCATAAGGAGAACAACATTTAACCAAAGTTCTAAATTTAACCGCTTTACCATGTGAACCTCATTTTTTTTACAGTTTTCTCTTTCGAAAAACGTCTTCCTAATTTTTCGCATTAAATTAAAAATGAGGACAACAATAGCTGACAGATCAAAATAAGATACGGGAATCCGAATAGTCAATGAACAACCGTAAAAAAGTCTTTCAATATCACGAGTAAGTAGACCAAAGATTATTACTTATAAGGCATCCCAGAAAAACATTTGCTCAAATGGGATTAAAAATCCAACATCTTAAAGTGTAAACAATGCTGGGAATATGTCCACAACTTACATCTCCTATAAAATTACATCAATTCTCCATAGTTTCTAAGGAAGATAGGAAAAAAAGCAAATAGCCATTCTCCTTTTAATCTCGAAAAGTAATAATTTAATACAAAGGTTGAACACAAACGAACTCACAAGCTTTCATCACTATTGCTAAAAATAAAAATCAATCACGATCTTATCTAATTAAAAACCTGGATTCAACAGATGGCAGTGACTTAGAATTTCATAGTAAAAAAAAAAAACAAATCATCAAAAACAAATCATCACGATTAAATTTGCTGATAATTAGATAAAAAATGGAAAATACTGATTTAAAACATTCTAAAATTCTTTATTTTTATCAATAGCGAAACCACCATTCCAAACGAAAAAATTAAATAATTCCCTTCTTATTGCCTATCCTTCTTTAAACAGAAACAATATTTTTATTTCAAATAATATTTTTGCAATGCATCAGATGACGTTGCGCTATCTTTGGTTTATTTGAAAATTTATTTAAAAAAACAAAACAGTTAAGATCCCACATTGATTTTGCAAAATTACAGGTTTTATCTTAGATTGGTTTGGTGATTGAATGGAGATGAGGAAGTGAACGCAATATCTGGCCACGTGTTTGGGATATATCTTTACAACAATTTGCTTAGTTACAATTACTTTCTTCTGCCCTTAATCGCAAAATTTTGTTGTTTGATGAATATTATTTGCAACAGGCACTGAGTGTCTTAAGAAGTCAACTCCATTTTTTTGTAAAAGTCTTAATTTTAGTTCCAGAGCACAAGTTAGTGCTTACCTTTTTAAAAAACAAGTTGTAAAATGTCCTTATAGTTTGTTCTCTTTGATTAAAAATAATATTTTGAGAAATTCATCCTGTGCTTTGGTACTGAAATGAAGAAATTTACAAAAAATGGACTTGGAGTTGGGCTTCTGTGAATCTAAAGTTATCAGTTGAATATTATCCTTTGTCGATTGTTCACTTTTCAAATGTCTGTTTTGGAGAAAATTGTTGTTACTAAATCCAAAAACAAGAGCAGCTGCAGGCTGATGATGTTTCTATAAGGCTAAAATAACTTTAATGATTTCCAAACTGCTGCGCTGGGGGGTGGGGTGGGGGGGGGGTGGAGTAAGTGTTGAGAAACTAAATTTTAATTTTCTTCCCATTGTTCTTGTGTTTTTTTTTTTTTTTCTTTTTTGTTTATCATTACCTTTACTTATTTACCTGTTTATAGGTACATATAAGCACAAGTATATCACAATACGGTTATATTGTGATACACTTATTAGGTACACCCCTGATGTGCGCATTAATGTCTGGACCGGTCGTGTCTCACAACTCTTCAAGCCCGGTAAGGGCAGTGTCATGGTGTGGGCGGTGTTTTCCTGGCACATGTTGGGTCCACTGATACCTCTGGAGGCACGTCAGGATGCTAGAGCGATCTAAACATCGTAGCTGACCAAGGCAACCGTACACGTTTTAATAGTTTATCCTCATGCAGATGGCTACTTCCAGCAGGATAATACGCCGGTGCACAAAGTCCGCATCACTATGGGATGGTTTGAGGAACATGACGATGACTTTTCCTTGGTGCAGTGGCCCACTCAGTCCCCAGATCTCAGCCCGATTGAAAATGTGTGGGATGAGCCGGAACAGGCTGTTCGCTCCTGGCCTACACCTCCATCTGTGTGACATACTCATGTCTGCATGATACACAATACCTCAACAACGTTTTTAGCATCTTGTGGAATCCTTGTCTCGATGAATTCAGGCTGTTTTGAGGGCTAAAGGAGGCCCAACACGCTACTAGGTAGGTGTACCTAATAAAGTGGCCCTACAGTGTACAAGTAATCTGAGGTTCAGGGCACTGAAAATTTCCATCTATTTTAAAAATAGCTTTTGGAAAACTAAATTAGATATTCTATTTATTTTAAGCTTGATTTTATTCAAACAAGCATTTGGTTACAAGTTCATAAAGAACAAGAATATTGACCCGAGTATTATGCGCATTAAAAACACACACAGACCCCCTATTTCAAGAGGTGAAGTTTGACGGTTCGTTATTCAAGTGCAGAGATTGGGACTTACTCTCGATCCAGGAGCCACAATCTGCCAAAACGAAATTTATTTATTGTATTTAAGCAACTGGAAAGCCTCAACATCACGATCAGAAGATAACGGGAATGTTGATTCAGCAATGTTTCAACCAGCAACAGAGTAGATTACCACTGCTACACAATACATACAGTGCTAAAAAAAGCAGCGAACACTTTGTGCAATCTACAGCAAACGTGACCTCATTGAAAGGGAATCACATTGAGCAAATACACAAATCAATAAAAATCATTATTCCTAAGAACTTACTTGCATTTAAAAATGAATGTTTATTTCGTTCGCTTTATTTTTATTTTATTGTTTCCGTTTGGATGAGTATTAAAGAAAAGATTGAATCGGGATCTAAGGAAAACGCTTTTTTGATTCGGAGGGGCGCACAGAGCTTTTAAGGTAAAGTAGGGGAAAAAAATACTCTAGAAAATAAGAAATAAAAAAAAAAAGAAAAAGCTTTTGTTTGAATTTTTATTACTTCATTCAAAATAGTGAATCAATTACTTATGAACAAATAACATTGGTTTCACAAATCAAAAAAATTCTCACAAATTTGGAAAAGCACCGATGTAAAAAAAGAAAAAGAAAGAACTACTAATATTTTGGTAAAGTTCCTTCTTTTTTTTTTTTTTTAAAGGACCAGTCACAAAGAACTAACTTTCTATTATTCTGAAAAACAGGTTCTAAGATGCAGTTTCTTTGAAATGGAAATGGAGGGACAAGAATAATTTCAAAGTAAATCAATATCTTACAATGCAAAGGATTCTTGTCATCCGAGATTCTTTTACAGAACATTTTCAACAAACAATAACAAAAAGAAAAGAAACTTAAATGGCCCTTGTCAAATAAAAAGCAATGAAATCTAACAGCGAAAGAACTAAACTAAATATTAAATTTTAAAAATGCATAAATTAAGATAACGATGTTACATTTCCCTAACAACAAAAAATATCTCAACAATTTGTCAAAACATTGTGTGAAAATTTATTTCTTGGCATATTTAAGCAACATATGAACCCTGTAGGGAATAAATCCTTCCTGTTGAGTTTATTCACACACAAAAAAAAAAAATTTGACAAGTACACAAAATGGTAATCGAAATTTTTAATTTACAATTATTGTAATTTAGAAGTCGTCAACTCGTTTTCAATAAGATAAAAAATACTTTGCTAGATTTACCTTCAAGTCTCATTTCTTCTGAAAAAGCTGAAAAATTACAATTGCCTTTCCAAATATTTTTTTGTTAACAATTTTAATAATGAAAAAGTGAGTGGATCTGACGAAACGCGATTGTATCCAAGTTCAGCAGCTAATTCTAATGACCTTCGTTCATTCAAAATTATCATGAATTTGTTACTCAAAGCTTGCGAATTTAAAATCTAGAAATGCAATATGATTTGAATAAGCAACTATTTAACGCAACGGGTAGAGCTGTAGGTAAAACGTTGTAGTCCAAGTTTCGTAAATGTTCGGAAATGTCCATATTCAGCATTGATACCCGTTCTCATCTGATCAGGTCATTAATTACAAGTCTTGATCATCATTTAGTATCCATCTGGCGAACATAAATACAACACCAAGAAGCACAAAATAGAAATCTAATAGGCGAAGTTCAGTATCATTGAGCTGACAATGCAGGCCATCACCACTAAACCACATATCAGATAATTTTCTCTATACAAGTCGAGTAAAAATGGAGCAACTCCTTGTTATAAGTAAAAGTATTGGCAGTAACTTACTGCCAAACATTTCTTTTATTAATGATTACAGCAATAAAATATTTCGTTATTCTGCACTGCAGTGTCAGCAACTTCTATATAAAACTGTACATCTAAAATTTTAATGCATTTTTCTTTGCACTGACACTGACGAGAAAAAAAACAAATACCGAATCTAATAAATGCAAAAAAAAAAAAAAAAAGAAATCTTTATCAAACTGCTAATGACCCAAGAAATCCGCATTATAATTAAATAATTCACTATTGCTAGTTAAGTTTCTCTATAAATGAGTTAAGGTTACTTCATAAAACACAGGCTCAACAAGTCGGTCCGTCCTTCCAAATGCAACACCAAACATCAGTCTGGCGGATTGATCAACCAGCAGATTGAGGCTTCAGCTCCCATACAAATAATGGATTCATAAGCACCCAACAATGGGTGTTTGTTAAGCACTCTGCTACATGTGAATTGCACCTTATCAAAGAATGTTTGTAAAAAGGCCGGTGTCTAGGATGATCTAGGATTTTCGTCTAGGATGTCATTGCAAAATTGCACCAATCAAAGCGTCGATGGTCTTCCCCTGGCAGCAGAGTTTGCACTGTTACTAGACAGCAAGGGAGAACACCATGCTGCTGTAAAATTTCCCACACAGGATGATGACAAGCCACATTTCCAACTAACTTCTCTCATACTGCTGTGTGGATTGACCAAGATGTATGCCACAACATCAACTGGTTGCACATACATACCTTCTGCTGGGTCGGCCCCATCAAGGACGACCTGTAGTACTGCCAGCCTCTGAGCCTTTCAGCGGCATGACTGATGGTTGCCAACATGGTTAACAAACATTCACATGTAATTACCAGCCGAGTCTTTGTACATATATTTTTAATCCAATTTTAAATCCTAGTGTGATTTAACCCACAATTCATATAAAAATCATAGCAATTACTCCCACGACTGTTAATAATGTAAGGAATAAATTAAAATTGTGCTGAGAGCAAAAGTGTTTGTTTAAGTTTGTGCTATTTGTTAATCTGAAATGAAAGAAATATTTATCCATAATCATCAATTGCTAATCTCTAAACAGACATTAAAACTGATTATAAAAACAGTAGTTGGTTTTCTATGTAGCATTTTTTTTTTTATAAACTTTGAAACCCGAGAGAAATTATTACAAATAAATTTCTAATCACTAGAGATAAAAACCTGTTTCATGACGCTGAGTCACAAAGCGTCAGCATTTTTTTTTTATTCTTTATCAGCAGTTTGGGGAAAAGAATTGGGATTTCTCCAACCATTATCATGAAAATTATGATAATTATTATGAAAAATACAATAGAAATATTTAATCTAATAAGCTTTTGATGCAATTTAATATACCGTAAATTAATTCTCAACAAGTAAATAAAACTGTTAAATAATTTTTTCTATTAGCTAGTTTTTTAGGAATGATTGAGATGTGTATATAATATATTTAGATGTAGTCTATACAATATGAAGGTTCACTTAATTTTAAAAAATTCATATTTATTTTAAATAATAATAATTATATAAAAATTTCGTAAAATTCTGAATATAAAAAGTTGATTTCAAATTCTAAAGAGTAGATGCTGAACTGCAATATTCAATACATTTTGTTGTAATAAGAGCTCATCAAAATAATAAAAAAAGACATGGATATTTTTTTTAAAGAGGAAGAATGATAAAGAGGAAAACAAAACTAACTGGTTATATAGTTTCACCAGTTTATTATCCAATTATTACATCTTTAATTTAAAGTATTTCTATTAGATGTATGCAAATAGTTTTAGTTTGTTATTTTTTTCAACACTGATATAATCATTAAAATTCAAATAAAATCTTGGTCGTTTTTGAAGAGTTGACATTGAAGTCTTTGAAACATCATATCTCGTAATTTAATGAATATAATGAATACAATCTTAACCTTATCAAATAATTTTGAAAATGATGAGCTACGAAAAGCTAAATATTCAACACTGCATTTGGTACTAGTTCTAACAAGAGAAAAACTCTGCTGAAGCATGCGAATCAATGTGCTCTGTTCTTGCTAAAGATGTTGCATCGAGCAATACTTGCAAATGGTTTCGAAGTTTTAAAGCCAGTTATTTTGATATCAGAGACCATACAAAAATGTCCTTCTGCACATTGGTGGAACATGAAGGGCATGTTCTGATTAAGAGCTCCAACAAAGGTCACTGCCAACAACTATGGTTATCAATTAAATTATTTAGGTGATGAAATTGAGCAGAAAAAAAAAAAATCATTTAGTGGTCAAGAAAGCCAGAAGGTCTTTGTTTGGCAACACAACACAATTAGGTTACATACTGCATTCAGCAAACCATCTTTAACGTGGGCTGGGAAATTCTCCTACAAGCGGCATACTTATCCAACTTGGTGGCTTAGGATTATCATTTCTTCAGGGCAACGCAGAACTTTCAAGTTAGACAGCACTTTGGGATGTAGCCGAGATACAAAAATAGATCAACAATTTCTTTGCCTCCAAATTGATGTTGTTTTTTTTTTTGCCATGAATTCGAAACTTACCTTGGAGATGGCAGAACATCATACAAAGCAAAGGTCAATATTTTCATGTTTGAATTTATTTTATATATAGTAAAAATAAAGTGACAACTTGCAAAAAAAGATTAAAACTTTGCATTTAACTAATATATGTTACTTTTTAATGAAATATTATTTCTACTTATAAATTTAAAGCTAATATTAACAAGCTGAAATTTGTTAAATATCAAAATCTGTCTTCAGGGAAAAATTAAAACAGAATGCATTTCTTAAGCATTAGAAGAAGCTTATAATAAGATCATTAATTTTTATTTATGAAATGGTATAAATATATAATGAACAGAATATAAGAAATAGCTGACAGCAAAGACATTTCAGAATATATGTTTCCTTATTGAGTGCATTAAATGCAACTTCATGAGACAAACACTTACAGTATAACGTGAGTGAATCCACAGAGAAAAATACAAAACTGAATCTGTATTCATTTTAGAGATTTTTAAATTGTGAAAAATATTTTAATCTACAGTAAAACCCCGATTATCCGAGTCTTCGCTTTAACCGAACTATCAAATATTTATAGGATTTTTTTTCGGTTCTACATTTTCCATTTTTAAAACTACCAAAAAAAATCCTGAACTTGAACTCACAAACACTCAAAAAAACGAAAGAGAATTCGTAGAATATTGGTCGCAACTAATCTTCATTCGTCTAGTCATATGACCCCCTACCTGGAATCGGGGAATGGGAAACATTGCTGCAGAGAAATGCCAAAGTAACGCAAAACAAAAAAACAATTAAGGACTTCTTTTTTAAGTAAAAGAACTCTTTAATTATAGTAACATTATTAATTGCATATGGTGTATCTGCATAACTTTTGTATTTGTTAAAATATACATTTAAACCTACACAATTTATTTTATTTCCAATTTTCGCTTTAACCAAGTTTTTCGGTTATCCGAGTTAGTCTTGGTCCACATTAACTCGGATAA
>JAFIDM010000004.1:64265253-64292967 GCA_023159025.1 Thereuonema tuberculata
TAATCGGGACTCTACTGTATTTTTTTTTTTAATTAAGTAAAAGGAAAAATAAAAAGGGGGAGAAAAGTCAATTTGGTATTTCAAATAGTATTTGAATATTTGAATTAAGTAGCAGCACAAAATACCTACAAACTTTAAATAAACCTAGAAATAATTACCATCAAAGTACAAGATTGAAATTATTTAAAAAGCATAGATCATTACTTGCCTGAAAATGCCATGTCTCCAATAACTACATGTTTTCTTGTCTTAACACTACTCATATTATCAAATAGATAATCCAGAACAAGAAATCCTGTAGCTGCCAGGAAGGCTATGACTCCCACGCCAATTCCATAACTACAAGCTCCAGAATCGCCATTATATAAACACGTGTCCTCAATATAGCCTTGGGAGGATATACAACCAAAAACTATTATTGCAAAAACCTAATAGAGAGAATGAAAAAAAAAACATCAGCAGGCTGTTAAAATGTCTGAAATGGACAAATCAATTCAAACAAGAAATGTTCAATGTTAGTTCTAATTAGATAAAATAAAATTCATTTTAGTAATGTCTCTTAATTAGATTCAAGATGTTTCACTTAAGGTAAAATACAACTTTTGAAGCTAATTGCCGAGTCATTTGAAGGGAAAAGATTCATATTCATATGCAACAAATTCTGAAATTATAAGTTTGAATTTTAAATTTAAAAAATAATACCATGTAATTATGAAGAATATGAACAAAATACTAACAAAATACATACGCAAATGCATAGGTAATGCATTTTACAGTATTTTCTACGCAAAATCTTCTCAACTACATTTCTTAAAGTTATACATCATTTTTGTAATCTTTTAAACTAATAAAAATATTTCTTCATAAAATTTTAACTTTAACAATGTTCAGTGTGTTTTTCTGTCTCCAATACTTTCAATGTGAACATGCAAATCTGTGCTTTGCCTGCTGCAGCTCATCTTGGCTATCTTTTATAAGAGCTGTATCATGTTATTAAGTAATGCATCTTACTTTTGCAATTTTGTCAGATATACATGATCTTCCATCCCATTACGTAAAGAGAGCCAAATTTAATAGGTTTAAACTTTGTGAGATCTGATTGGTCAATCAACATAATAGCATAATTTTTTAGAATGGGATTTGTTGATATAAATTTTATTCACAATAACTCGTACGATTACAATTCAAAATCATGATTTTTTTTTTACCAGGAAGACTAAACCAGCTTCTCACTGTAATTGGAGGAACAAGTCATGATACCTTCCCGTGGTAAATTAAAAATGAAAGCGTTTGTTAAATTTATATAAGTGCCTTAAATATACATTTAATTTCACATTTTATCAACCTTGTCCTTGACCACAGTGATGTGATCTAGACATACTTAAGTTATTCATGCAGTCAGAAATAAAAATTGGTGGGACCACTAAAGGTCCAGAACAAATCTACTCTTAAAACATTCATGGTTTTAATTTATTTTAAAAAAAAAAAAACATTAAAATACTTTCCAAATGATATATTTGGTACCATTTCATCAGATCCTATCATTAAGAGTGGCTCTTTAATCATGTCCTCCAACTAATTTGGGATGTTTTACACTTTCAAAGAGTGGTTTCCGAAGATTGAGTTTTTAGTCAGTGTATCGTTGTTCTTGTCTCGCCTTCCCTGCTAAATGCAATGGTCGTAAATCTAAGAGCACCTGTACAGCAGCAAATGCAGTGATTCCAAGACAGATAAGGCTGGATATGGATATAGCGTCAATAGTGTACTTATACACCATTACACAACGACAATGTAGTGTCTTGGGTATAATAAATGTAAATCCAGTAGATAGCATTCAATTTCAGTAACTATGTTTTATCAATGTCTATAAGGCCATACAGGCTGTTTTGGTTACAATAATAAGACGAGCATTCCAATATATTGTAGAATTTAGAGTATAAACATACTTCCTTTGCTTGGATAGTTGTGTGTTTTTGCGATAGAAAAGAGATTCTTTAGGAAAAAAATTGCCTCATTGCTGAACATCAACATGAAAAGAAATGAGATTTTCTTTAATTTTTAAGAAGCCATAAAAAAGAAAAATTGAAAATGAAACACTTATTTGATAATGTTAAAATAATCAGAATAAAAGGAAGGGATTAATCTGACAGTTTCAGAATACTACGCACATTACATCTTCAGGGATGCACAAACATATAGGATGACACAAACCTTTAAGACAACAAAGTGAAAGTGTAGGGAGGTTTATCAATAGTGACAGGTGTTTTGCCCACCTAGTGACAGAATTCTAGACATTAAGCAGGATGATGTTGAAAGATTCAGTGGAATAGTTTATTGTGGTGGGAGAAGGGTTTGGCAAGTATGAAGTTGAGGGTGTGTCCAGTCTCATTGTAATGTAATATGGGGTTGTGAAGGCATGTTTCTGTTCCTTCATGTTGCAGATATGGAGCGGCATGTTTGTCACATAGCCAGTACATGGGATCCAATATAGTGCACAAGAGATCATTGTGTTGTGTGATATGTATGTTTGGTGAAGCAGGGAATATTTGCTGTGGGGACAAGGAATTGTTTAATAAAATGTTCAAGTGGTGGTTAGTAGGGAAAGGGGTTGTGTATTTGATAGGGTTTGAGAGCTTTGGTTTTGGCGAGTTTGTTTAATTTCTGTTGTCGTAAGTTAAGGCTGTTGTGAAAGAGGTAGGAGAGGCAGCTGTGGACATTAAGTATGTTGTAAATGGTGCTGAGATCAGTGAATAAGGCTTGTTTTGTTGAGTGTGTTGTTAATGCTCTACAAACAAGCAAGTCAACAGTTGTAATGTACATAAATGCATACATATACACTCACCCTTTATAGCAAATGGGTCTGTATACTATGGTATTTAAATTGTTATTTTTGTATGTAATGAAAACATTAAGATAGTTTGTGTGTTTGTTATGTGTCTAAACCATCTTCTAGCAAACAAATTATCTCAATGTTTTCATTACATACAAAAATAACTCAACACTGTTGACTTCCTCATAAGTACAGCAGTAACAACACGCTCCACAAAACAAGCCTTATTCACTAATCTAATCACCATTTACAACATACTAACCTCCACAGCTACCTCTCCCAGCTCTTTCACAATTGTATTAACCTACTACAACAGAAATTAAAGAAATCAAAATCACAGCTCCCAAACCCTTTATCAAATACATCCCCTATCCTATTATCCACCCTTTGAACATTTTATTAAACAATTCCTTGCTCCACACCAATATGCCCCCACCTTCAGATCACCAAACATACACATCACACGTACCATATAACACAATGACCTCCCTACACTGTATATTGCTGTATATCCCATGTTAGCAGTTCTTCCTGGCTTCAAGAACAAATACGCCTTCCCTTATCTACAAGCATCAAGGAATACAAACATGCCTTCACAACCAAAAGACCCCACACATTCATACACAGCAACACATTGCAATGAGACTGGACACACTCCAACTTCGGTTGCCAAACCCCTCTCCCACCATATAAACTACCTCGTCGTCTCCGCACTGAAGGCCTACAATCTATCACCAGCAGGCAAAAAACCCCATCACTATTGCTAAATCTCCCCACACTTTCACTATGTGTTCTTGCATTGTGATGCTCTAAATGTTTAAGTCATTCTATACGTTAGTGCCATCCCTGAAGATGGAATAGGCATTGTATTCTGAAGCTGTCTGATTAATCCCATCTTTTTATCCTGTTTATTTTAACATTATCATTTTCAATTTCTCCTCTTTTATTTCATACACATACATTAAGCCAATTGAAGAAAGAAAGCATCTTATCTTCCTTCAACTCCTGCACTTAAAATGAAATGACACACCCTTTATATTGTGAAATTTGATACTCTTTTGTGAGATGAAAGTACACATTCAAAAACAAGTACTTCAAAAATAAACTTGTTTGGGGGTCAACACTCCAAGCATTTTGAAGTATTGTAATGAACTTGTTTTCATTGCAATAGTAGTGTAAATGCTGCTAATGCGATCATTCCATTACTGTTGATGACTCATGATTACATGATGGTCTAATGTGTGTTCAGGTTCTGGGAATAGAATCCATTGTATGTTTTGTTTTTAACTTATTTTTTTCTTCTTTTTCTTTTTCAAGCTTTTGCTTTTCTTGACGTTAATATACTTTATTATTTTTCTTTTATGGCTTACATTAGTAATGTGATTAGAAAGTAAATCCCTTTTAATTATAAGATAAAAGTAAAATGTTACTTTATTTTTATTAATTTATTATTGATATAACTGACCAAATATCATTTACTTCCTTCTTTCGGCATCATTTTTATTCTACCTCATCCTTTATTTTTCGTTTTTTTGTTGATGCATTTTCTTATTACTTAAGATTACTAATATAAATCAGAAAAAAAAATATTAGAAATGTGGAAATGATAATCCATTTAACTTTTTTTTAATTAAAAATACTTGTAATGGTTAATTTAGAAAAATAAAGTTAAGTTGGATACCAGTGTTTGTTTATATTTACAATAATGTTTATAAATACAATAATGTTACTTACTGAACTTAAAATATTAAATGGATGTTCAGAAATTAACTAATTGAAAAAGGTACTAAAAAAAAAAAAAAGAAAAAAAAAGGGCCATGGGTTTAAATGCAAAGTTTAAAAAGGTTTCATTTATAAATTTTTAGTGTATGAGAAATAGTATATATACTATTTTTAGTATATAGTATATATAGTATATGAAATCCAATCTTCAGATTTCTTTTTTTTTTTTTCATTAAAAACATAATATAAATGATCTATTTGATAATTTATATAAAACTATTTTTATTAACATCTTCTAATTAAAGGGGATATTATTTAAAATTTCTAATCATAATACTAATGTAAGCTAGACAAGAAAATAAAAATAACAAAAAATACATTAACACGAAGAAAAACAAAAGTTAGAAAAGAAAAAAAAGAAAGAAAAGTTAACAAAAAAAACAAACAACAAAGATATAAACCCAGAAACTTGACCTCATAAGACCATCACTTTTATGAAATTAGCTATCACCAACAACCATAAAGGATTGATAGCTTTTCTAATATTTAAGCTATAACTGGAAATGCAATGAAAACAATCTCAAATACCTTGGTATTTGGTATCTTGGTTAACGACAGCCTTAGTTAATGACGAGTTGCTGTAAGCAAAAGATATCTTTGGTAACAATGCAGGCTTTGGTTTACTACTCCTTGTCGATTGGTGGCAGCCAATAGTTTTTGAGAAAATTGCATTTAAATTTTTCAAATATTCATACCTACATTATTTATATTTTGTTTACACACAATTTGTACTTCTGGTGAAGATTGACATTTAAAAACTGTATTCATGAACTATTCATTTTATTAATGATAAATTTTTGTATCAAATATAAATGAATAATTTCCTTAATGATATATATATATATATATATATCATATTTTTAAGACATTTAAAATTGCACCTTCGATAACTATGATAATCCTGGAACAGATTACCGTCGTTAACCAAGGTACCACTGTATCTCAAAATATTCCTAATGTTGGCCCCCAAACCTACATATATTTTTGAAGTACTCATCTCACACAAGGAATTCAAATTTCTTGGTATCAGGGGTGTCTCATCTCCTTGTAAGTACAATTTTAGAATGAGGCATTTTTTTTTTCTTTTCTTGAATGGGAGTGTTTCTTCATTTTATGCATTTTACTGATGCGACTTAAAACTAATGCAAGACATTCATTGGGCCACAGCGATATAATGTATTGAGCTATGACTGCTACACATTCTAAGGCCATATTTTCTTGAATACAATGTCACTCAAGAATGTTATTTGTAAATGTTGAGGAATCAGTTTTTACCAGAATTATAACGTCCCAACATTTGATCTGAAGAATTATAGTTCAAGCAAGATAGTGCTCCTGTGTATAGAACAAGAGCAACATTGGTATTCCTGAAAGAAGTGTTCAGCAACAATGTAAATGCTTATGGTTTTGTGGCAGATTGCCCATCTTGCACCCAAGATTTGACTGTCTCAGATTTTTTTTCTTTCCTTAAAAACAATTGGTTTAATGCAGAGCTAAAAGTAGAAATTACAATTTGTGATAGCATGTCTCCTCAAATGCTGGTATCCTAATTCAGTATAAGCCTCATTAAGAGACTCAATTTTTACCCAGCAAACAATGGTAGACACTTGAGTGAAGCTAAATATCTTAAGTTAAAGAATAGAAAAGAAAATAGGATAAAATACACTTAGTAAAATTGAAGTAGAGGAGTGTTACCAACAGTTTCAAAACACTGTGCATGTTCCATCTTCAGGAGATGACACAAGACAACACACATGATGGTAGCTTTAAGCTGGATTATATTGTAGGAATGCCATTCACTTCCAAAGGCCTCATATGATCGTACACTGCAACACATTTGAATGAACCCAATTTCAGAGATCCCAACCCCTCCCACCCACCACATGCTTGCCGAGTCCTACCATTTAATCTTGACTTACATCAAAAATCTGGTAACCAGTAGCCAGAATGCTCATTATTTAGACTAAACACAAGACCGGCGTGGTCGTGCAGTCTAAGGCGGCAGTGTGCCGGTACCCGGGTTCAAATCCCGGTCGAGAGCATGGATGTTTTAAATTTCCTTTCCTGTGTTTGTTAGCCTCTTCTTCGCTTTCTCGACGGTCTGACGTCATTCCTTAATGGCGTCCTGAGGAAGGCAAACTGGAAACCACCTCAGTATCTTTCCCTTGGAATTCTAGGGAGTCTGCTAGGGGTTCACCATCTTGGGAATACAGATGCTTCGATAACGAAGCTTGCACTTCGGTGCGTACCGTACCAAAAAAAAAAAACCCACAAGAAATGGGCGACAAGCATTTTTAAATCAAAGTAAATCTTACATGTTTTGGATCTTGTGTGGTCCATTTTCAAGGAGATTTAAAACATAGTTAATTCATAAAAAGGAAAAATGGAACTGAAATATAAACAATATGACAAGATTTTACATAGAAATGATTACAAACAATCAATTGACACAAGATCTGTAATAAAGCGGAATTTCATGTTTTCTATTAATGAGAATATTGTGATGTTTTTTATTAATAGAGCCTCTTAATTTTTAAATGGTAATTGTTTTTATTTATACTCAAAATTTTGATTTCCTGCCAATTACAAATAGTGATGAGTTTTCTAACAAATGATTTTTTTATGGCTGAAGAATTTTGTGTTTGATGTTGTGTAATAGGTTTTTGTGACAAGTGGGACATTGTATTTGATAAACGTATTTTATATAAAAAAAAAAATTATATTTTTTGTTGGAAACATTAGATAGGATAATTTATTGGCAGGTTCGAAGATTGTGTGAAATCCAAATTTCTGGAGAAAATTTAAGTTGTTCAGAAAATGTGTCATAATATGGTAAAACAATAGATTTAGATCTAAGAACTTCTTTCTTAATTTTAGATGTACATAACAAATTTTAAAATATATTATACAGCATCAAACAACAATTCATTAGTCATAAAAAATCATTTATTAGAAAACTCATCACATATTTGTAATTGGCAGGAAATCAAAATTTTGAGTGCAGATAAAAACAATGGCCATTTAACAATTAAAGAGTCTTTATTAATCAAAAGAAAACAATATTCTCATGAACAGAAAACATGAAATTCCCGTTTATTACAGATCTTTCAACAATTGACTGCTAATAATTTTTTCTGTATTGTTATGTTTATTGATTGTTTGTAATCATTTCTGTGTGAGATCTTGCCGTAATGTTTATATTGCAATTCAGTTTTCCTTTTTATGAATTAACTGCATATTTTGTATCCTTTGAAAATGCATCGCACAAGATCCGAAACATGTAAAATGTGCTTTGATTTAAAATTGTTCTTCAGTCATTTCTTGTGTACAGCCTAAATATATTATGGGTTTCTTTCAATATTTAAAATTGGCCCATCATTATTGTTAGTCCTTCCTGTACCATCACCATGTGTTTTTGTCTTGTGTTGTCTCCTAAAGATGGAATTCGCCCAATGTTCTGAAACTATTTCTGCGTAACACTCCTCTACTTCAATTTTACCAAGAAAGTGCATTTTATTTTCTTGAATTCATTTCATCAATGTATGTTAACCTTTCTCATAGGAAGTTAAATATCTGAATGTTTTTTAGTAGACAACATGTATTATTTGAAATTTTCCATAAGTGAATATTATTATTCAAATAGTTGTCAGATTCCAAGCAAAATAAATATAAGTAATTTTTAAAGATATGCAACAGTATTTTCTGTTGCATTTATAAAATAGCATCCTTTATTTTGTAAATTAAAGCTAGAAATTTTTAATTATCATTTTCTCAATACCAAAAACGATTGAAGTATATTATTTTTCTCCTACTTAAGGATGATCACCTCTGGTTTAAGGTGAAATCAAGGGTGCCTGCATATAAGGGCAAGGGGTGGGTGTGGGAACATTTGCCCAAACCTGGAATTTTCAATTTAAATGAAAGTCATAGATTATTTTTTTTTCTCTCAAAGAGGACTAAAAGATAGAAAACTGGTAAATTTTGTTATAACTAATTATTTTAGTTTACTTATATTTTATATAATTTCACAATATAAAGTATAATTTTTAAAGACTTTTTTTACACTGCCACTATACTTGTCCTGGAAGGAGTGAAAGAAGTTTACTCATTGCTGCAATTTAATTCATTCAAAATGTTAGTATGTTCCTCAAATCCCCATGAATATCAGGTTTGTATGATAATGGCTTTCTATTTTTATGGGCCAATTTAGACAAGCTTTTATTTAAAAAAGAATGTACTGGAAATTTTAGGAATATCAGCATTTTGTAGCTTTTTATTACTTTGGATTCTATTCGTTCAAGAATACAGCAGAACTGATGACATAATAAGTCTTTGAAAGAGCCAATGAATGAGAGATGCCACTCTATTGGATTTTTTGACTATGAAAAGGATTTCAAAGCTTTTGGTTTGAGCCTTTCCTACAATAATCATAGGATATACTACTAGCTGTCAATTTAAAATTATCTTACAAAAAATAGAAATTAAAATAGATTTAGAAGAAAGAATCAGACAGGTTGAATGTAAATGTTTAGAGGGATTTTATTCGAAAAGGAAAGCCGAAACAAATAAAAAAAAAACTAGTGTTGTATAAACACTCCAATATATACATCATCTTTTGCTCAAAGTGTATAAAACAAAAATCAGAAACACATCCAATATTACATACTTTCTTTTCAAGGCAACAACCAATCAAAATTCAATGTTTAACATTCCGAGTAACGATTTGTTTTGGGTTTAAAAAAAAAAAAAAAAGGAACAGTTGTAAGAACTGTTATTGATAGTAATAAAACTAAGCACCCATTCCTCAAGCATTAACTGTCTCCTGATATGTAAGCTACATTCTGAAAGGAATAATCATGTTACGTAGACAATGTTTTTTTTGAAAGAGGGTTTCGAAAGCTCTTCCCGAAGACTCAAAAATCAGTATTGAAGAGATATTGAAGCCAAGGCGAAGTTTCAAATAATTGAAAGTGAAGAACAAATTACTGGACAAAGTGAATTTGTGCCGTTTATTAGAAACTGTATAATTAAATTTAAAATGGCATTCCTATTAATTATTTATGACACAATCGACAACAGTTTTCTAATATCTTCCAATCTTGAACAATTAATAAAGGCAGTTCATTTTTTCCCCCTAAATTCCTGTTTTCACAGATAAATACAGTATATCCTTTAAAGTAATCTTATGTTTCCCCAGATAGCTCCATTTCTTCTTACTTTTTGCATCACTCAGAACTAAACCTGCTATCTATATATTCATTCATCAGGTTTCTCTCCACAGCTGCCACAAATATTATGATTCATTTTAAAACTGAGTACCACACAGAATACCATCAGTTTATCAAGATAGGGACAGTTAAAACGGATAAAAACCTATTACTCAACTTGATTTGGATGGTTGTCTAACTATACAAGATTGTTAACATGGTCAATCATGAATTGCTCATTTTCTCCTCAATAACTGTTTAAATTCTATGACCAACTGTCTATAAATAATTACCCCTTCCCCTTTTTACCACAGATCTTCAAGTATTGCTTATGGCTGTTTCCAGTTACACTGTTCGTGTGCGTCAAAAACTAAGAACACCAATACCAATGGTAGCTGATATTTCCAACAAATGCTGTTTGTCAATCACTCGCAGAAAACAATTGACATAATCACAAAATTAAAATTATGTCTGCAATCTGTGAAAATAGGCAAGTTCTATTGTGGCTATTCAAAACTATCTCCCAGCAGCCAAATTGAAAACTACAATGGCTGACAACTGAGAATTAAGAAGGCATTCCTGTTTGTATAGCATCTCCACAAAGAAAGAGCAGTTTGTAATTAATATGAAAACCAAAGGTAACATTCTTCAACTTTAAAGAAAGCATTACTTAATATGAGGGTCATTCAATAAGTAATGCAACATTTTTTCCTCAGCTTATATTTGATAAAAAAAAAAGTGAAATTTTCTGTACAGTATCTTCAAACATTCTCAATTTGTTTCATTATTCTCCACTGTAGGTAGCGTTCAAGATAGCTTCTGTGAATGAGATGTGTTCCAAACAAAGAGCAGTTATTGAATTTCTTTAGGCAGAACAAGAGACCTTGACAAATATTCACAAGCGTTTACAGAATGTCTACGGAGACCAGGAAGTTGTTAAAAGCACTGAGTCATTGGGCGAATCGTCTGTCATCATTGGAAGAAGGAAAACGAAAGCTGTCTGACCTCCCGCACTCTGGCCGACCGCACACAGCTGTG
This sequence comes from Thereuonema tuberculata, assembly GCA_023159025.1. Taxonomy (NCBI): domain Eukaryota; kingdom Metazoa; phylum Arthropoda; class Chilopoda; order Scutigeromorpha; family Scutigeridae; genus Thereuonema; species Thereuonema tuberculata. Next base: position 64,276,111 of record JAFIDM010000004.1, read on the forward strand.
ACTCCTGCAATGTTGCAACGATCAACTCAGAAGCCTATGTGAAGACTCTTAAGAAACTGAGAAACGATTCCAGCGTGTTCGTGGCCACAAAGACGTGAACAAACTTCTCCTGTTCCACGACAACATCAGACCACACTCAAGTCCATATACCTGCAAATAGATCACAAAACTTCACTGGACTGTTCTTCCTCATCCACCCAACAGCCCTGATCTTGCACTTTCGGACTTCTACCTATTCTGACCTCTAAAGGATGCAATCTGCAGGAAGCGATTTGGCAACGATAAGGAAGTTGGCTGAGGCATAGACCAGTAGTGCTACTGTCAACGCATACAATCTTTGATATCTCGGAGTAAGACAGAATTGAATGGAGATTATCTTGAAAAATAGTTTATTATAGCTAAAGAATTAAGGAACAAGGTGATGTATTTAAAACTGTAATAAAACAAATTACTTTGAGAAAAAAAGTGTGTTGCATTACTTATTGAACGAGCCTCGTAATAAAATTCTGTTCTCTTCTGACATTTTGGCACAATGCAATTATTTCTCTTTTCCAAAAATAAAGTATTTAAAATTCAGCATCTGCAATATTTAAACTACATATATTGGTAAAAAAATAAGATCCTTTATTAACACCCATTTTGTCTTAAAAACATTCATAATTTATTTCTATGTATGTTTATAATAAACAGATGAATCAAATATCCTTTAAAGATTGTTTATCAATAATGAAATACTGTGTGGACGTATTATGAATTGTCAATAACTGCCACTGATGGCCAAACCATGATTCTACAACAAATCAATCTTCAAGTCATGAAGATTTTCAGTTGAAGATGATGCTGTAGGTGTTTGGTAGGATTCCAGTTGAAATCTAAGGTTTGTCAAATATTCTCTGCTCTACTTTAGTCCATTTTCAGCAAATTCAAGGAGGGAAAAAAAAATCTACGACAGCAAGATGCTAGTGGCATAAGTCAAGAAGTACTGCAAATCTGCATAACATTAAGTCAAAATAAAGTGATCTAACTGAAAGAATGACAAAAGAAATCACTTCACCTTCAATGTTGAAACACCTATGTGCTACATAATTCTTCCAGTGTCACTAATGAATGGAATCTTGAAAGAAATACATTTTTGGTTGCTGTCGAAACCATCTGTATATTGCTTAACCTATCACATATGAAGTGACATCATAATTTATAGTTTAAGAGGACAAAAGTGGATGCTAAGTCAAGGGAGTAGGAAATGACTTGACTAATTTAAAATCCAGAAACTGACCAATAGGACAACAGCTGATTGCTTCCAATCATATTTTGAAACTGCGCTATTTCACTGCTACGTACAGGCTGATACACTAAAGTGAACAATATCTGCTCACTTAACTACTGTTTTATGTGTTTTACTTCATTTTCCTTATTGTTTGATTGCAGCTCTTGAATCTGTTCTTACAAGATTCCAGGGATGGCATAAGGAATGATACGGTTGAGTGAACATTGTAAGCATATTTTATATGTATATATACAGGCATATATATATACAGGTGATCCAAAAGTAACTAAAAATTTGAAAATGCAATAATGTGTGGAATATTGATAGTAGAAAGATGTGGTTTTCACACAAATGCTTGGAATGACCACAGGATTTTGTGTCAAAGCAACGTAACTTTGCCAGATTAGTTACATTTTCAACCACTTGATAGCACCACAGTTTGCATCATTCGTCTGGTAAGGTAGGAAAGTTCGTATGGAATATGGGCTCTCAAATGTTCAATGTGGAGCCCCTCAAGTCAGGAGCAAAGCAGTCGGAAGAGGCACGACACTGTTCACTGCATTCAACAGCATATCTGTTATTGCAGACATGATGCTGGATAGCATCCTTCAACGTGCCCACTGATATTGGCCGATCACGGTACATCTTTGACTTCAAGTTATCCCACAATCAAAAGTCAAAAGCTGTGAGGTCAGGAGATCTTGGTGGCCACTCATGTGGAAAGGACCGACACAGGACACTGTTCCCCCCCCCCCCCCGAATACTGAGCGTAGCAGTCACTTGATAGGAATAGCAATGTGAGTTAATGTTCCATCTTGCATGAATGTGACTATGAAGTGCTTGCCACTCTTGCAAGTGTGGAAAATTGCTCACCTGTGACAGTAGCCCCGACTTCCTCAAAGAAAAATGAACCAATAATGAATTCAGCAGTGAAACCAAACCAGACTAATTTTTGGCTGATGCAAGGGAGGGGGGGGGACCACAAATGTAGGTGGGCTTTCTGTAGTCCAGATGCGGCAGTTGTGCGTGTTGACACTGCCAGTAAATGTAAAATGAGCTTCATCCGTCCACAGTATATTGATCAGCCATCTTCATGGTTGTCCATCTTCTTGATGATTCTTGCAATCGACAGGTTGCAATTCCTGCAAGTGTTGAATTTTGTAGGGATATCTCTTCAGGATTATTCGCAGTGATTTTCATACAGTACTGTATGAAATGCCAGTTCTTCGTGAAACATTGCACGCACTACATTCCCCATGTTGGGAAATTGCCGATAGTTCATCAACAGTGTGTTCAACATCCTGCACAACGGCACGAGATGTTCGGGGTCTTCTGCTTCGTGGACGTGCTTCCAAAGAACCGGAGTCTTCAAATTTGGTTATCATTTGCCTCAGTGATACAGAAGTCATGGGTCCTTTGCCACTTCACATACCTTGCATAGTCCAATAAGCACGGAATGCCACCTTCTGCATTCTGATAATAAAGTTTCACTAAGAGGGCTTTGTCATGCAATGACAACATTCTGATGCAATGACGAGGAAACAACATCACTGTCACCTTCACATTTGACATTGTCAGCCAGAGGTGCTGTTTATATATCGGCAGGCAGCTGCTCTCCGACCCAACGGCAGCATCTGGTGGTCAGAAATGTAACTAATCAAGAAATAGTTTCGTTGTTTTCACACAAAATCCCACGTCATTCTGAGCTTTGCTGTGAAAACACATCTTTCTACTATCAATATTCCATAAATTATTGCATTTTCAAATTTAGTTACTTTTGGATCACCCAGTTTTATATATATATATATATATATATATATATCCGAGAGCTAGGGCTTCCTTTAGAGAAACTGAAAACACTGGTGCAAGGGATTAAAAAAAAAATGTTACTAATTCAGAATTAGTGATCAATAGTGGTTGAAAACTCTAATAATGCCAATTTCTGATGCAAACAAACTAATTTAGTGAAGCATTTATGGAAATAGCTTTCAGATCAGTATTTGCTGAAAGGAAAAGTAGAAAACTGACAATACATTAGTGACAGGTAATGTACATTTATTTCTGTATCATTTTGCAGCATCTGTGATATTGTCTGTTTTCCATTTTCAGTGTCCACATACATTTTTGAATAAAATGCTTATGCAGTGCTGTATCAGATTTACTTTCCGAAGGATGGAGCAATCTTTAGTTTTAAGATGTAAAACACACACTGTAGTTCTTGACGAGATTGATTGGATGTAGGGCAATTAATTACACGACCCTAAAAGCTCACCTGATTTGATTATATAAATTGATTTTTTTTCCCCCTCTTACTATTATAAATTTCATATTGCTACCATATTATTTCCTCAGCTATACTTAGTATATTAATTAGCTGGTAAGGACATTCCCACAAGTTTCCCTTTATATTCAATACTGATGAAGACCGTTTCATTGAGTGGGGGGAAAAAAATCATTTCTTCTTTCCATTCAATCATAGTGCTATAATACAGTATAGTTGTCAAGAAAAATAAAAGTGTCTACAAATCCCAGCATGAGCACTCTGAATGCTTCTGATCCAAACATCCAAAACTGGACTTCATATAAAATATTTAAAGTATGATTTTTATTTCTGGTACCTTCATAGTTGTACAATTCTCAAATCTTTTGGGTAATATAGTATTTTTTTTTAATATGAATGAATGTGATTAATGCAATCTTAAATTTTTTTATTTCAAAAACACATTATTTATTACTAAATAGAGGATTACAATCTATGGTTTTTAACAATATCATGTATCATTGTTGTTTTTTTGTCATTGCTTTCACATTTACAGCTTGAAAAAGGAAGACTAACGAGGATTTATCTTTCAAGCAAAGAAAAGATGTTACATGAAACATACATTTCATTTTACCTGATTATGGAAAACCCCTTAAGTGACAGTTGAAAAGCAGCAGTCTTTAAGACAATGTGACAAAATCAAATACAGGGGCACTATTTCTTTTATCTGATAAAAGTATTGTAATTATTAAGTTTCCCCCTAGAAAAGATAAGCAATGACAACCTCAGTCTCTCCTTAAGTTGTCGTTATTCTCTTTGCTATTAAACAGAATGCAAGACAACCTATTTATTTTACAAAATGACCTTGAATTCATTTAAAAATCTAGAAATAAATCCTATTTTTAAAAATATTCTCATCTCTTGAAAACATACTATCTCAATCAGTCTATAAACCCTAGAGTTCTCTATAAATGATATTATTTTTTTTTTATTCCTTCAGTCAGTTCATTCAAAAATAAACCACCATTCAGTTAGTGGAGTGTTATAAAATGTTTGCAGGTTCAACTGATGGCTGTACCATGCCATTTGCAGCAGGTGCAAGGATACTAAATTTAATATTTATGAGCTTGTACAGTTGGTCTTGGGGCCATTGCCAAAATCAGAACAAGAAGATTCAATTAAAAATATGCATTAAATATCAACAAGCTGATTTGAAATGCTGCTCAACAATGACTTGGAATATCTATTTTTCATTTAATAAGCAGTAGCTGAAAATTGCAAAATACCTTAAAGAATAAATTTCTACATAGTATTTTTATTCAACACAAGTTCACTATCACCATGTTAAAAAATGAAAACTAAGACCAATATCCAATAAAGAATATGATTTTTTTTTTTTTAGTGAATTGTTATTTACAGTTAAATAAAACATTCAACGTTTCCTCGACATCAAGCAATTATGAATCCTCCGAGTATGAATACACTAACGTTTCAGACATTTGTTTTCGGCTCAGAGCTTAACATACAGTTTTTAAAATATAAGAAACAAATAATAACTGAGCCGAAAAAGTAAAATTTTTCCTAACATGCTAAAATCTCTTTTTTTCCCTGTGGATAATTTGAAAAGGAATGCTTAATCTGGAGATAAGAGACAACGATCCGATCTTCGACAAGTTAAATACAGTTCAATGGTATTATTCATCGCATTTAAACGCGTATCGAAACACCTACGAAAACAAAAATACTACTAATTGATATTGTTCACGGGAAAAAAGTAATTTAAAGATAATTTCTAACGTAACGTATATATTCTCAGTTATGAATATGTCTATCCAATGGAGAAAAAATTATCAAACTCATTTAAATTTAAAAAAAAAAAATACTTAATGAATTTAGTAATAAAATCTTCACTAACATCATAATTCACCGAAATGGAATGTGAAGGAATATACTCTGAAAAGCGTCCGATTTTTTTTTTTTTTTTTTTTAAGGATTCAGACGTGTTTTTAATCAGAAGAAACGAGAGGCTATGAGTCTTTCTCTCCAATTTGAAAGAGAAAGATATTTGAGATATAAAATCGTAGGGAAAAAAGAAAAAAGCCACCTCCCCCAAAGCACGACAAGATTCTACGAGCTGAACTTGAGGTAGAAAAATCGATAAATTTGTTCTTGGTGCTGTGGGAAATGGCGTCTCCAAATATTAGGCCTACCGTAAGCTTAAAGAATAATTTTCTTGGAATATCCTTCTTTTATTTTGCGCCGTTGGTATTATCATTTGCATTAAGCTTTCGTAAACAAATGAAGGTAATTCCATTCGAGTCTCCGAAGTCCATCTTCAAGACAGAGGAAGGGTCGGAAAGATGGCAACAGCCCCTCGGATTGGCATTGGATTCCCGCATTTAATCTACTGCCTACAGAGTTTCTTTAATTTTAATTGAACCGTAATTGTATTTGGCTTACCCAGCTCACTAATCTGAGAATAACCTGAGGTCTTTGAACGAACTTGATGGGATCAAATGGAACCCCAGCTTTCCCAGCTCCGTAAGCTCCTCCGTTCATCTTGAAAAGCTATGGATCTTGGGATACGAAAATAAAACATGACGTCACAAAATTAAATTCAACAAAAAAATATATACTCAAAAATAAGTTTTATCAGAATTACTTTATGTAAAAACTTATTTTGAATTTTTTATGAAGACTGTTATTTTGAATCAAGATTTAAACCAACTTAATTTCAGAATACTGTTTATGACGTCACTTCCGGTCCATTGCCTAATCTTAGGCATTTCTCCTGAAATCTGTGATAGGGAATTGTGATTGAAGTCTTGCTGGTGACCATGTGTGATTACAGGAATAATAATGATCCGTTGGATGTCTGTGTGGTCTGCTGCAGGAATATTACGATTTATGCTGTCGGAGTTTGCGATCATCCTGTTTGTTTTGAATGTTCAACGAGAATGCGCGTTCTATGTCGCCAAAATGAGTGTCCCATATGTCGACAAGATATGCCCAAGGTAAAAATAGGCCTAAATGGCCTTTCTCCTTTACCACTTGACAACCCATTTTGAAATTAAATACCAAGTTTCCTTAATCGACAGGCAGCTCAGTAGCTGAGGAATAGATCCTAATACGCCATAAAAATTCTCCCGTAGTCGGAAGTGTTGGAATTTTTAGAGGAAACTGTCGTAGTGTTGAGTTTTAGGGCGGGAGAAAACTTGAGATCCTAAATTAATTAATTTCAAAGTTAAGATTATACTGAACTGAGGCTAATTCCAAAACTCAGCAAAAATATCATTACACTTATCACTAGATTTATATATTTTAAAAGTGGTGCTTAATGTAATAGATATATTTTTAATAAATGTAACATTTTAAGCATCTCAGGTCATCTGCGGTTATATGGTTTCACTTTTCGTCTGTTGGAGATTTTTTTTGCTAATTATAATTTTTTGTTTCACTTTAATTTTTCTCTACAGATCCATTAACGTTTTTCAATTGAATAGTGTCATATTCGTTATGTATAATTCTTACGTAAAAACGAAGGTTATACTGAAAGATTAGATTTCTTCATTGATTACATTGTAACAAACAAAACTGATACTATTAGATCATGTTATCTCTTAAAGTCGATATATCTGCTTTTCAAAATGTCATCCAAAATGTTGGCAAGTTTCGCTTGTTTATATTACAATAGTTATATTCGGTTCACCAGTTAACACAATTATGTAATGTGAGCATTGTAACATTAAACTACATATTTTTAATGGTTTTCTTTTCTCTTTCCCATTAGAGGTTTTATTTATTATTATTTTTCTTTTTTAGTAAATGTTTAGCTGCGTAAGGATTTGTTTCTACATTTTGTTGTTTTATTTTCTTAACTCCTTAACACAAGAGAAGTCACTTGTGCTATTAAGAATATATTTTGTAATTCAGCATTCAATAATTATTATTTTCAAGCATTTTAGTTGTACTGCAGATTAAAAGACTCATTTTTTTTTCCCTTGGTTCAGTAGTTTATATTGAGTGTAATAAATATTTTAATTTCAGCCAAATCTGTCGTTTCCGTGGCTCCTTAAAATTTTTACAATTTAGTTTAGAACTTCTGCTGTCTTTGTTCCCGGGTATATTTCAGTTTATTTGTGGTAAGTGTAATGTTGATCAACAACAAATTTAAGATTTGGGGAGGATGGGGAGTAAACAGAATGGACCTGAGAGGTTGATGATTCCAGTGATCTATTTAAAGGGCAGGCCTGAGGACCCCGCCCACACAATCAGAATTTTTTTTTTCCCCATCCCCAGAATTGACTGTTGATACTGTAATATTGTGATTGTAAGTAATTTTCTAAAAATTTTCCACCGGCCTACCTCATTGTCAAGTGTAATGTCATAATTGCTCTCATGTTATATGTCTATACCTCTACTTTGCTAACAAGTTGTATTATACATATGTATAAAGTACTGCTCTTTACAGTACTATGTTATAGCCATTCAAATAAGATGCATGCAAGTTATTTCAAAAAATTAATATGGTATATTGTACCCATTCAAACTTGCTGTTGACACACTCCTGGAGTATTGTTGTAAATAGTTTAGAAGTGGTGTTATTCTATTCTACATTATTTTCTGTATTGATTTAGTCTATCTTTATGCAAATATAGGCAGTTCCCGGGTTATGAAAGAGATACATTCCTGAGAACGTCGTTAGGTTGGATTTGTATGTAACCCAGATGCTGGTGAACAGCAAATATACGATGATAATAATAAAACCCCTGTATCGTAATAAATTTAAGTTAACAATTATACACAGTCTCACAAAATAGAATAAAAAAGTTAAAACAAAAGTAATGCTGTGCATAAACAGTGAGATTAGCCACTAGTGTAAAGCCCCAATGAACCGCTTACATCTTATAGGTTGCTTTACAAGTAACTAGTTCTCAAATTATTAATTTAATAATGGAATTATAAATTATCTTTATGGGAAGCCTTAGGAGTCTGTCTGTAAGTTGGGTCATCCTTAACCCAGTGATCGCCTGCAAGTTGGTATTTTTCACATTCAGATAAATGTTTTTAAATAAACTTTAAATATATTTGTCTTAAATGATTTCCTATGACAATAATAATAGTTGATTATCTGAAACAAGTCTTTTCAAAGACAATAAATCAGATTGTCTTTATTACTTCTCTTTAACACACAAATTATGATATGAAATCCTGTTAGTTTTGAAGAAATCTAACATGATATTAAGAACTTTCATTATTTGTGTAAATGTGGCAAGCAAATGATATGGCTGTAACTTCTGATCTGGGCCGCACGGTTGGCGATGTCGCTAAGACATCGGCCTCTCAGAGTATGTTGAGAGGCCAATGTCTTAGTATCGAGGTTCGGCTCTCATGTGGGTTTCGTTGATGGTGGCGATCCATGCTGGGCAGGTTTTCCCGGGGTTCTCCCATTTCCCCTGCATTTCTCACGCCATCCTTTCTCAATCTTTCTCTCCGCCTGTCTTTATTTCCGCGGGATAGCACAAAAAATGTTTCAGGTCGGGGTGCTCAGCTTATCTGCCATCCACGCTCATCCCATAACTAACTAACTTCTGATCTTTAAAAAAAAAAAATATGAAGAGAATCTTTTCTAAGCATGGTGTTAATACTGAAGCATTTAGTAAGAAAAAATCTTTTCTTCATTTTTTAGAATATCAGCTACGATTTCATTTTGTGTAGCTTTTCTTTTTTTGTAACTACAGTACAATTCATTGGGAACCATTTTTTTTTTCCCAGACAGCTGACAGTTTTGGCATTTGGTTGTAAATGGTAGTTATATTACTAATATCTCCAATATCCTTAGTAATTTTCTCTACTTCAACCAAGCAATTTGAGCGTGGAAAATGATCCTATTTTCACAAGTTACAATTTAATCTTGAAAATCTTTATATTCTGCATGTAGATTTTTACAAAGGTTTTTTTTTTTTTTTTTTACTTGGTGATAAAACACGTTCACAAAAATGTGTAAAATGTGACATCCTACGATTATAGTTAAAAAGTTTTACGTTAAGATGAACAAAGATTAATAATTGTACTACTTTATTATCACATCTAAAATATACTCAACAAAAAATCACCAGTAAACTAAATAAAGCAATAAAGTAAAATAAAGATTAATTACAAATAATACTGAGAAGATAAAGCAGGAAATAAGAAAAGTCTTAAAATGAAAAGAATTAAATCATCTTCCTCAAAGAGAAATAAAAAACAAAATTAATTATAAAAAACTAAAGCAAATAATTAGCTTTTGATTTGACAAAGCTAATTTTAAGATTGGTGAAATATCCTTGCTTTATTTTTGCATGTAATTAATTTTAAGTTTCTGTTTCTCTTCCAGTCATTTTGATTTCATTCTGTTTTCATTTTCAGTCTTTATTTTGCTTTGTATTATTGGTAATTAAACTTATTTTATTTCTCTATATACTTATTTATTATTCTGTTTAATTTATTGCTTATGTAATTTTATATTTTTTTATTTCATTTCAGACATTTTAATATAATTCTGATTCGTTTCTTTGATACATCCCTTGGTTTTACATTTTTTTTTAATGATATGTTTTGGTTTGAGTTACCTAACTAGGCCGTTTCATTTTAGGGCGATTATTTGTAATTAAGGTTGCCTTTTTATTGCCTATTTTGATTTATTGCTTATTTCCATTCTTTAGTTTCATTGATAATTTTTTATGTTTTTAACTTTAAGGTTATACATGTGATGACAGGGTGTTCAGTTATTAATCTTCATGACCTAAGATAACTTTTTATACTAAATCTAATGGCACAATTAAAAGTTTGTAGGTTTTTAGTCTTCTAAAAAGATCAGCAGACTTATATTCACGTTTTGTCTGTCACGTAGGCAAGTACCATTGAAATCTCATTAAATTATCATTAAGCACCACAAGAGCAACAATTGCGCCTTTTCCATTCGCAACTATCACATTTACAGTGATTGTTGTAGAGCTGCACTATAGAGGCGTAATTGTTGCGTTTATTGGAAATAAACACAAGAAAATTAAAGCAAAATAACTATCAGAAGACATTGCGCAGCATTGTGATTGGTTTACTAATCGCTTTCCCTATCTTGTGTTTTTGGTTTCTGAGATACAACCAATAAGGTTATATATATATGCCTCTCCCTTCATACTTTTTTTTTTTTCTTGAGAGAAGAAAGAGGCTAAAAGAAAATTTATTACCGGCCAAACTACAGTTCGGAAATTTAAATTCCACTACTACAATATTAGTTATGTCATTGTCTCTCAGTCAGTGGAAAATTACAGAATTAAGAAGAAAATTAACAGCACGAAGCTGCCAATTATCTACCCCTGTACGTCAAACCGGCTGTAAGACAGACACTTGGGAGCGTACACGTATACGTCTTACTGCCTTGAAGGGTTAAGAAACATATAAGGTAAAGCCTTATACCAACTATCTTGGAAATGCCAGAACTATATATATAATGAATGGCATCTTATAAAATTGAAATGTATTGCAATATATGAAATCCAAGAGCTTTGTATTGCATGAAGTTTTCTATTAATTGTGATATTGAATGCAAAAGAAGGTGTACCTGAACAAAGCCTACTTCGCAAAAGTTTGTAAAAGGGATCTAGCAGTTAGTAATGGATTAATCATTCCAGCTATCTCAGTGCTGTTTATTGTAGAAAAACTGAACTGTGAATGAATATAAAATAATGCAGTGTTGTTTATTACTGTAATTCCTTATATAACATTGTTATTGTAAATCACATATTATTTTGAATAACTGCTGTTATGTGAACTTCAAAATTATGATGAAGTGATTTCCTGATCACAAACTTTCTTCATGGTGGCAGCTGTATCTCCAATCAAATCTGTGGTCACCTACGAAATTGAAAGTCTTAATGTCGAGGATATAAATGAAACTTTACTGCATTTATAATGTTTTTCAGTCAAACTGAACAAAAATAGTCTCAACTACAGGGGGGGGGGGGATGTAAAGACCAGTTTTGCTAAGGGTTCAAAAGTTGTTCTTGCAAACATGTCCATTGAAAGCGTCACACCACCAGCAACACAACTTACAATAGACTTAAGCCTATTTTAAAAGCAATGACTGCTGACAAAAATTGATAAAAAAAAATAAATGTAATTAAAGATATCTAAAGGATCTTACCCCTTTAGTAATTCCTCTCGGCAAGTACCATAATAGGGAAGACTTTGTGCGAGGGCATCTTAATCTTTGAAAATAGCCAATTTATAATCCAATTTTACATATTAACTATTATTACATTCTAATTTAACAATGTAAATTTAACCTAAGTTCAAATCGTCCCACTCATAATTGACAAGTCCACTTGTGTCCATTGTTCTTTTTGTTCTGTGTCATTCAAAGAGTTCCCTCTCGTCTCCCGCTTTTCCTCTTCGGACCTTTTCCCTTTTTTTACAAGCAAAAGTACACCCCCAATGAGTCAACATTCCAGAAGAGAGAGCGTATACTAAAACACACACAATTACATCCCTAAGGGAATTAACAGTTTTCACTAATTCAAACTCTAAATTAAATACAAATTCTACACACGCTTTGTTACAACATCTACTAGCTAAGAAGTTCTAAAATCCTAACTTTGTTTCCGCAAGCTTATCAATTCAGAAAATTGATGACACATTTCAGCTTAAGCCCATTTTAAAAGCATTGAATAGAAATGAAATTATTATATACAAATAAAAGCTACCCTAGATTTGGCCATTTAATACAACCTAGACACATCTGTTTATCATTAATTGTAAAATTCTAGGATAGATCACTTCGAGTTTCAAGAAGCACTTCTGTGTCTGCATTTGAAAGTATATTACTGGTTTGGAAGAGTTATAAAAATGAATTGGAAAGATCCATTGACAAGTGTTCTTAATAATTGAACAAATACAGGAACACGACGTGGCTTAATACTTTGATACATCTCCATCTGATAATTTATTAAGAATTAAGTGAAATATTGAAGAGGATATTTTGTAAGGCCTTGAACATGGAAGGGTGAAAGGGTATGGATACATAATTACAGGGAATCGGTTGCTTTGGACTATTATTCTTATAATAAGATTGAATTGAGGAGAAGGTGTGTTTATTAACAAAATTCAAAGGGTAATCATTTAAAAGAAAGATATTACGAATGTTATCTATTTGAAAGAGGAAGTTAAGGAGGTTGCTTAAAAGCATAACTGTCATTAACTTTGAAAGAGGTGGGGGAACAAGAATGAAAATTAAGAGTGAGATTCTGATAAGAAGGTTTTCGGTAAACTGTCGTATGGAAATTAGCATCTTAACACGGAATATTGATGCCGAGGAAAGCTATGGATTTGGTATTGTCATTTTCTTTCTCCAATTCGAATTTAATATTTGAATGAATATTAGCTAGAATGCCCTGGATATCTTCCTGAGATGTAATACTACTGTAAAAAAGTAAATCGTCTACGTAACGACAAAATAATGGGATATCAAATCTCTTTTCATCGTAGATAATGAATGCCTCTATAAAGACAATCGAAATTTCAGCTAAGATGGCGAAAGTCAAGAGGCCCATGAACAAACCCGATGATTGGTTGTAAAACTATTGTCAAAGACAAAAAATTGCATTTTAAATAAGGCGGTGATCAAAGGAAAAATAAAATTAAAGCATGGTTATTAATGTAATTAGAAAATAATTTACTTTGCGCATGCTGCAAGGCCTTATGGACCAAATCAGGCAATATTGATGTAAACAGTGCATCTAAATCAAGGGAGAAGAAAGCGTAACTATCTTTGAACTGAAGAGATTTAATTTTCTGAATTAACACTGAGCTGTTTGGCACTGTGTGACTAGATAAGACATTGAACTTTAGTAACTTGTTGTAAATAATAGAAGATAACTCCTTGGTTGCTGTCCTGTCACGGCTAATGATAGGGTGAGCAGCAAAAGATCCATTGGCATTTTGGGGTTTATGAACCTTAGGCAAGAATTTGATGAAAGGAATGGCTAAACTACTGTCTTTTAACTTGTTAGCTACTTCAGTGGTTATACAACCTTGAGAGACCAAAGTTTGAATAATCTTTCTATTAAAATTAAGAACAAATTTTTGGATTATTAGAGAGGAAGGATAAGCCTGGGGTGGATTCCAAGAAAATAAATGCCATATCCTTGTATTGGTGGTCATTCACAATTACTACTGAACCCCCTTTATCGGCAGGAATAACCTTTAAATCCTTGATGTTCTTTAATTCGGCCAGTCCATCCATCTCTAATGGGTTAAGGTTAATTGTTCTTCGGATTATGTTGCCTGTGGAAGCTCTTAATGTCGTAGGAATTAAGTTATGAGGGAGGGCGAAGATTGTGCTTCTATTGGAGGAATCAGATTATGAAATCGGAGTTGAGTGAATTCAGAAGCCTTTGTTTAAAACTTGCTGTTGGAAAAAATGTAAGGTTGTAGTCACTAATGTTTATGACTCTATTGTTTTTTGAGATATTGGAGGCCATTTCTTCATGCTGAGAACTGTTAATTTCTTAATATGAACTTGAAAAATGCAATAAAAAGTAGTGATATGAGGAAGCAGCCTGTTGCAAAATGTCAACGAATTTTGCAATAGGGAGAAATGATTCTAGCAAAACAGATAGTCTTTTGATGTTTTGTTGAATGTTTTTCGCTTTTTTTGTGCAGTCTAACAGAGTTGCTTTAATGTTCTCTGAATGGTAGGTGAGCTTTCACATACCTTGATCTGAAGTGCGGAAGGAATTAAATCCATTTTCCGGCAGGTGTTAAATATTAATGCCGTTTTCACTGCTGCTAACTTCTTTTGTTAGTGAAGAATTGGTTGATAGTGAGTTGATGGTAGTCCGCTGCAGTTCAACACATGCTGACAAAAAAGACAATGGCAATATTAAACATTGGTAACAAAAAATGGTAACAACGATCCACATACAGTTAGTCAGTGTACCTGCTTTCCATCTGGCTCTTAGAAGGTATTTTGCAATTATCTGAGACGAATATAGTTTGTTTAAAGACTTTAAAACATCTTATCAAAATTTCAGAATACCATTTGTCATTAGGAAGACTTCTCCTGGTACAAATATGCAGTTTGTATTCATTATTTACTTTTAAATTCATTCTGTGCATCCTCATCTTTCTATTGGGCCATGTGTAAGAAATTGTATGTAAAACCTGATTGTGTGTCTGCGGCATCCGTTGTAGAACTCTTTAATCTTGTTTTTTGTGAAAAAGTAACGACGTCCTTTATTTTACTTCAATATGGTCACTTATTTTAGGGGAAAGAAATTGTCATATGTGAATCTGATTGAAGTGACAGCTTGATTCTACTGCAAACTTTAAATTAAGTTCTTTTAAGTTGCACATTGTCTCTTTTATGAAAAAATATTAATTTATTGGTGATACAATATTACAAAATACCAATGAGAACAACTATTTTTAATTTTGACAAATATACCCTTGTAAGAACTATCTCGAAAATAATTGAAAATTCAGATAAATAAAATTACACTTTCTTAAGGAGCAATATATTTTTTTTTTCTTTTTCAAAAATGAAATGATTTTCATGTTTTTTGCAATTTCAGCTGAATCAGTTGATTACAATAATTAGAAAGTATATTGAAAGTTACATGATTCTGTAATAATAGACTGTTGGTTATTCTAACTTACTTTATTTCTTTCTTACCCAGGTATTTTTCACAGAAACATTACAAAAATTTGCCGATATTCAAAACCAGACTACTTATGCTATGGATAAAAAGCACCGAATATGTATGGAAAGTTCATTTGTACAGGAGGAATTCAACAGGCTTTTAGAACATACATGTGTATTATGTGCAAATCATCCAATTTTCCGCAATTTCAATTTATTAAAAGATCACATGAGAAAGGAACATGAAAGATTTTTCTGTGATCTTTGCATCGACAACCTAAAGGTAAGTGGCAAACATTTTATTAAACACTTAAAGTTAAATATTGAAATATTTTAGGAGTAAAGGCACTTTTTGAGTGCTGGATCCTTTTGTAAGATAAAACATCAAATTGATAATTTCTCAGCAAAAATGAGGAATGTTATATCTACAATTATCAAGACATTTACCTACATCAATGTTCCTTTGCTACATTTTTCCAAGTTCTTCACTTTTTATTATAAATTATTTTTGGTAAAACTTGGTGAGCATTTAAATAGTAAATCAGTAAATATACACACCACACGATCTTTCTTCAATATTTCAACCTTTTAATCAAAGGTTTTCATAAATAAGAAAAGAATGAATAGATCATTCTTCTCCTTCATACGACAGAATAACAATCATGAAATTGAATACCATGTTGCCATTTTTAGATACATTATAAATGCTCAGCTTACATGTATTATAGTAGCTTAACGTACGTGCATTGTAGCAATTTTTATTAACACGCATTATAGTAGCTTAACTAATAAACACACATAACGATGATGTTAACACCCATAACATTAGAATAATAGTTTCATTAAAACTAACTTTTGTTCCACGTATTTATTATTACTCATAATTTTTTGAAAAAACCCGAATGATATATCATTCATTTTTAGAGACTTGTTTTTTCATTCATACATTTTGATAAGTTTATAAAACCAGACTCTAGAATAAACCTTTCAGCCTCATCATTTGTCTCATATATTATATCAATGATCAGATCTGGGTTGTGTTGCAAAATTGAAGCGTGATCTGCCCAATCGCACACTCCCCGCTTATTGTGCTTAAAGGCCCTAATATGTTTGTCTGTGCGTTCTTTTAGGGATCTGCCAGTACTTCCAATATATATTTCATGGCAGTCCCTACACTCCAACGAATATATAATAGCCATTTTGACAAGCATATTAGTTTTGTCAACTTATACTTCTTGAACAGATTACTGCCCTTATAATACATTATTTTTACTTTGTTTCAAAACATATCTTCCTTATGTTTTTATCCACTTCGAAGCCAATTGGTAGACTAATATATTTAAAATCATTTTTTTCTATATCTTTAGATTTTTTCAATTCATTCTTTTTCTTTTTGTTAAAGAACCTATTAATATTAGTTCTGATAAAATTAATAGGGTATTCATTAGCTTCTAATTTCTTAGTTAATCTTTCAATTTTACTCTTCCCAATGTTGTGTTTTCAGTATAACTGGTTATTCTTATAAGATTATTAAAGATTATAGCTTTCTTTGTGGTAATGTTATGGTTTGAATTGAAGTTAAGAACATTATCATTTTGGTATTTTTTCTGATAGTGTTCATACTTTCATTATTTACAATCAGTATATCTA
>JAFIDM010000004.1:64293367-64305687 GCA_023159025.1 Thereuonema tuberculata
TAGAAAATTGCCTTTCAGTTCCTTCCCACAAAAGAAGTATATCATCAGCATACCTAAAATAACAATACTTAGCTTGATTCCACTCAAAATAACATTCTCTACTAGCCAATTAAGGTATATGTTGCACATTGTGCCCGAAATAGGACTTCTCATTTTAATCAAGACTTTTCCCATGAAAACATTTGATTTAAAAGGTTGAAATATTGAAGAAAGATCGAGTGATGTGTATATTTATTGATTTATTATTTTAATAGTAAATTATCTTGGTGAGCATTTGTTTAGAACAATCATTGATAGGTTAAATGAATTGTAACTTGGTATAACTAGCTGGGGTCAAGTAATTTTAATTATTATTATAATGGTTATAAATTAATTATTGATTTTTCTCAAGAATTCTTAGGAATTTTTGAGGGGAAAACTTGCAAAAAAAGAAAAAAAATCAACTGCACTTTGTCATTCTAAATCTTTCTCTGTTTTTTTTAAATCTTAAGATATTTAGTTTTGAAAGAAAAAGTTATACACGAGCAGATCTGGCAAGGCATAGACGGATAGGTGATCCTGACAACAAATCCCACCGAGGACATCCCATCTGTGAATTTTGTGATGAGCGTTATTTAGACAGAGATGAACTGTTTAGGCATTTACGAAGAGATCATTATTTTTGTCATTTTTGTGATGCTGATGGCCTTCATGAATTTTACAGGTAAAAAAACCATTTTACTTAAAAGTAACTAAAACACAGCACAGACAGAGGTAGCTTTATTAGATACAGGAAGATCTGCTTAACAAAACAGATAACAGAAAAGAAAACATATTTTTTTATGAAGATCTACAGACTAGGATATTGATGAAAAGAATATTAGAGAAAATTTGTGTTAATATATATATGTATACATACACAAACATATGCAAAAACTATTTGGCCAGTTGGTTAAAAACAAGTGGTCAAACAGTTGACCTCTTAACATTTTCCATAGTAAATGAAGAAGAGGAGTTGGTAACTGTTTTATGAAAATACAGTTGATGTCTGAATTCTTACTATTCATTTGAACATTTTCCTTTTCTACTTATCTGTTTGAAAGTGCATCAGAAATACATAAGACAATTATCACAATAGAAATACGATTATCTCTATATATGACAAAATATATACTGAAGCTAGAAAGAAGAGAGTGGGTAAATGAATAAATTTTTCTTGGTTTTTGAATGGATGTAACCATTTTATCATATGATTGTTAGATTTGGGTTAACTAGTGATTCAAAGGAATTGAATCCCTTAGTTTTTTTATTGGAAATAATAACTACTTGTGAATGTTTGGGATGTCATTTCAAGTCTTTCCAACATCTTTACTGTTTTGTGATTTGACTCCTAATTAACTGGAATAGGCTGGAGATTTGCAATTGAGAACCTTTCAGATGAAAAAGCTCGTAAAAAATTACTATTCACTGAAAGATATTTTTGGTAAAGGAATTAGCGAGATGTAGATGATTTTGCAAAATTATACCACACAATCTCTTATTTAAAAACATTTCCACTACAGACCAACTTAGAGATTAAGGCTTTAAGCCAAAAGGGGGAAGATTAAGTTAATGTAGTGGACATTACTTAAAATGCTAATCGATCAGTTAAAAGAACCACATCTGAAATAACTTGATGAAATCAAATCACAATTTATTAATCGTCAAAACCTTTAATTAAAAATTAAACTTATTAATCTTAAAAAAGTTTGTTCAAGAGAAATTTTTATGTATAAATGGGTCAATCAACTATTCTTTGTACTAAACGCGAGTGACAACATAATGATTTTCTAACAAACCAAATCGAAAATCTAACTTCCTATGCAGCACATTTTAAAGATTAGTGAATGAAGTTTTAGTTACGATAATGGGCAGAGCACTTTTTTTTTAATTTGAAGAGCAATATTTTGCTTTATTTAGTGAAATTATGGCGGTAATTTGTCCCCTGCGGGACAAAACAAACAGGCTACTTTATTGTATAATATTTCGGATTTTCCCTGTCATTGTCGCATATCCTTACTATCAGTTGCTACTATTTAACATATATTTTGTATATTTAATAGCAATCTGTATTAAAATATTCGCTTTGGGTGTTTGCGAAGCCTCTGAAGTGACAGGGAAACCAAATATTCGCGGGGAAATATTGTCCCCCTAAGTTACTGTAAAAATACTAAAATATTCATAATTAAACTAACATCGGTCACTGTAAAGGTTTTGATCAATGACCTAATAATACTTTGGGGTAAAAATAAAGTCCAATAATTATTTCCAAAAACAATATTTATTAAATTTGTGTTCGGGATATACTTACGTACAATGAATAGTTGATTGACCCAAATACTCTTTATGTGATCATAATATAATTATTTCATAACTAAGAATGCATTTCATTCCTAACCTAACTTCTAGGCCTACATTGTTGTTTAAAATCAGCCCATCAGATAAAATAACATCAAGACAGATATTCAGATTTAAAATTACAAATGCAAGACGAGGTTTTCCCTTTTCTTTTATATATTAAGTTAATCTCATAGAACGTCTTTTCATAATTACAGATTCTGGATATTTTAAGTTAATTTAGTAATGGAGTAGGATTAACAGTTAATTAAAGTAAGAGTTCGCTCAGTTTAACCCTCTCTTCCAAATTACATGCGAGTAATAATCTTCTTTCAGCCAGGTTTTTACATAAAATAAATGAAGGTCGGTACTTGTAGTCTTAACATGTTCTTAAAAAAGGAAGGAAGACAGAAAAATTATTTCTCAACAACTACTAACTTACCTTAATTAGCACAATATGATGTTTGTTTTGATCTTTATTCACAGAAGTAACCATTTTGTATATTTTATACCTTAATTATAATTGTTACCTTTCATTATTGAAACTATTAGGATATTGTTTCAATTAGTTAAACATTTAAATATTTGCAGTTAAATACATAAACTATATTTCAATTTTTAAAAGTGCAACATCATTTTATTCTTTTTAGTGATTATGAATTCTTAAGGAAACACTTTCAAGAACAGCATTTCTTGTGCGAAGAAGGAACATGCCGAGACGAAAAATTTACATCTGTCTTCCGCAGTGATATTGATTTAAGAGCACATAAAGCTACAGTTCATAACAAAAGTTTAACAAAAGCTCAAGCAAAGCAAGCAAGAACACTGGAACTAGAATTTACTATTACTCCTTGGAATGGTATGTTAAGTTTATTCATTCTTATTAAAATCAAATGGGATAATAGTTTGTTGTAAATGGGCAATTACGATTTTGAATATTCAGTTTATGTATGAAGTAAGTGAATCGGATATTTGTTTCTTAAGAACAATTGTAAATTTGATTTTATTCAGATATATAGATACACAGGGTGTAAAAAAGTAATTCAGTGCTTATTGTTTCCTCTGAATGTATGTATTATGTAAAAGAGATGTAGCTCCATGAAATATACATTTACACTGCTGAACATTGAAATTGCCCTGCCATTTATGTAGACAGATAGAACCTGTATCATCAAAGCCTAAAGTCAATCGCATGACTTGTGCAGAAGATAAAAGGACAAGATTCAATCACTAAATGTTATGGCTCTCAAATCATATAGAACAAAGCAACAAATGGTTGCTACAACATGTCCAAGGATTGATACATATCTTATTGGAAACTCTTTATCAGCCGTATACATTTAAGAAGGGGAAGAGCAAAACGTGAAACTTGGATGAAGTTGATTGGTGAACTTGCTGAATTATGGCCGACATGTATCAGAATGCTGAAGCAGATTGATGTTGTTGGCATTAGTGGTTATATGAAGGCACTGCACTTGCCGTAGGATTGGTGCAGTACATTGAGTTGAACAGTGTACTTGTTGCCAAGCAAAGCTACAAGCTGCTGCAGTAAGCATTCATGCCAATTTTCACGAAGCAGGTTGTGTGCTAATAGGAAATGTCCTGTTAATATTACTGGCCATCATCTCTCAATCAGCCACTATATATTTATGTATAACTAATATTGTGACACCCTCTGCATGAAATTATGATCTTAGTATATGGTTGTTGCAGATGAAATGTCAGTTTTGCAACCAACTTACAGTTAGCACCTATTCTGAGGGTAAAATGTCACCAGATGACACTTGTAATAGGCAAATTTAAAGCAGCAAACCTAATACATGTAAGGCAGTGGTCAAATGGTTTGAAAGCTGCAGAATTATGAGACCAGATAAATGACCTACTTATCAGAACATTGTTAAAAGGGTATTTCACAACAGGCCAGGAGTCTGATTGCATTGCACAATATAGCAGCCATACAAGGTATAGACTGCTGTTGTGTAATCCTATCAAACTGATATACTATCTTATAAATTGCCCTTCTTTTTTTATGTCAGTGACAAGCAGTGTATAATGAAGATTGATTGATACATATAAAGAATGGGAAACATCATATCGGAAACCATACAGCATATGGTTACAACACTTTATAGTGTAGATAATTGCTTGCTGTAATTGATTTATTCTTAAACACTGCAGAAAATCTCAATAGAAAAATCTATTAATTCTTCAGCATATTTGGATGATGGAATTTTGTTGTTGGATGATCAAGTACAGTTTGATGAATATCTTCACAAATGAGAAGCTTGTTATAGTTAGAGTGTATAGGTATTTATACACTCAAATTTTTCAAAAAATACTTGAAATATAGTTTTCAAGAAAACTAGAATTTTGATGTTTTTTTTTTTCCATCCATTTAGTAGAGGATCCTGATAATTGCCATGTTTTAAAACCTTATAGTGCATTTTATCTGTACTCGCAATTTACTAGCTAGGAATGGTGAATATTTTACTGTGTTGTCCTGTAATACCAATTATCATTTTTAAATTTCTACAAGATTTTAGGTTTGATTTTTGTTAACTTCAAATTGAACAAAGAATTGCTGTGTGTGGGATAATTATTTTATCCTGAAGATATTGAGTAAACAAAACCCTGTATCTCTTCATATAGTTGGAACGAAACGAGCTATCCCAATCACTGTTGTTTACAGCCACTTTCTAAGATATAAAATCCAAAGACACTAAAGATTCATCTACAAAACTATTCATCTACTTTTGTCTTAAAAAAAAAAAAAAAAAAAAAAAAAAGCCCCTTAACATCCAAGTTTTTTAAGTAATTATATTCTTTTTTTCTCAATTGGGTGGCCTTTTAGCATCCATCTGAATGGTTTATTTTCGAAGAGTTTAAACACGTGCAAACATTTGCATTTTCATTCAAGACTGTAATTAAAACATAATTGCTTGCAGTGCCAAATATTCCAAAGCAAGAATTCATTAAAATATTAAATAAAATACCCTAATCCTACTGTGTTTGGGCCTCTGAACATGATGGTGAAGTCCGTTTGTCAATCCGACCTTCCATTCCGGAGTTGTTGGGGCGGAAAGGGTACAGACAGGACAAACGCAATAGCTACTGATTTTGGTCGGTAAAATATTCTCTAGATACAGTAAAACCCCATTATTACGCTCCCGCTTATAGCACTATCCCGGTCTTTACGCTCCTTTCCTATGGTCCCTGGAATTTTCTATGTAACTCTGTATACTTTTACCCTCTTATAACGCTTCAAATCCCGCTTTGTAGCGCTTTTTTTATATCGGAAATTTTATATCGAAAAGAAATGTAGCACTGTAAAGATTCTTTTTTTTTCCCTGGTAGGAGGGAATCTTTGAACTCTTTGAAGTGCGGGTCTGTGATACAGTAGTGCAAAATGTCGAAGCGGAAATCCCTTTCTATAAGTGAAAAATTGCAAATTCTCATTAAGTACGACGAGACTTTTATACTAAGTCAGAAGGATTTCGCAGAATCTCTAGGAATTCCCTCATCCAGTCTGAGAACAATAATGAAAAATAAGAATGGAATTACCAATGCAGCGAAGGGTGGTTGCAAACGTAAAAAAGTAAAGTGTGGAAAATATGAATATGCCGAGGAAATTCTAATTGAATGGATTCATCAGTCCCGTGATGCATCAGTGCCATTAAGTGACCCAATCATTCAAGAAAAGGCACATGAAATAGCAGGCAGTGCACTAAATCTGCTCCGAAAATATATTAGTGTTGCTCCTAGTGGTGTATCAATTGATGTTAATAGTTGCTTGAACCGCATTGAAAATGTCATAATCTATTACAGTAGCACACACAGACACACGGCAAACCATAATCGAAGATTTTTGTAACAGGAAATAAGCTCATATTTGCACTATATCTACTGCAGAATCAAGTATTTTTCCTGTAAAATGGTGTCTAAAGGTTTCCCCATCTCATAAATCATTTCCCGTCTATAGCGCTATCCCGCTTATTACGCTTGTAGGTCATGGTCCCTTGACGAGCGTAATAACGGGGTTTTACTGTATTTTATTTAGCATATGAGTTGCTAAAAAAAAAGTCATGTTGTTCTTACTGTAAAAATCTGAAGAAAGAATAGAAGTCCTCATGCAGTTGAAAAATAATAATAATAATAATAATAATATTGTTACTTAGCATTGTAGCTCCTCAGTTACACTTAGATTTCTTTCAATAAAATCAATTCAATTCCAATGTAAAAACAGATAAATAACCTTCACTTTTATTTAAAGTTATGGAAACAACAGACTTCTATGTTTGTAGTGTCCTTGGGATTGCTTCCAAAGGCATTTGAGTTCTCATGCTCGATACAATGCTAAACTTTCATTCTGCTGTTCATATTGAATTGTCTTACAAGGAAATAAACGGTTTACTTAGTTGAGCCTGGAACTCGCTGCTGCAGAAAGCAATATGGTGGCATCATAAGAACAGGTTACTGTAAGGCCTGAATAGCCAAACTAGAGGTATACTTTGGAATGTTTTCCATTATTTTAAGAGTCAGGGTGACTGAATGTGTATTTCTGAATTACAAGGAAGACCAGCTATTGCTACAAATTCCTCCCATTTGACAGTAAAGAGAGTTGTCAACGAGTGAAAATGGACAGGAGCCGGTCATTTTTCCTCTCCCTCACATTTCATTTTCCACGTCCAAAGCCTTTTGTATATGAATGATATTTATAAAAAATGTGAATAATATAAAAATTATCACTTAGAATATGTGGAAATAGTAATCCATAACCCTTTTTTTTTTTCAATTGTCATATAATTAGAAATTTTTTCTTCTAATTGGAATTGATTTTTTTCCTCAAACGTAAGCATTGTGGCTTTTCCAACTGAACTGAGTAACAAGACAATTTATTTTTTCAGTGAAAATATATGAGAACTTCTAGCTTAACTTACACCAAAGTTTTGAAACAAAGCACAAACTCTTCGTAAAACCATGTGGGTTTTTTTTTTTTTTTTTTCCTCATTTCTCATTCTTAAGTGTTGCCAGAATAAAAATGAACACGTTCGCTACTAAACCATTTTTTAAAGTTTTTTTTTTTTTTGCTTAGCCTACTGCAATTACAGTAAAGGATACCTTTTAAAAACTTATTTTATTAATGAATATATATAAATAACTCAATTACATTGTTTTTTTAGCATGACATAGACTGTTGACTATATATATATGATTGCTTTAATGTATACTAAGACAGATAAATGGCTCTTAAGTAAAACTGCATGTGACGCATATACATGTCAAGGGCCGGATTTAAAGACATCATATGACATATATACGTATGTGTGTGTCATTAATAGTGAACATATTAAATCTTCATTATAATTAGGCTTAATGTGCACTGGTATATAACGATGTTAGGCAGTGCATGGGAAACACTCATACTTGCATGATATTGATGGAAATTCCCATCAATTTTTGAGTGTTTTGCTTACGTCATCTTCAGGGGGAAATGATGGACAACACAAATATCCACCAATTCTCCTCCCGTTTCCCTTGTATTTTATTTCATTGTCCATGTTTGTGCTATCCTTCATTTTTCCCTGAAAATGGAGTGCACAAAGCACTCCGAAATTTCATCAATGTCGTGTAAGTATATGTGCTTCTCACACCTTTGTAATTCTTTATTTATTTATTTTAATCTTAGAGTTGAGGAAAAACATACAAAAAAAATAATAGCATTTCACTACACCAGAAAATATTCACTCAAATTTTAAGCTCACTTTTCTACCTATTCATCTCATTTAATTAAAATAAGGATGCTAGAATTCATAGAAAAAAAGAACTAAAAGGACTTTTCCACAGTCTGCTACAAAAATAGTTACTTTTTATGTCAAGAGCAAAATTTTTCAGAAACAAAAAATAATGATTTTGGACTCGGAAATATTGGTATCATTTAGTAAGTTTTATCAAAAATGGTGACTTGGAAAGTGTTCTGTAATGAGGAATGCTTTCCCAAAACTTTATTATCAGTGGGCATAACTCTTGCCACTGCTACTGAATTATCTCTTTGAGTGTCTTATGTTTTATCTTTGTTATGTTGTCCTATTTTGTTGTAAAATTCCCTCGTGATAAGATGTCTTTAAATAAATTCTCTGAGTTTCAAAGTGTTACCTACAACCTTCCATTAAATGCATTTTATCCTTATTCTCTCCATTAGTTTTACTAATGTACACTAAATTGATTTATGTAATATACTTATTTTTGACAGACGGTGATGAAGATTCCCACAATAGGCGTAGGAGAGGAAATTTTAGGAGTAAATTCGTCAGACAAAGTCGGTATGAAACAGTTTTAAAAATAATTCATTCAAAATAAATCTCAGCTCACAATGTTGTTTAAATATAACATACAGTAAACTTCAGTGTAAGTGCTTATTATATCTTTTGCAAAATACCCTATAACCTTATAGTAATCTCGCAGCCTAAATTCTATGTTGCATATTTATAGTTTAAATTCAATGATATTTTAAATAGTATATTATTAATCTTTGTGATATTCATTTACTTAAAATATTTCTGAATTTACAGAGACGAAGATGCTGCTGCTGGTCCAGAAATACCAGTTCCTCAGCCACAGTTTATGGGTGGAGCACAGAAAATTAACATGAATTGCAGCAAAGAGTTTCCAACATTGAGTGGTGCCGAAGCAAATTCCTCAACTCAATCATCAGGACAGTCATCGGAATCTCTTGCTCAGAAGCTAGCAAAGAAAAACAGATTTACAGTACGAGCTCACAGTGATGGCAAATTTAGTAATGATGATGAATTTCCCGCCCTCGAATCAGCCTCTGGGTTTGTTCCCAAAACCCAAGGAGGTGCAACAAATGTGACCTACACCTCAGCGGCTCAGCCTTCTTCTGGTGCCACTTCAAAAACACTGTTGTTCCGCTTCAATAACAATCCAGAAGATTTTCCTTCAATTAATAACACAACTGTGTCCACATGTGGGCCAGCAAATGTTTCAATTCAAGTTAGTAGGACTCAAAATGTGAATGTTTCTAGCTCTTCGGCCCCTTTTGCCAAAGGGATTTCACATGGTGCTAGCTCACAAAACCAGACTCCAAGAGCACAGGTTACTAAAGTTTCTGCTAGTAAAAACATAACTTTCCAAGAACCTTCAAATTCAGCTGAGTGTCCACAGTGGATTACTGTGAAACCCACCAGTAAAAATAAAGCAAAACCTTTTCAGACTGATCAGAGAACTAAGCTGAGTATACTTGATGATGATTTTCCTGTTTTGACCAAAATTGGGAAAAATAATAGTCATGCAAGTAATACTATCAAAAAGGCATCGTCCGTAAAAATAGGTGTCAATGGTTACTGCCTTCCAGAAGAATCCGTGAATGGTCAGCACCCCAAGACTTCAGACACAGATTCTCTCAATTCTAAATCAAAGACTAAAAAGAAAAAAACAAAAAGTAGTGGGATTGCAGAAGCACTGGGACTTGGTGTAAATAGTAAAGAAACAAATGTAACCAGCGAATCCAATAAAAAGAAAAAAAATGTGCCCACTAACGAGTCGAGCAGTAGTGAAAGCAGCAGAAAAAACTCCACTGAAAATCACGAAAGTGAAAAACCAGAAGTTGTGATGAATTTGGAAACATCAAAAACAGCATCAACAGTTATTTCAGGTCCTGTTAATAAGAAAGATAGTGATTTCAAGAAAGCCAGAGATGCCGGGAAGACAAAAAGGCTAGTAATGGATGATTTTCCTAGTCTTCCAAAACCTGCAAGTACTTTGCCATTTTCAACTGTATCTGAATTAAAGCTATATTCTTCTTGCCAGTCC
The DNA here is from genome assembly GCA_023159025.1 of Thereuonema tuberculata. Lineage (NCBI taxonomy): Eukaryota > Metazoa > Arthropoda > Chilopoda > Scutigeromorpha > Scutigeridae > Thereuonema > Thereuonema tuberculata. The sequence continues at coordinate 64,303,553 of JAFIDM010000004.1, forward strand.
AGTCCTCCTCCCGGATTCAATACCTTTTCTACTTCTAGCAGTTCAAGTCAGGCCCCTCCACCTGGCTTCAGTGTTACTCTTAACTCTCTTGTACGGCCTAGTAATGAAGGATCCTTGGCATCCCCCGTTACTTTCACAAGTAGCAATGGTGAAAGTTTCTCACTTTCATCACCAAGACAGCCTTACTATGTGTATACAGAACCAGAAAATTTTCAAAAACGTAACCAGGAATTAATCCGAACAATCCAGGCCCATGCTAGTAACTCTACTAAATTTCAGATGTTCAGAACTCTTTCTGGGCAGTTCCGTCAAGGTGTGTTGTCTGCAAATGACTATCATGAAAAATGTGTAGAACTCATTGGACAGGAACCTTTCCTTCAGATCTTTCCTGAATTGCTAGTTCTGCTTCCTGACATCAATAAGCAACAAGAACTTCTCACTGTACATAATAACTATCGAAAAAGGGAGCAAAAAAATGCTGCATCTCAAAAAGATAGCAGACATTCTGACAATTGCAATATTCAGTTTCTGGTGTGTGCAACATGCCAGCAAGTTCTTGCGAGCAGAGATTTTCGCATTCACATGGATATCCACAATTTGGACTCTAACTTTCCTAGTCTTTCATTGGCTTCACAGACTGGTTCATCCGTGCAGACTTCATGGGTAAAAAAATGATAACTGTGTATGTGTATAATACATTTTTGTAAATATATATAAAGCAACATTATGATAACAGAAAATAAGTTATATTCAATAGGAAAATTACTTTGTAATTTTTCAGATTTATACTGCAGTAATTTATTTTGAAATTGCTAAACTTGAAACAATAGGAATGTATAAGAAAATTTAGCTTTTGTTTGGTTTTTTTTTTTTTTTTTTTTAGGAAAGCATGTATAAAACTTCACAATCAAACGTCAGGGTAATAAAACAGTTTTGAATATATATATTAAATTAATGAAAAAAAAAAATCTTTAAAATGCTTTTTTTTTTTTTTTAACTATTAAAATTAAAACTATAAAATGATTATGTTGTATCTTTTGAACTAAGTAGGCACTAAACAGAAGCAAAAAGAAAGGATGAAACAATTAAAGGAAAATAAATCAAAGAGAAATTAAGTTGAATAAAAGTAATAAAGGGTTAACAGGAATTGATCACAACAAAGTTTAAAATGATTTTTTAATTCCCCCCCCCCCCCCCCCACAAAATTCATGCACTTTCAAGATAATGGCATTAAAATGACCATGAATGAGCCTGCAATGGATATTGCTCTAGGAGAATTGCTCCAAACGAAGAAATATACAGACTTCTTAATTCTCCAAATTCAAAACATATAGAAAGTAAATATAATGGTTCAACATATAAAGCCTTAAAAAGTTTGTTAACACACATTGCTAACAAAATGCTGCTGCTGCTGCTCAAGTCACCAAATGAAGCTACTATAATCAAATATCTGAAGAGAAAAACTAGTGTGTGATTATATAATAACAATAGTTATCTTAACCACATAATATGCTGAAGTTATTAACAATTATATATTATGCATATTAAAGTTATCAATGGTTGACGCCGCATTCTCTTGGAAAGGGATCTCATTTTACCCCTTATGAAACCTGAGGAGAGAAATAAACTTGTTACAACTGTTTCTACAATTTCTGTTCCGTGATCAAACATCAGTGAATGTTAGTTTTTTTTAAATTTATATCTTAATGTATGAGTAAAGATAAGAGAGGAAAAACAACATCCAGCAAGAGGAACTTTTCAAAATTGAAACCTAATGGATTTTAGAGTAAACAGGTTAAGAACATGTAGACTGAAAATAAAAACTGGGCTAAGTGCCAAAACAATCGATTTCCATTTTATTGCTAAAATATGGTCTATGTGTCTAGGCCAGTGCGGTAAAAACCCGGCTATATGATATTCAGTCTACAAGTATTTAAAACTTTAGCCAATTGTTAGACTTTCACTGTAGCCAGTATTAGTTTTCACAAATGTTTTTGCTGTTTTTCTCAGAACTTAGATTTTGGCACTTAGCCCGGTTTTTATTTTCAGTCTACTTATGTACTGCATTTGCAACGCTATGCATATCCTTATACAGGGTGTTTCAAAAATACACGGCATAATTTCAGGTATGTATT
>JAFIDM010000004.1:64320687-64477114 GCA_023159025.1 Thereuonema tuberculata
AGAAATGGGATTTTATTACTTTCAGCTTTTGCTTCACTGTCTGTCTGTTTTTTTTCCTGCTTTGTCTGTGTGTGTGTGTGTGTATTTTAATCATTCAAATATCTCATCTACAGATTAACCAGCAATGAAACAGTCCTGATGTTACTTAACAGATATCGGTTTTTCTCTCATTACAGAAATAAGCTCCATTTGAAAACTCCAAATCATATTTGACTGACTGTCACCAACTTCATATTATTAATCAAATACTCTGAAGCTAGGTGAACACCAGTCAACATTTGTTGTGCAATTCCGTCAGTCATTCTTGGACAAACTTGGTCTTTATGAGCAAGAGGATAAAACACAGTTGCTGACCATGAACTCAACCAATTAAGAGTGAAGTTTTGAAGCATCTTACTGGTGACATCATCAATATTTTGCTTTGCTGATAGTATTTTACTGCACTGAAAACCATCATAAATCTATTACTGAAATAATAAGATCATTATTTAATAAGAAAAACATCTTTTCACTGAACCATATTAATTCTATTCATTGAAATGTGCTAGAAAGAATTTTGAAGAAAGATTTTCGAATGATTTTGAGTGATATTGTGCGAACTGTGAATGAATCAGTGAAAACTTTTCAAGTTTTGAATTTGATAATTATTGAAGCTTTTAATACGATAAAAGTCACATACAAAAATTTAGCAAGATCTGTCCTTATGCATTTTATTTTTGAATCTCTTCCATTTGTTAGGATTAATTCTTCAATTCTTTATTAGAAAGAGATCAGCAATCCCAGAATTAAATGCGAACACAGCCAATACTGTGAAATTTTGAAAAAAAAAAATCTTATTTTTAAATATTCTGACACATAAAATTAATGTATTTAAGTGTAAATACATTATACTTTCATTGTGCTAGATCAAAGTAATACGATAAATTTTAATTATCACTAATCATTTTATAAACAATATACAAAAGAAAGTATGTATATTTCTTTTTGAAAGATAATAACTTTGTAATTGTTCTCCGTTCAGATAAAGTGATACGAATGGACATGACATCTCATGTGTTCCAATGCTTCACTGTAACTGATTGTGAGCTGGTCACATGAAAAAGTGTCTGAGGTGAAATAGAATATTTCGAAAGACCAAATTCTGCCAGACATAAAGATATTTTGAAGCTTGGACTATCACTCAAGATCAATTTTTAAAGGACAAGTGGAGGACAAGTGGTCTCTTGTCTGACCATATTTGCGGGGTTTGACAGCTCATCCAAGGAAGAGAAGTAAATTCCGTGTATCATGTGAATACATTTTAGAATGAGGAAATGTCATCTGTATCTTCATGTAAATTCTCCCATTCGTACACCCTTTTTATTCTTATTATTCTTGTAACCTAAGCAGATTATTGTAGACCATTATTAGATGACTAACAATGACATTGATGTTGCTTTTTTTTATTAGAATGCCATCAAAATGATTACTGATAATTAAAATTCGTCGTATTACTTTCTTTGTGCTAGATCAAAGTATATCTCAGCAGCATTATTGATGACCAATTAAACGTCTGTAGAAGACTATATGAGATGTACTATAGAAATTAGATGAGGAATGGCAGATGGATTAATGGTAAGTGACACTGTATTTGCTTCTAAGTAAAATCAGAAAGAAGAGAGGATGTTAAACTGATTGTATATGATTTGAATGTAAATCAGGAATTTGCAGTCATAATAACGATCAATTATAGCAAACAATTTCAGTTCAAAACTCGGTCAAAACTAAATATCTTCAGTCTACTTAAGAAACAAATATATTTCAAAATAGTTATCTCGCATAAACATCTGATTTTTTTTTTTTTTTTTTTTGTATGTGTGTGTGAGAGTGTTTTTCTCATGATCTACTTTTCATCACAAGTTAGATCTAATCACATTTTAGATAGTGAAGATGTGAAATATTTTTTCTTTCTTAATTTTCTCATTAATTAATGAATCTAATGAAATGAATATAAAGCATTGATTTACATCATTTCGCCAAATTCTTGAACTTAACTGTTTGATCAAATTATAAACATCTGTTTTGTCAATCCATTGTGTTTATGAATAGAAGCTCAGAGTATACACTTTCTTTAGCAATAAAAATTCAAGAAAGCTTTATAAAAACTATGTTTTGGAAAGCTAAGTCATTTTGTTTGAGATTTGATAATTAAATTGGATTTCTAAATGAATAACTACTTCAGTGGAATGGATCAATACATAAGGAACTGTTAATACATAAGGAACACACACTCATGATCAAATCAAAGTTAACTAAAGATATTTGTAGTTTTGTAAATCTTCTGATAAGTTAAAGTTAAATTGTCCAACTATAGGCCTATGAAGGCACTTGGGCTCCCGGGACTTCATGACCAATGGGACAAAGTTGAGGTTGAAGTCAGGTGGTCAGTCTGATGCCCGCTTACCTTTAAACTCCTGGGAAAGAAATCCGGTACTTATTCAACAGAGGGCTGGGTAGACCCTAGGACCTTTTTGGAGGAGAATGGAGCATGGATAAATCCCTGCCCTCCGCCAAGGCTGGGGATTGAACCTGCCACCTCCAACCTGCAGCCAAGCGCCCTTACCCACTCGACTACCAGGCCCACAATTCTTCTGATATAAAAATTAAAATAATTTTCTGATCAAAAATAAATTGGTAAAGTAATTTTATTATTATTATCATTATTGTTTGTTTGTTTTTTGAAGAAAGTCAGTCACAACTAAAATATTATCACTTTATGTTACATACATTGTATGTCTATCACTGGTTAAGCAAACAGTTCCTCAGCCTTCAATTTCCTCATATACAATTCCCTACAGAATCTTATCTCTTCAAGCTGCACTTTCACTCTTAGGAATTTCTCATTTCTATTTCTCTGTAATTGTGGATTCAGTTCAAGAATATAATTTATGCTAAATATCAGAAATGAGAAAAAGAGTGGCCCTGCCCTTTTTCTGAAAATGCTTATATATCCAATGTTTCATCACTGCATTTATTACATTAATAACTAAAAAAAGTTAAGGGATAATTACTCCAGCTATGACAAATGCTCACAATGTAGGAATGTTGAATGCAGTGATCAGGTCATCGTATTGCACAACATTTAATAGTTTCCTGGTCTATTTTCCTAAAGTCTTCCTGTTATCAAATTAGTTTGCCAAGATATTTTGCCAACAATGTGCTTTCAATATTTGGAGATAACCGTTATTAATCAACAACTGAATAGGTGCCCATCACATATTTCTTATTCTTTAAGTAACTTTACTTATCTTTCTTTGCTCTAAGAATCGAATCCTCTCTCCTCTCTCTGGTATCTTCTTTATGTCACTTTTATTATCATAATTCAGTTAAAGGAATCCTCCCTCATTTTTTTCTTTTTCTTTCAGAGGCTTTCAAATGCAGAATACAGTATTAGCTAAATAAAGAGAAACTGAAAATATATAAAACGTACTTACTTGTAAACAGGATAAAAGGAGAATAAAAAAGATGGTATTAAACCTACAGTTTCGGAATACTAAGCATATTCCATCATCAGGGACAGCACAAACATACAGGACATCACAAAACATTTAGGATGACAAGAGGTGGGGATACATAGTGAGGTATGTATCTATGTATCCCCACTATATATCCCACCACGTGTCGTCCTAAACATTTTGTGATGCTCTATATGTTTGTGCCATCCCTGATAATGGAATACGCTCAGTATTCCATAACTGTAGGTTTAATACCATCTATTTTATTCCCCTTTTATCCTGTTTACAAGTAAGTGCGTTTTATTTATTTTCAATTTCTCTTTATTTTAATATACACACGCTAAGCCTTCTTGTTCATTGCAATATTAGCTAAAGTTGAATTAATCTAAAAAATAATTTATTTTAATATAGTTTTTTAACTTGATTATCTACGACTTATCCAAACATTTACTTTTCAAGGGAATCAGATGAGATGTTACTTGGTTTTGATGAAGGAAAAGTAAATGCTTCCTCCGGCTGGCGTAAAACCCTCTTCTCATTACTGGGATTGCTGAAATTACTATTATTTTCTTCAATATTATCCCAACCTCCTCCTGCTCTGCCTGGTTGATGGCCTAAAGTATGAACAAGTAAGTATAAATGTAATGGAATAAACAATAAAATGAAAAGCAAAAGGAAATCTTTGTGAATTCACCAATTATTAAAAACAAACAAAAAAATTATTAGTTATTTAAAGTTTTAATCAAAAAGCATTAAAAATGAAAGCAGCATAATATTATTTTATTTCTACTTAATAATATTTACAGGCGATTTCTTTTTCCCATGTTTAGAAGAGTCATTCTAATATCTGCTTTCAAATTGTAATGATTTATATTTTATATTGATTTATTAACTAACTTTATTTAAAATTCTCTCAATATTTTTTCCTGTTGAACTGACTGTTATTTTTATGGTTCAACGACCTCGGCCACCACCCCTCGAACTTTCTCCTTCGTCTCCTTGTTTTAATTCTTTCCTTTTGTTTTGTTTTGGCAGGCTATTTCTTTTGTATGAAAACCCCTGTTTATGAAATAAATTTCAGAGAACTTCCAAAACTTCATTCTGACTTTTTGCTGTTATTAATTTGTACAAGCAAACAACATTACAATACGTTATGAGGCTGCTGCTTCTTTGCTGATGTAGTACTGTACTTTTCACAACCTTAACAGTAATAATAATAATAATAATAATAATAAAACAGACAGAATTCTTTAGATAATATACCATTAGACATTGCTATTCTCCGCAAACCAAATATGGTAAAGAAAATACAATGAAAAAATTAATAAATACATCAAAATTTAACAAATAGTAGATGAACTCAAGAGTGTCATTTTATTTCTTTTTAGCTTTGTTTTGCTGAGAGCATAAATTATAGGATTAAAAATAGAAATATCCTAAAGAACTGAGCAGACAGAGAAGGCTCATAATTAATGAGAGAAGAAAGATGCAGATAATCAATATGTGCAAACTAGTGAAAGACAAAATGATCAATCTTCTATCAATTTTGAATAGAGAATAATCACAGTTGAATCAAAACACATGCTATTCCTTTGCATGCAACCCATAGAGTAGTGGATAACCTAATTTTAAGGTACTTTATTCAGAGGGAATGATAGTACTCTGAAATTGCATCTGTTAAATCTAAATGAGAGACTGAAATGAGACGGGTCCCACTGAAATTTGCAATTATCAGAGAAGCTTAAGATAGGAAAAAGTTATTTCAAGAAAACAGAAAATCCAACAACAACAAGGAATTTAGTATGTAGATAGCAGCTATGATTGTGGCATTCTTATTGGGCTTCCTATACAAGTTTTTATGGAATTACATTGATCAAGTAAAATTCAGTGGCTAAAACAGCAGGATATACAGCATTCCATGCACTTCAAGATAGTTTAAATAATCATTTAAGATTTCAATGGTGAACTTCAAATGTTAAAGTTGTATAATCTATTTCATTTTTTTTAATGGTGTTTGTAGGCAACTATATACATTGCTTTTTCTAGATCTAAGACTTTACCACAAAATTATGAAAATAAAACAGAAATCAATGGCCAATGAGATCAACTATAGAATAGAAGTCTGTAGCAATACTAACAGACATTTACATCTAAATTTTTTTTATTAATTTACTAGGCATCTCCCGTGTACATGCGCTTGTTTTTCTATATCACATAGATTTGGTTAAGTAAGAATATTATATTTAAAATATTGCAACGTTTCGGCAATTATAGTTTTAATTATCATTTTCGAATTACAAATAAATAAACAATCTTGAGATTCAAAAAACAGGTTGAATACATTCATTATTTAATGGGGCGAATGGGAAGGACACATAAGTCAAAAAAAACAAAATAAAGTGAGTTGTAGTCCCGGTGGTCTAATGTATAAGACGTCTGACTTCGGATCGAAAGGTTGCAGGTTCGTTTCCCGTTGTTTCATTGTAAAAATTACTTATATTTTCCATTCTCACAGGAAATTGCGCCGGACAGAGAATAAAAGATTTTAGTAATATAGATTAGTTAATTAACTAATTACCACAAAGTGAAAATGAAATTAGATGCTTCAAAAATCGGAGTGTAATGAATATGATGATTATAAAATATCGTTAGAAATTACAAGTATGTTTTCATTTCATAAGAACGATAACCTAGCATCATTGGTGGATTGGAACAGTTGCATACATCAGTGAAGAAAATGATGACTTATTAGTTCATTTTTTTCATTCATTCGTTCACAAAACTACTTTTCAGCTTTCAAAAAATGGTATAGTATGGGTGCCTTTCAGTAGAGTTCTTCAAAAGCTGACACATCAAGTTACTGGATGGACATACAACACCACAGAAAAAAAATATGTAATGAAATCTCAGAAATGTTTAACACTTTAACTGCTACTGAAGTCACAGCATCTTAGACATCAACAGACAGACAGCAAAGATTAACTTGTGATTAAGTTTTAATATACATTATGTATAAAAATTGGTTGTTGTGTTTAATAAAAAGATGTAAACAGAACAATTCTTTTTAGTCGTCAGTTCCATTTTTTCACTAATTTAAATAGATCAAAACAAACAGCAAATATTTTCAGATATTGTAAAGATAAGCTTAAGACTCTCTACATTATTTTTTAAAGCTTTACAAGTTTATAAAATCTGAACTGTGGCTAAAGTTATTAATAAGTTTGATTCCAAGCAACAATAAATGTTATTTAGAAAAAGAAAAAAACAAATAGAGGCTCTTTGCACCAGTTTCTCTTCTTCCACCAGAGATTAAATATATGCAATTTTTAGCCAACTTTGATTCTCTACAACTCGGGAACCACTTAAGGCTCACTGATCAAATTTATATGCTGTGTTTCAACTAAGAAGAAGTTTAATCTGTGAAAATTTCATAATTTTACACTCAGTACCTTTGGAGATATTCTATGTTGAAAATTACAATGTTTGATAAAAAAGAAATACTTTTCAGATTTAAAACTCTTACAGCAAGTAGTCCTACAAGAGACCTGTTCAGGAAACCATTTAAGGTGAGTCTTATTTCCTTCAAAGAAATTTTCTGGTTCAAAATGTGACTTTTTTAAAATTTTCAATGTTGCTTTCTTTCGTAGCTTTTAGGCTATTTCCTTACTACTGAGGGGGAAAAAATCGCCTATTACCTAAAATTTAGATAATTTTATGCTGAGGAATTTGGTTTTTAAATTGTTCTGATAGCAGTTTTTTTTCATATAGTAGTTTTTTTCTTTAAACTTTTTTCTTTAAACTTTAAAAGATGTAGTATTAGAATTTTTGTGCATTGGATTACCTTCCTCATAATACTAAAAAAAAATAAAAAATTACCCTTTTTAATAGCCCTTTTATCAGCAACAACAGGTAAGTTTGGTGTAGAATAACTTAAATTCTTCATCAGTGTGTCAGAAGATGAATCAATATGTACAGCTTCATAATTACCACAATCTACTTTCAAAGATAATTTAATCGTTTCATTATCAACATCTGACGGATGAAGCAATTTATCCATCACACCACATATTCCATCCATCATTCTCTCTGTTACAGATTCTAAAAAAAAAAGAAATATAAATAAATAAATAAGTTAGAATTTCTAGGCAATATTGATTATCTAAGATTTATTTTTAAGTTAACGAACTTTTTTTTTTTTTTTAATTTTATCACGTAATTCAAACTGAAGGTATCCCAAATTATATAATATATCCAAATTACAATCCTGTAATTTGGATATATTATATAATTTGGGATACCTTCAGTTTGAACTTTGAAAAAACATTCCCAATCTGAGTTTATCACATAATGCTTCCATAAACAAATCTTTTATCTTTTTAAAAAAAAAAAAAATTAAAAGTTGTGTCTCTCTTTAACAGCCTAACAATTTTTTTTTTATTCTTTTAACTTTATTCAGATCCTTCTGTTCATCCTCATTAAATGGATATTTCAATAACTAGACTTAAATTGGAAATAACAAATATAAAGGCTATCAGGTCAGATTCTTTAGCAAATGAGTTCAAGGAATAACGTAGCTACTTCAACAGTTTACATCAATTGAAAACTTCCTTTTAAGTAATGAAACTAATTAATGTTCACATATACTTATTTTCTTGCAAGCTTTCATTTCTCTCAAAACAAACGAACACCAAATCAAAAATGAATCTCTTAATTATTTGGGAAATGTTTTTATTCTGATAAGAATCATCTGAAATAAACAGGCAGACATTTTATTTCACTCCACATGAAAGCTACAGTAAATTGTTTCATAATTTTTTTTTCCTTACAGTCTCATGGCCTCATTGCCAACAAAAAAAAGCATTTGAAGTTTGGAGCAGCATCTCTAAAATTTTAATGTTTATAATCAACAATAACCTATTATTGTTGATTATAAAAACTTCCTAACATTAAATGGAATTTTCATGTTGGTTCAATTTCTACTATTGTATGGTGGATAATATCCTTATTTGTTCAGTCATTTTTCAAGAAGACATTAAAGCCATTTCTTGGAGTAAAAACTGAATTTTTAAATTTATGTAGAAGCTCCAATTTCATTTTCAGAAGTTCAATCCCTAAAATACTGACTACTTAAGAATTATTTTCTAATAAAATTGCCACTAGTTTTTATTTACTAAATTTATTCACTTTACCTTTCCTTATAACAAGAAAATATAAATCCCACATGCTTCACAAGTTCGTATTGAAATTTTTAGAATTTTAGGTACATTGGTAAAAGAAATATATAAAAGAAATAAAAGGTTTGCAGTCACCTGAATTGCTTGAGTCAGGACCTAACTGTCTGATATTCTTCTTCTATGTCAATTGTTCATGTAAATTTATTACAAAACTGGGAAATTCAATTATCAACAAAGTTTTATTCCTATTTTTTTTGTTTTTAATTATGACGACATTAACAACTTACTACGTGGATGAAGCGGTGCATTTCCAAACCCTTCATATCGACTACTTGTTTTCAGTGCACCAAGGCCAGTAAAAGGGATACCTTTAGAATAAAAATAATTTTTTTAACTTACATCTGAAGAAGGTAGGTCATATCAATTAACATATAGAAATGATATAAGATTGGATGAGGGAGTTTCCTATTTCAGATGATTTGTTCAGCATTTTGACTCAGAACCGTCTTTAAGAGAAGTTTTAAAACTATATTAAAAAGCCCATGTTGTTATTGTGCTAATATCATTCTTTTGAAATGGATGATGCTTGTGGGATCCTCCTATCAGAGATACTGTAAATACTAATGGGAGAAAGAGGGACAGAGAAGAATATAAACAGGATTCAGCCTGTGTTAATAGTGTGAGGATAGGGGCTGGGCAAGTCAAAAAGTGAGAGAAGAAATGAATTGGCTTAAGACACAAAGAAAAGAGACAAATAAAAGTAAGAAAAACTTGAGATTGGGAAAAAAAACCGCGGAAATATAAATATAAAAAGGTAAGATTAGTAACCAAAAGCCAAAACAAAAAGGAGTCAGAACATGCAACCAAAGAGGAAAAGAAAAAAAAAGGGGGGGGGGGAGGAGAGAAAAAACTGTGTGTATGACAACAAATATATAAAATAAATCAAAAGATAAATAAAATAAAAATTGAATATAAAGTGAAACTTACGAAAATTCAAAATTTAAATGAATAAATTCCCACATACACAAAATTCCCACACATTGAAAATATACAAATACATCGGCATTAACGAATATAGAGATCTACAGACTCACAAAATAATAATGAGTAAATCAATATATGTTCTCCCTCTTGGTCTGGAAAAGTGTATATGCAAACAAACAAAAACTCACATTAAGTTAGATACTATAAATATAAAAGAACAGTAATTAATTAAAAACATATGTAAAATGTTCATTAGAAAAGTAAAAAAATAACACACATAATTAAAAGAGATAAACAATATTAAAATCAATCGATTTTGCTGGCAATTACGCAGCTTATTCAAGGATAATCACACAGTTAGAAAAATCCCCCCCCCCCCTCCCCAATCAAGAGCTGTTATGCAAATAATCAGCATTCAGCTCAGCAGTCCCATCCATTGTGTGATGCCAGGAGAAACTGTTGGAAGGGCAAAACACTTGTATAGTTTTTCTTTAATGCCATAGTGAGCCATTGTCTGTATGGAAATGTTACCATTGTAACTATTATTGTCCATCAGGATATACACTGACTCCACCCACGCACTTCCTTAACATTCTTGCCAGAGTAAAGGGTGTGTACCTTCAGTCCTGATGTAGTTTAAAGTGGGTGATGATTTTTTTTTTTCTTTTTGGTCAAAACAATTTGAGTCTACTGTTGATTCTTCATTTGTGACCTGAAGAAGGCCCAAGGTACCAAGTTAAAATATTGAACAAATCATCTAGAGTACCCAATCTCACAATATTGTATATGGCAATACATATATTTTTATATCAGATTCTTGTTAAGTACAATATAGAATGGTAAGCTTTAATTCATTTTAATTGAAAATTTATTATAGAAATTCTGCAATAATTTCATTAAAAGCATTCTTCTAAAATCAACAAACCTTCGCTGTTTGCAGAATTTTCCTTTTGTATCCCTTCGTAATCTTCGTTCATACAATCAGCATCGTACAGAAAAAGAAGCAATTCCTGTGAATCAAAAAAGTAGATATGACAGATGTAACTGAAGTACAGACATATATTGGTGGCACAAATGGCATAATTTTAGACTAATGACAAGTTGGGTTTATCTACATAAGTTAGATATTTAAACAGTTTGAATGTCTCTGATTTCATGAAAAGTCCTTACAATGAAAAGAGCAAAAAAAAAAGAAAGGACTTCTCTTTACGGCAGCTGATTAACAATGAATGATTTTTAAATAATATTTAAAGAATACTATCACTACAAAGAGTGAATTTTTATTCTTGGAACTTCACCTCTACTTTCTTTTATTAATAAAAGCATTTTCTAAATAATAAAAATCCTCAACAAAATTTAAGTTTAAAAATAAAAAAAACTGAAACTTCAGATCCTCAATTTTCCTATGATTATTATAGTCCAACAGATGGATCTTGACAATCTTGTTTTTTCGTGATTTCACATAATTTACGCGAGAATAGCCTCTATCCAAGTATTCTCACAAAATGTCGAGAAACAGTGCTATACGAAGCAGTGCCCGGAAAATAATATTGTAAGTTGTAGAATATTTTCGGAGGAAATTAATTAATGGAGGACCTCTCATTCCTTTAGAAAGAGTTCAAGACAGAGTAGCTGAAGCTACTTGTACATCTCCCAATTCACGCAGTTATTTACTGGAAACAACAACTGAAAGAAAAAAAGAAAAAAAACAGAATTTACTTTTAAAGGCCCTTTTCAGGGTCTCAAAATTAGACGGAAAAGCTGTCAAACATACTGAAAGCCCACAAAAAAAAATTGCTAAAATTTTAGAAAAACGTTAATTTTAAAAATTTCCTACGTAAACAAAACAAAATACAAAAAAAATAACAGGATTATGTAAATGCATTTATATAAGACAATCGATTTTAAATTTAAAATGCAACATTACATTAACGAATTAATAATCAAACAGGCACACGATTTCTCATTTATTTTATTTGCTAATCACAAAAATCAAAAACAAATAAAAAATGCGTAATATTTCATATATATATATATATTTATGTTTACATTTCATTGAAATATTTAAATGAATTATAATACGGGGAAATACATGAGACTTTGCTATATTTTAATATACTTTTCATAAATTTAAAACAGTCAATAAACAATAATAAATTCATTAGGTAGCATTTTCCTAGTGACAGAAATTCAAAGTAAGTTACTAAATTCCTTGACACCTCCTGAAGAGGCTAATGGCCAGATCTCGTGTTTTCCGTAATTCTCATTCAAATGAGATCGTCAAGATCCGTCTGTTGGACTGTATTCAATGCACCTTAACTTTAGAATGTTCTAAGATATCTTTTGTAATATAAAGATATAATCACATCATTTTTGCAAACAATTAAGAGATCTTATGTAATTAACCAAAACAGCTTATATAAGAAAAACTCAATAAAAAGAATCAATTCCATTAGACAACAGCTGTTACCCTACTTGAAAAAAATATTATCTACTTAGTTATCGAGTCACTAAATTCTTGAAAAAGCCACTAAAAAATACTATGCAGCAATTAAGTAAGGTTTTGAATAGTGATTTAAGCTTTACTAAATTATTAAAATAAACCTTCAGATTTATTATATTCTTAATATTTTTAAATTGTATGATTAAAAGAATGGTAAACTGAACTTAAGTTAAAAGGATTCATTCTAAACTAGTTTAATGAAGTGCTATATGAAGCAAAACATCAACTTTACCTGAGCTTCTTTACGAACTTCAGCACCAACATTTTGTCCACGAAGTGCATCTGGTGGACCAGCAAAATCTAAAAAACATTTATCACATTAATAATATTGTAAATATGAAAAAAAGCACCAGTAATTTAATAGTATATATTTAACTAGCAAAATTTTAAACATAAAATGATTATGTTTAAAATACAATTTGAAATCATAATAAAATGGAAGTTATTTATTTTTCTCCAATCTAAGAGATAATTGCTGGATTTCACTAAAAGAGTATAAAGAAAGTCAATTCAAAGATAGGGATATAGCAATTTCTGGCAAGTGACCGATAACAGCCGTAGAAAATAATAAAAATGTCAAACCCATAATTCTGAATTAATGGTGTTAAGAAATTTATCTGTTATATTACATACCTTTAGCTCAACTGGTAACAGGATAAAGATAGATCTAATAACTTCTAGGTCTATCTTTTGCCTGTTTTAGAGGGCAAATATGCTATAGGTAATTTAAGCTACCTCTCCACATATTTGCCCTCTAAAAGCACTGGGAAATTCATCATGTTAGGACTCAACCTTTTGCTTTGTTGAAAAAGACTGTTGCCAAAGTTCTGATCCAAAGATTGTTTTCATGTTTGTATGTCGTTAAAATACTCTTTAAGTGAAGAAAAAGACAAAATTCATCCTTGCAAAGTCAGGACTGTAGGATGAATGTTCAAATACTTCCCACTAGACCTGCTTGAGTGGTATGTGCTAGAAGCAGTACTGTCAGTAGTAAACACATATGTCTGTCATATGCCAACATTAGGAACAAGTACATTGAAAAATCAGAAGTGGCAGAACACTGTGTGAACAGAAATCATTGTATTAACAAGGAGATAAAAATTTTATATATTGAAAGAGACACCAAGATAAGAAAGATAATAGAAAGTAAGTGTATCCGGAACACAAAAAGAAAAAATATGAATAGGAATGATGGTATTGAAATAGAGAAATATTTCATAAGATTAGCTAAAAGTTTTGTAGATAAAATGTGCACAAAATGTAATAATAAGGTTACAATCAAGGAACTAAATTGTTAAGCCGTATCATATATTATGTTAAAGAAAACAAAGATTGTAAGTAAATGGTATTGGTTTCAAATATTGTTAATATTTTCTCGAGTTTAATGTAATTTGGAGTATTGTTCTTCAACTTATTGTTATTTAAGGCTTGAAAAAGAAAAGACGTGTAATCTTTTCGAAAATTTGCTTTTTCATATTAAATGTAGTTTTTACATTTAAATTTGGTGTGATGTTAGAGATGTAGCTTCCGTAGTAACTTCTCACAGCAAACATCAGCATTTCCATAAAGCATGAAATCAATGATCAAAACACCTTTTCTATCCTGAAACATAGTACCCATGATCTTCCTGAAGTAAAGCATCTCCTTGCATTTCTTTGGCTTTAAGAGATCCATTAAGCTACCACTGCCCTGACTGCTACTTATTCTAATAACATCAAATGGACACTCCAAGTTTCAACCTGACCAAAAACTCATCACCTTTATTGTGAGAGTGTTCCAAAAGTTCAATGCTACTGCCATACATTGTACTTTGTGAACATACGAATACTGAGGCATCCATTTTGAATACTAGTGTTCAGTGACAATTTTGTGCACTAACGTATAAAAAAATTGTGGGAAATATGAGTCAACTGATAAAATAGTGAATCTTCTTTTCACTAGAATTTTGTATTCTGAAGATCAAGCAGATTCGTGATGACTATCAATAGGTTGTCAGTTTAATCACTGCTCACAATTCCTTTTTTATCACATTTTCATCATAAACAACATAATTCACCATTAAACTTCAGCTGGGCATATGTTTTTGGTATTCAAAAAAGTATCATTTCTTACAATTGAAGGATTTGTTGATTGTTTTTGTTTTCATTTTATTCATATGACAAGATAGCAAATTTATAAACAATGAAGGAAGGTTAATTAATAGAAAACCTTGACTCATGAGACAGCACATTCCCATTTCCCTCAGCTGTATGTATGATTAGCTTATCACAAAGAGGATACAAAAACTTATGTCCTCGTATGACAAACGCCTCTAATTGCATCCAAACATGCTAATTACAGAAATATTATTAGCTCAAAAATTCTTTCATTTGCAGACAATCAGAACTTACTTTCTTTACATGCTTCATAACTCCTCGATAAAAATATAAAATTTACAGATAATCATACTAGTTGGCTCAGTATAAGATAAATTTTAATTGTTGATGTGTTTGAACAATAGGGTTAAAAATCATCTAACATGTGAAAAAAATCTTTTAAGTTTGGTGAACAAAGAGTGTATAATGATAGAAAATGTGAATACCTTGTACAAAATGTATGAATATTGTAATTAGAAGATTTAATTTTTAAAACGACAACTAATGACCCTTGTTATAACATCCAATGCTATGAAATTTTTGTTACATATTTTAGTATGTATTGGCAATATGAATTGCAATTTTCCTAGCAATAAAATTATATATATAAATACTTACTAGATGCATCCTTGATCATCTTATCTTGTTTTCTCAAATTGACTCTAAAATCCCGAGCTCCATTAGCAATAATGTGCCTGATCAGTTTTAATACCTATGAAATTTAAATAAAACTGCATAGGTTTAATGCTTATGAAATTAATAAAATCTCCATAACAAAGGAACATAAATATAAAACACAGAATCCTCTAAATTGTTTCAATTTTCCTGTTTTAATAATCTCTTCTTCATTATTACCTTTAATTTGACATGGGGCGATTTATTTTCCAATCTTCCTAAAAGATAATCTAAAAGTTGCAAACAATGGGCTGATGATTCCAATGTAATCTTTGCTGAAAGTTAAGAAAAACAACAGAAGATGGCATGAAATTATGATTAAAAAGCAAGAATATTTAAATTGAGTCAGATATACTTAATAATTTTGTTCGATATTTATATTTAACCCAAACACCATATTAAAACAAAAATATATTTCTTCCATTTCATCAATCTGTTGAAAATTCTACAACGATATTTCGTGGAAACTATTGTTCTGCTTTGTCAAGTTTTTCGCAAATAAAAATAACAATAATATTATTGTTATTTTTATTTGCGAAAACTTGACAAAGTAGAATGATAGTTTCCGCAAAATATTGTTGTAGAATTTTAAACAGATTGATGAAATGGATTTTTTTTTTTTTTTTAATATACAACCAAACACCATAATTAATCAGGGGGGGGGGAGAAACAGCCATTAAGAACAGTGGATACTTTTAAATGATCAAACACTAATATTAGACATTATTTTTCTTCCTATCCATTGAATCGAGAGTTGGATGTTTCGAAACTTCAATGAAGGCAATGTAAATGTAATTTAAGATGACCAAGGATTCTTCTCTTAAATTAGAAACTGAAAGCAAAATTTGTAATATCGAAACCACTAAATACAAAAGCAAATATTTATTGATAAACCGCATCAGTAGATTCAAAGAGATTGATTATTGCTTTCACTCAGTTGAATTTCAATATCAAGCCTCAACATTTTGGGAAGTTGTTAATTGCTGCTTTGTTTGATGGGTTGCCTGAAAGTGGACAATGCTTAACAATAATAAAAAAAAATAGAAAGGATGACAGATTCCTTAACTTTGAATGACTGTTTTTGAATTTGGTTCCAATAACTTTGTGTCTTCTTCAGGATAAGTTTGAAATTGAAGCCTCCACAGCAACCTTTTCAATATATGTGAAAGATGTTGCAGAGAGGGTGATGAACCAATTTCAAATTTACCCTAAAGAGAAAGGGAGCTTCACCGAGACGCAATTCTGAAGTTCATCATCCAGATTAAGGAACTCCATCCTTTAACCTGTAAATTTTATTATTGATTAATAATATAACTTAATTCTCCAGAAAATTATTATTATTATTATTGTATATAAATACTTCTAAAGAAAATTATTATTATTATTATTGTATATAAATCTAAAGAAATCTCAACTTTGATTTTTTGTGCTGGTCAAGCAGAAAGTCAAACGTGTGCAATTTCGCTATTTTAATCATTAATACATTAAGGTTAATAAACAATAACAAAACTGTCATAATTTGTCATCACAAAAGGATATTGTTGATTTCAGTAAATAAATAACCCGGTGTTGGCGTCTCAGAATCAGCTGTTGCCTTTAGAAGAATTGGAAACTAAAAAAAACAGTACCAAACATGTTAAACTAGCCTTTTTATAGAAGATAAATGCAATATAGTTAATAAATTAAGAATAATGATTAAATTTAACAAAACAGCAATAAACCAATTGGATATCAAAAGATAGAAATGTGCATAATATATAATTAAAATATGCATAACTGTAGAATTATCAACTAGCATTTGGTAAGAAAATGTATTATAGAATTTTAACTGCTTAGAATAATAATAATAACAATGATATTTTAAAAATTCTTCACATCAACACATTATCTTTAAAAAAAACCTTTTATATCCGTGATATTTTGCATTCTTTGAGCAAGATTGCTTCATCAGACGGTTAGGAATAAGCTTTAATAACCCATTCCCTAATACACAGAATTCATGACAAATGATAGAATTTTACAGTGATATATTACATTTTTGTTAAAAAACAAAGGGAAGGTAATACATCATTAATGCCACATTACTACCAAATTACAATATAATGGGAATCTTGATTAAAAACAAAGGGAAGGTAATACATCATTATTATTACTTCAATACAATTTTGATAAAAAACAACAAAGGGAAGGTAATACATCATTATTACTAAATATCATCATTATAACTTCAATAAAATTGTTAAAACCAATAAGATTTTACAGGAATTTTTCAACATCTTTAATACTTTTTTTGAATTTGTGCAAGATGTAATTACTAACCTTTAGAAATTTTTCTTTATTTATACACGGGAAAGTATTGATGACACAGGATTCAATCCTGAATCTATCTTTTTCTTCATGAATTTGGAATAAAATGTTAACCATGGGATCGGGATTGTGCTTCGTTTGCAGGCAGTGGTCTGCCCAGTCTGATCAAGATAATGTGTTGATGTGAAGAATTTTTAAAATATTTACATGAAATTCAATTTTTTTAAATAACAATGATAATAAGCTATATTTTCAAAACTAATACATCTTCATTGCAAACTTAAGATATTTTTCCTGGTTATAAAAATGTATCTACAAATCCCAATTAAATGTAAATAATAATAAAAGAAAATAATAATGGTACACTTTCTTAAGATAAAATACAATAGTATTATTTATTGGCAAATAAATTCACCAAGTCAATTTGGTAGCGTTGAATGAACAGAATTGTGAGGCTAATCTGCATTTAGGAAGAACAATACATTGTCTCTTCAGAAACTTTTTTTTTTTCTCCCAAGCAACTCCTTCAGTTAAATCCTTGAAGGACATCTTGCTCAGAAGATCAAAAAGATTTCAAATAAAGATTAAATTTTGATGTAATTATAAAATGAAGCAAATGTAAATGCTGAAAATATTAACTTAAGTATTTCTGTTTTCTATAACAAATTGCAGCAGTAGACAAATTGGAAGCATCAATGGGCGAGACCAAACTGTTGTTTATTAATAATTCAAATGTGCAGTTTGATTTTTTTATGCTTTCATTGAGCCAGCAAACGCCTAGCATATGAATTTTATCACTTATTTTTCATTAGTGAGTTTTTTATTGTTCATTTTTCTTTTGAGGCACCACTGCGCTTCCGATGATACTAATAAGAGATTTATTAGCATTCTGAATCTCATTTGGCTGTATATTTACATTAACAAGCTACTACACATTAGCAAGAACAACATTAACAAAAAGTTATACTACTTCTATTATAAAAATAATAGAAGAATTTCTATAAAAAAAAATAGAAATAATTTACAAATTTACAAATATCACAACTGTCCTCCATTATTCTAGGATTACTATGAATTAACTTATTAACTAATTAGCAACATTCACTTCAAACTTAATACGCCAGATTAACAGAGATGATCCCAACTATAGTCATTAAGCAATTTCACTGACAACTCAAGTGAATACCCAATAAATAAGCACGGAGTTACTTGAATCTTCTGAAAAACTGAATGAAGATGTTCAGGATTAGTACAAACCTAAGATACATATTTAATGCCAAATTATCTAAAAAAAAAGACTTCCACACAGTGGTACAAAGGTCAACAATCTCTCTCTCTCTCTCTAATATATATATATATATATATATTAGCCAAAGACCCGTTCTTCGCTCGGGTTACAAAAAACAAATGTGGATGATAGAAATTGCAATTGCAAGATCACTTTGAACTTTCCCGGTTGGTACAAAAACAACAAAAAACAACAACAACTCAAAGGTCTGATCTCATTACAAATCTATATATATCCCGAAAACCTCGTAGAAGTATCTTTGAACCATATTTGCCCATCCATTCACCGTCCTCCCAGTGTACACCCCTAATTCGAATTTTGTAATGTCATAACCCTATCACTTCAAACCTTTCCTTTACCTTACTTCGTAAAAAATCATCTAATCATTACAAATCTATATCTAACCTGAAAACCCCGTCGCTATTATGCACAACAATATTTTGGTTCCGATTGTTGCACAACACTATTTGTATAGTTTCCATTGTCGCCACCAGGTGCATTTGTAGCGCTATTGTGCAGAACAATAGTTTAGCTCTAAGTTTGCGTAACAATATTTGTATAGTTCTCACTGTCACGATAACAATTCCTAAAACCTAACAATAGTAACGGAAGCAAATTTTCAGCTTTATAACTTAAAGCAAGGGTTTTTATCCCAGCCCATGGGAATTTCGAAAAATCCTGAAAAAGGGTTTTAGTAATTATAATTATCTACTTACATGCCAAATTTGAAGTCTCTACTAATTATAGTTATGGAACTAATTACGGAAATAAGAAAATTTTCAAGCGAAACTACACCCTCCTTATTCCAGAACCCATGGGAATTTCGAAAAATCCTGAAAATGGATTTTAGTGATTCTAATTACCTACTTATATGCCAAATTTGAAGTCTCTACTAATTATAGTTACAGAAATAAGAAAACTGTCAAGCGAAAATAAACCCTCGTTATTCCCAAACCCATGGGAATTTCGAAAAATCCTGAAAAAGGGTTTTAGAGATTATAATTACCTACTTACATGCCAAATTTGAAGTCTCTACTAATTATAGTTATGGAAATAAGAAACCTTTAAATCGACAATAAACTCTCGTTATTCCCGAACCCATGGGAATTTCGCAAAATCTGGCCTTATTCCTTGCCTACACCATAAAGAGAACCTTTGTGCAAAATTTCAGCTTTCTAAGTCCAACGGTTTGGGCTGGGCATTGATCTGTAAGTGAATGAGAGAGTGAGTCACGTCTTGTCTTTTTATATAGTTAGATAGGAAGGACCATAAAACTCAGCACACACACTCCAGTGTCGACAAAAAGAAATAAAAATAAGACATATCTATATCACAAACGAATTTTACTATAGCAAAATCTTTCTGTGCTTCATGGCCACAATATAGTTGTTTATCAAACTGTATACTATTTGGAGGGCTCAAAATTAAAGTGGAGCAAGTCCATATTTTGCCCATTTTCAGACAAGCAATGCAGTGAGTAGCAGGAGCATCATATTTTTCCAGTGCAATAGAGAAATATTTCCACAATTGGCAGCACATCTCCTGAGCATTGAAGGAATGCTGGTTTCCTTAAAGAATTAAAGGAGACCAAGTCCAGGTTGTTTAGTTCTGAATGGTCATGTGCTTTCATGTGTTTAATTTAACAAAATGTTTACCTTGTTTATTCTATTTTTGGCAGTTTTAAGAGACAGTAGTCTACTGAACAATGTTGTCTGAAAAAGAGTAGAAACTATCACACAGCTCAGATTTCTGTGAAGTTAAGTGTGATCAGAGTCAACTTAAAGTGAACAGGATCCTCAGAATAAAAAGCAACAACAACAGCAAAAGGAATTGCATTTAGCTCTTACAGACAATGCAAGGAATGTCCTTAAAGATGACAGTAGTGCAGCCTCTGAAAACACTTTTGAACATTTGTTCTGCAAAAGACTCTATATTTCCTAAACTCTCCATCTCAATAGTATGTTTTTTGAAGAATAGATGTTAAATATTCAATGTGCTAAATAAAATATCACTTTATGTTTTGTGCATTTTAATTACAAACCTCAAACTTGGTTATTCACTTTACTGAAAAGTTTCAGAGTGGTAAAGACTGTTCATTAAGGCAACTATAGCTGTATTGTTTTGTGAAAAAATAAACAAAATAGTTTGAATTAAATATGTTACTATGATATTTTTAAATCAGAGAAAACTCTAAACAGTTAATAAGGAATTAATTATAGTTGTTAAATTTTAACCTCTATTTTCTCGAAATTAAGTCTCGTGAATTTGTTCACTTTAATTGTAAACCCTCTATTTAAATTGTAAATAAAAAGCAATAGAAAACTACTTTTCAAATTTTCAAAGAGGTAATTCATCACAACGCTATTATGTGGTGGATCAAATATTTAATATTTAACTTATTTATTCCTGATGGTTTCATGCTAAATTAAAAGCATGTCTCAAGGAAATTAAAACAATATTTTTAAATGACATTAATTTAAACATTATTAAATATTATTTAAATACAATAAAATTACAATATCAAGAGACAAACACATTGATATGAATTAAATAATTCGTTTATATATTTATTAATTAACCTAACTTTTAAGAAAAAATATTCCACTACATTTATTGCATTTATTCCAAGTTTATTGCATTTAAAAAATAATGTTAAATTTAAATTGTATAAGCTTGGGCTACATTGTTATTACATTATTATTCAAACATGTTGATGAGCATTTTAATTTTCTTTGAAACAGATTTTAATTCAACTCTCATATACAGGAATAAAGAAGTTAAAATGAAATATTTCATTCATCTTTGAATGTGATTACGAACTTATAACGTAGTCGTCTTCTGTTTATGTTTAGCAGCTGGCCTATTGAATAATTTGCCATCAAGTAGCGAAGATGTTCCATTTTTATCGAATTATGTAAACTCCTAAAAATTTTGAACACTTTTAATTAACAAAGCCATCAAATCTTAGCGAATTACACTCAAGTCTTGCTTCAGTTTTCAGAAGAAAATGAAAATATACATAGGTATTTATCGTCTTTACATTCCTAACAATATCTTTTTTTAATAATCCTAGTATCAAACGTATGATATGCTTTTAATAACAATAAGATTTACTTTGTTTGCAAATGAAACTTTTTCGAGAAACATTGTTTCTTAACAGAGGCACTCTCTTCGCATTTGTTTTCCTGTGACAGAACCGGAAGTGATAACGGAACCGGAAGTTTTAACAGAAGTGCTTATTATGGCGTCAGTCCTGTAAGATTGTTCTTATGAGAAAGCAAGAGGTATATGTTTATTTTTCTAATTTTTTTTAAATACCTTCGTAATAAATTTTGGTATATTCAAGGTTATTAGACAAGATGTACTTACTCGTAGTCTCAAAGAAATCAGTTTTGATGTTAGGGGCTCAAGAAAATAAACATCTTTCAATTATTATTTTTTTTTTTTTTTCTTTTTCGTTCTTCTTGATTGTTTCGAATGTAAGTTATTTGATAAGTAAAAGGTGCACTATACACTTGATCTCATTTAAGGGAATTTTATGCTTGAAATGTAATGAAGTCCACTACTTTTTGGGTGACAGGAGAGAAAAAAAGTACATCCATGTTCAGAATCGTTATATTTTCCTTTTTTTTAATCACTCAAAACATTATCGACCTCAAAGAATGTTACGTACATTTCCTTGTACTTAGAATCTAATTTTACATATAACTATTCTAGATATAGTTATTGGCCATTTGAGTTAGTTATTCTGACAGGCAATATAAGATGAAGTTCTTGGAAATGTAACATTGTACTCTGACGTTTTTCTAATTATAGTGGTTGATGGCTAAGATATAATGGGAATTGCCATTTACCTCAGTCCAATTTTTAATGAATCGAGGTCTGGAGATTATCTTGAGGCTAATGTCATTTTTAGGTACCCAGATTAAAAATCTTAAATTTGAGTTAATAAATTACAGTTGGCATACCAAATTTCGAATATGTAAAGCAATCAAAAATTATTATTCAAGAAGAGTGTGAGTAATCGTACTAAATTATTAACGTTTATTTTCTTAAGGTAACAATGGTATAAACAGATCCTTATTTTGGACTTGGACTCCTTAGCTCAGTGTCATTTCTACCAAAATCAAAAGATAGCTAATATTTAGCATCAACTACAATTAAACCATTGTAATGTAAGAAGTTTTAAAATATTGTTGCATTTTGATGGCTATGATGCTTTCTGACCCTAGCGCCTTACCTGTCAGGTCCATTTACAAGAGATCTTCCATTAGACTTACCATTGAAGTTTCGACTTCATAATGTAATAATTTTAAGTTACTTTGCTCACAAATGGATGGGCAGATTTGATTTTTCAACTTAAAATTGTATTTCGAAATTTTCTTTTAGGCTTCTGATAGTATCAGAAGCCTTATATTCCGGCTTTGTCTGTCCATCTGTGGACAGGTGTCATTAGCAATAATCGCAACAATTGTGCCTTTTGCATTCACAACAATCACATTTATAATACAGCTCAGCAACAATTACAACAATCACAATAAACGCAACAATTGCATTGGCAAAAAACACATTTATAATAATAAGGAAATTAAAAGAATAATTCAACATAAATTAAACAAAATGATAAAATGCACAAGTTCTGGAATAACTAGGGAACATTATTGCAGTTTAAGGGTAGAAATGGAGGAATGAAATTTTGAGGAGCAATGAAATTTTCAGGTGTTATGGTTTAACTTTGAAATAGTATTATTATATTTTCTGATACATATTAGAAGCCGCTGCGAAGCACTGCGATTGGTTTACTAATCGCTATCCCTACCTTGTTTTGTTATGTTCTTACCCATTTTTTTTTTTTCAATGCAAATTAAGGTTGTTGCAAATTGTCATGTTCAACTTAAAGGGTACCTTTCACTATCTACACTTACTAAGCAGATTTAAAAATTTATTCTACTTTAGATTGTGATTCTGTTTGCTTTGGTCTTATTTGACAAAGAAGTTAAAAGACTTTTTCACTCTTATCACCAGTTCACAAATGGAGTACAGATATACACATTCCTCCATTTTTTTATTCTGGCTTTTATTAAAACCTAATAAACCGATTGTTAATATGGTTTATTGCTAAATTATTCCTAGGGCCCCAATTGGTTCTTTTTTTCCTGATTGTTAACAAATAATATGATAACTTATTCTGATCCAGGGAGAATTAAAATATATACTTCTGTATGACCAAAGAATCAAAATAAATGTTGGCAAAGAATAGGTAACCTCCTCCTGTTGAATCAAAGAATCTAGGGCTAAAGTGCAGAATATGCTACTCACCAATCGGAGGGTTCGTAAGGATACATCACCGAGAGACTTGCTGCATACTGTTATCTCAAGATCGCAGTTAGCCAGATGAGGGTTAGTTTTTCTAGTAAAAGATCGTGCAAAACCATTTTTAAATAAGTTTACATGCAAACCTCATTCTATATACGAAGTTCAAACATCCACCATCAACATCCGACTTATTAAAAGTACTCCCAAAGCAGTCGTGTTCTCACAACTCGGAAACGTAGGCCAAAATCAGGGGTACTGTAATGTGCACTTTAACCAAATCTAGTATTAAAATTTCAATCTACAAGAAGTGTAGTAATAGCTACTGCTAGAGGTACATCTAATGTATCCTCTAAGCTTAATTTCACAGAATAATAGTCTACATCTAGTACTTATGAAGAAAAGATTCACTTTATCTTTTTTATTGTACTAACTCTGCAATTGGTTTGAGTTAAAAAACAATTATATTTTATGGCTTTAACTAAACAGCAGCTATTGTATCTTTTCTTAAGCTTACAAATAATATGGACATTGTAGCTCCTGATTCCAAGATGAAGTAGAAATAAAACTTAATAATTTCCAAATTTGAAGTTTGTAGGCATCAAAAAAGGAAATAATCATAAAGTAGATTTACCTAGTGTATCTAACTGTATGAGTAAAACTTTCATGATCAATAAAAGCTTAACAATATAGTTTGTTTTTCAAATATGAGAATCATCTGTTTTACCAGCATAGTTTAGTAAATGGAATATCAGTTAGCGTATAATTAGTTGCAGATTTTTTCTTTAACTCAAAGGACTGTTTTCTAAACTTTTCGAAGTTAGATAATTTAAAATTTTGAAGTATTTATTATTATTAATACTTGTATTCCAGATGTAAGTAAATTAATGTAGATAAAATAATTTCAATATTTCAGTACTATTCATTCTGAAATGTATTTTAAGATTTTTTTTTTTTTTTTTTTTTTTGTGACAACGAACCCTGAAAAGGAGGATTGCTTTTAAGGTAGGGGGGCTAAAACTTGAAAAAGAAAACATATAAGTTGAGGTTTTGAAACGTTGTTTTATTGGGTTTTGTAGTTTTTAATTTTTAATTGTAAATAGTTTTTTAAATAACAATATAAAACGCTAGATGAATATAGAGAGAATGTAAATTAAAAGACAAAAAAAGTAAAACCAGTGATATTGTATTTTGGTAAGAATGCTTTGTAAACAAAAACAAAAAAAAACCTAATGAGGAACCTTTTCTCACATCAAGGAAAATTCTTATGTAAAATTGAATGGATGATAATCAAAAAAAAAATATTGCAAGACATCAGTTTTTACCATTCTTATGAAATTTATCAGAGAATTAAAAAAGAAAGTATTACATGAACAGAACAATAGTTATCATCTATATTTGAAGAAGTCAGAAACTGAATATGGAAAGTCTCTGATTAGTTCAGTTGTTAATTCATTTGGGAGTTGAAATTCTTGAATTAGAAGACTTAAGAGGAATCAAACTTTTGAGTCGGTTCAAAGAACTGAGAGTAGTTATTAGATAGATTGTTAGTAGTTATTATATATATATATCACTTTCATTGCAATATTTCAAACAAAAGCTTGTTGTCTTTACATTTCTAATATCCATCAATTAATAATACTTTTAAATACACTTGTTAAAGCACAAGGTTCAAAGAAATTTATAACTAAATTGCAACCAGGATTCCTTCAAGTGGAAGGGATGGAGAGGAAAAACATGTAGACCAAGGGCGAAATCTACCATGAAAAGAACATATTAGTGCTTTGCTTTTCCTATCAATAACCCACTGTTTTGTTTTTACACACTATTTAGGAAATTGTTGGCTCTTTCCAATGGTGTAAGTCCCATCTCTGTATCTGGTCTCCCTTTGAGGTATTCATGATATTATGTTTCAAGGTCACCATATTTCTATTCTAAAGCTAAAGCTCAAAAAGTTTGAGGTTTTATCACAATTTTGTTATGTTTTAAATCTTCAGACAATTTTACATAAGAAACACCCAAAATTTTCTTTCACGAGTCATAAAGCATTAAGTAAAAATATAAAATTCACATAAACCTGTCTCAGTAAAGTATCGGTTGCAAGAACATTTATAGAAAAACATGCTAACTTTGAAGCACTACTACTCTGGATCCAGATACCCTAGAAACCGTGTAACTTGGAATTTCAACTAAGATGCTTCACAAAAACAAATGTACCAAATTTCATCAAAATGGTTTACATGGCCTATATGATGTGACATGGAATGACCCTTTTGTATTAAAATTTTAACAAGATAAAAAAATTGTAATATTACTAACAAGAAAATGCAACAACGATAGCTAAAATGGAATAGGAGCCATAGAACTTAAATGTCTATCCTGTAGTAGATATGCAGGAGAATTAAGAAAATCAGTAAAAAAAGGACTGAAAAATCATTTAAATGAAGTAAAAAGAATAAACAAAAGTGTCAAGTAGGGAAACTACTGTGTATCATTAATATATAAAGCAGAATAGAATTTTATTGAAAGAATTGGTTGATTCGACTAGAACAGTAACTAAAAGAATGATAATCAGCAAGCTTCAATAAAAATTTAGGATACAACACTTATTAGAAATTTAGCAAAGCTGTACATAAGTAGTAGACATTTTAGTTTGAAAATTGAAAGTTATCTTAAGAAAAACATAAGACAGTATTGGGTAACTTATAAATCGATATCATATGATATTTTAATTTTTTTATCTAATATTTTTAACTAATACCAAAGATTTATAATTGTAGCCAAAATAGACGAGTATAAAAATAACATTGTACAGTAATTACATGATTTTAAATTACGCTAGTATCTTTGTTAACATTTGCAAACTTCTGGACTGAAAAGTTGTAGGCTGACAAAGTACAGTGCAAAGCTAAGGGAAATAACAATAAAAAAAAATATAAAGAAGAATGTCTGTTAAATTGTATTTAATATAATATACAATAACCTAAGATTGATAATCAGAACTTTATTGGAGCTAATTTTGAATTAGATTAACAATTTTATTTATTTATTTATTTATTTATTTATTTATTTATTTATTTATTTATTTATTTATTTATTTATTTATTTATTTTGTAATGTGTTCAAAGTGCTATCACAGTGGTCATTAATAAAGGAATGATAAAACTTTTTCTATTTCTTCAGATTTGCAGATATGAAAAGAAAATAAAGAGTTCTAAAAATTATACTGATAATAATAATGATCATTGTATCAGTGGATAAGAATACTAAACCTCATTGAAAGACAAAACATTTATTCAATTATTTTGTTAATTTTTTTGAGAAACCCATTTTATATACAGTAGGGCTATGCTTTCCATTGTTCTGCTAATACAGCAGTTTTCAGTTCCATCCATGTTTCTTCTGTTTTATGCTTGTTCCATTTTTCAGCATGATGTGTTTAGCAGATGAGTCCAAGAAGGATATCAGGTATTCTTTAAATGTCAGAGATTTAGTGTAATTTCAGCATTTGTGTCCTATGCTTCTTTCTGTATTCTGACAATTTTCCAATATTACTGACAGAAAAACAATATGGTAGCTAGAATAACAACTTTCAAACTTTTATTTTTTAGGCATAGCAATATTTCTTAATATGTATTAATGCAAACATATTATTAGGTTTTTCATGCATTTATATGTGAGAGAAAAAAAAAGAAAGCTAGATTCCACTTTTGTGGATCTGAAACCTAACCTACTGCATTTGAGAGGCCCTACAATATATTTATCACAAGTTTATATTGTATTTATTTTTCTGTTTGAAATTGAATGTCCTGATAGCTATATTTATAATTTTTTTTTTATTATTATTATTCTTTTAGTGATTTATCTGATTTCTGCTGAATAAACAAAGAATGGAGACTGCTACAGAATGTCCTAATATAGAAAGAATGTCTCAGCAGGAAGAAACACAGCAGGAAATATCAAAGATCATGAGTTCCCAGCTTCCTAATCTCTCTGGAAGTACAACCCCTTTGGATCTTTGCAATAACAATCAACCAGTGACTATCCAGACAAACAGCACTTCTAGTTTTGAGTGGATTTATTCTTCAGAAAATCTGCCCAAAAAGACTGTTGCGAAACCTCACAAGCATGCTGCTGAAAAACCATTCATGTGTAATTTTTGCTTGAAGACCTTCTCCCATTCACATCACCTCATGGGTCATCTTCGTACCCACACCGGAGAAAAGCCTTATATATGTAAGTATTGTCCCAAGGCATTTGCACGATCAGATGCTTTGACAGTCCATGTCCGTTCACACACAGGAGAGAAGCCCAATGTTTGCAGCATCTGTTCTAAAGCATTTTCCCATTCGGGACATCTTAAAGTCCACATGCGTACACATACAGGGGAGAAACCTCATGTGTGTAAGATCTGTCTCAAGGCATTTGTCCGCTCAGATCAACTGACAGTACATATGCGCACTCATACAGGTGAAAAACCTCATGTATGTGATATCTGCTTCAAGGCATTTGTTCGAGCCCATGAGCTTACTGTTCACATGCGTTCTCACACAGGTGAAAAACCTTATGTGTGTAAAGTGTGTAGCCGAGCTTTTGTGCGTTCAAATGAATTAGTGTCCCACATGAAAAGCCACTCCAAGGAAAAGCCCCATGTTTGTGGCGTCTGCTGTGAATCATTCAATAATTTGGAACATTTGCTAGAACATTTAAAAAGTCATCCTGAAGAAAAGACCTACTTATGTGATTTCTGTCCAAAATCCTTCAGTCATCCCGATTTCCTTCGAGGACATCTTCAGAGTCATAATAATGATAAGTCGTTCTTCTGCCATTTTTGTTCCAAGACTTTTGCACAGGCAGTGTCTTTAGCTGTTCATTTACGGACACACACAGAAGATCGTCCCCAGATATGCAATATTTGCTCACAAGGTATGTCCCAAACGAAAATGATAGCACAGGCACGAACTACACCAGAAGAAAAGCCCTTTGCCTGTGCTCTCTGTGCCAAGGCATTTTCTCAGAACAAAAATTTAACAGCACATCTTAAAACACACAACAATGAATGTTTTCTCACATGTCAGATTTGCTTCAAGCAGTTTACTTGGCCATCCCTTCTGGGACCACCAATAAAACCCCCTCCTAAGTCATTTTTCTGCAAATTTTGTCATAAGAGTTTCTCTAGACTTAACGCTCTGAATTCTCATTTAAAAATCCATAGCACTAATAAAGTACTTATATGCAGTTTGTGCTCGGAGATATTCAATAATTCCAATGATTTCAATTTGCATATGAAAAATCATTCAGAGTTCAAACCTCTTGGATGCAGTATTTGTTCTGAAACATTTTCTGAAGCCTCTGAATTATCCTCACATCTGAAGTCACATCAGGATGGAAAACCACATATTTGTAACATTTGTTCAGAAGGCTTTTTCCACATTGAAGAACTTTCGGTTCACATGGGAACCCACAATTTACAAAATGGTTAACATTGTTTAATTGCAGTAAATTTTTACATTTTCATGAGAAAAGAACACCAATAAAAGCTTCAATAAATTGCCATCATTTTGTTAGTGCTAGTTTTTTCTATTTTAAAAGGAAAAGTGAAGCTTTTCAACCATTTGCATTTGAACTACTGTAAATATATGAAACAACTACATTTTAAATAGTTGTTAATTGCAGAATATTGAACAGTTTATATTCTGGCAATCAGTGTTCAGTTATTGTATAATATTTAATATTCTTGTGAACTGATTAAATTAATAATAATTAAAATCTCTAAAAGAGATAGAAATTTAGTAAGACATTAGAAATTTGTAATTCATTTCTATACAACTGTATGCCATTCCTTGCAGAAGAAAAAGGTGTTGTTTGAATCATTAATTATTTCAAAAAATCAATCAATTCTTTTAAACAAAGAAAAGAATCTTAACAGAAAATCCTTTCATTATCAGAGGCAGACATTCAATGCATTTCACTAACTATTTTAACAATCCTCAAGCCTTAATTTGAATTTCATTTATGTAAGAATACAATTCTGAAACCCCTCAGTATAATTTAATTTTCAATAGGAAATATGAGGAAGAAGTATCACTTGCATCATGAACCATCAGTTGTACATAGAATCTTTCTTAATTTATAAATGCAAAACTTAATTCCAGAATGTATCAAATGTTGAAATCTGATATGTTGGTGGTTTATTATGATGAGAACACAAGCTCAGGGAAAATTAAGCTATGCTCTTTAGGGTGAAGATCTTTCACTGAGTTTCAAGTGCCATATCAATTTTGTTATGCATTCTGGAAGAAATTGTACAAATGGCAAAAAACAAAAAATCGTTTTAGAAATCTAGTAAACAGAAAAATATGAAAATTACAAAAATAATTTGTGCAGCAAAAGATAACATACTGTGTTTAGGCAATTATTTGGTAGTTTTATTTTAAATAGCAGATTCGTAACATCAAAAAGAAATGCTGAACAATTCAAAATATAGTGTTATGTAATTTAATTTACATTTCATACAATAATAGGAATGGATGTTATCATTACACACACAGAATTCTTTAATGATCACTGTATGAAAGAAAAACCCACACAGATTGCAATAAAGTATCATTTAATAATACAAATTAAAATGAAGATTTCATTATGTCATACAGCTATTTAAATATCATTTCTATTACAAAGAAAGGAAAAAACAAACTATTTCAGGTGGGAAAACAAGAAGATTGAAATTATCAAAATATCTTTCTCTCTCATATATTTTTTTTAATAAAATGGAAAAGACAGAGATTTCTCAAACATAGTTTTTAATTTGTGTATTTGCAAAAATCCATATTGATGATGAATCGGCCAAATAATTAACTTATAAAAAAGATAACTAACAATGAGAAGAGGTAATTTTCTTCCTTCATCAGAAAAAATATATATATGACAAAGATATCTCCAATTCTTTGGATTTATATCTATTTTACCCCTTCTTTTTCACAAAGATATCTTGTTCAAGCAAAAACTAAAACCCTGGCAAAGAAAATAAAAATTTAGGTGAAAAAAAAAAAGTATTGAAGAAAAAAAGATTCTTTTTTCTTCATAAAAAAGAAAACTACAATCAAATTCTCTCCTATCTGATTATTACCAAAATATTTCACATAACCCCCCCCCCTCCCTTTCCACAGTCTTCTTCTGTAACTTCCACAGTCTTTCCCATTCCAGTATCTAGGTGTGTTATTTGTGTCTTATCTGATATGTATTGTTTATCTTGTCATATTAAAGTATGTTACTTTTGATAAAGTATCAGTTTTCATTCCTTAGCATAACTTTATTTCCTCTCAATAAGATGGACTTTTCGTAACTCGGACGGACCCCCATCCCTTTTAGTACGAGTTATCAAGAGTTGACTGTGTATATATATATGTTATTTTTTTTCTCTGCCCCCTCTTTTATTTAAGAACTTGGAAACTATTCCCCCCCCCCCCCCATTTTTTTTTTTTTTTTTTACTATTAAATGCGGAAATCCCTATTCCTTGACGTAAATGCCCACTTCCTCCCCCTCTATAGTGTTGACATCTGCTGAGAAGGCACTCCTGGTGACCAGGAAGATGCAGGGGGAGGAGATAATCCTGGAACAAGTGGAATTACCCTTGAAATTGCCACTTCAATGGCTGAATCTCTAAACAATATCTAAATTTTAATTGTTTCTCTTTCCTTTGAATTGAAGATATCTTAGTACTTTTTTGTCATTTATATTTTTTTCTTCCATGATGGAAGATGATTGTCTCTTCTGAGACTGTAAAAGTTGTGTGTTTTATTTTTGCTTTTTAAAAAGTTAGTATATTTGACAGATTCATCATCTTTCTGGGCAGAGGTTTTTGTTTTTTTTTTGTGATAAAACAAAAGATGTCTAGGAAAGCAAAATTGCTCAAATGTTTGATAATGACAGTTTTAAAATATTTAGGAATTGTGAAATATATTTATTTTAATGATTTACTGTTAAAATCTACACAACTATTAAATTCTTTGTTAACAGTGCTCCGATATATTTTGAAGCTGTTTTTATCAACTTAATTTTCCAAAAAATTTTTTTTTTTTTTTTAAATACTGGATAATTTTGATATTATAACCCTTCATTATTATTGTAAAAAAAAAGGATAAAGTAAGTAAATCATTGTTGCTTGAAATGGTTTGAAAAAGACCCAAACATTATTTTCCATTTTAGTAAACGTTTCTCAATCAGTTACCATTTATGTGTAAATATTTTTATCATCAAAGAATTACATTTTTTTAAATTGAATTTGGGTTTCTAGTTTGGTTAACTTATAACAGCATGTAAATAAGAATTTTTTATTTAAAAAGAAATGCTACCCCTTATTCTTTTTGTAATGTAATTTAATAGTTGAATTTATTTTTGCTTTAATAAAATTAGATAAAACAATCAGCATATATATAATTTAATCTCATTATTTAAATGTTACTAATTTACACATGTTTTTGAATACATTTTAAAAGCCGAAAAGGAAAAAAATTAAATTAATAATATAAATATTAATGGTCCATCAGGAATTTGGAATGGAAATCTATGACAACATTTTAATTTTCCACTTCATAGTTGTTCAGTGAATTGGATGAAGACATTAAAAATACAATAAAGCCCCGTTATTGCACTCATCAAGGGACCGTGACCTAAAAATGTAAATAGCGGGACAGCGCTGTATCGATGTTTTATTGTACATAGAAAATGTCCAGGGACCGTATAAAAGGAGCGTAAAGAACGGGATAGCGCTATATTGAGTTATGATGGTCGATATAACTGCTTCTCTAAAAAATACATTGAAGTGTGGTTATAAGTCAAATGCTGTGGTGTTTCCAGAGTTATAGTTAATAGAATGGGATGATTAAAAGATCAATAAATAAATCCACAAAAAAAAAAAAGAAGTACATAGGAAATGTATTCATCAGCACAGTTTCTGCTCTTGCCATTTATTGTCATGGAAATGACATACATAAGTCTGCAGAACACTTTTTCCTCATAGGCATTATTCAAGTTTTTACCTATCCATGTTTACTACATTCGAATTTAATGTAAGTAAAATAATACTGTCTCAGAAAGTAGAAAAGTATATTTGATTTTTAAGTAACTAATCTATACATATAAATTAAAGAAAAGCCTTTTCCTAGGAACCACATGAGATACAAATCGGGTAACTGTGGTATCAAATTAAAGGTCCTGATGTGAAGGCTTGCATGAACATCTTAAAAATTCACAAAAAAATTGACACCTCCTGGATCCCTGTTACTGCATCCTCCTACAACTAGAAAGTGTTTGAATCTTGATTTTTAAATTCTATTTGTACAACAATACTGTTGATTAAGAAGGCTTAATGTTCGTGTATTAAAATAAAGTAAAACAAAATTGTGAAATAAATGAATAAGCAGGATTGCATAAAAAGGATGTTAGTAATCTGACAGTTTCAGAATACTGTGCTGATTTCATCTTCAGGGATGGCACAAAACACTTAGGAA
This sequence comes from Thereuonema tuberculata, assembly GCA_023159025.1. Lineage (NCBI taxonomy): Eukaryota > Metazoa > Arthropoda > Chilopoda > Scutigeromorpha > Scutigeridae > Thereuonema > Thereuonema tuberculata. The sequence goes on from JAFIDM010000004.1 coordinate 64,354,074, forward strand.
GACTTGAGGTAAATCAGTTTGCTCACCTCATGTTGTCCTATATGTTTGTGCCATCCTTAAAGATGGAATACACACAGTATTCCAAAACTGTTGATTTACTACCATCCTTTTAATCCTGCTTATTCATTTATTTTACAAGTAAGTATGTTTTACTTTCATTTTTCTTTTTAACAATACTGTTGATCTGTATTAATAAAACACTAATAAATTTTTGCAAATGAAAATTAAGTTTTTTGCATTTTCCATTTTTATTAATAAAAATTAACTTAACTTAATTTTTACTTAAATAGGATTAGAAGATCTTATTTAATCTGAATTGTCACTTAATTATCATTAGGAGAACTCTATTTCCAACAGTAGAATTTCTACTAGTTTATTATATTTTGCTTACTGAGTCGTCCTCTGTAATTCTATCTTTTCGTCCCATATTTTTTATACAAGATATTAGACATCAATTTGTTCACTGCTACTTAGAGAATTTGCAAAGCGGATTAAAAATTTATTCAACATAATTCAAACAAATGTTATGTTTTATACATTGAAATCGAAGATAAAAGTAATCAATAAAATGGATAATGTTGCCTTTGCCATCAAAAACCTCTCTCTCTGTTCATGAGATTTTTCTATGAAACTTATATTTCATTCCAGAAATCTTCAAATTGTATCCTATATATTTTTAAGATAATGCATTACTAAAAATATATTTATGTCTGAAAATCAGAAGTTTTACGAATCTGTATTTTTTTGAATGGGAGAGTATGGTAGTTGGCTAATTACAAATAAAGTATTTTTCTATTTAACAATCTGCAACTATGAATTTACTTAAATTTATCAGTTCACTTTATTTTGACCGAAAAATATTGTTTGAAAATACAAAATAGTTAATAAACATATTACATGTTTTGCGAATTATTTAAAGATAAATCATCTATTATGTAATAAATCACATTTGCGTAATATATTTGTCTTTATACAAAAATTCAGAAAGTACTTTGGAGTCCCTTTCTGATAAACAGCAAATGCTGAAAGTAATAGGAATATGGATTTTGATCTTGCCATGTGTCTTATCTTTTCTGCCAATCAATTGATACCTAGACTTCGATCCTTTTCCTCTTCCCACACCAATAAATAAGTAAATAAATTAAAAGCTTTGGAAATATTATCTGAAATTAATGGCAGACTTTTCACTAGCTTTCTTATATTTAAAACAATGAAGAACTGTAGTAATCACTAAATATCTAGATATTTATTCTTTTATGGAGCCTAATTAATACACGAGACAGAGATTGGCACATTAATGTAATACTTTTTATTTATTTATTCAGACAGAAGATGTAGGAAAAGATACAGAAATACAAGAACTAAACAAGGGAAAATGGTTGTCATTATCATGTAAACCTAGGGATGATTTAGGTTATCCATCGGAACCTTATTGTTTCACCATCTTGGACTTTCAGCAGTAATAACAGTATGCAAAACACTAATTCAGTAGTTTTTCATATACCTATCTATTTTATCCAAGTACTTATCATATACAGGCAGATATGGGGCCTTACCCCCTCCCCAGAAATGTATAAAGTATACCCTATTTTATTTTTTTATTAAATGCTGTTTGAAAGACCTTATCATCCTATTCCCCCCCCCCCCTCCAGCCAAACCAAAATTCTATAAACGCTCATGTATCATGCATATCAAAGTAACTATTTTGGAAGAACTTAATTTGATTTTGAAATCATTTTCTTTGATTTCAATAAACAATAATTCAAATACCATCACTGATAGTTGTAAAGTGAATTCAACTTTAAACAAACATTAAAAATAGATAAATCTTGAACTATTTTAAAAAACCAATTAATATACTTATGATCAAGGAAACACAAGGAACACAACTTCTTCACCAAACATTACTCACAGAAAGTAGTTTTTTTCTGCTTCTTTAGACATAACTTCATCTTCTAATTCGTACAAAGCAATTTAAATAATTTAAACAAACATAGGTAATTTAAACAAACAAATATAGACAATGTTCACAATTACTGAAAGGCTTCATTATTTTTACAATGTTTTTTGAATTTTTCTAACAAAAATGGGCTTATTTTCACACCTTTTTGTTTTTTAAAACTATTGATAACACATGCTTCAATTATAAATCTTGTTGTTGTGTCAAATATGTTATTGAATAGAACTGTTACTAATGATCTGGATTATGTTCAAATGTCATACAATGGTTTGCCCAATCAGATATTTCAGGATGTCTATTTCTAAACTTTGTTGAAGTATACGATACGGGGTTTTCAGATTACAAAATAAGAATATAACATTATTTTGTGATCATCACGTCGACATGCTCACGAAGTTGCAGCAAGCGATAAAGCAAAATGTTCTGGACTGATCTGAGAAGTGTCATTTTGCTCCACGACAATGCCTGTCCGCATACTGCCGATGTTGTCTTCGCCACAATGCAGAAATTCATGTGGGAAATGCTAATGCATCCCCCCCTCCACACACACACACACAGTCCTGACATGTCCCCTGTGATTTTTAAGTGTTCAGAGAATTGAAATTTGCCCTCAGAGGCAAACGATTCACATCGGGCGATGACGTGAAGGACGCAGTTCAACAATGGTTCCAGCAGCAACCCAAGACTTCTTCCACAGAGGCATTCAGTGTCTCATTTCATAGTGGGATAAGTGTCTTAACATGTGTGGCGACTACTTGTAGCTGATTTAAAGTTAATGTGCTTTTCCATCAAGTGTTCAGTTTTTAAATGACTGACCCTTATATCATGTTGCTGTTTTTACTAACTTGAAAAGTTTCAAAGTGATCACACAATTACAATTTCTTTGTCATCCATATCAGGACAACTCTTTTTTTTGTAACCCGTGCGAAGCATGGGAATTTTTGCTACTAATCTATATAATTAAAAAAAAAAACCAGCTTGTGAGCATATGTCCGCAACAATTAAGTTTCTCGGCAACAAGAGTATTGAGAAAGAAGTGAGAAAGTCCTAAATTATACATAGAAGAATACTTATATTTTAAGTCATTACAATTGCTGTATTCATATCTTGAACAACACTAGATTCAAATTAATTATTAAATCAAAGGAAAATACATTAATCATATTGTGTTTTAACCAGAAGTTATTTTAAACATAAAAATAGTTTTGGAGCTTAAAAGAAAATATTTTCAATATATCAAAAAATCTTAAATTTGCCAATATATCCTATATTTTGGAAAGCTTATATGCATTCCAAGATATATATTAAGATAAAAGTGGCAAGATACATTTCAAAACAGTAAAAGCTACAACTTTTTGTAGTGTTTTGGTAGTCATGAGCTTCTTTCAGTTTCATCCGTTATAATCTGAATTATGAATGATGTTAGCTGGAAGAAAAGGCAAAGTTTTACATTTTTCTGCTGAAATGTGCAAACTTCGCCGGATAGCACCCAAGGTAGTTGGGGAACAATGATATTCTGGTTCGTTTTGTGGAAAGCCGGGCCTTGCCTCGGAAACATCAGTGAAATCAAATTTACGATTCTCTGAAATATCTTTAATTTCTTACTGAGATTACCATATTATATATTTTTAGATGTTTAAGTAAATCATCTATAAGCTGAAAAGTGTAAGAAAAATACAGTGTATGTTTTTGCAGGATGTTTTTAACCTTCAACTGGTCCTTCAACAATTCAGATCTTAAGCGATTGGGATTTAGCACATTAACAGATGGATATAATCTACAATTGCTGCAAGTTTCAAGTATTATAGGTTCTACAGTTTTGTTACAGCTAAAAATTTACAAACCTGTCTAAAAAAAAAGCATCTTGGGGAAAATTAATTTAAATTCAACGCATTTTACTCAAAACAAATGGTCAATGTTACTACCTTCCTGTTGACAAACTGCTTTCAATCATTTCTTCCACAAGGAGATGCACTCCCGGACCTCATCTAAGGTGATATCCTCCCATGGTTTACTGATTTTCTCCCTAAATCCACTTTCGGTGAATTTGCCTTTGTGGCATTTGTAAATCTTCTTTATGAAGGAATCTCATACTGAATAGTGCTTGGGATTATGGAGGACTGAAGTGACCATTCATCCTTTTTGATTAAATTAGTCTCTTGCTCTAAATGAGTACAGTTGACAACAGTCAGGGAGTAACTCATCGTCTAACAGGTGGATGTAGCTCTCAGAGTTAACTTTAAAAAAATATACATACTACATAATTTTGTTTATTTTTAAGATTGACTTATGTGTTGTAAGTTTATTACAATTATTGTTACATTACACATCACGCAACAAGCATATTTAGAGTTATTTCAAAATATTCCCCGAGATGCTAAAAACATGTTTTTACTTTTTAGCTGTAATTAAGTGAAGTGTTTTTTTTGTATTTTTTTTTTCTGGCCACTCAATAAGATAAAGGTGTACTGAGCATCTTTTTAATAAAATGTATTCAATAATTACAATTAAATTAAAACTTTTATTCAATTTTTTGAAGAGTTGTTCTTACATTTCAACGTAATGATTGCTTTAGTTAAATAAAAGATTTTTATTTTCAAACTGAATTATTTTCTTTAACGTTTCCCGAAGAACGGCATGGAATCGAAGAAAGAGTGAGTTCTTGGTTTGTCACCGTTGTCAATACTTGCTCTTCTTCCTTCACTCTAGGGCAGAAAATTGATTAAAAATAAATTAATGCGCTTCCGATGATTAAACACTAATTAATTTATTAAAATGAAAAAAAAAAAACAGAAAGAAATGACTTAATTACAGAATTTAATAAATAAATATTAATTATGGGGTTATTGCGGAAATCCAGTGATATCCAGTTATTTTGAATACAAATTTTAAAATAAAAAAGAAAGGAGAAGGAATAATGTGCGCTTGTGCATGCCCCCCCCCCCCCTTAAATTGGGGGGCCCAGATCCAAAAAGCAGAATCGCCCCCCCCCCCTCCATCTTATGGTCAAAATCTTAGATTATATGAAATTACATAGTTTATATAAAATGTAGGCTGAGCTATAAAAAAAAGTCTAGAAGTGATAGGCTAATTCATATCTTTTTTTTGGTTTAAGATCTCAGACCGGGCCCCCATGCTGAGGGACTAACTGACCTCACCCTTGTGAGGACCCTGATTAAGAAAGGGGAAAAATGCACTTTTTCACAGCCATGTCACGAGTTGTTAGTAATGGAGTTTGACAAATCTACACAACCTCTTATTCCCTTGAGCTGTTCATAGCTTGGGTATATATCTGGCTGATGAGTCCTAATAAGGATGAATTCCCATGTAATACTTCATGGTAAGGTTTTAGAAAAATCAATTGTTTCTCCGTTTTATTCATAGAAATTTTAAACATTTTTCTGATTTCATAAATCACAAACGGACTGCCTCCTAGTACTAAATTCATGACAACAATCAGATCTTTTGGCCTTTTTTTCTTTGGCCAAGATCTTTTTTTTTTAAAGACCAAAAGATCTGATTCAGTCATGAATTTTTCTGGTTTGCTTCAGTTATTTTTCTTCTTTTTTTTTTTTTTTAGAAAATTAACTTTTAAATAGATTAATTTAAATAATTTTATTACAGTAAAATCGACTTCAACGGAAGGCAGAGAAGTTCAGAGAAATCCGCCAAAGAAGATGCAATACTTGGATTGGAAAATTAAAGAAATCAGTGGAAAGGGAACCGATTGCAAAACAAAGTTTGTTCGAATTTCATCAATACGAGGAAGAAAAAATGGCAATAGAGCAACGAAGTCTTAAAAGCCATCGAGAATTATAAGAAAGGAGTCATTGGCTGTGTTTCAGCAAAAAGACAATAATTTTAATGAAAATCTTAATTAAAAATGATAATGAGGATTTTCAATAAAATGCCGAACAAAAAGAGACAATATGAGCATTGTATAAAAGCAAAGCATCCACGGACGATTGCTTTATTATTGAAAAAATAAAATTCGTTATTTATAGGTTAATTTCACTTTAAATAGAAAGCAAAAGAAAAGAACTGGAAAGCATCAAATTAAAGAAGAAATTGCAATTTCAAAATACAATCATTATTTTAATAGGGTTTGGATTATTTCAATTGCTTGAGCCTTTATTCCTTTAGAATAGGAACTGTGAGATCAAAATTAATCATTTGTACTGACCTGTTTTAAACGAGTTATTTTAAAATATATTCTGATTTTTTTTTTTATTATCCATTGTTAATAAGTTCTTTAAAAATTTTTATACTTACTTGCTAAATTTAAAAAAGACATAGCGAAAAGAATGTATCAAAATATAATGAAAGTATATGTTATATCGAGACATCTATTTTCGAATAAAGTAAATAAAAAAGATTTAATTAACTTACTCTCTTTTGTGGAAAATAGAGTAACAGATGCTTCATGAAAATAATAAAAGAACTATATGATAATTGATTAAAAATCACTGATAAGTTATGATAACTACTTACAGGCTAATGATGACAGATGAATAAAAATATTGGTAAATATTTAATTAAATATTATTTAATATATTATAATTATTATCATCATCATTATAAATGAAATGCGACAAAATATCATGTAATGATATCTCTATTGTCATTAAGAAATCAAAATATCAAGAAATGTTAAATATTATAAATAATCTAAAAAACAAAAAAATCCGTAGGTTTTGATAATCTTAAAATCAGAGGAATCAAGGATAATAAAGAAATTTTTGCACATATAAGCATGTTGTTATTAATGAAAATTATAGATAATAAAAATATCCCGACATTTTATAAATTTCAAAAATTGTTCCTATGTATAAAGGAAATGATATACTAAATTATAAAAATTATAGACCAATTTCAAATCAGCCGATGATAAATAAAATTATTGAAAACTATGTAAGCCTAAAAATTAATTATCATCTAAATAAATTTCAAATCATAAATTCAGAACAATATGCATACCAGAAAAACAAAAGTACGAATAACTTACTTGAAAACTTCTCAAACAACATAAATAACAACTTAAATAAAAATAAATTAATTCTTCTTATGTCTATTGACCTAAGCAAAGCATTTGATAGCATTGATACGAAAATACTATAAAAAAAACTGTACAATGTTGAAATAAGAGACTCACTATATGAAATTATTAAAGACTACTTCAAGAATAGAAATCTCTTTGTTTCACTTGGCAATATTCACAGTGATATGAAAACGATCCAAAATGGAATCCCTCAAGGTTCACAACTCGGCCCTTTGTTTTTCTTACTTTTTATCAACGATCTATTTCAGGTAATAAAATCATGTAACATACATATTTATTCAGATGATATAATGGTCTATTCGAATGGGAAAGTGGCAGCAGAAGCTTTAGAAAATGTTTGTAAGGAGATTTGAGGGAAGTTGGATCGGGGGGAGGGAGGGGACGATGATCAAGAGAGTACAGTATATTTGAAGAGAGGGAGCCCGCACCCTCCTGAGACCGGGCCTGCTTATCACGAGCCGACAATCTTTGTCAAATGTACGCAATCAATTTATTAATTGAGCATGTTTTTTCAATTTTAACATTTGTCTGTCTGTACGCTCATTACGCTTTTTAAAAACAGCTGGACATATTTCCTTGAAATTTGGTATGTTGCTGATTTTTGATTAACTTAAAACATCAGAACGATTATTGTGGGTTGTATTACCCCTACCATCCCTCAAAAAAACATCTCCCGAATTTTCTCACTGTAACGGCTGGACTTATTTTCTTAAAATTTGGAACTTGTTAATTTAAGGCTCAACTTAGTAACAATTAGTAAAACTAAGCATAAGCTCAGTTATTCATGGCATAGTGGCTGAGCACGTAGTGGTAGGAATGGAGGGATGTAAGTGTGGAGGAATGCTCACATTGGACCCTAAATAAGCATCTTACAGATTTTAAGGAAATCTGCACAGCAGTTTCAAAGTGATGTGAATACAGACAAAACAAAAAAGGAAAATATTCAAGTTAAATAATAAATATAATAGATAACAGTAGTTAACAAATATGAATGTCAAGGTCTTTATGTATAGCGAATGGATGTAATTATTTAAGAATATTAGCAAAGAAAACTGGAGTTTGAGAATCGTTCTTTGATACAAGAATTCTAGACTGCAAAAACCAACTTAACATTTTTCCGAAAGCTTTCAATCAAAACAACTAAAGTCTTAAATATAAATCCTCACTTTTTTTTAACCAAATTTTGGAATGATTCGACCTCTATTGAAATAATGAAAAATCAACCAAACCCAACTACTTGGACAATCATCCGTGCTGCAATGTTGTAGAAATTTTACGCTTCCGTATTTCTATTTATATTTGCGAAAAAAAAATGATACAAGGTCTGTGACAGGAATACATAGTTGGACAGCGAATTTGGACCATATAATTTCGGGAATTTTTATTTAGAATTTGAGTTTTTTTTGTCGGGAGTTTGATGTTCCTAAAAATTTCGTCCACATTTGGATACAAAGTCGAGCGACAATTCTATAGAAATGTGTTCCTGAAGTGTTATGGGACAATAGAAAAAAGTTGGGCTTCACAACAAAAGATGTTGTTAGTTTGGATATGAACCTCTATTATTTTTACTCCTAAGTTTTGAATCAAAGGATAGTCTGACTACAATGAAATAGAGAATGAGAATAGGTTGGACATTTTTTTTTTCTAGTTTTAATATATTTTTTATTTTATATTTATATTCTGTATCACCAAAAGCGATAAATGATTAAAACTATAAATCAAACAAAAAAATAAACTCTGCCAAATGAATGGACACAATGCTTCTTCGTACATATTTTTAAAAAGTTATAAATACTGTAATAATCAATAAATAAATAAATAAATGATACGTAGGATAATAAATAAAACAAACAACTGCAAATGCAGTTTGTTTTTTTTTTCCGGTGTGGGTGCGGGTTTCTATGCAATATCTGTCGGATTATACCCCTTGAATTATACACAGTCTACGCATAATCCAGCAACTTGTTTTCAAGTGTGGACGAGCCTTAACAAATTCCTTATATTTACATAGACAAAAGTTAAGACTTCCATTTTAAAGTCTCCGATTTTTATTCATCACAAAATAAGCAGATGAAGAAATTTATGATACTTTATAAAGTATTTCATATTTAAAATAAAAATAAAAATAAATACTGGTTTACATGCTGTGATCTGTATCTACAAGGCCGATTGCGTAATCTGACTCTAGACAAGAAGAAACATATAACAAAGATAAGAAAGATATAACACAGACAGTTCTTCGAGACGCACTTCATTCTGAATTGAAGAAAATGAACTCAATTTATTCCTACATTTGTTTTTTATTTTCCCTAATCTTAAATGCTAATCTGAGATGACGAAAAGTAAATAAAGAAATAACTAACTAAATAAAAAAAATCTCAGATTAAAAATCAAATCAACTCCGAAAGTTATTAAAAAGATGTTGATTCTTTTTCAAAATTGGTGATTTCTTATGATCCTCTGTTAAGGTTAAATCTAGAGGTCTTCATCTTTAACTAAATTAAAGTTTTGTTCATCCAAAATTCAAGTCAAGAAAATGTCATTGATATTTATGTACTTACGAATCCTGTTTCTTTAGGAAAAGCAAAAAAAATGGAATTTTTAGTCAGGATTTTTATTTTGAAAGTTTTGTCGTTTATATTTTATAAATATAAGAGGGGGGTGGGAATGGGCAAACGTTGTTGAAGGATACTTCTACGGGGTTTTCGTGTTGCAAGATAACAATATAACATTAATTTGTAATGAGAACGTGATTTTTTACCAACTGGGAAAGGTTTGAAGTGATAGGGTATGAAGAAGGGCAGAAAGGGCTGGGATGTCATATATTCTCTGATTTTGATATCAATTTCATATCTAGGGATCTCGAGTTACAAATTACGAATTTAGTTTGTACATTAGTTTGTATCTATCACGTGATTTTTACCAACTGGGAAAGTTTCGAAGTGATCTCACAATTTCTTTGTCATCCACATCAGGACATCTGTTTTTTGTAACCCTATGAAGAATGGCTATTTCTACTAGTATCATAGATACCTAAGTCCAAAATGTATTATTGTGTTGTGATATTTTTGTGATAATTGAAATAAATAAAAAAAAGGATGCGCTATTTTTATGTACACCTACATATATCTTGTACTTATATACTCGATAAATAAAAATTTCTTGAAATTAATTTCATTTTAATTTGCAAATTCTATTTTAGAGGGAGGAGGCGCTGAAATATAATCTTGAACAAAAGCGCCTTTGATCGATATACTGTCTACATCGATCAAATTGTGCAAGAATGCTCTTTGGGCCTAGGGAAATACCGTAGATGGATATTTGCTCCCTGCATTAATTTACCTATATTTTTTCCTTTAAATGGCTGTAACTTCTGCCATTGAAGCTGCAAATCCAAACAAATTTTCTATTACAGTTCAGTGAGTTCACAATAATACTCAGAAACTGTATGGAATTTTCGAGTTTTCTCTCCCATTGCTCTGGGCTTTGCAATCTTCCAATGGCCATAACTCTGCTATTTGAATCCATTTTTTTATGGAGGCGAGGGTAGGGAGACAGAACTTTTTTAAAAAATTATGTCGGCATTTGATAGAAATGTTACATAAAAGAGTTGTTAAGTTAGGATTACTGTTCTTTTGTTATAACAAACATATGTTTATAAATAAAATAACATGCTTAGAAAAGAACAGTTCGCTTTATAGTTTAAGGCATGTTTTAGTGGAACGTGAGGATATTTATGGAATAACAGAAACGGCTTTCGAATAATTAAATACTTTCTTTCTTAAATAACAAAATTGCTTCTTCTTTCAAACCGAAAAATCAAAATGGTGTTGTTTGTATGGGCTTCATTTTGTTGAAATGAAATCGATATTTTTTAGAAGGAGCAGAGGAAAGATGACGTCTACTTACATTACTAAAATAGTAAGTATTTTCTGTGTTTCATTTACTTGTAATTCAAATACCTGACATCATAAATTAAATTATATAAATTAATAAAAAAAGTAAGAAGTAGAAATAAAATCCTTAACAATAAAAATAATTTCACAACTAAAATGAAAGATAATACCCAATATGATCAAACCAAAAAAAAAAAAAAAAATTGTAAAGGAGAATAAACATATAAGACAAGCTAGAACATCAATAAAAATAACAAACAAATGAAAAAAAAAAAAGAAATCAAATAATGAAAGACTCACAAAAAAAAGGTGAAAATAAAGATAGGTAAGAAAGGAAGCAACCTAAAAAGAAATTTACCTTTTATAAATAAAATAGCCTCCTTTATATATTTTTTTCCACTGAATTGCGTCCTTTAGTTGCTATTCGAATTAGCAAATTATATTATTATTTCTGTTTGAATATTCAGGTTGGGGAGGGGCAGCAGTTCTTTGTATTATTTGATTTCTTATTTGTTCTTATTACTTTATACGCTGTTTTTTTATTTTGTAGCTTGTCTTATGTTTTTATGAATTTCCTTTTAATGATTTTTGTATTACTTTTGTTATTTAGGTATAGGTTAACTAATATGCTAGTTAGTGGTTTTGTTTGATCTTATTTATTTCGTATCATTTTGGTCTTGATTTCATTTTTATTGTTAGGAATTGTAATTTCTTATTATTTTTTAACTTGTTTATGGTCATATGTACGATCTCGGGTATTTCTATTACTAATAACTTTTGTTCATCTCGCATATCAATACCAACCGCAATGATACAAGCTGTCGTTTATCGCAGCCGATGGGAGGTAGGGAACATGAATGTAAAATTTCAAATCTATTCAGAGGGAATTACAAAATAAATAATTAAACAAAATAAATAACTAAACACTATCTTTGAGATAATTTTCGTAAACAGACACAATGTAAGTGAAAAATATTTTTTTTTTAAATCAAAATAAAAACTACATAAGAAATAATAAAAAAAATATTATATCGGATATCTTACTATTTTTAGCTGGAGAACGGTTGATAGCTGAATTCACTAGGGCAACTGCCACCAGTAGAATAAGAATGGTCAGACAAGTCTTGAACATGGTAGAACGGATTGTGGTTCTGTAGCAGTAGTAGTTGTACGATGTTTGTTCAGAATCAGTTGATATCTATTTATATAGGAAATCCAATCTGCGTTCTAAACCAATATTAGCGTGACGTTGGACGTTATTTGTGGCATAATTGGTCTTAATTTTCACAAGACAAGTGTTTGTAATTATAGTTGAAAAACCATTATTTACTTTTCGTTGATAAAAACATCCTTCCATTAACGATAATTATCTTATATAAATTAGTTCGTCAACCTATTATTATATGTAATTATCTTATTGCAAACACTCCTAACTCACGTCAATTAAAGTTAAAATATTGCAACTCGTTTTTACCTACAAACAGTTTTATCCCGAGTTTCGATAATTCATTTTCTTATAACTTAAACAAGTTCATTTTCTCTACAACACAGTTCATAGTAGCAAGAATAAATAAATAACCAAATAAATAAGTAAAGCTTTGAATATGAGTAACTCACGACGGAGGCTATCTTGGAATAATATTTTTGGTTCACCATCGTAAAGGATTTTTCGGGTCTTTCAAAACTGAAAAACAACTTTAATTTTTCCTGCTTAATAAATAAATAAATAAATAAATAAATAAATAAATAAATAAATAAATAAATAAATAAATAAAGGAAGACAGCATATTATTATTATGTAAAAGATACAAGTATCTAGAATGTAAGCCAATTTAAATTTTAAGAGAAAGTAAAAAGACGAAAGGAAATTTAGGCTTTCTTTGATTTGACGGGGTTAATTTTTTTTAATTATTTCAGTGGATTACAAAAAGAAAGCACAAGAAATTCAAGTAAAGAAGTAATATTTTCATTTAATTAATGAAAATCATAAATTATAATATTTATTAATAAGAACATTGTATGTGTAGTCTATCCCAGATTTAAGTTACTTCCAACGACTTAACAAGCTGAAATCTGGGAAAGTTATAGCAGGACTACTAAACTAAAGGGAAGGAAACCTCAATTCCACCTAGAAAAGTGTATGCATGACCTGAGGGAGCTAATAATTTTCTCTAATGTGAATTTTGTGTATTTGCATAGAAGCTAAAATTCTGAAAAATGTTACGAATGGGCAATTGAATCATACCAACAATAGGTCCCTGATCTTCTGAATCATCGTTTACAAATTTGATGATAATTTTTAAAAATTAAAAAAAGATGGCATAAGGCAAATTTTTTTATTTTAATCCAACTGAAGTTGATTTCTCTCTTTGTCTCTTTTCACTTCAATCGTTTGTTAAAATGCTGTTCGTTAGACAAAAACTAATTTGATTTTTAAAACAAAATTGGCCGAAACTGCTAGTTGGTGCCAAGTTGCTGAAAAACGGGCTCAAGACTGTCTCTATCAACTCGTGACGTCAAAATCGGCCGAGTAAGTTGCTGGAAAGTTGCATGGTGTTCGCGGGGCTTATCAATAATTCAGTGAAAGTTGTTAGCAGTAATTTCAAAAGCCTTTGGTATTAAGATTATTTAATACCAAACTGTATTTAATACAGTTTATTTAGTAATAAATAATCAACATAACAACAATCTTATTAAAGAAATTATTAATGCTGTTAAAGTTAAGTAAGATTAAAGCTTTAGCTTATGTATAAAAAACAATCTTAAGAAAATCAGTTACATTTTACTTTGTCTCATAATACTGTATTAATTAAAAAAAAAAAAAACAAAACTAATCTGGTCAAAACTTAATAGGTAAGCCGATATGACTACATAATTCATCCTTTCACCCTTGTTTACTATTTTAATTGTTTTCAGTTGCTGTTTGCTTTCAATTTTCATTTAATTATACACTCTCATCTTTAATGAAGTTTAAAAAAATAACTTTGAATGTTGTATTTGTTCCTCGGAAATTTTCTATTTCATTAATTAATTAAAACAAGTAGAATCCTCAGTTTTTAATGCACGAACAATTCTTATTAAAAAAGAAAAAAAGAATTCAAGATGACATTAGATTTATTTTTCATAGGAATAACTATTAAACTGGTCTGCATTGAAATATCGATGTTGTATGAAACTTAAAAATATCTTCAATATAAAACTGAAGTTATTCAAGTATTTTCTAAATAAAATAATATTAAGAATATATCTTATTAAAGAACTTTCCTCCAAATAATTGTGAAATAAATTGAAATTCTTTTGATTAACATTGTTAGAAGCCATTTTCGTTACTTCTATCGTTTATCGAAAGAACAGTTGTTTTTCGACTAACTTTTTGTAATAAATTCAAATTCCAAACAGAAAAAAAACATAAATAAACAAATGCTGGAATAAATTAAAATAAATTGGTAAAAATAAATGAATTAAAATGTACTTAAATTACAACATTCCACAAAAAAGCCACAAAGACGTCATACTCACTTGTCAGAAACCAAAACTGAAGATTATTATTTAATTATTAAAATAAGTTCATAAAGTAATTTTCAGTTTAACAATTACAATTTTGAAATGAAACTTAATTTCATGTTGTTGTTTTTGTTTTTTATTATTATTCTGGTAATTTAAATGAAATAAAAAAAATGTAGACAAAATCCACCAATACGAGGAAGCCCAAAGTGTATTGACAAAGGGAGCCACCGCTATTCTGAGTCGTCTGTAATTTCTGCTCCGTAAAATAACAATTTTACCTTTATTTAACAACTATCATCAACAACAAAATTTTTATACTTTTATTCTATAAATATGCCTTCTATTTAACGATTATTTTTTTTTTTCAACAAAGCAATAGTTTATAAAAATAAATAATTTATTTTTGAGATGTGATTCTTGCTTTATAACCCGGATTAGATGTAAACAATGACTCACTGAAAACAGAAAAAAATGTAAATATATATTTTTTTGTAATTATATTTCGTTTGTTATTATAAAGTTGAAATCTTATTTGTCTGTAACTTATCAGTATTTTTAATTCTATATTTTAAATAATATTTTTGCATATTTGGAAAAAACTTTAAACTTGTATTCAAAAGTAAAGGAAAGTTATTATATTATTATTATTAGTAGTAGTAAAGAAAAAGTATAAAAGTAATAAATTTAATATACGTAACATATTATAACAATTACAAAACTTTTAGAAGCAAATTAAATTCGAAAATCACAAAACAAAGAATAATTACTATTATAATAAATTCAAAAATACTATAGATTATCCAAAAGAATGCTGGAATGAAATAAATAGACTTTTAGGTAAATCATATAAAAAAATAGAAATATACAATATAATAAAGAAATAATGAAATTTTCTCAAAACATGTCAGGATTAAATAAACTTTAAAAAATAATGGTAAGTTTTGTGAATGTTTTTCTTCTATAGATAGTAGATACAACATGAACTGCAATGAAAAATTAATAAAAGATATTACTTCTATAGATATATTTCTACAAAAGATATAATACTTCTATTAAAAATACTATAATAAGCTACGGAATATGAGATTTTTAAATATAATAAATAATATGAAAAATAAAAATTCTGTTGACTTAGACTTCATATCTATTAAAGATATAAAAAATATACAAATTACTTTTGGTAAAATAATTGTTATTCTAATTAATCGAATTATAAATACAAATATATATCCAAATTAATTAAATATACCGTATCAAAAATAATTCCTATATATAAAAATAATGATCAATGTTCATTTGCAAATTATAGACCAATATAATTAATTTATAATTATATATTATTACCTTCCAGAATAAAAAATAGAAAAGTATCTTACTCTAAAAATACAAGATTTTACAAATGCATATCAATATTATATTACAGTGAAGTCTCACTTATACGAAACATTCAGTTATACGAAGAATTTCTCATTCCCCGGCGAAACCCTAAAGGGGACGTCCATTAATTACGTGAGGTGTTTTTTAAAAAATTTGGACCCCCCCTCCCCCTTGGTGAGATTTCAAAAATTTTAACAACAAAAAAACCCCGCAAATCTTGCTTTAACAACCAAAAAAAAAAACGCAAATCTTGCTATGATATATATTTTCTCTGAATGAAAAAGTTTACGTGAGATTTTCGTTGACCCCCCCCCTCCCCCTTGGTGAGATTTTGCCGGACCCCCCCCTCCCCCTTTTGACCTCACGTAATTAATGGACGTCCCCAAAGTCCTACATATAATTCACTTACACGAAATATTCACTTATACGAATAATTTTTGGTTCCCCCTCATATTCGTATAAGTGAGACTTCACTGTATATAAAAGCGTTATTCTGTCTGTCATTGTCATAAGACTACGTTTTTCCAATTTTGTGACCAATCTATAAGAGATAGATTGGTCATGTAAATGGATAAAATGTAGATCTTTTTAAGACAAACAAAATGTTACAAAAATCTTTCGAAAAAAGTTTTTGGTTTCCAAGATGGTGCCTTTTAAAGGGTCAAATTTTGACTTTATCTCAATTTAAACGAAAAGTATAAAAGTTAGAAGAGAACATTAGGCAAAACTCCGAACGACGGTCCCAAATTATGATCGCGGTCCCAAATTATGAACGGCGGTCCCAAATTATAAAACCTATTTAAACATTTATTTATCCATTTATCTAACGATGAACACCTTAACGTGCCATGGCTGGAAGACCGCAAGCTCCGAGAGTAATAACTGATGCAGTTTTACAGCGGAATGCTTTACAAGTCTTGGACTGCTCACCCCGAGATATTTACGGACACATGCATGACAGTATGCAAAGGTTGACATGGCTTGCTGAACATAGGTTGATCCGAAACAGCAGCGACTGTGGAAACTGTCACCAGCCTATGGCGTTGGTGCGGCGAGCAGATGCACTTGAAGGAAGTGTCGAGACTGTCAGACCCGCACAAGTGTCCGTGCTGGATCGTTTTTTAATTCCAACATATTCGGACAATACTTCAGTATGTTGAGCGAAAACTATTTAATTTGATGTCTAATAACTCTGGGAGTGTTATACTTCATAGTTATACTGTTATTTGCCATTAAATGTGTTTTTATAATTTGGGACCGCCGTTCGGAGTTGTTCATAATTTGGGACCGTCGTTCGGAGTTTTGCCGAACATTATATTGAGAAAATGTTGGTATTTGAAAGTTCTATCGAACGGTATATCAGTCATTAACAAACGTTTTTGCGTTTGGAAGATACACGCAAAAATGAAGTGTTTTTCCGGCAACCCCCCCCCCCGTGTGAGTGCCAACGCGCAATACAACTGAGTTAAGCGGAGAAGCCCACAACGACCTGGGAAGTCGTGTATTCTCCGATGTCCATATTAATTTGCTAAATAAATAAAGGTTTTTCTTTTTTTAATGCTATACAGGCAAGGGTTCCGGAGCGAAGCGACGATAATGAAAAACAATATGCATATCAAAGATTAAAAAGTAAGATTTTAGAAGACTTTAGCAGTCAAATTAATAGTAATATAAATAAAAATAAATTCAGTTCTTATTATCATTGACTTAAGGTCCTGACTCAAGAAATTCAGGCGACTGTAAACCTTTTATTTCTTTTAAATATTTCTTTTACCAATGCACCAAAAAAAATTCTGAAAATTTACTTTTGAAGTTGTGAAGCATGTGGGGTTATATTTTCTTGTTTTAATTTTAAAAATATTCTGTATTTAATTAAATTTAAAATTCAAAAAATTGATAATCCTAATAAAATCTATTGCTATAAAAAATGCTTCAAAACACATTTATTTTTGGAAACGAACAGCATCAAATGAATTTGCATAATATTTAGAAAGCCTTAAATGAAAACGTTTTTAATTTTGATTTTTTGATAGCACGTAAAAAAAAATAATCTCAAACAATTTTAAAAAACACATTTTGTTTTTTTTTTAAATTAACTATTGCAATAATAGTAAATATTTTAAATACAAATCATTATTTTACAAATTTTTTATCATTTCAGCTTTTCGTCAAGTTTTTTTAAGTTAAAAATACCGAATAATATCTCAAAAAAAACAAAACAAAAAAAAACCCTAAAAATTAACTGTTTTTGAATTAATTTAATTAATTACATAATTTTTTGAAAATTAAAAACAAGAAAATAGAAATCCCACATGTTTCACACGTTCATATTTAAATTTTCAGAATTTTAGGTGCATTGGAAAAAGAAATATATTGATATAAAAGAAATAAAAGGTTTGCAGTCACCTGAATTGCTTGAGTCAGGACCTTAACCAAAGCTTTTGATCTAATAAATCATAATTTACTCTTAAAAATTAAATAATATAGGAATTACAGGAATTTTTTTTTTTTGCAAATATTAAATAATTATTTAAAAAAATAGAAAAATATACATAAACATAAATAATAATATAAGAAAAAAATTAAATATGATGTTCATCAGGGTTCTAATTTAGGAGCACTGCTTTTTATTATCTATATTAATGACTTATTCTTATTAATAAAAAAAATTGTCATATTTACATATAAGCTAATGACATTAAAATTTATTATGTAAATACAAATCTTCAAACTGTAAACAATAATGTCCAAAAAGATTTTATCATAATTCAAAATTGAATGATTGACAATACACTTGTAATAATTATAATAATAATAATATATATATATATAGTGTACCAGTACAGTCACTTCGGTTACCTTTTTTTTTTGGGGGGGGGGGGCACACTGTACTTATAATTTAGTATATACTCATAAAGTTTCATGTAATATGTAAATCATAAGATTATTTATTTATTTACTAGCCGGGTACCGTCGCTTCGCTCCGGAACCCTTGCATACATAGCATTAAAAAAAACAACAACTTTATTTATTTAGCAAATTAATATTGAGATCGGAGAATATACGACTTCTCAGCCCATTGTGGCCTTCTCCGCATGTTTCGATATCATGCTTATTTATGAAAATATGATCTATATTTGTTTTCGTATTTCCATGAATTGTACAAGCTTCTTCCTCAAGCGTTTTACAAAATAAAATAAAAATAATAATCAAAAAAATTATCAATAAAACGTGCTCCGTGCGGCACTTAATGCAAAAGCATTATAAGAAAATAAATAAATAAAAAACAAACGTTTCAATCGTCCAAAAAATTAAAGAAATTGTCCAAATTGAATATCTTTGAAGTTTTCTTTTAATTTTTATCTTTGAAGAAATAATAAACTTAGAAGAAATAAAAACGAACTCATCTTTGAAGCAAAATACTCATCTTCATTCCACCGAAGATCTCTCCAATCTTAAAATAAATCCTCTTCACTGCACCAAAGACCTTTCTTGTCTTAATTATATAAAACATCACTAATACTTCAAATTAAATTATACCGAAGTCCTTTATTTCATCTCTTCTACAAATTAACGCAATATTTCGGAGAGCTTCATCAGCTCCTCCTCATTATTATTTTTATTTTATTTTGTAAAACGTTTGAGGAAGGAGGGGCTGATGAAGCTCTCCGAAATATTGCGTTATTTTGTAGAAGAGATGAAATAAAGGACTTTGGTATAATGTAATTTGAAGTATTAGTAATGTTTTACATAATTTTATACTTTTCGTTTAAATTGAGAAAAAGTCAAAATTTGACCCTTTAAAAGGCGCCCTCTTGGAAACCAAAAACTTTTTTCGAAAGATTTTTGTAGCATTTTGTTTGTTTTAAAAAGATCTACATTTTATCCATTTGCATAAACAATCTATCTCGAATAGTTTGGTCACAAAATTGGAAAAACTTAGTCTTATGACAGAATGACAGAGAGAATAACGTATTTATATATATTAATTTATTTATTGCCTTTAATCTTAATCTATAATCCAGAAACTAGCAAAATAGTTTCAATCCATTAAGGTATTTTTGTCCGTTACTTTGAATTACGTTGAATAAGTTACACGCCCTTAGTTACATGAAGCAGGAAATATAGGGACTACATTTCTAGATGTTCTAGACTTTTTTCCAAGGTGAAAGTTCTTGGATTGTTTCTTTTTGTTATTGTTTATAGTGTTTAATGTTCTCATATTGCTGCTAAAAATAACGGGATGGTTTCAAGGCATTTAAAAACAAGTGGGATGACATCATTGCAAATCCTCCTGTTCTTATCTCAAATGAAGGGAGGCTGAAATTTGAAAAATATGTGAATACATTTGAGTTATACAACCTCAGAATTTCGTCAACGTACACACCGAATTATTTTTTTTTTTTTAGATTTTTGAATTATAGCGATAACAAACACGCTGATTTGTTATACTACTTAATTCGCTTACTTTTCTTTGCCTTGGTGGTGCTACTGAAGAAGTAATTACCGAATTAGAGAAAGGATTTTTTAGAAATAACTAACATTTAAAAATAGACAATATCGATAGCGATCGAAAAATATGTGTAATAGGAAATTTCCAAAGAAAAACATAAAAACAGTCCACACGTGATGGCTCACTTTTTTTCACCAGCATCTTGTGGCTTTGCATCATGCACTGTTATTCTCAACGAGGAATGTTTCGTGACAGATATTAGTATCCGCGATGCTTTATCACATCCATTTCTCGTTCGTTGATCAGAGCCAGAGGTAATAATTGTCAATCGAGAGGATTTTTCCATTCCTTGCGAATGATGAACGGACAAACTGTTTTGCACTCTGCTAACAGATGGCGCCAGTGAGTTATGGGTCATCAGGGATTTTGGAAAATGATTCATTCTTCGAGAACTATCAGCGCTTTTCCGAGTACAAGACTCTTATTAGAAATAAAAACGAAATTAAAAAATTATTAATAAATTTAAAAGACAAAAAAGATTTTTTGGGGATAATATTCTATTATTAAACATCATAACACCAGAAAATAAATGTCAAACTACATTTATTAACTGAAAAAACGAATTTTCAAGGAGAAAAAAATTAACCGTCTCCTCTCCTTGAAATTTTTTATCTCCTTGAAAATTCGTTTTTTCAGTTAATAAATGTAGTTTGACATTTATTTTCTGGTGTTATGATGTTTAATAATATTTATTATAAAAGAGAAGATTTAAGGAAGAAGTATGGTTTGTTTGTATATAATAATATTCTATTATTCTTTATTTGAGAAAAAAAAAATTTCGTCGCACGAGCAATTCATTTGTCAATATTCTGTAGTTAGTAAGAACTAGCTAAGGCCAGAGCGTTTCAATACGTAAAAATTAAGTCAACATTAATAACAGTTAAGCCTTCACTGAATAACAATAAATGAGAGGGGGTGAAGAAATAATAACATTCTGGATAAATGAGCCTCTAACTAATGGTTTATGATGCATTTTTTTGCATTTTCCGTACAAGATATTAACGGAACTGAAAGTGAGGATGAATATGAAGATGAGAATCTTCACAACTTTGTTCAACCCTTATTTCTTGGAATTTCCACATTCCAGGAGACACACCAAATTATGTCAGTTTCATTCAAATTTTTAGGTCATTTTTTTTTTAGTTTTCGGGTCATTTTATGGGATATTTGCAGTCATTTTATAGATCATTTTATTTAAACATTTTTAGGTTATCAAAATCCGGGCCCTGATTATTAATGTAAGAAGTGAAAAGAGTGACAATGTTAATTTGTGTAACATCTTTGATTCGGTTTCTCAGTTACAAATACGGCAACTCTATATAATATTAACTATGATTATTTTTCTTTGTTTTCATATTTGCTGACAATTTGCCAAACATATGAGAATATGATCAATTTGGAAAATTTATCTTGCTATATAAATGAGGCAGTGAATTGACTTGAGACTGTTATAACTATCATTGATACAGTTTAGCAAAATATTAAAGTAATTATTATATTTTTTCCAGTTGTTTCTGTCATTTTTACTACTTGCACTTTGAAGAAGAGTACAATAAATTCAAAGTTACATAATAGGTTTAAAGGTAAATGTCACATCTTTTTTTTTTCACGAATTTTTTTGGCTTAATAATGAGGAGTTTCACTCAAGACCAGGATCCCTTACTTATGAGTCAACATGTTTTATCACAGCTATTTTTGTTGACAATTTCCTATTTTTTTTTTTTTTTTTTTTTAGTACTGGAACTTTACGTTTATCTATAAAACAAAAACAAATCTTAAAAATATTCTTCTTTTGATGTTCTATTCTCCATAAATAAATAAATAAAATAAATAAATAAATAAATAAATAAATAAATAAATAAATCTCATTTAACGTGCAGGAATAATTTCATGAAATTAGTTGCAGTAATCGATCTGTAGTGATTTTAATACATTTTAATATTTAGTGGTATAGATATGCGTGTTTTTGTTAATTAAGTTCATGAAATCTCAATGCGTTTTGAATTTCAATGTGCATAAGATAACTTAATTACTTCGACATTTATGTTTTTCAATCATTTCAAATTCGTTGACAAACAAACCACTTTTAACAGAATGAGGCAACTAAATTGGGTTCGGTTTATCGCTTTGTAGATTTTTCGTTCATTGAACATTCTAATAATAATTTCATTCTATCAAGATTTATGGATTATTTACTTAAGAGACATAATGGAAGTTACGATGAGTCACTTTTAACAGATTGTAGTCAAATTATTTTATTATAAATCAAATAGTATCGATGTTTAATGTGCATTAGTTGCGAAATAAAACGATTTCGAATAAATTATTAGTGAACTTTTCAAGCGCCTACTTTTATTAAACTTTTAACACAGGATGTCACATTGAAACTTATAGTTTCACAATAAATTCTATTAAAAACTGCATTCTAACTATATGACAATGTTCAGAAGAAATTAAAAATAATATCACCTTTTTTAATGTCTTTTATACAGAATTATCATGAACTGGTTAATTTTTAATAATATAGTGGTGAGGGTAAAGTCACATTGAGGCCAACCTTAAGGATTTCAAATCGTTCTGTAAACGATACAAATGCACATCATAACGAACTTGGTTCACTGCCCCTTACAGGGCCGTAACTACCATCGGGGCAGTGCCCCGGGGCCCCCGAGCAAAGGGGGATTTTTTTTTTTTTACGAAACCATAAACACTTGTTGCCCCGGGCAGCAGGGCCGCCCATGGGGGGGACGGATGGCGCAAGTTGCGCCATTGACAAAAGTTTTGGGGGGGGGGTGGACATTGTGGGGGGGGGGAATTTAAAAAAAAAATCGGTTAGTATCCAGTAATCACAAAGTTAAAAAATGTTTACTAGTTTTCAGTAGATTAGATTAGATTAATTGAAAGTGGGTGGCATGACTGCCGAGCATGTCGACCTGAAAGATCTTTTGTACTATCCCACGGAAAGAAGGACAGACGGAGAGTTTTCAGTAACTCTCATACCTTTCGTAAGTTTTTGATGATAGACAATAGACCTAATGAAAAGTAATATCGGTGTACTCTGTATACCCTCAATCCCAAACGCCTCGTCTTGTGCCTTGTAACAGTTTACCTTCAGTCGGGCACTGCACATCATCACAGATAAGTCAGTGCGCTAATACGTAGTGAGTGATCATTAAGCCGTGGCGAGTTTTTTTTGTTTTGTTTTGTTTGATAATATTGAGAAGCTTATATTTTTAAACTTTGTTTTAAAACAATTAGAACAATGCCTCGAAAATTAAAAAAAGCGTTTAAATACAAATGCTTAGAGCTCATGTGCATACGGTGCACAGAAACGACAAGTGGTTGGAGCACTGTAATAAAAAACACTCATATAAGGTCAAAAACAATATTGACATCAAATATAAAATAACAGAAATAAAAGAAGGTGATGGCCCTTTGAATACATTGAGCCATGAGTAAAGAATTTGGATCATCAACTACTACGACACCATCAACCGAAGAAAGGTAAATAATAGTGCAATATTTTAATAATTAAGAAATTACTCTATCTTACTTATTCGCTTTTGAAAACCTGTTGCGCCATTAAAAAGTCCTAAAGAAAGTTTGCAAACAATAAACGGCAAGTTAGATTGTAAGTTACGCGTAAGTTTAGAAGGCTTAGGCTATTTAATTAAGCACGGTTCATTCACCCAACACTATGTCCTTTGTTTTGAAGACGGAGCTGAGAGGGCGCATGCGCCTTACCTTGAGTTGATTTTTAGAACCGTGAGTCAACGTTCCCCTTCCCCCTTCTCACCCACATTTTCCTTCACCAGTCACCAGTTTCTAACCCCGACTCGGTTTAGATTGTGATCACAATCCTGGAACAATCACAAATTATTGTAGTTTGTAGTTTTTTGGCATTTTCATTAATTCCAAGATATGAAATGCAGTTTTGCCAGTTTAGCATTGTTATATCTTGCTATGATGTGCTAAGAGAATCTTTAGAAGACATATCTGACGACACTCAATTTGAAACAGATTCAAGAACATCAGCAAAAGGACTTCTAAAAGCAGTATCCGATTATGACACTGTTACAGTCATGCAAATTGCTTCAGAACTTTTCAAAGTTCTTGCGCCAGTGACTGTTTGTTTACAGTCTAAAAACATTGACTATCCAACTGTGATTTCTGATACCATTTCAAAATTGGAAACCTTGAGAAACGACGAAGGATGGAGCAAAATGATGGATCACATTAACCGCTTTGCAGTTGAACATAATCTCCAGCAAACTTTAAACAGGATAATACGCAAAAGGAAAGGTTCATGAACTTGCCATCGATGAAACCCTTACACATCCAATGACAAAAATGCGAACAAAAGTCTTCTTTAAACTACTTGACTCCCTGAATTTACAGCTACAGAATCCTTTCCTGTAAGCTCTCAAAATTTTGTACAACAAATGGCATATTTTTCCCATGAAAAGTTGCTAAAAAATGGTGAAAACATGGACTGTACCCTAAACCCAATTCTTGTCAGTGACATGTGTGAATATTGGATTTTATGAAGAGGTTGATGTCTTTAGCCAGTTATGCAAACAGGCATAAAGTAAGTTACGCAAACATTGATCTAGTAGATGTGCTAAGTTCAAATGATGTAAATGACGAGAGTCTAAGTCAAAGCAAAGAAAAAAGTGACACTCATGATTCACAAGATTCTTCTGAAGAAAAATGTAATGGCCTTAGTAAGGATTCTAAGATGGCCAAACAACGATATCTGGATCATTGGATCAAGAAAGATTTTATCAGACCTTATAGGTGTTTATTAAACATCTCTGGCTTTTCATATTATCAATGCTGTATCAGATAATTCTGGCTCTGCCGGCAACAGGCTGCTCAGCTGAGAGAATCATGAGCAAACTAAAGCTTGTTAAAATTATACTGAGAAGCAGTATGGGAGATATCTGGCTTTCTGACATGCTGGTCGTTTCATCCGAAAAAGACATTTTAAAATCAATTCCCAACAGTGATATCAAAGAGAAGTTTGCTCTATCAAGTGAAAACAGAAAAAACTACTGTTCTACAAAGGCTATGAAGGATAGAGGGCAGAAGAATGATCATGCCAGTAGCCAGTACAAGTACTATACATTATTAGTGTACTATGGTAAATTTATTATTTGTTATAAAAATTCTTTTTAGCCTACCATTCTAGGTCTTAGTCTTTACAAAATAAAATACTGGAATATAAACTGATCTATCTTCATTAGAGGTAAAGATTAACTTTAAATGCAGGTGCCTGTAATAGACAGTCTGGTTGAAAGATCCAGGATTCAGCTGGCTGCTTGTAGCAGTTCAGTATAATATTTACTTTCCTAATTTATTGAAGGCCTCTTTTGAACCTGCTGTTGGAATAAGAAAATATAATTTTATGATTATAAAATGAAAACCTAAACAATTTATATGTACAAAATAATTAAAAGATTTCTTTTAAGAAGTTTTCACACAAAATAAATTATTCAGCTTTTATTGATATATGCTATTTTTAGTTAAGTTTTAAAATTTGTTCCTAAAAATAAGCACTGTGTTTTCTTAAGATTTAAGGGTTAGAGGAGCATTAAAAATTATTTAGAGGAGTTATTTTTCAACAATTTTCCGGGGAGGGCCCGCGGACCCCTGGAAGATTGTGCTTGTAAGTAAAACTCCTGATAAGATTGTTATGGGGGGGGGGGGGGGGGGCTTGGTTTTGGGGGGGGAGTGCGCCATCATCCTTGGGGGGGATGGGCACCATTGCCGGGCAGAGCCGGCGTTTAGGGGTTGGCGAACTTAGAAGAAAGAGGATAAAATAGGAATGTCGTTTTTTGTTGTTGTTAAAATAGGATTGTTAAGGGCCCCCAAAATTCATCTTGCCCGAGGCCCCACACCCTCCTAGCGCTGGCTCTGCCCCGGGGGCCCCAATCCTATAGCTACGGCACTGGCCCCTTACCGTTTTTCTGCAAATCAAGTCTGTAGCTCGAGGTATTTCCCATTTTAATAATTCTTACTTGTAACCTGTTGAATTACTATATAAATTTATATTGTAAAAACTTATAATTTATTTAAAATGAAAGATAATAAGACAACAAAATTATTAATATAATGATTTAAATGAGAAAATAAAATTAATGATGAAATTACCTACATATAAACAATTATTATTGATAAAGGGCATAATTTAAAATACGGAATGACTTATAAATAAAACTGATAAAAATACATTTAAAACAAATCATCAAAATATCGCTATTTAAAAAAAAAAAAAGGAAATAGAAAATATCTAAAAAGATTCACAAGTTATTGATTAATAAAAGAAAATATAATTTTTCTGTAATTATTAAATAATAGCATTCTAAATAATATCTGTAATTATTAAATAATAGCATTCTAAATAATATCTGTAGAATGCTATAATTTATTACTTTATATTAATTTAATAATTAAATTAATGATATACAAAGAATTAGTGAAATTTATCAATTATTTATTATTACGGTAATATGTCAATTTATTGTGTATTACTAATTACTAAAATTGTTAATGTTAGTTATTAGTTATTTTTAGTTAAAAAATATACCCTAAATTCCTAGAAATCTACTGGTTATAAAATGTATCCTAACAATAATACTGGGCCAGGTAGCACTTGACTGAGGCTGGAGGAGTCGGGTTCAAATCCTGCTGGAGATCGTTAATTGTTCCATGCTCTCTTCCAGAAGGCTCCTAGGGTCCACCCACCTCTAAAATGGTACCAGGTTTCTTTCCTGATAGTAAAGGCAGACGGAGATCAGACCGATCACCCCACCGCTGGGAGCCTGACTTTGTGACCCAAAGGGCCAAATTGGTTTGTAGATGGGATACTTTAAAATAAATTAACAATAAAAATTATGGAAAATTCTAATAAATGTTATTGTCTAGTAGGAAAAAAAAGATTATTTTGTATTGTTTTTTTGATTAAATATGGATGTATTAGTTAGGATACAATAGATACTGTATTTAGAAGAATTATTTAAATACATTTTATCATATATTTAAATATACTGGTTTCTATTTGTAAATATAATAATTATTGTTTTTCTGTATATATTTAAATTATATAACACAAATATACTATAGCATTTTTTGTTACAAATAATTGTAATTGTCAAAAATACTTTAAATGATACATTACTTTCAGTTATATACTGCTGTTAAAGTATTATTATTCAAAGTTAATATATGAAAATTTATTTGACAAAATAACATAAGCAGCAGATTAATGCACTTTGACATGTTTTTGATAGTTAACTTTACACAGGGCGATTCTAAATTCATAGGACAAACTTAGTCATAGGGCAAATTCATAGGGGTGATAGGGCACACTAAAACAAGAATTTTTTGTCAAACAATGTATGTCTGCAACTGTCGCATAGATACGGTAGAGAGCACTGTTTAGTTGTTGATTGGTAATATAGGCTTTAGTCGATGATACCCGCCCAAAGACCGAGAGAATCGTTGCTGGTAAGCATGCGGCTGTGTAATAGCGTGTGAATTTGCATTTGCCTACACGAGCATTGTGCTTATTAAACACTCCCTCATGTGTAAACAATGCTTCATCTGTGAAGAGCATGTGTGCTGGAAAATTCGGGAGCAGAACACTCTGCGTAAATCAGCAGCAGTTCGAGGATAATCCTCAGCTTTCAATGCATGATTCAATGCATAAATAGAATGGGTGTAATTGCTGCTGGTGCAAAATTCTCCTTACAGTGGTTTGGCTCACATCTACGCTCCATGCAAGAGCTCTGGTGCTTGTGTCGGAATGTTCCTCAACCTGTCATAGAATGTAAACGCGACAGTTGCGGACATACATTTGAAAAAAGGATAGGTATTTATATCCCTAACAGGACTGTACATGTAAATTATTATTATTAATAATAAAAAAGAAAAGCCCAAATTATTATTACTGATAACTTGCCAATCTTTTATACTTATAAATATCCATTGTCAGTAAGATAGAGCAATTTAATATACCACATAATTATCTATAGCATCGGTTCCCAACAGGTGGTCCGCGGACCCCCGGGGGTCCGCAGATGATGATTTAGGGGTCCGCGAGCTGTCATCAAAAAATGTTTCGTCAGGAATTTGACTTACAATTACAGTTTGTAGTCAAGCTATCAGGAGAATATATATATTGAGAATTGCATGGGTTTTCCTTACACTATCATTTAATATCACTTAAATATATATATATATATACAGCGATTTCTTCGGGGGTCCTTGACAAATTTTTGTTGGGAAACCCTGATCTATAGATTTTCTTAAAAAGATCTGCCTTTAAGAAAATACATTATTTTTTTAATGTATGCTGTATGGTACACATATTTCATATCGATTTAATATTTTTCTATTATATACTGTATACAAAATTTCTAACATATGAACTTATTGATTGGAGCTCATGGCTCCTCAAGGAACTGTAAATTAAATTAAAAGAATAAATATGGATAAATTTTTGTTGTTGTTATTACTGTATAGCTGTAACCATTGTAGTATTTTCATCGTAGTAATTTTAAAATAAGATTAGGGAATAGGTTTATGAAGCATATCCCTAACCGTCTGAAGAAGTGCTCTTGATTAAAGAGTACGCATATTAAAGTTTTTTTAGAGATGAAATGTGTTATGTGAAGATCTTTTAAAACACCTTTGTTTTGTTCATGAAAGTAATGGGCGTTTGGATTCAGCAATGATTATTGACAGGGTCATCCTTGTTCTTGCCCCCATGCCATGCATTAGCAGCCAAAATTATTGTTATTATACAGTCAAACCCCGCTATAGTGAACTTCAAGGGACCAAAATTTCGGTGAACTATAACCGGGAGTTCACTACATCCGTTCCGTTATACCTGCATTGCACGGCACGGGACCAAACATTTCGTTCATTATATCCGGGAGTTCATTATAAGCCGTGTTCACTATAGCGGGGTTTGACTGTATATATGTAGGTTGTTCAAGAGCACCTATACCCTCTGTTTTTCTCGTAAACCACAGGGTACAGGTTGTTCACATGAAAATTTTCATTACCAAATAGTACCCAATGAATCGAATTGTGGATGTCCAGTAGAAACTGGAAGTGGGGTAATCGGGGTCAGCTTTGAAATTTTCAAATTAGAACATTGGTCATGTGTGATATCGTTGGATAGATCTTTTGAAAAGAAACAACTTTAACTAAAACTTTTTTCCTCTGATGTTCATCAGGATAAAGTAAAATGATGGCGCTTGTCTTCAGAATACTCATCCGAACAATTACAGATGTTGACAACAATGAAATTGACAATGGTCCAATCAATGTTCAACATGTGCAACACAGAGTAAATGTGGAAGGGAACACAATTAAAACTATTTTGCTCTTGCAATCCTTTTTTATTCAAAATTATGAATCATAACATAACAAAAATACAAAAGATGTGTCATCTGAAATACAGGATGCATCCCCTAGTCGAGAGGTGTTGAAAATGTCCACCATCTTGTAAAAGGTTTCTGATATGCCTCTGACCACGCAAGTCACTATCAACCTTAGCAACCAACGATGAACGGCCAACGATGGCTTCATTCAATATGGATGAAATCACTCGGAGATTTCAGCACTACTGAGAGGCCAACAAGCTTCTGTAATTCGTTGTTCCATGTCATCCTTTGTTGTTGGACACTGTTAGTATATGACGTTTTTAACACATCCCCACAGAAAGAAGTCTAATGGAAACAAGTCAGGAGAGCGAAGTGGCTAGGCTATCGGTCCTCCTCGTCCAATCCAACGTGCAGGGAACAACTGGTCGATAACTTGTCGAGCACCACTGAAAAGTGAACTCAACAAGTTGCTGAAAAGTTCTGTCAGTACCGAACAGCAAAACAAACCACAATAATTGAAGACTGTCTAACAGTGGCAAGATTGTAAATGTAAACCAACATTTACAATCACGACTACCAGTTCAAGACACGTTATGTTTCCTTTCCACATTTACTCTTTTACACATTTTGAACACTGATTGAACCATTGTCAATTTCATTGCTGTCAACATCAGTAATTGTTCCGATGAATATCTTGATGACAAGCACCATCATTTTAGTTTTTCTTAAATTGTGACTAAACAAGGAATGTTAGAGAAAAAAAAGTTTTAATAAAAATTGTTTCTTTTCAAAAGACCTATCCAATGATTCCCTACTGACCTATGTTCTAATTTGAACTTTCAAAGCTGACCCCACTTGCACCTACTTCCGGTGTCTATCGAACATCCACAATGCCACCACTCAATTCTTTGGGTACCATTTGGTAATGAAAATTTTCACATGAACAATCTTACCCTGTGGTTTTCGAGAAAAACAGGGAATACGGGTGCTTTTGAAAGCCCTGTACTGAATGTAAAAATGACAACATATTTTGTCAATTTAAATATAATATAAAATGAAAACTTAAGAAGTTTGTCCATTGCTTCCAATACGATCTGGATGTAAATTCAGAATGGTCTAAATGGAGGGCAATTTCCTGCGCTGCCCACCTGCCTCTCCCTGATATGGCCACTCTGAAACTCTGCGAGTTGTTCGTACTGAGGTCGAAGATATCTTTGCAGCATGTTGATCACTCTCAGACCTCACCTGATCACCTTACATTGTATATGGTGTTACGCCTTTCCATGGTTTAATAGACACACATGTAAATGGGGAAGGGTGAGTCAGAGGAGAAAGAAACAGACGTTATGCAGTGGAAGCCTAGAGGATCAAAAAAGTGCCGGGCCCAAATTTTACTTCGTTTAAGAAGTTAATAGATAGAAAACAAAAGATTAAGAAACTAGAAAATAGATAGGTTAGTAAATAGAAGAGATGAAGCCACACTGTCAGCTGTGGGATGGCGGAAGGGAGATGACAGATGGAGAATTATAGCCTTAGCCTGTGGCACTCCACACTCAAAAAATGCCTTCCCTTAGCCCCGGCCAACAAATAAATAAGCAAAATCAAGCAGTTAAATTACATTAAATGAAAAAATACTAAATTACTAAGTTTAAATACAAAATAAATTTAATAATAATGAAAACAAGATAAACAAGGCAATGATATATATATCTCGAAGTTCTTAACAAAATAGGATCCACGTAAGATAATTAACATAAATGAACTTATTACTAATACAGATAATAATCTGACTATGGCGTCAGAAGGTACTGGACAATGCAACGTTCATCCAAATAGAGTGGAGCTCATATATTCATGGGCTGCAGATAGTTAGTCAACTTTCCCGAATACACACACTTGCAGATGCGAAGAGTAGTGCACACACAATAAGAATGAAAGGAACACTACACTATATCTGATTCTTGGGCGTTAGGATCGGACGCGGCGACACACTTTCACTTTGTAAGTAGAAGGATTTGCAGAAACAAGATCCTCTGTGAAACGAATTATTACGGAGTCCTGCTTTCCAAGCAGACTTCAGCTGATTCCCCACCAAGATATGCCAAGTAGGCTTCAGTGGCACAGAAGCTGTAGTTTCTTTCAATGGGAGCAAGCATTCGAAGGGCAGCAAATAGCTGACCACCTGCCCTTCTTGGATGCTCCCTTTACTGTCCTCTTTGTCTTTTCTTGTCTCCAAAACAAAATTCCACCCTGAAGACACTTAGAAGAGCAGCAGTCGAGGAGTGGATGACGTCTACTGTCTACAAGCGCATCTGTTGACACTTGTCCACAGCAGAAGGATAGGGGAAAAAAAAAAAGATGGCTATAAAAGAAAGCTAAGAGGAACGTTAAAAAACAATAAAGCAGCCAAGAGGCCGAAAAGGGAAAGAGAAAGTAAGTAAAATGGATGCCATCTGAGAGGGTTTGGTGAGAGAGGATCCCAAAACATCTGGAACACCTGTTGAAGGAAACAAAGGACTGCTTAGCCCAGTGTTTGGGAAAATGAATGAGAGCTGAAGATATTTCTCAAGATTTTCTTACAAAGAATTACGAAAAAATAAGGGATAGTAAATGAAGGTTGATGTAGTGAGCCCTGGATCATTACTGCATGCGCTTTGTAAGCCCCACGGCTTGCAATTGCAGTGCCACTGAAGGACGAAGGGCCATGTGCATTGTGCAATTGCACCAAACATTATTCATTTACATATCTACCTTGCCATAGCTATTTACTTACTTTTGCTATAGAATGATCATTCTTGGTGCATAAATTTTTATGTAAATGAAGTTATAAATACAGGGTGATTATAATTAATGTTCAACTTTCAATATGCTGTAAAAAAAAAAGAACCACTGCTCAGAATCACCTGAAATTTGAACTGAATATACTTGAAGAAAAGGGAAATGGTATGGCATAAGAAAAAAAGTAGTTCCAAATGTTAGCAATAGATGGAGCCATAACGTAAATGGTGCCATCTATTGCTAACATTTGGAATATTAATATTAAGCGTCTTAACGTAAATGGGTTAGGCTACAAGTTACATTTGAATTGCAGTACGACGGCTATAGCGTGCATTGCACGTTAAACCAACTGTACTGTTCAATGTGCATGACTGTATTGGGTTTTTACTGAAGAAATGACTTCCAAGTCATTCAACAGTTGTGGCACTGTTAGTTTAAAGCCCATCCACCACAGCAAGGTCGTACCACATAGGATGGGAAAAATCGGTTTTTAATTGTCCTGAGGCCAAAACCGCATAAAAAGCAACAAAGAAATCCGTTTTTAATTATCGCAAGACATATTCAATATGCTGTCCACCGTTTTCTGCCACAAGTTGAAACTGAGAAACAGCATGTTCCACAACAGATTGGAGTGTCTCAGGGGTCACGTTGTGAATGTGTTGTGCAATGTGTGCCTTCAATTCAGCTAAGTTTGTAATTGGACCACTAAACACAACATTTTGCAAATAACCCCACAGCCAGAAGTCAAAAGGATTAAGATCAGGTGATCTTGACGTCCAGGCTGTTGGAAAATGATGGCTGATAACTAAATCATTCCCGAAATGCCTCTTAAGCAGCTGCTTCACTGGCGTCTTCTTGCATAAAAATGCTGCTACCCACACATGCACACTGTTGAAGTGCTGGAATGACGTGATTGTGCAAAAACTCTCAAAGCGTTTACCATTGATGGTACAGGTAACAGGACCTGCACAACCCATCTCCTTGAAAAAAAATGGCCATATGATAAACGCTATCGTCAACCCGCACCACATAGTTACCTTTGCAGAATGAAGGTAACTGGTTCATGTGCGAATGGATTTTCCATTGCCCATATTCTGCAATTCTGAGTATTGACATATTCTTGGAATTGAAAAGGGGCTTCGTCTGTCCACAAAATGTTCCATGGCCATTCACTGTCCTCTTCCATGCAAGCAAGAAATTCTTGAGCAAACCTTTCTCTTACTGGCAGGTCCTGAACATGGGTAATTGCAATGCAGGATGTTTTGTAAATTTTATGCACCGTGCTCACAGGCATGTCCAAAGTTTGGGTAATTCCCCGTGCACTGCACGTTTGCACACCACCCCTCATCTCTTCCTGGACTGCTGTAGCCACATCTTCTACTGATGTCGAAGCAATTGGTTTCCTCCCTCTGCCAATTTCACTTCAAAAGAACCTGTCTCTTCGAATTTCTTCATCATTTTTTCCAGACCCTTGGCAGACATTGGACCACAGCCTTTTTTCATACCCTTTACTGTCCGGAACTTCTTCAGAGCTACTGGAGCACAGTAACCGTTCTTGTAAAAGAGCTTCACAAGCAGAGCGCAATCCTTCATTGAGAGAGTCGTGGCAAGCTTCTCAGAAGCAATATGAGGAAAACGACATACACTCCGCATTTTTATAACAAATGCAATGTGTTGTGTGCATGAAACGTCTTATATTTTGCATATTATGACGCTTAAAGCGCCATCTATTTTTAACATTTGGAACTTTTTTTTTTTCTTCTGCCACACCATTTCCGCTTTCTTTGAGTATATTCAGTTCAAATTTCAGGTCATTCTAAGCAGTGGTTCTTTTTTTACAACATGTTGAAAGTTGAACTTTAATTATAATCACCCTATATATATATATATATATATATATATATAACTTCCATACAGTGGCAGTTTATACAGAGCCTTACATAAATGGACTTGAAATGCCACATTTAAATTAGTTAATAAAAAGCAGAGAGGACCCATTTAATTAATTAGTTTGGTCTTGATCTCACACCATCCAATTAAAAATAAGGTCCTATGTAGCCTTTGCCTAAAATTGTCTCATTTTCCATATATCATATAAGTTTTTCCAGTTCTGTTTTTTAGAAAAGAATATACAATTTATCTTTATATTTACAAGACGTTTGACAAATTACCTTACTGTTAAAGCATAAAAATCTCAAAGTCATGCTTAGGATGTTTGGTACTGTAGTTCAAGATTGTTTGTAATGCCTCCATCCCTTATTAAGTCAGATAGTATCTTGACCTTAATAAATTGATAATGTAGACTTTTAACTACTGCATCTCTTAAAATTCCAGTCAAATTTCCACTTCAGAATCAGTGTTCTTCATCTTTATGGAAGATTAACTGAGCATTCATACTAAAAATTGTTAAGGCATCTGCCAGCAAATTCTACAATCTATTATACCACTTAAATATTAGGTTGTGCAAATGAAATGTCCAAAATACAAATGTCCTTTTGATAAACATTCACATATGGTACATGCATTACCATACCATCTCTAAAAGCTGTATTATGTTTTTAGTCGCTACTAGTTCAACTTAGAATTCATAAAGGAAAATCACTCTCAGATGTGAGTTCTCCATGCTTCTCTTTGAAGTCGTCCTGTGCAACAATGGTAAACCTACTAGCAGACTGTAAACCAACTGGAACAGAGCATGTATGCCAGTTATATAGCAATATTAATGTGCATAGCATGCGATATTCTTTGGATTACTCCATTCTGTCTTGTAAGGTTTATACAACAGCTGCTTGAAAGCAGACATTTCATTTGCACCAACCAATAGATTGTAGAAGTTTGCAGTAAAAATGCAATGTTCAATATTTTAAATGAAAAACAGTTGGGAATTGCTGCTCTAATAGAATGATTAAATGTTGACTGAACTTGAAAACTAGTCATTGGATGGCAGCAGCAGAAAACAGATGATGATTAGCAGACATAGAAACAATTTCTTTTGCTAATTTTTATATTATCTGAAGTGTTACTTAAACCATAACTATGAGCTGTATTAACAAAAGATTTAAAATTATCAATTTATTTATTTATTTATTCATTTATTTTGTAGCAAATTCTCTATTAACCAACAAAAGTAAAAAGCTAATCCAAAAGAATTGGTGTCACAGGAGAAGGAATGGATTTATTAATTTAAAATTTGGATAACATACACACATTAAATTTGGCACATCTACTGACAGGTAAAGTTTAAATACATATATGTCTTAAAATAAGTTAAGAGCATTTGCAGGCATTCATGAATTCATCTTTAATTCTTATATATTACACTAGTTCTATAATATCTTCAAACTTTAGAAAATAATAAGGCAATTCCAATTATTGCAATTAGAATCTAAGAATATGCCAGATATTATTTAATATTTCAATCTCAATCAATCAATTTCCAGATTTCATCAAATTCAGGATGACTACTGCAGAACAAGCAATTCACTTCTTTTCAGTCTCAGATCTGTGCAGAGATCTTTTAAACTTTTAAACATCTATTACAATAAAGCAATTTTGTATTAGATGGTAAACTCTACCCATTTTCTTTTCTTTACTTTGATTGAAGACAAGATTAACTCATTAATTTTGTTTTTAAATTGATATGTTCTAAATATTTAAAGATATACAAAATTAAAGACAATCCCTCATCTTTATTATTATATTGTTTCGAGCTGACACAGTAACATCCAATTATTAATTTTTACTGGACTTAAATTTAATCTATTTGATTCTTAATAATTTGACAAAGAATGATAATTCTCATTCTTTTATGGAATTTTTATTTTTACATAATACTTGATAATGCTGCTAAACCCATTTAATGGAGAAGCATCATTTCAATTGGCTATTCCTGAATCAGTATATTATGAATTTAACAAAGGACTAACTTAACGAAACTTTTGGCTCTTTGGCAATTCTTTACACTTAAAATTTTAATTTGAACATTAAGTCCAGGAAACAACAATAAAAAATTCACAATATTTGATCATTACAAAGCTTTTTGGATTGTTACAGTTTTGTTAAAACAAACATATTCCTTTTACAGTTCTGTTACGGAATTGTTCCAGTTCTTCCTTCTGGGATTTTAATTTTTAGCTGATTGTTCATTGTCTGAGGAAGCCTAATCAAATTTTATGTAAAAATTTATCAAAATATAAAATAGTTTCTAAAGAATAAAAATAGAAGAGAGAGACTTCTTGTAATATTTTAAACTAATTCTGCCTGTTTCTTATTTTTGGACCTAAGACTATTCTAACAAAAAAAAAGGTAAGTTTTTTAGTGTATGTCAAGGATATGTATTATATATAGCTTATTTAGCACTAAATATCCAAATTTTGGATATTTGAATCAAAATTTCTGTTATCTAAATTTATAATTTCAACAAGAAATAATTGCTTTGTCCAGATTTTAATCTGACAATTCTCTTTTTTTTTTTAAGTAATTTTTTAAGATATTTATTAAAATTAACTGTAAAATTACTAATAGTGTATATTATACTGTAACAATTATTACATAAGGGTAAGTTATGTAAATTTGCATATATTTTTCATAAAATGTATTAATCTTTGTAAATTACGCAGCTCTAAGTTCATTGTTTGCTCTATTAATATTACATAGAAATAAGATTTAAGTCATCTGAACATTTATCTTTACAGCATTGCTCTGCCATGGGTTATGTGAATAGTTTCATGAATTTAAAATGCCTGGAAATACTGTAATACAATTGAGGACAAAACTGGGAAATCTGTCATATAATAATCTCTGAGGTAGACTACTGGTATGGAAGTAAATGAGGTCACTTTTATTGAAAGAGAAAACAAATAAATTTAAGTTACAACTGCAGAGTTTGAGGGTAATGTGGGTGGAATTTAATAGAGGGATATTCTGGTACAACTATTAAATTCTGTCATCCTTCATTACTCATCAAATGTATCACTATAATTATCTCTCTAATTACTATTCTACATTGTTAACCTTTTCTTATTACTAATATCTACTTATTACTGTTTAATTAGCAACCATTGTCAAAATTTGAAATTTCAGCATTATGCTGAAATTTAACAGACAAAATAAAAAATTCAAGGATTAATAGTTTGAAAAAATTTATAACTGATAATAACAGGAATAGTCTGGGAAATTATTCATAAAAATATACATTAAAAGTATGTTAAACTACTTTTGAATCTTTAAAGTTATCTAATTAATATTTTTAATAGTAATTGAATAATTCCAGGCATACTTTCATGTTTTATATTTGACAACTATTAAGAATTTATTTCTTAGCTTCATTAATTTCACATTTTCTCCATTGCTTACTAAGAAGTTATTTAATAAGGTATCAAGTATAATCTCATTTATCTGACATTCATTTTCAAAGCCCCTTCAAGTTGAGTGAAAAATAAAAATTCCTTAGTCTCTTTTCTACCATAATATCATTGACTGTCAGCAGATTATAGCTGTTGTATATTTACTTGTGGTTTGAAATGACCCCCCCACCACCACCACCAAACCATGTTATCTTAAACATTTGGTCCCAACAATGTCATACAAATGAGGTTCTACTATACTTTACAGTCAGTTTATACCTGTGATCTGATATAAAAAATATTCTCTCAAAGAATATGATAATGTTATCCAGATCTTCAAATTTTAAATTGAAACTTTAGATAGTAAAGATAGTGATTGGTCAGATTAAAATTACATTAGCTGGAATTTTTAAGACAGAGGAGGAAACACAAGCCATCTGCCTTGACATGCCTAAATGGTTGAAGTTTAGGCATTAATAGGATGTGTACAAAAAAAAATGTTAGAAAAAGTCTAACACACTATTAGTAAAGGAATTGTGTGCTTGACGTAGGCCTACTATTGTCATCAAAAATGGCAAAAATTGTTATTATTTTCTCTGTACTCTGCACAAAATGTAATTATATGTGATTTCTTTAGTAGCATGCATTTTGTTTCAGCTTCAAGCAATGTTGAATTATGTTAGTTTGCCTGAAACTGCTAATGGCTATTTATAATGTTTTCATTTTGTTGCAGTTGCATAATTTGAAGCTTCAGAACACTCCATCAGAATGTACAAATACGCTTAAAACAAAGGCTGATACATGTGGCTGAATTGCTTAAAATTAAGAGATGTAAATGGCTTATAATCATTGAATGCAAGCAATGCTTTCCCATTATCTTCTATTTTACAATGAATGACAGTTGAATAATGGGGGATTTCAAAATAAACTTATAGGCTTAAAGAAAAAATCTTTTATGATTTTTAACTACAATATTAGTCAAAGGCCAATAATTATGATAAGAACTCTAGATGTTTTTCGTTGATCAATAATTTAGCCTTTAATGGATGACTTATTAAATTCTCAATGTTTGCTGTTAAGATTTGTTCATTTTCCCCTGTTGTTGAATTTCCTTCACCTGTAATATAAAACATTACTTCATATTATATATGTCCTATTAAAATGAAAAACTGCTATATAATTACAGTACTTGTGCAGTTTTCCTTTAGATGCTTTTACTTGCAGATATTTAACAATTAGAAGTTTCATTTTAATGTCTGAATTTCTGGATTCATTGAATTAAAAAAAATTAAATAGCATATAAAATAAAATTTATATGCATTAAATATGTTATAATAAAAAAGATAACAAAATGATTTCTTACAGAAAGATAACACTATTAAATTTTACTAGGAACATTGTAATAATAAATATTTTCTTAAAATGCTTACAATATTTTTACAAAATATAACTTAATATAAGTCAAACATAAAATTTAGAAAGCATTAAAAATAAAAAGGAATTGAAAGCTAGGTTATCCTCTCTGTCTTTCGATATGTTGATCTTATATCACAAGTGGTCCCTCATCACGGAGAAGTTGTCATCTTAGAAGAAGAAATCAAAATGTTGTACATAATGTTTTCAAGTCAAACTTTGTTCTTGATCTAAGGATATCCAAATTCACTGTTACTGTACTTACCTTCAGTTTCGGATAGAGGAGCACTTTTAGGTATGGAAGAATTTGTTAAACCTCTGTGATTAAGAATGGAAGTAGGCTATATGCTATGCTGTTCAATTTATATACAGAAAATAGATAATGAAAATGGTAATGTCAAGTTAAAATTGAGCTGAAAAATCTCACACAGATGATAAAAATAACAAATAGTATATTTTTAATTTTAATGTTAAAGATAATGCAACACAACTATTGATATACTTATTGATCATTGGATGTCAATGCATCATTTTAAAACAATTTTAAAATTAAAAACTATTAAAGAGAAAGCAATTTAAAAAAAAAAGCTCAGATAGATTTAAAATTATCAAAGCTAAAGAAAGCTAACTTATATAATACAAGAAGTTGAATGTTTATGGTTTTTGCTTTGTTTGATTGCTCTTTAAAAAAAGGTAAAACTTTTTTTTAAGTTATTATTTTAAGAAGATTTTACTTTCAAAATTGGAGGGAATTAGAAATTATGACAACGGTCTAACAATTTAAAAAATTATCAAGGTAAATTTGTAATGCTACATAATTTACATGATCAAAATACTGAGTATTTTATTCAATTTAAGTTTAATCTTATACAACTTTCATTTCTACAAAAATATTTAAATAATGTATTTCTCTTTTTTTTTTTCTTTTACAATAAAATTTGCATAACTGCATTTTCTTTAAAAATAAAAATTAAGATTAGTAAATTAAAGATGTTTGTAATTCAATTTAGAATGAAGACTAAATATGTTTGATATAGCCTCATTGATAAACAAACTGAAAATGAAATTTTGGTTGTTTTTTTTTTTTTTGATATACCTTACTGACAAATAACAGAATTGTAAATGTGTATGTAGTGACCATACCTCTAGATTGGTGGCAGTCATAGTTTGCCAAGACAATTTAGAAAGAAAATAATTAAGGATAGCACTCATTCCTTATGAATTAGGTAATTAAATACTGGCATAAATCAAAAGTCAGATGTTATGAACCAAAAACCTATGTCCTGCCTAAATTGTGGTTTCTTAATTTATCACACTATCTGTACTTTATTTTCTGAAAGAAATAAAGATTACATTGGTTTTTGCTTCATCTTTAGTTTGCACTGTACAATACAGCTATGTAAATATTATTCTTCATTCTGTTAGATTTATGTATCCTATCATATCAATAAATTATCAAAACTATCCTAAAGTAAATCCTGTTGTTTAAACTGGGTTCTGTGCTCTCTTATGATGAAGAGTATAATAGTAAAGATCTACTTGATACAAGGAGGATAATTTATCACTTCCATTGTATGGGATAGATAGAATTTTACTGATCTTGAATGATGAATTGAGTGAATCACTCAAAAATTCAGAACAATGACAACAATTTGTCAATACGATGAAAGAAAATAATCCTTATAGATTTTTGTAGGTATTTCTTTATTTCCATCCTCACAATTATTTTGATTTAGTCCTCTTTCAAAGGCCATTTTCAACATCATCATTAATTCAAAACAAAAATAGTAATTCAACACTTAGTTTTAAATAATTTCCAAATACGATAACACTGAATCATGTAAGACTTAAAAACATACTGTTGATCAGTAGAAATCAATAGTATTATCAATGATGAATTAAATAGATGGAACATGCAAAAATAGAAGTAGTAAGCAAGAATTTTGAAGACTGCTACGAAAGTTAGAATACAGTTTATCAAGAACAATTTCTTGTAAAAGAAATGCTGCCTTTCTGCAATTTAAAATATCAGTTAATATTAAAGAAGAATGTTCTACCATATTAATGTGTTCATCACAAGAGCCAATTTTATTTATTTATAAATAAATCAATATTTCAATACTTTTCATTGCTTTCAACTTGTTTGATTTTTAACATTATCAATTAATCCTGACTATCGAAATAACTTATTAAGAGATTTCTATTGTAACAAACTTTAGACTAGTCCTCATTGTAATGACTCTTGTCCTAAAAATCAACCAGTATGGTGAAATTATAATTACTCCTAGTAAAATATAAACGACTAAATCCACAGTGGGTAGGGATATGATCTTAATACTTTCTTTCAACAGCTGTTAAAGGCTATTTGGATCTGCTATGTTGTTAAATTTTTTAAAATTAAATTCAATGAATGTGATTTTTTAGGTAAACTAATTAAATTTAAGTTTTCTTTTAATGATCATATTTATGTTAAGGGACTACCCCAACCCTTTACTTGACCATTATTGATTATTGATCTTTCATTCACAGCCTCATCTGGAAGACTACAATTTTAGTTTAAGAATATGGCCACTACATGCACAGACTTCATAAAATCTTTAAATTTGATGACTCTATTTGTATATATGTTTTCCCTGCAAATATATGAATAAACAACATTTTTCTTTTTCTTTCTTTCTTTTTTTTTTTTTTAACTTTAACATGAATGGTTTCTTCTCAAAAAATATTAATTATTTGTTCAATTCTAAAATCTCTTTAAATTATTACAAATTCATAGAGATCGTATTTACAACTGATAACCTAAAGCTTTTATATTTCTATACTAAAATAAATATTAGGCTTGTTCAGTGTTCTGATAGTATAAACTCAACAGATCATGCTGAATCAGAGGAAGGGAAAATATTTTTTAGATTTTTTTTTTAATCAAGACCTGTAAAATTAAAATGCATTAAAATAAACTTTCAAAGTTATGCTGTATAAAAATAGAATTTACATAAACAGCCATGTACTTACATTATCTTACATATTTTTTACCTTGTAACTGACAACTGTAATTTGAAAAATATTCGTTATTTAACAGTCTTTCTACTTACTTTTATTTCAGAGGAACCTCCAATAATTTGACTGATTATATTATTTTTTTTTTTAATTTTAAACTAAAAACAAATACAACCAAAACATTTTTAAGAAAACATAAGTTTCAAGTTTCATTAAATGAATATCAAGATCAAATCAGTAAGATTAAAATAATGAAAATAAAGCAATTAAATATTAACCAAAGTGTTCTGTAAACATATTAAAGATAGTTGTATAGCTCGGATACTTAGACTTAAGTATCCTCTATTGAGTAACAACTTAAAATCAACTTGAAGCTTGTCTTATTTTTATATTTACAGATTAACATCATCTAAATTTTAAAAAGTTTAATCCTTTACATTACTATACATTTACAACTTATTTTCTGAAGTTTCACTGAACTAATTTTTTCTACAACTATATGGAAGCTGATTCTGTTGAGTATAAAATAAAATGTTGAATTGCATAAAATATTTAACATTAGCTTTCTTTGACAATAATGGATCCAAAGTAATGCAATTTATCATTAATTGATATGAAAAATAACGAAGATAATCAGCTTAAATGTATGCCAGTATTCACAGATTCCTCTGAGAAAATTAAAACATAATCCTTCCTTTGTTAAAATAAGAATAATGACAAAATATGCATTAGTTTGAAATGTAGTTCAGTTTTACAGGAAGCACAAATGATTTAACCACAGATGGATTTAAATTTACATTCTAGATATTGGCTAAAGAGATCTACCTTACAAAATATGAAATGGCAGTGCAACTGATGAAAATCAGATGAGACGATGATTAAGTCACATAAATTGCTCATCAGGTATATTCAATTAGAATCAGCTACAGTATTGCTTGGGAACTGGTTAACACCAATCAATAACTTGTAGACTAAATAATAAAAGAAAAGAAAGAAAGAAATTCATTAACAAGTAAAATAAGAGGTAAAACTATAGTTTTACTGAGTTAAATACATTTCGTTTACTGAGAATCTTATATTTAAAAGAAAGAAAGAGGCTCCCTATTGAATCTCTTAACACATTACCTTCCATCCATCTGTATCTGACAATATGGATGCATTCATTTAATAGAATTTCACATAACTCATTACATAATCTCATCATCACTCCACTAACGTCCTCACAAAAGAAATTTACTATAGGGAAGGCCTAGTGATATACCAGAGGACAGATTGTACACCATTTATTTTTGTTTCTTATTTTTTATAGAACTAAAAATAATACTCCTTGCCTATGAATCTGATACTTAAAATGAAAGATAGAATGGCTCATAGGTGAGCAAGGATCTACAATGTCTCTTTTATACAAGTTATACTACAGATTCAACCTATGGCCTCATGCCCACCAGCCAACCAAAAAAAAAAACAACCTGAGAATTGGGAATTCATAAATTGTGAGACCCCTAACAGGGCAAGGTTCTAGACAAAAGCATAGGTTATCTTTGCCTAAAACTATCTGTGATAGTGAAGGTCAATTTAGAGATGTGAAACTGGAAAAGAATTAATGAAAGACAATCAAAACATTCAGAAGGAAAAATTATTAAAGGTTGACTTGCCAAGCTGCAATTCCAACAATCCTCTGAGACTGATTAAAAAGGAACAACAACGAACATAAACATCCTATTAACTAGGTCAAAAAAACAAGTCTGTTGCTTAATTCCCACAGTGCCGGATTTAGGGGGGGGGGGGCATGAGGGGGCAACTGCCAAGGGCGGCACGTCCGGGGGGGGCAAAATGGGATTGAAAATTGATTCTTTTTTATAATTTAATAGTGAAACTCAGCTACAGGGGCGGCACGGGGCCGACTTGCCCCCTCTGATAAAATTCCTAGATCCGGCACTGAATTCCCAGCTTCTTATCATTCCCAAATAAGAAGATAATCAAAGTTCTGCTGACTTAGGAAAGAATGAGGAATGAAGTTGTGAAAGTTCTCTCTTTTTGTCAGAAGGCATTTGAGGTGATGGAAACTTCAAGTGTTGATTTGAAAGAGAAGAAATGTCTCATAATTGGTAATGATTCAAGAAAATTTAAGAATATTTTGGTTGATCCAAAGATAATGCAACAGTCTCTCAATCATTATACATAAGGAGATCATTATGAAATTTAGATATAGATCAGATGATATTCATAAATTTTAAAAACACAGAGGACATAAAACTTTGCATTGAAAAAGGATATGCTCTAAACAAAACAGGGTGGAATTTAAAGTACAGCATCTAATAACATTTCATTTTCAATCCTGAGTTGACTGAAAATGGAACTATCTGAAAGCATGGAAATGGATTTACATTACAATGTAACAGATATGTAACAGATTCTTCTTCTGCTTCTGCAATGTCATGCGTTTATAAATCCAAAATCTGTACTTAATAAAGTACAAATATGACAATGCAATTTGGTTGTTGTCCTGTTGCCTGTTTGTTTTGTCTTTAAGTCCACAATTACTTACTTCTGCAAAGTCTTCCTGGTTGGGAATAGCTGCAAACATCTAATTCTAAAATTAGCCTAAATAAGATCCAATTTCATAATTTTTAATTAGGAAAAATCTATTTCCCATCAACAATCAATCTGCCTCTTACTATTCTATTATGTGACATTTTTCTCTTATATATAATCTTTA
The DNA here is from genome assembly GCA_023159025.1 of Thereuonema tuberculata. Taxonomy (NCBI): domain Eukaryota; kingdom Metazoa; phylum Arthropoda; class Chilopoda; order Scutigeromorpha; family Scutigeridae; genus Thereuonema; species Thereuonema tuberculata. The sequence continues at coordinate 64,399,033 of JAFIDM010000004.1, forward strand.
CAGAAACAATGAGATCTTATGAGTAACTTCACAGAAATGCCATTAATGATAAGCCAAATATAAAAAGATATGAAAAACTGTTCCACCAGACTCTAAGTTGAAAACTAAATTCAACATTTTCAAGATAAGCCAGTATGATTATGAGTTAAAATCTTGAAAATATTTTCAACTGGACATAATTTTTTAAGTTAATAAATCCATTTGTCACGTAAATGAATTTCCTGTCATGGAAAATATTGATAGAGAGATCAACAAATAAAATAATTAATAAGGGAGTAAATGAATCTTCTTCGCTGTCTGAATTGTGACTTAATTGAAGGAAATCCTTCAAGATGTGGCACCACTCGGAAAGCCAAGAAGATTTCATTGAATAATGACTATGGAAATCCCAACATTTCAATAATAAAGACGTATATTACAATTTTTGTTTTACATTTTAAAACTTGAAAATTATAAACCAACAAAACAGAATTTTTAAAAATATTTTTAAATAAATCATACTGTTTTTTAGCAAATGCATCTGATTAAAAGTAGTCCTTTCAGAATTAAAAGATGTCACTCTGTAATGCATTAAGATATATTAGGTGATCCATACAGTCCAATATTATTCAAATAATTTCCTAGTGCAAATAAAAAAAGCTGAAGAAGCACAGATCCATTGAAATGGGTTGAAATCTCTGATGCTGCTTTGCATGTGCCTTGTAAGTTGAAAAAAAATAAACATGCCAAGAAACAATAAAATGTGATCTGATGATTTAAGTTAAGAATGGATTTTCTTAGTGGAAGTACTGGTAGCTTATTTAATTATTAAAATCTTTATGGAAGAATATCTTTTCAAATTCTATCATTGACTCTGGCTTTATCTACATTCATCAATGAGAATATAAACAACATAAATAAAATCTGATCTGCATAAGCAAAATACTCAATGCCAAAGCATAATATTCATAACTATCAATTTCATGATCTAATTAAAGAAATAATTCTAAAGGCGCAATATAAGATATTCAAACTTAAGACTTTACAAAGATCATCCCCAAGTAGGGCTCCACTATAATCTTTTATTACAGATTTTATTCCACAGCATTTCTGTTTTCATAGAATACAGGAAAAATGTAGCCAAAAACTTTTTAATGAAGTTGGGCATTACTTATGGATAATCCTCATACTTTACTGAAGAAATATTGCTCAGTTAACCTAGATAACAAGTCTTAATTGAAAACAGGCTCAAAGGCCTGTAAAGTTTGTTTGCCATCATCGAAAATACATAGACACTTTTCTATTTCAAAAAAAAAAAAAAATGCTACAGTCAATAAATCAAAGATTCCATTATTCTAGCTAAACAAATAGTCATATTTTAAGTATAGCACTAAAGTGTCCCTTATTTCTCTGTGATGAGCTGTCAATCCTAAACAGAACAGCTAAAGATGAAGGAATGAAAAGATGCAACTGTTAATTCCCGTTAGGAAATAAATTGAAAAGCCAATAACAGAAACACTTATTATTCTGTTAATTACATCAAATTCCCCAATTTTGTGTACCATTTTGTGTACCGCAAAACTGCTGTACTACAGTTATTTATGCATATATCGTAGCTGCTGTAGCAACAAATGCAGAAAATAAATTCTGCTGTTGGTGTGTTGCTGGATAACTCTCTCCATCAACATAGATACAATCCTAGTGTATAAAAATGTTATATATAATTGGTAGTTCCTATGTGTCTTTGTGCCTTATACTTGTTGGAAACTGAATTAATGTGAGAGATGAGTAGCTGAGATGCTAAGTAGGTTTCAATATGAGGTAAACTGATATGTGTCCTAATTCTTATCATTAACAATTTCACTGACTTATTGTACTCCTCTTTCAGATACAGTTATGATAACATTTAAATTAACAAGTATATTTAGAAGGGATTAATCTCATTGCCATTCATTTTTTTCATGGCTCTAGTCTTCCTTATCAGTTGATTTAAAGTTGAATTAAGTTAAGATAATATCAAATCCATTAATATGCTGTGTTACATAAGTTATAATTTGTACAGTAAACATGTTGCTCCTTTTACAAATACTTAATTATTCTTGAATTGTTGTTTAATTATTGAATTAATGAAATGACTTGAAATTTGAAGCATACCTGTGTTGATTAATGAAAAATTCTTCTCAGAAGATCAGCCAAATGAGAATGGTTGACTTGCCCAGACTTTCAGATGTGAACTATACATCTATCTTATAGGATAATCCTAGGATTGCTGAGGAGTCTATTGTCTCTGCTAAGGTTATATTTATTGTCCCCAATGGCTATGGTTTCCTAAGTCAGTCTATCCCACTAATGGGAAGACTTGGTGAAGATATTGATGTTTTGTCCAAAAGCTTGGACAACTCTAATTAATTTCTCCCGACTGATCTCCCAAGAAGGATTTTTCTTTACTCAATTGAATCTTAAGGAATTCAACTGGTTAATATTAGATATTCATTCTACCAGAGAAACACTTACAGCCCTGTAAACTTATACTCCTACCGAAATGTAATCTATAAAATCTATTATTTAATCAAACAACTTTTCCTGGGTTGTAAAGCCTTGACAGCTGTATATTCTGTTAACTGATGCTTAGAAAGATTAGTTACTCATAAATTTCTCTTTTTCATTATTAAAATCCATAACAAACTTGTTGTTTATTATAATCATTACCTAATTGGTTTTAGTCACTTATATGTTAGCCTATGTAAGAAAAGAAATAATTATTAAGTCTCTTTGCTTACTCAAACAAACCAAGAGGTCAGAATTTTAAAGGTAGCAATTTAACACACCTATTTTTGTAGATTCACTACAAATAAAATTTCAGAGAACTGATTAAAAAAAACAAATAACAACATCCTTACTATGTAGTGTCACAGGATACAAGCACCACCATTTGGATTTAGAAATTTTTTGAAATTTTTTCCCCTGAAAATATCTAAAAATGACATCACAAACTATACCCTTTCTCAAATCAACACAAATTAAGGATCACAGCCTCCAACCTAACTTTACCTAACAAACGCCTCCATTGATGCCACTAACTCCTTCAATGAATGAATTACACCAGTGACACTAAATAGTAAAGTTATGCCAAAAGTTCAGTCTAAAAGACACAATAAAATAAAAATAAAAGAACAAACAATAAAAAAGGGTCTAACAATTTTGAACACAAAGATGATATGCTTCCCTTATACCAGCCAGGATAATACTATTGAATAATATTGTAACTCTGCTTATGATAAAGCATAAGAAAAGCATCTGCAGGGTTAATTTTCAAGAAATTTTTCACACAATGAAATACACAAAAATGTCTATCTACTATTAATACCACAGGGATAGGAAAAGAGGAAACACTAAGGTCAAAAGGGAATGCAAGCTTTATCTTCCAAAATTTGTTTACCTTATAGGATTACATCCTCCATATATGATGTCAACAAATCAGCAGGCTTTATGAATAAATAAAGCATAAACTTAAAACAGGCTATCACATTCAAAAATAGAATATTAAACTGTTTTAAACCATTCTAGGTATCATTTCCTAGATTAAAGTTTCATTATCATCTTTCCTTTGATAATAATTAATGCCAACTGAAAACTGATGAAAAATGTCCTTATTTTCAATATTATTATTAGTTTGGAAATGATTCCTTAATATTATTATAAATGCTACTATATCTTCTCTTGAAAATTTGAGCTTAAATTAAAAAAAAAAATCAATAAATAATTAAAATAAACTCTTTAAAAATTATAGTACCAGTACTTTGTTTTAAACTTGTTTCTTTTAAAAAATGCATCATTATGGAGTTGAATGTTAGGAAGAAGAACAGAATCAATGTATAAAAGATATGTATATACACAGGTGTACAAACCTAAGGATGACTACTACTTCTAATGGTTACAAATTAAAAATCAGAGGAAGCTTGTGGCAATTTTCATGCCTCTGGACAATAGGTAGAAGCATAGTGCACATGAAAAATTTGTGAATCATATATATGAAGGTCACATGGTAGCACTGAAATGGTTAAAAGGCAAATTGGCACAGTAGGTGAATTGTGTTTGAAGGTACCACTTGACATGAAGGAAAGAAGTGATGACATTTTTTGTATGGTATGTCACAAAGACATTCTAGATGATTTCAAGTGGGGATCATTCTTCCCCATGAAGAATTATACGAAAAATTGAAGAAGACAGCAGAGTAACTGATGTTGCCATAGTTCAGAATCACTCTTAGTGTTGTATCCAGGCTCTGGGCAGCAGGTTCCAAAGCAATGGAATGTGTTTCAGATCCATGTGAGGAGGTTGCCCGAGTTCTACAATGATGCATAAAGACAGGTTTCTAGCTGAAACAACAAGACATCAGTTTTTAGCTGCCGCACCACAGCTGGTCAGCTTGCAAAGTCACCTCCATTCCAGTAAGGAACGCCGATACGCCCAACAAACTGTGGCGAGATGTCTCCGACATGTCGGACTACATGCCCAAAGACCTGTAGTCTGCTTCTCTATATTCAGAGATCACTGTGGCACACATTTGCAGTAATGTTGACTCTGTCAAAATTCATCAATGGACCACTGTACTCTTTACAGATAAGAGTCATTAGTTTTTCCTCAGATTCTAGACATCAGCTGATATGGTGTGAAAAGGTACTGTATACCATTTCATCAATGTGCAGGAGAGGGACAGATATAGCAGTGGTAGGGTCATGGTTTGGGGAGGCATCAAGATTGATGGATGCACTTAGCTACGGCTCTGGAAAACGGGACTATGACTGGTAAACGATACAGCAACAAAATTCTTCTACATCATGTTCATTTGGTTAAGTATTGCGATAGGCAAAGATTTTCTATTCATGGATGATAATGCACCCTATCGTTGTACGAAAGCAGTGGAGACACTTTCTGGAGACTGAGGCAATTCATTGTATCGACTGTTCAGCATGCTCCACAGAACTGAACCTCATTCAACACATATGAGAAGCAATGGGGAGATGTATTGCTGCACAAAACCTCCTCCAGAAACCAAGCAGGACTAATTTATGCTTTGAAGGAAGAATGAATCAATTTGCCTCAGGAAGTCCTGGATAACTTACTGTCAAATGTTGTGAGACCTGCATCGCAGTTTGAGGTGTCCATATTCCATACTGTCATGTCTCTGTCAGGTTATCTGTCGGCACTGTATGTCCATTCCCCACCTACATCCTTTGGAAATTTGTGACTTTTGTAAACAAATTTATTACAACTTATTTTTTATTTCGTTTATAACAATTTTTTTTATGTCATATCATGTGTTCATATTCTGGCACATCTGTGCCCATATTTGGCTACAGTCAAACTACAGGCACAAATGTCATACGTCCTTAGGTTTTGGATGCCTGTATATAAATATATATATATATATATATATTATAAAAGAAACAATTGGAATTCTAATTTGGAAAAATGTAAATACTTTTTATATCCTTATTAATATTATTACCTATAAACAAAAATAGCCGTAACCAAGGAAATGGTATGAAATATCAATAGTATTAAGAAATTCAAATAATTTTTATCTTTTTGTTCAACTTATTAAAATCTACATGCATCATATTGGATAAAAACATCTTTGTAAAATTAGAATTGATATTCCTACTACATCAACACTGAACTATATATTAGTTTGTCTTGTTTTGAAATATTGGCAAGTTTATTGTAAAAATAATTTGTTTTTTATTTTGTTCCATATAAAGTCAATTCAAATGTCAAGTAGCAAAATTAAATTATTTATTTCTTTTTATACTTACACTGATTTCTTGTTTCCTAAAGCATTAATAAAGCTGACTTGAACATATATTTAAACACATTGACTTCTTTTATATATCACCAACAATAATCACTAACAATTATCATCAACAATATAACCTACACTCATTCTCAAAAATTAAGGATGATTGTGAATCGCAGGAAAATACAGCACTATGTAAACTACTGGAATGACCAAAGACAATTTATTCTACAGCACTAAAAACATCGCTCAGCACTGGGTGAGTCATAGTCACACATGGCAGAGCTGCAGGATAGAGCACATGCTCAGCTGTTATTTGATGTGACAGTGGTTTTCCTCACAAGGTCTCAAACAAACCATGTTGATGATGTTTTGTAAAGCAGAATCATAAGAAGACTTGAGGCTGATCAAACTCAAGATGGCAGGAGCTGCAGTCCCTACAAAGTGGTTATTTCTAGGGTCTGACAGGGGTTTCAACTGGGATGGAAATGTCAATCAGTGTTTCAGCACAGGACATCCAGGGATTACAACGAAAGAACAAGACCATTATTTGGCACTAAGTGCTAGACAACATAGATGAGTATAACAGGGAACCTTACCAGTGACTTTTCTGTAGCAGCAAAAAGGACTGTTTTCACAGCGCATTGTGAGAGCACAAGTTGTGTGCATGCAGGCCTGCAACATGCATATCCTATCAATGTATTTTGTTCTTTATATTTGTATGATATCTTTTCCTGATGTAGAGTAATGTTATAATGTTGAATAATTCAGCAGAAATAAATTTACCTACTACACTTGTAATTCAGCTGATCACTATCCATGTTGTTGTTTTTTTCCCTGTGCAACTCACTATACAGCTCTTCAAACACTGAACTTCTTGGGAGTTCATAACTATTTTTTTCTGTCCATACTCCATGTTCCATAACTTTATTTTCCTCATCATCCTAGCTTAAGAAGAACAAAATTTTTGAAGTTTGTCTGCATTATAGAGACTTCTATATTTTTTTCAGAGGCTGATATTTCTACTTACATTTCAAAGTTTTTATAAGTTGCATTGCCAGCTAATAATCCTCAATCTTTTTTTCCATGAGTTCTTTGATGATCATTAGTTTAATCTCAGTGTTAATCCTTATACCATATTCTTTGCATTCAACTCTCTCCCTCTCTCTCTCTTTTTTACATTAGTTCATGGGAATTTTTTGTACAGCTTCACTTTCTTATCATCACTGCCACTTATTAGAAGCTTGCATTTCATCCTTCATAGATGAAATCAATTCTATTTTTTTTTTTGCCTCTGAACAATTAATATCTATATATAGTAGGATTGATCCTAAAATTATACAAACAACAACAAAGAACTCTATATTATATCAACTAAAAACATCTGCATCCTGTCAGAATGCTCGTTGTTCTCAATGCTTTTTCTCTTCTGTACATCCACACTTCACCAACAGTGCTGTGCCATCATGAGCAGCCTGTGCACTTAATTGATGCATCAACAGACATTCAGTATTGCAAAATATTTTATAATTCATATATAAAATATTTTATAATTTAAACAAAACATAGTGGCCTGCTGCTTACAACATTGAATAATTTTTTTACACACTGCTGTTGTGTTCGATACAGGCAAGAATTTTATGCAGGAAATATAGTTAAAATTACAATTTGATAATAAGCACCAATAAGAATTATTAACAAATCCAATTATGTGATATTCTTAAACCAAATATGGATCAAAGACTAAAACTAAACCATTAATAAACAAACAACAAACATAAAAAAAGTGAATTTAATTCTAGAAAATTTGAATTTGTTTTTAATTAATTTCTATTTATTATCATAGCATAATTGATAATGACATAAATTTGATTAGTATTGTTGCTTTATTTAAACTGATGCTGCTGAATTACATTTCAGTCCTCAACATCAGAAGCTTGGACCTCACATTCACAGCGGCAATGAATGTTCCTAGTTCTCTTAGTTCTGATTGAAACTGTTTACTTCATCCTAAAGTGATCTTTTATCACTACGACTTTGTTTGCTTTCAGCTGACAATCATCAGATTATTTCCTAAGAACTGGATCTTTTTCAGACATCTGCATCAGATTTGGCTTGATAAATTACCCTGCTTTTTTTTTTTTTTTTTTGAGATTACTTATTTAATCAAAATATTGTTTTCTTTCTTTTATTCTCTCCTGATACTATGCTAGATACATTGAGAAGGGCACTTTTATTTCCATTCACAAAATTAGTATTTTTTAAAGATAGTATGCTCAGTCTTTCCTTCATATCTCTATTCCTATACTGAAATGTAACATATACTGTGATGAGGCTATGAATGCTGTGGGAATATTAGACAGTGTCATTGACAAGACTTAGAGCCTATCTGAGCATAGAGGAAAGGAATTAAAAATCTGTACTAAGACTTTTTTAGAAAATTAAATTCAGCAAAGTATCAATGTTCTAACAATGACCATGTATGGATTGATGAAAATCTTTAAAAATATTAATTTTTATTACTTAAAATTAATATTTTAAACATCTTAAGAACAACTCTTTAGTTTGTAGATTTAAAAACTGTCAGTTGATATATCTCCATAAGGGTTGGAATTATAACTTAGAAGTTATTACATTTTAGTACCATGCCGAATATTGAGCTCAATTATGAATATCATAAGAAAAAATATCATGTTTAAATTTAATGTTAGTCTACACGTAAGGTCAGAATTTAGAATCTATGGAATGAATCTTCTTTAATAGAAATTAACTTTTGTCATATTTTTTTTTTTTTAAGAAAGTAAAATTCTCTTTCTAAATATTATAAATAAAAAATCAAAAGAAACTGCTTACTGCTGTAGTATGTCTTTTTAATGATGATTGGCTACTACATTGGGCTAGTTCACATCTAAGTTGTTGGACTTCACTTTCTAAGTCATTGATTCTCTGAAAATGAAAGAAAAACAATTCTAAAAAAAATCTTTATGTTCCCATTGTTGAGATTTGAAAACCTCACAATTTTATCAATAAATCAAACATTCTATTCACAAGTGACATCCTAGAATATTTGTTTCATCAAATAGGATCAGTCGCCTGTCAACAGTTTGATGCCATCATAGACAACAATACAACATTTCATGAAAGGAATTTTAGTGCAATATGATTTTTTTTATATTAGTTCATGGAGATGCCATATTGCTGTTAGCATGTCCTACATTTAAAACAAATGAAATGTTCATGCTTCAATTAAATGAATTCTTTTTTTGAGTACTATTTATTTTATAAATATTGAAAACCTCAAATTTAAAATGATTTTAAATCTTTTTTTTCAGAAAGCAAGATAATCATTACTGTTGCTGATTCAATTAAAAATATTCCAGTCTGGAACATTTCTGAGCAGCAACAAGTTATTTCAGTAAGTCATTGCAAGAGATCAGAATCAGTGAGCTAATTAACATTCTACATTTAGATTACATATATGTACCTCTAATAATTATAAGAATTTCAAATGTAGAAACACATTAGTTAAATTGAAGAAATTGTGTCAATTAATAACATCAACAAAGATAACAGAATACTGACTTAAAAATATCTTTTAATTTATTTAGTAGAGGTAGTGATATCTTTAATGTAATTTCTTACCTATAAGGAGTGTCAATCATTAAATGTTAACTTGTTAGAATAATTAGTTCACAATGAAATAATCTATTCTGCTGACATTTCATTAAGATCTCTCACTGTTTAAAAGAAGCTTTGTTGTTTCTTATTTCTAGGAATTTAGAGTTAACTTTTCTGCTGTTCTTCCAACCAAATTTGAGTTACAATTGTTTTATAACAAAAATCTGTCAATAATAAAGTTTGTCTTTTTAATATCTGTTTCCAATGTAGCTAAGTATTAAGAGCCTTATAGGCTCTATCAAATTCTGTAATATCGTGAAAATGAACTTTCTTCACAGTTGAAACAGGACCAAAATAAATAGAAATAATAGTATCTCGTGACCATCAAGGAAGCAATAGGATAAAATTACTTATCCTTTTCTCTATCTTAAACTTTAAACTTGTACTTTAGAGCCAGATTAAATGAATCTAAATAACAAGTATTAAATAATTAGGATTGTCAAAAGGATAAGTAATTCAAAAATAAAAAAAATAGAAGAATTAAAAAACAAATACAAATCTGATGCTCTGATTTTGCTGTCTAAGTGATCAAAGCTGCTTGCTTGCCTGGCCCACCTTCTAATGGCCTTGGGTAAGCATCATGGACCCCGGTCGCAGTGATGCCCTTTCACTTTGCAGGAGAAAAAGGAGTTGCACCATGTATGTGGACACACCACAGCTGCAATGAAATGAACTACAGGCAAGTCCTGCTTGCCTAAAGATCTCGGGCAATTTTCAGCAGGGTCGGGCCCTCCCAGCTTCAGTCGTTGACACAGTATCTGTCTCTCCCAATTGTGAACAGGTGCTCGAAGGGCAGCTATGTATCTGACCGCCTGGTCTCATCGGATGCACACTTCCCTCTGTTTCTTCGTTTTCTTCATACCATTTAAAAACTCTCCCCTTCCTGAAATGATGACACAAAGGAGAGCAACTGATTGGTGTACAGAAGACATCTACCTGTCAAAGTGCACATCTGGTTACACTTTTCCATGGCCGAAGACAGGGGGAGCAAAGGAGAAAAGCTATAAAGAAAGTTAAAAGAGGAAGGTGGAGTGTAATAAATATTGAACAAGAGACCGAAATGGAAAGAGAGTGACAGACGATGGATGCCATCTGAGAAGGTTTGGCGAGAGAGAAACCCGAAACACCTAGAAGACACCTGCGAAAGAGGACAAAGAAGGGATGTGATAAGCTAAGAAATGCTTAAAACATGTGTTTAGGAATATGAAGAAAATCCTGAAAATATTCTCTGAAGATTTTCTTACAAAAATGATAAATAATGGGTGGAAAGTGAAGGCGGAAGTTGCGAATCCTTGGGGTTGTTACAAAGTAATAAAAATGAAATTGCTGAAAGCATGCATTTAGCATTACCTATTATGGAGGTTTTAAATTCACAAACACTCAAGTGCTTAATTTTTAGTTATTATCTTAGTGAAAGGAATATGTTACTCTCATTTAAAGATAAAAGGATTTTGTATTTGTTTTATTTGATAAGAATTACTTCAAGTATTTTTCTGCAGAGTTGTTACTTATCAAATTACTCATGAAACAACAGATTCAACAGTTTACCTTTAAATAACACTGTTCCTGCTCCCAAGATTTATCTTCCACTTCAGTCAGTAACTTTGAGCATCTTTCTTCTAAGCATTTAATGTAATTTTGAGGATCCCTCTTCTGTATATTTATTTCTTTCTGAAAACGCTTCTGTATATCTTCTTTTTCTGCTTGAAATTCACATTGCAGCCTCTCTAACTAAATTTTCAAAATTAAAATGAACGACTGAATGAATGAATAAATAAATTAATAAATAAATAATAAGAAAAACAATTTTATATTACTTCTCAAATAAAATATAACATAGTTATATAACATAATTTGTCAAGTATTGTATTAAGATATAACCTTATACTTTGATTCCTCAAAGCCTAGTTAGATCATACTATTATTCAGTGTTAGTAATACTCTTTATCCAGTATTCAAAACTGGTCAACAAAGAACAGTGTACCAAGATATATGCTGAAGCAGACATTGTGTTTTTAATCTTTGTATGAGATGCATGGTGAGAAGTTATCTTTTTTCTGGATAGGAGTGAGATTAAAAACAAAATGATGGCTTTCCAATCCCAATACAACCTCTAATTTTCATGGTTTCAATTAAAAACGAGCCCACACTAAAATGATAAATTGGAATTAAAAGGATAAACATAGTGCATCATCAGTACTCACTCAAAATATTTGATACATTAGATTACCATAAGCCTTTCTCTAACTGATACCAGTGTATTAACAAACCTTGTCTTTAAGAAAGAAAGGAAATAAAACAAGTTGGACGCTGCAATTGTGTGGGAAGGAAATAATAACTGCAAAAGATTACAATTATTAATCTCTACAGCTTCTCTACAGAACATTGTGTCTATGAATAGTATGCAAGGTGAACTCATCTAGTTCATGAGTTAAACTATTGACAAAAGGATGGACATATAAGTTGAATAAAATGTTTCTCTCCTAGCTTAGAAGTTTATAAAGACAGACAAAGAAAGAAAAAGGAAGATTTACTTGATCTTTTCTTAGACGTCTTTCTTCTTCTAACTGTTTTGCATAATCCATAGACTGCTTTTCACACATTGTTCTAAACTGCTCTACTTGTCCGCTTAAGTCTTGAACCTATTCAGCAATGAAAAAATTCATCAACATGAAAACTAATTATTACATTATGTAAAGTTCCCATATTTTTTTAGTAGATCTCTTCTCCTAAATCTTCTACTATTAAATATTTCTAACATCACACCAAATTTAAATGTAAAGACTACATTTAATATTAAATTTTCGAAAATTTGCTTTTTCATATTAAATGTAGTCTTTACATTTAAATTTGGTGTGATGTTAGAAATAATTATTACATTAGCAAAAATTAATTTCAGGTTAGAATATAAATTTTAAATTTAAAATTTGTTGAATTCTACGATAATTGTTGAATCCTGCTATGATAGTTGAATCCTACTATCATTTTAGTATTTGTATAAAAAAAAAAAAAAAAAAACTTTTAGCCACTCAAAAGGAACAGTGTATCTCCTAAAATGTATAGATAATTTAGTATGTGACATACTGTATATTTATATGGACATTTTTTATCTATTTTTGCCAATACAGGTAACCCCCATTGATTGTGATCCTGGTGAGTGCGAATTCGTTATAGTGCGATCTTTTTTTTTTAACTGTCAACAATTAATTGTTAAATAAAAAGTTATTACCGTGAAGTGTATATATTTATTACTTACATTAATTAATATAATTTATATATAATTACGATTTTTCTTAATATCGACAAATTTTATATAATAAACGTAGACAGGCCCAGCAAGGAACACTAGATTCTTTTTTTGCAACGCAGAATAAAGTGATTAAATAATATTTTTTTTCAGTTTCTTTTCAATGTTATATTACTTTTATGCTACATAAAACAATTATTTTCAAATTAAAAATGTTTATTTTATCAATACAGTGTTTTTTCATACTCTAAAATGACTTTTTTTTAAAAATCCCCCGTTGAGTGTGAAATTTCGCTCATTGCGACCTTCTCTGGAACGTATCCTTTGCAATCAACGGGGGTTACCTGTAGTCAGTATCAATGCAAAAAGGTTTGATAAAACATTTACAGTAAATCTTCATTGTCCAATAACTCCAATCCCACGGATTCACTTATCTGCTTCTATAAAAGTGCTGCCCAATTCATCAATATGCAATCTCTTTGCACACATGCACAGCCAGGCAAAGTAGTGTTTTTTTTTGTGTGCGGTGGTCGACATAAAAACCACCAACAGAAGGTTCTTGTTAAAATAAGTATCTCAGCTTCTGTTAAAACAAGTATCTATGTGATTCTGATAACATTTCATGCATTCAGTTAAAGAGTGTAATCACATGTTTTTATGTTATGTTTATGTAGTGAATGTGGGTGGCAGAGAAGCCCAGCACTGTGACCAGAGGTCTATTGTACTAACCCACGGAAAGAAGGACAGATGGAGAGAAAGACTGAGAAAGTATGGTGGGAGAAGTGCAGTGGAAACGGGAAAACCTGCCCAGCGCTGACCGTCCACCATCATGAAACCCACATGAGAACCGAACCCCAGTACTCAAGAGTTGAGAGGCCGATGTCACAGCGACAATGCAAACCGCGCGGCCTGTTTTTATGTTTAGACTTCTTTTATGCATGATTTTTTGTTAAACATAAGCATAAAAGAACTTTATAAAATACATACTGTCGTATGTAAAGTATATGATAAACACAAAGATGCATTTATGGTAATGAGTAACAAAAATGAAAAGCGAAGAGGTTCCACAGGATCTTAACTCTATTTTCCCCATAGGATGAAAGCTTCAGTAGCTGCAGTTTCTGTTACTGCAGGTTTCCAGGAACATAACCCCTGCAATTAATGAGAATAGACTGTAGTGAAAATAAGGATATGAATCTCTTATTGGATTGTTGAAGATGAATAAGGTTTCAAAATATTACGAATACTTCATCAATAGGAAACTGCAAATACAACTTATTTAAAAAAATGTAAAAACATATGGACTCAGGAAAAGAAGATTTTATTAGAAATTTCTGCTAAACTTTGCTCCCTATATCCTGTGCTAACTTGTTTTTTTTTCCATTTCTTGATGAGCATGATTAACATTTTCAACATGTCATATTTTATTCATCTTCAATATACAGCAAGTGCATTTCATCATTATTTTCAGCATTAACTCAAAAATATAATAACAATAAATATAGATTTAGTTCTAAAAAATTAAGATAAAACTTAATAGTTCACACCAAACATAAGAGGGAGGCAAAGTGGGAACTGTTTTGCAGAAACAAAGTCACAAAACTTGAAAAAGTATTTGAGTTTTGCTACTGATTATGTCAAATGTCTCCTTCCCTATATCCATTTTACTTTAATGTATCTATCACATGACTTCTTACAATAATAATCACCCTTGTTCATCCAATCCAATCCAATCTCTTACTTTCCTGCTAGACTTAGGTTTTGACTTGCTGTTCAGACAAGTTACGGAAATGATCTGTCATATAATTAATACATCTGAACCTGGCTCGAATCCTGGCTTGGGTTTGATATTTCTTCCTCTCTTTAATATATGTTGTCTTTCTTTAAAAGTTAATAGGGCTTCTACAATAGACTTAAATGGTCACAGTGCTAGTGAAATGTACTCACAACTCTTCAAAATCTACTAATCTAGATTTTTTACTATTATCAGATATTGCTTTTCCTTGTTTATTTCATTTAACTTATCTCTGATCTTCCAAGTTCATTTTTTTATCCAATTTTTATCCAATTAATTAATAAAAAAAAAAACGCCTTAAACTCTTTCATTATGCATGAATGTGACTGCAAAAGATGAAAAATGTGCTATAACTTCTTTGAGTTAACTCTCTTATACAGGGTTGATTACGTTACAAGTGAATGATTTCAATATGCAACATCTCATGTCACATGAGGTGCACACTAGCAATTCATCCAAAGGTATCATAATAACTAATATTCCATTAATTGGGAATAGTGAATCGGTTACAATGCCACCAAAACTAGACCAATTTTGGGAGGGATGTGATACTGCCCTTTCCAATGCCAAATTTTCATTTTCTGTTATTATAAGAATGTGCAAAATCCGAGGATTGCACATTTCGAAATGAGGGGCATGCAACTTATTAACTAAAAAAGAAAAAGTCAAAGCCTGGCAACATTGGATGAACCAGGACCCTCAAGGGAGAAATCCACACCTCGTCAAACTTCGCAGGTGGTTGCTAAAGTGAAGGAGAGAATCCAAAAACGCAAAGATTTGTTGCAAGACAAGTAGGAGTCTCTCAGTCAATGGTACACAACATAATTCATCAGAAACTGCAACAGGTTAAATGTCACAAATCCCATGTGCATAAGATCCTGCTGAGTCATGCTTGCAGAGCAATGTACCAATTGCGGAAAATTATACGAGCACTATCTTTCTGGCAATAAATGGAAATTAGTTGCAACTTTGGATGAAGCATGTGTACGTAAGTGACTGCAACAAGCCCAGAGCAATCTGTTACTCTGAAACCAAGAGGTGAAAAAATTATCAAAATTGGTATCAAGAAATTTTTCCGAGAGATTTCATGATCATCGCTGGATACTACTATAAGGAAAAATTCCAGATTTGTAAGGTGGCCAAAAACATCAAAGTTAACTCCTTCTTCTATCAGAGAAACATGCTGGATCCAATATATTGCAGATAAATTCCTTCCCTGTGTAGACCAGGCATAAATCAAGGTTAGGTACACCAAATGAAAGCCTCCACCACACCTCTAGCTCAATTGTGGATTACTTAAAAACCCATGAACAAGAAATGATAATACTTGCAATTCCTTTTTCTGATATCCCAGTCAAATCCCCGATGCATCCTGATGGGCTTTTGCTAGTTTGGATTATTTAAACGGGCCCTTGGAAGTGGGAGACCCAGTTCATTGGACAGTTTGTGGAAGGCCTATAGAGAGGAATGGGAGGCAATTGATATGAATTCCATGAGAAGGAATCTTTTGGAATGGAAATTGCGATGCAGGACAATGGTTCAAAATAAGAGCTATCAGAAAGAACATGATCCAATGTGGCATCAAGGATTTTCTAACCTTTATGTTGTAGAGGTTAGAAATCATTCACTTGTAACATAATCAACCCTCTGTACATTAATAATAAACATTAATGAAAGTATTCGTAGGACATGCTACTTAATGAGTAGTGCCAAAAGTCATTTTTAAGCAATTCAAGTTTTTATTATTTATTTACAAATGAAATTTATTTATTTACTAGTCAACTGTTGACTTGTAAACAAAGAAATTAATTCAGATTTCTTTAATTGCTTCTGTCATGATAGCTGTTAACATAACTATGAAAACTTTTCCAATGATATACTGACTAATTCAATGATATTCTGACCAATGCTACTTTGATGTAATCTCTAGATAAGGCTTTCCTTTTGTTTTTCCAAGGGCATGAAAAAAAGAAAAAGAAAGAGAGAAGAGATAGAAAGATATATTGCTAATAGAAGAGAAGGCAGAAAGCATAGAATAATTAAATGTTTATTTTACTATTTTTATTCTTATTTCTTGTATTTATTCTATAAATGCTAAAAATAATACTAAAGATGGGACTATAATTCATAACAAGGGTAAGACAAGGGTATGGAAAAGGATGATAACTATCATCTCCTCAAGGGCGTCGCCGCAGATATACACACGATATTGTTGGCAATCCGCGTGTCCTCCGTCGACGAGATGGTTATGGAATGCCGGCGACTGCAATATCAAAGAGCACGCCGCATCACACCAGACACAGTCTCGGATCACCGGCCCACCATCGCAGCCATTGACACACAGCAACCCTAGCTGCAGACCCCACCGATCAACTTCAAAGCCAGATCGCCGCCCTAACCGCCGCCGTCCAGAGCCTTGCAACTCTCGTCGTCGCCGAATGGACAGAGCAACACCCAGGGACCAACCAACGGGACCACCGGAGAATGCCCACCCCACGCCGACGAGCCGACGAATGGCGCATCCACGATGACAAACCTATCTCTTCCGATGCAGCCGGACCGGTCATGTTCAAAGATACTGTCAGGAACCGTCCGCACAATCAAGGGCATCCCGGACAACCAGTCCAAGGCGATTCAGTAACTCCCCATCGCGCGGATGGCAACGCCGCACCACCTCCCGTTACTCCCCCGTGCGACGACGAGAACACACAGCACGCAGTCCCCGCCCATCCAGCCCACGATCACCCAGCCCATTCTATTACAACCAGGGAAACTAAGAGCGGCGGCGTCCACACAGGCCAATGGAACTGCCGCTAAACCGCATCAGCCCAAACTCACCAACAACAGGATGCGGATCATCTTCAACAATAGGCCAACTATAGCTCTTATGGACACGGGAGCATCGGTGAGCATCACGGACGCTTTCCGCTGGGCAATGCACAAAACCATGACCCCGCACACGACCCCACACCTCGCCACAGCCAACAGGCAGCCCTTGCGCGCCATAGGCATGACAACCGGCCACATAGGAGTAGGGAAGACAGCGCTCCCCTTCAACTTCCTAGTCGTTGAGAAGTGCACTCACGACGTCATCCTCGGATGGGACTTTCTGTGCCGTATGGGGCCCGCATTGACTGTGCGGCCGCCACAGTTACCCTGACGAACAACGACGAAACACACGACGCCGCCCTCGATGATGACAAAAACACGGTCACAGCCCAGTTGATATGTGCCGCCGCCGAGACAACCATTGTCCCACCGGGTTCAACCGCAGCCATCGAAATTGTCCCACCCCCGGACATTACAGGTCCGTCCCTCATCCTGCCCACACCTGACTTACCCGCCCGTACCTTTCCCTCACGTTTCCCGCTGCAGTCGTAACTCTCCCGACGACCAACCTCCTTCTTTGGGTCACAAACACCTCCAGAGCCCAGCTGTCATACCGGCAAACAGCACAGTCGCCACGATCGAGCAAATACAGCCGAACTCCATCAAGGCCCTCGACGAAAAGCAGACGCAAGCTCCAAAGACGCACAACACTGGGTTAAAAGACCAGCTCCGACGCATGATTGACCCCAACCTGCCGCCAAGGGAAGCTCGTGACGTCCTTCAACTGTTATGACGATACCGCCGCCTGTTCGACGAACCGATGCACCAGGACAACCCGAACCAACCTGCCGCCCCTCACATTGACACAGGCGACAGCCGCCCCTTACTTCAGAAGCCGTATAGAGTCTCGCCCACGGAGCGAGCGGCTATCAAGCAGGAGACAAGTGCCTTGCTGCGAAAAAATGTCATTCGCCACTCCCAAAGCCCATGGAGCTCACCGGTCATACTGGTAAGAAAGAAAGACAAATCATGGCGCTTCTGTGATGATTACCGTCGACTCAACTCTATCACAAAAAAAGATAGTTATCCATTGCCACGAATTGACGACACCCTGGACATACTACAAGACTCCAGCTTCTTCTCCTCCCTCGATCTCAAAACCGGCTACTGGCAGGTACCCATCGCGCCAGAGGACCGCGAGAAAACGGCATTCTCCACGCCGGACGGCCTATACAAATTCAATGTTATGCCGTTTGGACTCTGCAATGCGCCGGCAACGTTCGAGCGCCTGATGGACAACATCCTACACGGCCTAAGATGGTCGATCTGTTTATGTTACCTGGACGATGTCGTCATCTTTGGCCGCACGTTTGACGAACATCAGGAACGTCTCAACACAGTCCTCCAATGCCTCGCCGCCGCTGAGCTTCGACTGAACCCCAGCCGCGCAGAAAATCAGGGAATCTCAGACACACGGAAATTCATACGGACGCAAGCGCCTACGCCATTGGGGCGGTACTCGTACAAAACCAGGGGAGCCAGCAGAAAGTAATAGGATACGCCAGCCGTTCGTTGTCTAAGGCAGAAACCAACTATGCAACGACACATCGTGAATGTCTAGCTGTTGTTTGGGCAACAAACAAGTTCAGACCATACTTTTATGGCCGCCCATTCACAGTGGTATCCGACCACCACGCACTCTGCTGGCTGACGAACCTGAAAGACCCCAGCGGACGCCTCGCCAGATGGGCATTGCGTCTCCAGGAGCACGACATCACCGTAGTTTACAAGACAGGCCGCAAGCACCTCGATGCGGACTGTCTGTCGTGCCTTTTGCCGGACGAGATGGCCAACAACACCGCCGCAGTGAACGTCATCACGGAGCAAATGGACATGGCGACCGAGCAGAATAACGACCCCACCCTACAGCGAATCATCGTGGAGATCCAAGCTTCCCCGCAACCACATAGGAAGGGCTACGCACTAAGAGACGGCGTACTCTTCAAGGAGAGTTTCGACCCGGCCTGCCATAGATGGCTGCTAGTTATCCCTCAGCATCTGCGCCGCCACATTGCCGAGTCCTGCCATGAAGACCTCACCAGCGGCCACCTGGGTCTCGCCAAAACCTACGGCAGGATCCGGCAAAGCTATTATTGGCCAGGACAATACTGGACAGCACGCCGATGTGTCCAAAGGTGCGACGGATGCCAGCGCCGGAAATCGCCGACGCAACCCCCGATGGGACTCTTGCAGCTTCTCCCGATTCCAGAACAGCCATTCAGCTATGTCGGCATCGATCTCCTTGGACCCCTCCCATTGACGCACAACAATAATAGATACATTGTCGTATGCGTCGACCATTTCTTCCGATTCACCATCACCCAAGCCCTGCCGAATGCAACAGCCGCCGAAGTCGCACGCTTCTTCGTCTGCGACATCGTTCTACGATATGGACCACCGGCATCCATCGTAAGTGACCGAGGCACACAGTTCCTCAGTACAATAATGAAGGAAGTCCTAAACATGTATCAAACCCTCCATAGCCGCACATCACCGTACAGGCCACAAACAAATGGTGCGACGGAGAAACTCAACCACTCCATCACAAATATGTTGTCTGTGTAGGTCGACAAACATCACTCGAATTGGGATGAAATCCTTCCGTTTGTCACGTATGCATTCAACACTGCGGTGAATGAAGCTACATCCTTCGCACCATTCTTTTTGGTTCCGGACCGCCACCCGCACAACACATTGGATACACTGTTGGCACATGCCCGGAGACCTCTACAGACTACGCTGCTACCCTGAGACACCGCCTAGATGACGCAAACACTATCGCCCGCCAATTCATGATGGACGCACAAAGTGAAGCCAAACGCCGATACGATCAGAATCGGTGGGAGGTTAACTACAATCCCGAAGACCTCGTCCTCATATTCAGCCCGACTCGCACGGTAAGCCTCGCCAAAAAACTATTACACCGTTGGCGAGGCCCGTACACAATCATCCGCCGCCTCTCCGACGTCACATACGAGGTTTCCTGAACCTAGCCAACAGGCCGCTCCCGAACAATGGAGGTAGCGCACATCACAAGAATAAAGCGGTACCTGCAACCAGACGACGCACCTACCTTTCACAGCACGGACGATGAACCTGCGCCACCGGTAACAACTAGACGACCATCGCCGATCGTGGACCACTGGACAGCGATGGAACCAGAGGACGACACCATCTTTGCCCGGCCCAACCTCACCAAGCCGTCCCAGATGAAACAGCACGGCAGGAAAACAACCTTCCCTTGCGCCGTTCACAGAGGAACATTAGGCCACCCCAGAGATACAGAGACACGTGAGTCAACGAGGACGTTGACCCCTGGAGGGGGAGCTATGATGCAATGTCAACAAGGAGCTATGACGCATTGTCGGCGGACCTGGCAGAGAGCTCGAGAGAGACTCCCAGATGCCAGTGTCGAAGGCCTTCTCGGATTGGCCAATTATGCCGTGCTGTGATTGGCCAGGCCGAGAGGTCTCAGAATCCGAGATCGGCTCACCCCTTCCTGACGGACTGAAGAGGAAGCTCTGAGAGCGACCTGGATTTGAGAATCCGATCTGTGTGTCTTTGAACCTGAATAATATTAACCTGGATTTCAGAATCCATTCTTTATAGCTTTGACCCGTTTTCTTTATAGCTTTGACCCGTTTTATTGTATATATAAACTGTAATTAATTGTAAATAAATGAGGGTACATTATGCTGAACCTGTGACTCTGACTCTATCATTTTGACCACACATCAATATCATCAATTATACATTTCTGCTGATTCTACATAAAAGTTGCCAAAATACAAAATACTGTCTTAAATGGCATGACAGAATTTGTAATCTTGAACAAACAATCCATAAATTTCAGAACAGAATTGCTCTGCCAATTGACTTTTAGTGCAACTTGCAGTTCAGTAGTTGGTATTTTCTGTGTTTTTTAAGTTAGCGAGTCAGACCAGGCTTCAAACGGGTCCAAATGACAATAATATTGTTGATGATATTAAATTTATAACCTCCAGTGTAGAAATTTAATTAGTTCTAGTTAATTTAATTAAATCGTAATAATAGATGCTTGAAAAGAAATTTTTTATTTATTTTTTTTTTCCAATCAAGAGAGAATTGATTGAGTCAATTTAAATATTTTAATTAGTCTCATTACGTAGGGTAAAGCATCACGTGATGATTTGACGAGTCAAAGTGACAGTTGAATCGAAGCGGTTGGCTTGAATAGTAAGCTGAGAGACAGTTAGCGATGAGGCTGACTGATCTAAGTATTGGATTGGATATGGCTAACACAAGACAGTGTTAAGCAGAGTAAGTTAAAACTCTGAGAATTATATTTCTGTGAATCAATTCGAATAGAGGAATCCGGAAATAACTTTAATTTTTTTCGAAGGGATTTCGAATATAGTGAAGATAGAAGAGTTTAATAAGTAAACCATTTTCAGTAAGGCGAGTTCATTTTGCACTTCAGTGTCAACGGAAAGAAACCCGTTAAATTGGAAGAGTGCAAGTTATGTTATATTAATTACAGTGAAGAAGCTGTATGAATTAATTTGCGTTTTATTAAAAAGCAAGAAGTTATTGTCAAAGAAAGTTTAATCACAGAACTTTAGTAGCGATTAAATTTAAATCGCGAGAGAGAAGACAACTGTATTTCATGAAGTTGGATCATTCCAAACTATCGAAGACATTAAGGGGTGAAGAGAAGAAACTGTGTCCGTACGAGAACATTCTATTGTAAGTCGCAATATCAAGTAGAGGAAAGTTCCAGGATAGATAATATAATTATTATCCGAAAGTTAAGGTGAATTGAACTATTGAATATAATTAGAAGTAAAAGAAACGTACGAACATTAAACCTAAGAAAATAAAGGGAAGACAGTTCCATTATTGAAAAAGGGACATTTATTAAGAAGAGTAATTGTCAACTCGGATAGAATCAAATAGAAGAATCCAATCCAGTTACTGAAGACAACTTTATTCTCTGAAAGCCGTGAAGGAAGGATTATTATTATCTCGTAATTCAAGATTGAAATTATAGTGGAATTAGAGACTATAACCTCACTAGGCATATTAAAAGGGAAGGAAAGAAGTTAGTGATTATTTCTCACGGAAGTGAAAATCTCGACTTCAAGAGTTGAAGCAAGTCATGTCATCGGAGAAGCCATCCATGATGTAAAGTGTTATTGGAATACTAAGTGAGTGATTAGTAAATCCAGTGCATTCCCACAAGTGTTTAAGAGTGTCAGTTAAGTGTTAACTTCAAGTATTGGAAGTTAAGTGTGTTAAGTGCATTTATCGGATCCTGATTTCCGTTCCGTAAGGTGAATGGCATAAGAAGACTGCATTCTGTAAGTAATTTACTATATTTACTTTTGGTGGGATTAAAGAGAAAAGTATTTCAAGTAAAGAAAATTTAACTCCGTGCGAGTGAATTGAAAGGAATTCAATTGTGTACTATATATTTTGTCGATGAGGGCAAATGCAAATATTTGATGAATCACTAATAGTGGAATATTTTGTAGTAGATAACTTTGAGCAAAACCATACTACAATCTAGTAAATACCGGAAGAATTTAAATTCACACATAAGTGAAAAAGTCAATTGTTAATTACTGTTAAGTAAACTGATAGAATTTACTGAAGGAAGTGAATTATATTATCGTACAAGTGAATAAGGTATTAATTTATTAGATGAGTATAACTCACTTATACATACAAGTGAATAGGCTTATCGAAGAGTAGACAGATAATTAATTATTACATTGTCACATAGGGAGAAGCTATAATTGTAATTGCAAATCACATACAGTTATTATTATTAAAGGTTTCAGTAATTAAAAGTAATGATATGTTATAAGAGAATATTGTTATGTTAATAATAGTGGAAATAAGTTCTTATAGTATTGTTGTGATACAGATAATATCTTTTAGTGTTGATATATTATCATAGTGTTAAGTTGATAAGGTGATAAGTTGATATTGTAGATAACTGTAGTAACTGCATGTATATACTGCCAAGTGTGTAAAACATATTATATAGTAGAACTGTTTAAATTTAGCAAAACTGTAGATACTATTGTAGATATTGAAACAAAATTATCTTATGTTTCAGCTATTAAAAGTTTTTTAAAATTTTCATGACCCTTGCTACACTATTTTGGTACGCTCTGCTATCCCAGTATGCGTTCTGTATCAATACCGCATCAAATATAAATGACTTTTATATAATCATTAGTTAGAGGTGGAGAGTAAGCAGTGGAGAGAAGAGTCAGTTTTATACTTCAGCTGTGTGGCTTCTGTAGTTTCAGTACTTATATTGTTACCAGTTAAAAAGGCCAACTTCCCTCCTGAAGAGTCGACTGGTCTGACCCTGCCTCCCTATTGAAGAACTGATGGCCCCAGAAGCCAGGAGGAGGCATCTGATGGCAATATAAACAGGGAATCAGGGTCAGGTGAGGTAGTTCGTCTTCGGAGACAACCAGCCACAAGTTGGTCTCCAGTGGAGAAGAAGAGACTAGTTCATCCTCGCGGCAGCCAGCCCCAAGTTAGTCTCCAGCGGAGAAGAAGAGGGTAGTTTATTCCTGGGCAGAAGCCCAAACAAGCAGCTTGCCGCTCGCTGTAAGAAAGAAGAAGATGACCCGGTGCAGAGAGCAGAACTTCGTGGGCAGCTAGTCGAGGTCCACACCAGCTACCGCTGTGAAGAAGATGTCAGCGAGGACCGTCGAGCTGTCATTTGCAATCCCCGGTGAAGAAGAAGGCTACGCCCTTCAAGTTGCATCTGTTACCAAGAGAGGCTGATCATACTCGGTCTTGGCAAGCCACCTTTGCCGGAGTAGAGCCCATACTCAGACCTGACAAGTAGGCCTGGTCCCCAAAAGTGGCCTCCGCAGTGCAGAGGCAATCATCCTTCCCGACCACAAGAACCCCCTGTCTCCTGAACTTTTTATCTATGAACTTTGGACGAAAATTCAGGCAGCAATATTAGCAAAACAAAATTCAGTGCATATATTTCTTGAACAACTCACACAACTTGTAATAAACTGAACTCTCTTCTAACTTTAATGTTATAACTGAGAAGCCATTGCTCTGGAAATCTCAATAAGCTATGTAATAGCCTCATGAAGGTATAATGCATTACAAAAAAAAAAAATATCTTCATTTACTGAAATCACAGCATTGTACGTTATTTTTTATGGAATGCTAAAAAGTTTTTCACAACAGATAAAATTAGAGCAAAATGAAACCTTCAATACATTTGAAAAAAAGTTAAATGTTAATATAAAGAGTTACTGCTTTTTAAACAGATACTAATAATCAATAATCACTAAAGAATAATCAGTTTCAGAAAATAACAATATGTCCCTTCATTATCTTCACAGAGACTATTAACCAATCACAATTATTATAGCTGAAAACACTGCCTATTTACTAATGGATTCATTACCATTTACAAACATCCTTTTGTAAATAATAAAAATAATTAAGTAAATATTTGTAATAAATATTTCACCTGGCATCTGAAACTTCTCTTTTCTTCTTCCAACTGACAAGTAAATTCTTCTTCTTGCCTTATTTGCAGTCTTTTAGCTTGTTGTAACTGAGAAGTTAGTTCTTGAACCTGTTTAAAAAGTACGTAAGATCAGATTAAGAAATAGAAATATGAAAATCTACAGCTTTTTTTAAATCCTGGGGAGACTTCAAACTGTGAATGTATCCATTTTAAATACTAACCTGTTCACTGCGAAGGCATCGTTCATTTTCCAATTGCTTTGATAATTCATTGACTTCCTTCTCATAAAGACAAATGGACTGATTGAGCTGTTCACTTACTTTACCGACCTTCAAAAGAACAATAGTATAAGAATAACAGATAACTGTACATTATGCACAAAAATATTTTAAAAATGTGATGGACAGAAGACAGATAAATTTTGTTGATCTATACATTTCATGACTTCTACATTTACTACAAATTTCTGTGTGTAGTAAATTCTTTTATTCTTTTTTATGTAAGACTTTACTACTACTAATATAATATTGTATTAATATCCAATTTTCCATCCATTAAATTTCATTTAGTATTATCAGGAATTAGTTCATAAGCACTTTTGCAGAGAAGTATTGAGTTGAAGCCTTAGAAATATTTGGGGTCGGCTGTTTTGCAAGACTATCAGCTGGAATCAGCTCAAATTTCTAAAATTACTAATCTCACATCCTCATTTACTTCTATTATATGATTTCACAATGTCATAAATTGGGTTCGGTTGAAAGATTTGAATATTAAAAAAGTATTGTTTTTGAATAGTGAATTTATGCATTTAAGGTAGAAAAAAATATTATACTTCATTAGTTTAAGAATCCCAGTGAATACTTCAAAAAAAAAAAAAAAAAAAAAACCTTAAAATCATTCTATGTAGCCATTTAGGACTGTCCCTTCCATTCTTATAGCGTAGTGGCATTAGAAAGGATCTCTGCAATTAAGACTACAAAATTAGAGAAAAGTTTTAAATGTGTCACAGTCAAATAACAATGAAAAATTAATTCTAATGGGCAGTAAACAATAAAAACCCTATGTTTACATTCATGAGTCTCTTATTAGATAAAACAAGTGAATATAATTTTGTTCTAAAGCATAAATTTAAGGGCGATCTATAATAATAAAAAAAAAATTAAAAATAATAATAAAAAAGGAAATACTTAACGTAAAGAAAAATAAAAATAAAAGTTAGGAAAAAAAATAAAGAAAACATTAGGAAAAAAAGAAGAAAAAAAAACCCACGTGGACATTGAGAATAAAAGATATGCGGATTTGAACTGACAACCTTCAGTATATGAATCCGAGAAGCTAATCATCAAGCTATAGATGACTGAAATGTGATAATAGATTCTAGTAGTAAATTCTAACATTTAAGCTAATATTGGAAATCCAATGAAAACAATGCCAAATATCTCGAATATGGGCGGGGGGGCTTTGACCCCTGAAAATACCCTATTCCTACGTTGCTTGGGTTCTAAACATGTTGGTGAAGTCCGTTTGATGATCTGAACTTTCGTTCGGGAGTTTATAGGGAAGTACAATGACAACAATGCCATATATCTCAAACATGAAGGGGCGTTGGCCCCTGAAAATACCCCATTCTTACAGTGCTTGGGCCTCTGAACACAGTGGTGAAATCCGTTTGTCGATTTGACTTTCATTCGGGAGTTATTAGGGGTGGACAGACACAGATGGATAGATGGACAGGACAAATGCAATAGCTACCAATTTTGGTCGCTATCACAATAGTTCACAAATGGGTTGCTAATTAAAATGCACTTTTAATAAAATAAACCACTTAATTCTTGACTGTTCCATTCAACAATAGAATAATTTCTTTATTGTTAAGTCTGACTTTATAAAGAAGATATCAAAATCTTATCACTTCACAATAATTTCTGAAGTGTTTTATTTTAGATATTCAAATGAGTAATAAAATGAAGTAATGCTTGCATCAGTCTATAAAATTTAATATCTGCTTTCTGAAGTTCAAAATCTCAAATACTTGTGTCTTTTTAACTAAGAATATTGTAATACATGTTAGTTTTTTTAACTACTTTTTTTAAGAATTTCAAAATCAAAATGAATATAAATACCTTTTCATCGCATAATCTCTTCTCTTCTTCCAAATGTCTAGTAGCATCTTCAGCCTGAAGTTCGTTAACTCTTTGAGCCCGCTGAAGTTTACAGTGCAGATCCTGAATCTGTTTCCAGGAAAGAAATAAGATTTATTTTTTTAAACAAAATTACTAAGAAATTGTAATTTACAATGACAATGTCAGTCCTTCAAAACAAAAGTAGGGTTTTTTAATACAAATACCTCATCACACAACTGTTTTCTTTGGTCTTCAAGCTTCTGACAAATTTCTTCCACTTGTCTTTCTCTTGTTCTCTCTGTTTCAGCCAGCTGATCACATAATTCTTGGATCTAGTGCAGAAATTAAAATCAATGTGTTGCATACTTTAACTAGCCTAGGCTACACTAAACTAGATGAGACCAGACCAAATCTAGTAAATTTAATACTAAATATAGTTCAGTTACTGCAATTTTAAACAAAATACTTTTATTTTCTGTTTGTATTCATTTGCTGTTTGACTCCAATGAAGCCTGAATAAATTAAGAGAAAAACTCATTGGGAATTAATTCTCTTGAAGTTTAAAGTTAATAAAAAGTATGCAAAGTTATTAGTAAAGGAACGTTGATATGTAAATGCAAAATAGATATTAACCTATGTATCCTATGATCTTTTGACTAGATATGTTAGGAATCCTCTGAATAATCTTTAAAAATATCAATTAATCTTAGAAGTTTAATCAAATGAGTCTAATTATCTGTAAACTCTAAGTTTACCCAATACCAGAATTCTAAGAGACTTTGCTACATTTCTCAAAATTTACTTACAAGAAGAGGGCAAGGGTTGAATATCAGGGATTTTAATGCCCTTTTGTGACATGAAAGTATTAATGAAGTATTTCAAAAATATACCAGAGATTGGGGACCAACAACCTATCATTTTTGAGATATTTGATGTTTTTTGGAATGTTTTTCCCATGTTAGATTAATAACTTCCTGCGCGACTGAAAGAGAAAGTTGAGTGGTGGTGAAGTGGGTAGGCCGCTTGGTTACGGAACAGAAGGTTCTTCCTTCAAGTCTGCTGCCTGGCGACTTTTTTTTTCTCTTCTTTCTGTTTCTTTTCTTTTTTTAACTACCTTTTTTTTTATGTTAATTCAGTTTCTTTTACTTTTTTTTTTTAATTTGTGGATGTCCATGAGAAAAGGGCCCAGTCTGTTGGTATGGAGTTATTGATAGATTGAAGGTCCTTATAAAATAATGAAAAAAAATTAATTTACCACAACCTTTTAGTCCAATAATAAAATTTTTTATTGAATGTTGAATGACTTTTTTTTTTTGAAAATGTTAATTTTGGTGAAAAACAACCTGAAAAGATCAATAATCATCATTTTGATGACATTTTAAACTGTTTTCTTAAAAATAAAAATGAAATTATAAGCATGATTTTCATTGATTACTGTATCTTAATGCTCAAATAATTACCCCATATGCTTGGTTTAACATGACAAAATTTCTGCAATTAAAGTTTAAAAACTCCATATCTCAGAATCTGAGATCGACTAACTGGGTCCTTTTCTCGTGGATGTCCAGATATTTCTTTTTTTTTCATATATATTCTCTTTTTTTTTTCCTTTTTTATGCTTCTGCTTCTTTATTTCTATTTCATTTTTTTTATTCTTAGGCAGAAATAAAAATACAATTAAAAATGTATAAATCTGTTATTTTTTTTTAATTAGAATTACTTTTAATTTAGAAAAAATTAAACCTACATATCAATACATTTAATTTTTTTTCTTATATACTCCTTTTCCAGTGACAATAGAGCTGTTCTTTTTTTTTCCTGCTTTATTAAATAATATTGGAAATAACTGAAGAAAGATAAAAACTCTAAGCTTATTATTTGAAATAATAATAATTTTTATGTAAATGGTTCTTTTCATTATCAGTAGATTTGATGCATTGTTGTACTGATTGTAATCAAACAAAAAATTCTTGTCCTAAAATTAAAATTTTAGACACCTGTTAGGTTTAATTTAAATCCTTTAAATTCCTTCAAGTTTTCTTAAAGGCTTGCAGGCTTTCTCCCCTTCTGTCATCTCTCAGCAGGTGCCTTAAGCCTTTTCCTATTTCCCATCATCCCGAAGTATCTCTGTTCCTGGCTGTTTTATTTCGGTCTTTTTGTTCTAAACTTTAAGCAACCGCTATCTTAATATCTTCCAGAATCTGTTCCGTTTAACCCTCCCTTCTGTCTTTGTATCGCAATTCTTATTGGCCACCTTCAGATGTCCTAATCAGCTGCTTTACCTTGAGCCTCTATTTACCACGATGACATCATTACTTCCCAGCGTTATGTGAGTTACTGTAATTTTCTTCAAACAAATTATAATTAAAGCATAAAAGAGGGGAAAAAAGAAAGAAAGAAAAAACAAAAAGAGAATTAAAAAAAATATATAAGAAAAATTAAAAATAAAAAAGTAAAAGAAACTGCTTAACATAAAAGAAAAGGTAGTTTAAAAAAAAAAGAAATAGAAAGAAAAAAAAAAGTTGACAGGCAGCAGACTTGAACAAAGGATCTTCTGGTTCATAGGCAATGGACCTACCCATTGCGTCACCACTCTTTCAGTTTGACACAAGAAACTATGAATCTAACGTAGGAAAAACACTCCAAAAAACATAAAATATCTCGAAAACAGTAGGTTGTTGGAACCCAATCCCAGGTATATTTTTGAGGTACTTCAAGAGTATTTTCATCTCACAAAAGGACGTTAAAATCCGTGATATACAACCCAAGTCCTCTCTTTGTTATAGAAGAAACTGAAAAATCCTCAATTTCCAATAGTTTATTCAATTCCTAAATCTCATTTAAAAGTCTTAATGCTTAGCTGTATTTTTTAATGAAATTCTTTTCTACTGCAGCATGACTTTTATATAAGAGCAGTTAACCATTTCATCTCTGAAAAATAAAATTATAAATTTGATTATCCTAAGATTGATAAACCAAATTAATTCCATTTGATCATTAAAAGACCTATGACAATGATGACATTATTTATGGGGTCATGACTTAACCCATTGTAACATCTAATAAAATCATTATCTGAAGTGATTTAAATAAATTAAGAAATAAGTGATATATCTTAAGATATATTGAATTGCTTCTGTAGAATAAATATAAAAGAAGTAATGTTACCTTACTAGAGCTGCACTGCAAGTCTTGTTCACATTTGTATAAACATTCTTTTTCTCTTTTTAACTTATCTTCATATTCACGTGCTTGCTGTTGTAACTGCATTTTAATATTACCAAGTTGACGTTCTTTATCTCTGAAAGCAAAAGAAAAGAATACCATTATTTTAGTTGTTTTTTTTTTTTTTCTTTTACCTGGAAGAATTATTTGACAATTATGATCCATTCATTTTCAGGTCAGTTAAAGAAACCACAAACATTTAAACACTGAGCAACAAAAGACAGAAATGGCAATTCTTGACAATGACACACTTTAATTACATAAACATAGATCTTTTTAGATCCTCCAGAAAATTTTGAAGTATTTTTTTTTTAAATCTTTTTATCAAAAATGAAGAGCTGTTATGAAACATGTATGATAAGGTCCTTATACATAAGTCAGTGAAAAATTTAATCATTTGCCTAATATTAGTAAGAAGTTGAGAGGAACTTATTATGTCTTAAGAATTTCATAAAACAAATAATGCAAACAAAGTAATCCAAACAAAGTGATGTATGCACAAATGTTCTGCATGTTAAAAATCCATTCATTTTGAGATGGATAAATTCCTCCTTAAGAATTCTCCAAGATCAGGAAAAATAAACAATAATATATTTACTTTAGAAATGACGAATGTGCATGACAAACAAGGAGTATAATATAAGAATACTGTACAATGTGAATGCTGTGCCGGTGTGGCCGAGCGATTTTGATGGCGATCTGCCGTGCCGGCATTGTGTCGGCATCCGGGTTCGATTCCCGGATAATAATGTTATAATTTCCTTTCCTGTGTTGTTAGCCTCTTCTTCACTTTCTCTTTGGTCTGACGTCATTCTTTAATGGCGTCCTGGGTCAGGCAACGGAAAACCAACTCAGTATCTTTCTCCAGTTGTTTCTGGGAGTTCCACGTGAATTCCATAGAATTGGACCTGTCTCCGATGGACAGGATGGACAATGTGAATAGTGTACAATAGTGCAAACTTTGATTCTAACATTATATATACAAGGCTATCGGATTCTAAAAACAGGTCAAAGCCGTAAAGTCCCTGAAGGGTCTGATTCTGGCAGATGAGGTTGTCTTTCTCGGAGCTCTCTATCATGTCCGTGTTTAGAAGAGAAGAGCCAATCAGATGGTCGAACGCCGTTCCGGATCGGCCAATCGCAGTGCAGCTTAACTGGCCATTACGGGAAGGTTTTCGACATTGGGTATCTGGGTCGTCTCTTTTGAAGCTCTCTGCCAGGTCCGATGACATTGCATCATAGCTCCCCCTCCAGGGGTCAACGTCCTCGTTGACTCACGTGTCTCTGTATCTCCGGGGTGGCATGATGTTTCTCTGTGAACGACGCAAGGGAGGGCGTGCATCCCGCCATGTTGTTTTGTCTGGGACAGCCTGGTGAGGTTGGGCCGGGGCGAAGATGGTGTCGTCCTCTGGTTCTACCGCTGTCCAGTGGTCCATGATCGGCGGCGGTCGTCTAGGCGCTACTGGCGGCATCGGCTCGTCGTCTGTGCTTTGTGAGGTAGGTGTGTCGTCTGCCTGCAGGTACCGCTTCATTCTCATGACATGTGCTACCTCCGTTGGTCTGGTGCGGGATGTTGGCTGGGTTCGGGAAACCTCATATGTAATGTCAGACAGGCTGCAGATGATGATGTACGGGCTTCGCCAACTGTGTAAGAGTTTTTCGGCGAGGCCTACTGTGCGAGTCAGGCTAAATATGAGGATGAGGTCTCCGGGATTGTACTTAATCTCCCGCCGATGCTGGTCGTACTGGCGTTTGGCTTCACTTTGAGCGTCTGTCATGAACTGGCGGGCGATAATGTTTGCGTCATCTAGGCAGCATCTCAGGATGGCGGTACACTCTGTGGAGGTCTCCGGGGTGTGGGCCAACAGTGTGTCCAATGTGTTGTGCGGGTGGCGGCTGTGGACCAAAAAGAAGGGTGCGAAGGATGTAGCTTCATTCACCGCAGTGTTGAATGCATACGTTCCGGTTCGGCGAATCGCAGTGCAGCTTAACTGGCCAATCTGGGAAGGTTTTCGATATTGGGTATCTGGGTCGTCTCTTTTGAAGCTCTCTGCCAGGTCCGCTGACATTGCATCAATACCATACAAATTTTTGTTTTTACATCAAGTGATCGCTTCAATGCCCGTCATCGATTCATACTTCATTTTCGGGGATTCCCTGTTTAACTACGTCTTCCACAATCAAAATTACGATAAAGCAGAAGTTGCATCATAAAACTAAATTTAGTGCGCATTTTCTCCACTACCACATGGTTGATCAAAAAACTTCAAAGGGAAATGCTTCTTAGATTTTTACAAGGAATCAAGTGGTATATTTATTATATGGCAGTTGGTAAACACCCTGTGTGTATGTGTATATATATATATATAAAAGTGGGTAAATAGCCATCATACTATAAATAAATTCTTCGATAAGCATTTAAAGAATTTTCAATGTGAAGAAATGTCAGACAATAAAAAAAAGAACAATCAATTCCATTTTTTTTTAAGTGTCTCAAAATTTAAATGACTTGTAAGTTTAAGTAACATTTAAAGCACTTCTAACTTGCAAAAAAAGTAATTAATAAAATTATATATAATTACTTTAGAATATCTTTCAATTAATGTCAAGTAACTAATAATTAAATATTCTTTCTAATAAAAAAAATTATAAACAGTTACCCAAGAGAAACTTCCAAAGTTTTAATTTGAGTGCTATAATCCCTAACAAGATTATCCATTTCATTCTGAAGGCTCTGGATCTATATGACAAACACATCATTTCAATAAAACAAAATGAATATCAATGATATATCAACATTTGAATTGTCAAATTTGAACTTAATTACAAATATTTTGAATTAAACCAACAGTTATTCATTAAACTCAAGAACTGATTTCCCAAGATAATTTTTTTCCAATATTTCATTTAATGATTTCATTAGATCTATTAAAATATTCATTTAAAGCATTCATATTATTCAATTCTAAAAATTTTAAGAAAATGCAACATAATCAAGCTTTTTTATAATCTTCAAACATATAATCTTACAATAAATATAAAACTTAATATTTAAAAATTAATGACATTTTTAAGTATTTTATTTGATTCTGATAATGAAAATTAAAGGATACAATTTATTGGATAAAAATTTAAAGATAGGATTACAAAAATGTAATTAATTACCATACTGTTTTGTAAGCTTTTTATTTAATAAAATAATTTATTATGTTGTTATTTTTTTGTAAAGAGTCTACAATAATACGACTCGCAATAATCAGAAATACACCATTTTCTAATCAGGATTACACATGGACAAAGAATGAGGTTGGATTATAATATCTCTAACATATTTTAATCTTTATTGATATAGTATCTAAGATAATAAAAATTAGTTGAGAAGTCAGAGATGACATTTTTGAGAGGCGATTATAAAAACCAGCTTTAGGAGTAAAACCAATTTCATTTGCGGAATCTTACTAAGCACAATCAACAAACTGTTTCCCAATATTGAGTTGACCCATCTAATGATAATTCCTTGAGGAAAGACAGTGAGAAGAAATCAGAGCAAAGTACTAAGTAATCAGAACTGAAGATTCTCAATTGAAAATTGCCAGTTACTGGAATGAATCCTGGACCATATGAACAAGCTGAGCATCAATACAGTAGGGAAAAGTGAGTAACATTTATAATGACATTTGAATATTTATAGTGACAAAGAAACATCAAACGAAGGATTTTCTCAAAGACAGCAACTGGAATACTGAATACGGAAGAAATGAACATCAACTTAAATGCTGCTGAAGGAGCTCCACTAAGTAAAGGCTCAAATAGTTACAATGAATGAAGAATGCAGGCAACAGTTGCAGTCTGCAAATCCAGTTCAAACTGATTGCAAAGCCTCAAACACATGTAGTTAAAAAGGGGCTGCTTGATGGGTAATTCTGCTTAAATAACAAATATGGATGAGAATGAGGAAAGAGAGAAAAGAAATATAAGTTCTTGAAATGAAACATACAAAGCTCTGAACAAGTTATGACAAACTTGTAGAATATCTTTTATTTTTTTTATTAACACTAAGGAAGGCTAAGGTGGGAAAAAAAATGGAACCTCCAAGAATAAATTAAAAAGCAAGAAAACACATTAAAAGTAAAGGAAAAGAAATTCATGTGCCAGTCTCCACCGGCCTCAAATGAATTTTCTGTAGGCATCAAATTAAAAAAACGTCTAAAAATTATTAAAGACATTAAAAATGGACCTAGTGTTTATCAGTGCAAAGCGACATCTCCGAACAGCTCATTCTCAGTAATTTGCCGATCATCGGCGGAGAGTAGCCCCATAAAACCCCTAGGTCCAGTTATGGAGGTGGGTATTAGTTAAGTGGGAAAAAGAATGGAATCTCCAAGAATAAATTAAAAAGCAAGAAAATACATTAAAAGTAAAGGTAAAGAAATTCCCAGGGGTTTTATGCAGTTACTCTCCGCTGATGATTGGCAAATTACCGAGAAACAGCTGTTCGGAGATGTCGCTTTGCACTGATAAACACTAGGTCCATTTTTAATTAAGGAAGGCTACTATAGTAAATTTCTTAGTATAAAATATGACATGAGAGAGAAAAATCCTTGTAGAATGGAACTTCAGGCAACGTACAAAATAGTAAATGAATAAAGAATAAAAATGTATTGGTTGCTCATCACCAGTGCCGGATCTAGGAAATTTATCAGGGGGGGGGGGACAAGTCAACCCCATGCTGCCCCTGTAGCTGTTTTTCACTATTTAACACAATAATAAATAACTGTTTCAATCCCATTTTGCCGTCCCCTGGACGTGCTGCTCGGGGCAGTTGCCCCCTTTTGCCTCACCCCCTAATCCGGTACTGCTCATCACTACAATATAAAAATGAATAAAAGATGACAAGAAAAATTTACCTCTTGTTTATGCTGGCATTCCATAGCTTGAAACTCTTGTGAATGTTTGTTCTCAGTTTCCTATGATAGAAAGAAAGTTGCTTTTTATTGTTTTAAGGTTCATTCAATTTTGGTTCCAATTAAAAAAAATATTGGCAAAATTAAAATTCTAATTAAAATAATAGGAACAATCTAGTTATTCAACAAAGAATCCTTTATTAATATGAATAGATGTATAAGTATATAATAAAACTAATTCCCTGAAATAACTGTGTCTTAAATTAGTGAGTGAAATTCTTTAAATTGCAATTCTTTGCTTCATTACCTTATTTTAGGACTAATATAATATTATCGTGAGACTGACACACACACACACACACACACACATTTATTTATTTATTTATTTATTTATTAATTAGGTTTCTTGTGAATGAGCTTAATTGGAACTCAGGATAATCAAAAACATGCAACTAGACATCATATTTTTATTGTAAGGAACATCAAATAATATTAAAGAATTGCAATAATATAGGGAAGCCATTTGGATGTACAATAGTATCTTCACAGGAGATTCAGGAAAAAAAATAAATAAATAGAAAATTGCTAGTCACTTGGTTCTAACAATGCTCTCTATGGATGGCCTCTAACAAAACAATCTGTCAGTTTTGTCAGACCCATCCATAAGATGTTATGATCTTCTATATATATGATTGACTGAAATTGCTCCTGAACATTTGATTTTTTATAACATTTAATTGAACTAGTTGCAACAAATCCACAGTGATTTAGCAGAAAGAATTTTTCAAATTGTGGCATCTGATAATGATGTCACATTGAAAATCACTTAGCTCTTTATTATGCCTATTCTATTATTTATGGTTGCTTGTCATAACTATGTAGTTCTATGCATTTTTTTTTGTTCCTGTATCAGCAACAGCTGTGTCTTACTGAAGTTAGTCTATTTAATTTTGAGGTCACACATATTTTCATATTATCCATATTTCACAATTAATAATTGTGTACAAAAACTGTGATAAAAGCACAACAAAAACATAAATAATTTTCAATATTTTTTAATATAAATTCTATTATTTACACTGCGCAGCAAAAAAAAAAAAAATATAAGACACTTGTTCACTCCATAATAAGATGATTTTTTTAATTATATTTTTAAAAGAAACCAGCAAGTTTTTTAAAAAACAAAAATAAAGAAATTTTACCTTCAGTCGCTGGCAAAATGATTCTTGATTTTTTTTAAGGTTTTCTTTTAGAGAACAGATAGTTTGTTCTAAAGAAGCAATCTTGCATTTAAACTGTAAATGAAACAATAATTAATTTCAATAACAAAACATTGATACAGTGTATAAAACTACAGTGTAAAAATCCTATTTTGAAAATTAAAGCTATTTTTGTTTTTAAAATTCTTATATTAAAGTATTGTAACAAAAAAAAAAAAAAAAAAAAAATCTTTTAAAAATTATTTCTGTTATGCTTAATACAAAATAACTCAACAAACTTTTATTTATACAAATACATGTAGTGAAATTGTCCCAAAGCAACTTATGACATAGAACGAAACTGTTTAATGAAACTACAAATTTATTTGTCTCAAAACATTGAATAAGTGAAATTCGTTCGTATTCTTTTCTCAAGTTAAACAAATTTGTCCCAGAGTAAGAACATGAAAAAAATCTCTCTGTCTATATAACAAATACAGAAAAAGAAAAAAAAAAAAGAAGAGAAATAATTCACAGCAACAATAAACATGTTCATTGATATTAACACCATTAACTATAAAGATTTCTAGCATTAAGTTTATTTAAAAACTATTAATTTCAAATTTTTTCTTTAGAAATCATACTTTTAAAAATATTAATTCTACATTCATAAAATCAACAAAATTTTATCCCTCCACTGAACACTGTTTTCTGGTTACTTACTAATGAACATTTACAGAAAATTACTTCCAGTCATCTTAAATGGTGTAATTATGTAATCCTTAACGGGGAAAATAAACAAACAAACAAACAAGCAAAAAAATAAACTGCTCATTTGAGGCATTTCTTTTCTTCATCATTTATGAGAATAAATAGAAATTAAAGTTCAACCTTGAGTTCTTAAAGCAAAATGTGCCAGGTGCTCAGTTTAAATAATGGAATGCTATTTTATGTATTTTACAATATTTCAATTGCAAAAACTTAAGATAGCATGTTTTTCTTTCTTCATTGTATCAAGACTGGTGTTGAAGCCTTTCAACATCTTGGAAAAAAAGTAAAAATATCTTTCCTCAAAAATATGTCATGAATCGTTAGTTAATTCTTAACATATGCTGATACTTTTGAAAAAGACACTCTCCAACCAGGACAGAACAACTATCCGAATATTAGGAATGACAAGAGAGCATGTTAGTACTATTCTTTTAATTAAAGCAGACCATATCTTGATATTTTTCTGTAATTCATAAATTAAAGAGTTTTAAAAGAGAGCTCATCCAAAAACCCTTTGATTAGAGACTGTGTGGCCTAGTTAGAAATTCCTATATCCTTTCCTCTTCAGTGTTTTAATACAACTTTGAAAGCATTTGCTAATTTTATGGTTATTGTTGTTTCCAATGCATACTCCAATTGATGTACTTTATATACTACAAGCACTATCAAATAAAAAAATTAGTTACCCTAGGAGAAGCGATAATGGGGCTTATCAACTGCACAAAGTAAGATCAAAATAGCTCAGCAGTGTCACCTGCAGTGAGAATGCTTGCAGTACCATAAGAGAAGAGTAGAAAAGTTCGATGCCACATTATCTGCCCTCTGAAAAATGGGT
This sequence comes from Thereuonema tuberculata, assembly GCA_023159025.1. NCBI lineage: Eukaryota > Metazoa > Arthropoda > Chilopoda > Scutigeromorpha > Scutigeridae > Thereuonema > Thereuonema tuberculata. Next base: position 64,436,979 of record JAFIDM010000004.1, read on the forward strand.
TGAAAGAAGATTTCACCGAGAACTATAAATGGGAACTCCATGTGGTGGAGATCTGGAACTGAGTACTGAGGAAGCACTCCTAACTGCTGCAGATAAGATAGTTCGGTTACAATGGGCTAAGAAAGATAAAAATTTCACTTCTAAGGATTGGAAATGTGCTACATGGTCTGAAAATTTTTGTCTTTATTCTAATGATGCCAAGTGACTAAGTCTATCACAAAAGCACTGGAGTCTTCCATGATGACTATGTCCAGGGGGTTAAGCAAGCAGGTGGTGGATCTGTGATGTTCTGAAGGTTTTTACTTCCATCAATTGGGTCCTTTGTTCGAAAACTCCATCTGTTTAAATCAGTGAAGCTGCTTGAATGAGCAGGTGCTACCTTTTATGCTACATTTGCAAGACCAAGTGGGCATGAATAAACCAGTTTTCAAGACAAGGACTGCAGAGTACACTAAGCTAGAATAATGTGTAGTTGGTTTGATGAAAGGAATGAACAATTGGCAGACCTTAAAAAGCCTGCCAAATACTTGGCTTTAATCCAATGGAAAAGCTGTGGACTACTTGGAAGAACAAGTGAAACATCAAAACAACTAACCACAAACTTTAAATGATTTACAAAATCTGGTGTTTGGAGAATGACTATGTATAGACTCCAATTATATGCAACAACATGTGGCATCATTATCTTTTGGGACTGTTGTTGTTATTGATGCTAAGCAGGTGTAATGAGATATTAGGAAGGCTCATGCAGGGGTGACTAATTTTTTTTTTGTCCACTGTGCTTATAACTATTGTTTTCTAGTTTGATTGCTTCTAATCAGACCTTTCCTCTTGTGGATGAAAGCTGAATACTCAAAACATATGCTTAGATTTAACTTAAGACAAACAGTTTACCTTTTGGAACAAAATGGCATTAGTATGAACTCATCTGCCAAGCAATTATTTATTGTAATCTCATACTCCTGTATCTAATTAGTAAAAGCCACTGCTTCTTTTGATGTAGTCGCATACAAACCCTCAGTTAGCTGAAGGATGACAGTGCACTTTATGAAACAGTAAGACTTCCATGTGCAGTTTACCAAAATAAGCAATCCAATCAGTAATTTGATCTGCTCTTCCAATGGTTTACTTCCTTAGTTCATGTTTCCATACGATTCATACAGCATGAACTTCTGGTGGAAGATTGTCTACAATGCCAATTGAATGAGTAGTCAATCATCTTTTTAGATTCTTTGGTGAAAGTGTATTTGCCATTGCCAAGAGGTGCCATATTCTGTCTCAGCACCATTAACATTACAATCTTCATCAATAATTTCAAATTCTGGCCGTAATGTTTCACTTCATACGATAATTTTACAGGTGAAAATGGAATTCAGTCTCTTCCTCAGAGTTTCTCTAGAAGTTCTTTCACGTAACTAATGAGTAATATCCTTCAGTTAATTCTTGATTTATCAGACATAATCTTATCACTATTACAGCTATCAATCTTCAAGATCTTGACACTGGTATAATGTTGTGGGCTTCGATTAGTCATCCTCTGCACTGATCTTTATATCATCTCAGGCTGTATCCTACAGCTGTCTTATATCACCATGTCATCCTAGACCAATATGTTTGTCCATTTCTCAAAACCATATTGATGGATGATAAATTATGTTCCCGTTAAGCTCACCTGGTTGACCAGGATAGATTAGCCATTCAGATTACCTGACCTGAAGAGAGCGTGTTTGGGACTTGGACGACTGTTGCAGATCTCAATATACTTCCCTGTAAGCTCTACGAGCATAGATCCACAGTTTTACAAGAATGGTGATTAATCCTGCAAAATCTCATAGACAACTTTATTGACAGCGTGAACCATCAATGTTGAATCTATGTTTCAAAGACATTAAACATCCTATTAAGAAAATGTCATCATTGAACTTTTGAATATAAGGCTACTAATGTTTTTATATTACAAATTATATTACACGGTCAATGGAATCCTCTCTTCTGTCAGTCATAAGTGCTCTTTGTTATTACAAACTTATCCTGTAAATTTCATTCACACTCATTAAAGAATTTTTTTTAGTAGTTTCTTCTTTGTTAATTAACTTTTAAGCACAAGTGTATTTCTCTGATTAGAAATAATATACATACAGCTTACAATCAGGATGCATTTCTACCAAATGAAAAGACCAATTCACTTCCCCCAATTTGCCTTCATTCTGATGACATGATCTGTGCCACAGTTCATAGTAATTCTTAATTTTTATGTCTCCATCATGGACCTTTAGTCCAAGATTCTCTTTAGTGTGGAGGCTTTTTTCCTGCTACTTCAATTCAGCTTCCTTTCTGGCAAATCTCTTTGGCTGTTACACAACTTTATACGCACAAATGTTGAATATCATGCATCTTCTTGTATGGGAAGTAAATTGATTGCTTTCAGCTTTATCATAAAGCTGATTTTATTTGGGAGTTTAATTTGTGAAATGATTTGTGAAAGCAATAGACCATATCAAGCTAAAACCTATAAAGAGTTCAACTGTATCAGATTATTTATATAAATATAATTCCACAAGCATAAAAACAATTGTAAATAGATTCCGTTTGAAACACTGGTTTTTCTAAAAACGTTATTTATTTATTTTTTTTTACTTAAGAGATGGATTTGCTTTGTACTTCTTTAAAGCACCCAATACCAAGTTTGAAATAAACAGAATTTTAAGAAGAGAAAATAGAAATGTCAATACATCTTTACTTACTTGAAGTTCATCTTCCTCATTTTTTTCTTTTAATCTTTGTATTTCACATTCTAAATGCCTTCTTAAATCTTCAGCAGCAGTTCTACTAGTTTCTTCTAACGTTGCTTTATCAATTTCCAATTGACAAATTCTAAAAAAAATGTAAAGTTTCAGTTAGAAAAACTAATTTTTTTCATGTAGAAAAGCTACTGTGAGCTTTGATTAAATTTGTCTTACATTTGATCACCATTACTGGTAAAACTATTGGGTTAGCTAGATTTTAGATAATCTCTGGTGAAAGTTTTTGGATTGGAGAACTAACAGTTCTATGTATCTTTTATCTCCCACATTGTTTGAGAGCCATGCATCAGGTACAAAAAAATCCATTGCAGCGAAAAAAGCTCAAGGCATGAAAAATAGATATGAAGTAAATATTAAGATTTGACAAATCATCACTTGCTTTATATTACCCTCAGAGTTGGTTCAATTTTAGGGGTGAGTAGTCAACAAAAAACAAAGAGAGGAAAAGAAAACATGGTTTGTTTCCAATATCAAGCAATGAATGAGTGGATTACCATCCTATTGATCCTAAAAGGAACAAGATATAAGGCATCAAATAGATGTAAAACACTAGTCTGTTAAATTTAAAACAAAAAATTAAGAGGCCTTAAAGAAAAAGAAAAATAAAGAAAAGAAGCATAGTTTAACATTTTTCTACAGAAACAACAGCAAATTAGGAAATTAACTCATATAAGCTAGGCATGAATAAATTAGCATAATAAAAAAATTTAAATTAGTAATACATTGCAAAATGAACAGCAAAGCTATAATATAAAATACCAAGAAATCTGAGCTCTTACAGATCTAAGAGAGAAAAAAATTGAAAATCACCTATCAAAGATCAATACGGGATGTACTGAAATTTATTATGTAGAGCTGAAAATAGAAACTAATATTAACTCATTCCATCTCTAGATGAAAAACTGTTGTGAGCTACAACAACTGTTCCACACTACAGACATTATACTTGCAAGTGAAGTGATCATAAGAAGATACATGCTTTAAACTTTCAAAATTCAACACAACTGTATCGTTTTTAATTTACTGACTGTCCATGGTTCCATTTATTCATCAATTATGCTGGTGAAATGAACTGATATATGAATAAAGGATGTAATTAAATTCAAGCACCACACCAGTTATCTCCAGGCCACAAACAAATGCCTTACCACTTCAGGCAGCAGACACATAATAAGTTAATAAAAAAAAAGGAGATGCCATAATTATTTCACATGACTAGTTGAAAAGATCAAGACCTAACTAGCCAAGATAAAGTTATAACATTAATTCTTATGAAGATGATAAAGAATGCTGCAAATATGCAAATTGGGAAAAGTATTATAAACTGTCCCACCTCAGAGAAAATGCATCCTAATGAAGAGCTCCCGATAAAGCAGGGAAAAAAAAATGATGTTAATAGGATGATATAAAAACTGATATAAATATAAAAAGAACCAGAGATTCAGAAACTTGAGTAACTTCATCATTGAAAGCTTCTCTTAAAAACTGGAATATAGATGTCTTTCAATAAGAAACAAACAAACATTGAATCACTCAGATTTAATTTGTTGCCCTTATCTGCAGATCTAGATATGACAGAAAGAAACTATGAGCCAGAATTCTGCTCCTAAATACAGTATGCACCAAAACAAATGATAATGAAATATTTGTGTACAAAAAAGATTTGTGACCTACAGAATGCAAACAGTACAGGAAGCTTGCAGTACATGGAAGTCAATTCCCACATTTTCTGGGCTACAGCACATGTTCGATATGCTTTCCGTTGTGTTGCAGATAGTACTCGTAGCACTCACATAGATTCTCAAAGATGTCCCTGAAGAGAGGTTGCTTCATTCCCTGATGCATGTAACAATCTTTTGACCTAAGTCACCAATGGTTGCTGGTAGGTCCTCTCGAAAAATAGATTCCTTCAGGACACCCCAAATGTAAGCGTCCGGTGGTGTAAGATTAGGTAAATGAGATGGATATGGGAAAGCTGTTCCATGGGATATGACGTGATTACCAAAATCCGCATGAAGCAACTGAAGCATGCCCCTCGCTGTGTGGCAAGTGGACCCATCCTGCTGGAACCATTGCATACGAAAAGTTCAGATTAGGAGCACGACAGAATCTGAGAAGAGATCTCCAGAAGTGGTGTGAGAATGTTTCCTCTGTACTGCACCTGGTTCAGTCACAGCATTCCTATGATCATCCTCAACAAAATAAGGGTCCAAGATGCCCTTTGCAGACACCACAAAACATATTGTTACATGCTCACTATGGAGGGTTTTCTCCACAATGATGTCTGGCCTTTCAAAGCGGATTGTCTGTTGATTGATAAATCCATTCAAATGAACATAGCTTTCATCAGAAAAACTAGACATTTCACAAGAAAGCGTCATCATCGTACACCATTGCTAATATTATCGCACAGTAAGCGATTCTTGTGTCCTTGTCCTTGTCAGCTTTGCTCAGTTGTAGTTCGGTCTGTATCTTATAGGCAAATTCCTTGAATATTCATCTCATAGATGTTTGACTAAGATTCATTTTTAAGGATGTTATCCAGAGACTTCGTTTCGGCAACTGTAACAATTGCTCAAGGATCCTTCCTCGATTCTCATCTGTTGTCACTGTAGCTGGACATCCGATGTAACATTTGCACTGTGTCAAAACATTGCCTGTCGAATGAAATTTTTTAATGATGGCTAACATAACCATGTTTGTGAGTGGTGGTTTTTGAAATCGTTCTCGAAATGCATTACGAACATATAATCCATTTGAACGTCCAACTTCGTATGACTAAATAATGCTCCACAATAAAAAATTTTTCCACCATTGTTAGCACCATCTGAACATCTTTCAAGCTTTGGCCAACGTATTATGTTTCCATGACGACGTTCGATGAGGTCATCACGTGGTGCCCATGAGCAACAATGGCTTTTGACATTCAGCATCCCTTGTTTTGGCCCATGCTGTAGAAAACATGTGTAACTAGTTGGGAAAAGAAATGACTTATGATAGTTACGAAAAAGAAAATGTTAGTGACTGACAAAGTCCTAGAGAAGGAGAAGTCTGTCAACCTGGACAGTTGACTTGTAATCCTTTCTAGAAAGATCGCAAGTCAAGATGGAAGTATTTGAAATGTTTGTCACTCAATGTTAGTAACAGCAGTTCCCAATGTTTAATGAATCCAACCCCATACATCTACAGTACTTTGAAACATTGATTGCCGTAAATCATTGAGGTTTAGATTTTCGGAGGACATTTTAGCCATTTATGAAGCTGAAGTAGTTTCCAATTTCTGTAGATTATACAAGTACTAACCATAGAATGTAATAATTGTCTCTAAGCACATGGATAGCTGATTAAGATTAACAATGTCAGGATACATCTAATCACATCAATGTAATAAATAAATTTAGTGGAAGACATTTCAGAGAAATATTAAAAAAAAAATGCTAGAATATTGTGATTGAACAATACAATAAATCCTGTGATTCTGAGCTACTCAGGCATATTTGAAATTAAATAAAACCAACTTTTGTATCTCCGTATTCAAGACTGAATGACTTGGAAATTTTGCAAAACTGAAGAGTGTGGCAGTCAATTGTTTATCTAGAATGAGGATGAAGTTAGGCTACATTCAGTTCACCAGATAGCATACATTGTGGAGAAGCCACATTCATGTTAAGAATTGCACTCTACTTGAATTGAAAACTTCATAGCAAAAAAAATCTCAGTAATCACAGTACTTTATGTCACTATTCATTTTTTGAACTCACTAGCTGTTTTTTCACTGTCTTCATCTGTTTACAGACACACAGTGATCAGAAAGCAGACAATTAGTCTGTTAGTCTTGAACCTAGGCATTATGATGGCATAAAATGATAACGAATCATCCAGGAAGCACAGGAAATGCTGTCTAACATTTGAAAAGAGCAGCTACAAGCATTTTTATATTGAATTATCTTCAGAAAAACAAAATATACTCATGGACAAAAAAATTAGCGCATTAAGAAATAATTGCTGGATCGTAACGAAACTTGCAATGAAGGTACATGTTGGGGAGATATGCAAATGATTAGAAATGCAGCGTGATTGCGCATTACGTATAGCCGGTAGAGGGCGTTGAACATCGTACTCTGTGGAGTATAAAACAGGTAACCAAAGCTTGTTTGAGTGTGCTGAATCATTTACAAAGGAAGAGATGAGGTAGACATGCCATTACGCCGTGTTCGAAGACAGTATACGCAGTTGTCGCAGTTTGAGAGAGGGAGAATCGTCGGGATGATGGAAGCTGGGTGGTCAGCTAGGCGAGTAGCTCGCCTATTAGGCCGCTCTGATTGTGTTGTGAGGAGGTTTTGGGACCAGTGGACCCGAGAGATGTCATGTACACGAAGACCAGGCTCAGGACGCCCTCGACAGACCAGTCGTCGAGAAGACCGCCACATAGTCAGAAATGCACGCGTACAGCCAACTGCTTCATCGGCCGCCATCCAGGCACAGGTAGCACCTTCACTAGGGGCCGCTGTGTCTTCTCGAACCATACGAAGGCGCCTGGCTGAAGGACAGTTGGTATCGCGGCGCCCATTACGTGTGCTGCCCTTGACGCCCACCCATCGACGCCTCCGTTTGGAGTTTTGCCGCGCACGAGGAAACTGGACTGCAGCGGAATGGAACCAGGTCGTCTTAAGCGACGAATCCAGATTCAATCTCGGCAGTGATGACAATTGTGTTCGTGTGTGGAGAGCCTGTGATGAACGCTTCAATCCTGCCTTTGCTGTACAGCGACACACCACTCCCACAGCTGGTGTGATGGTATGGGGTGCCATTGCCTACAATACACGGTCACCCCTAGTATTGTTCCGTGGCACCATGACAGCCCAGCGGTATGTTCATGAAATCCTGCAACCACATGTGTTGCCACTCATGCAACGGCTCCCAGGAGTCATTTTTCAACAAGACAATGCTCGGCCTCATACGGCAAGGGTGTCACAAGACTGTCTCCGCACTATTACTACCCTTCCTTGGCCTGCCCGATCCCCAGATTTGTCTCCAATCGAGCATATCTGGGATCATTTGGGACGACGAGTTGGGCATCCCACGAGTTTGAACGAACTAGAGGGAAGGTTACAGCAAATATGGAACGAAATGTCTCAAGACATCATACAGAACTTGTATGACTCAATGCTCGATCGTATCGCATCGTGCATTCGCGCTAGAGGGGGTCCAACGGAGTATTAACTCCTCCGTTCTTTTGCCTTTTTCTCTGAAATAAATTATCCTTTTTCTTTGATTTTCTAATCATTTACTTATATCAAAGTAGTCGTTACGTATGTAAATTTTCGTTTCATTTTGACCACTCCTTCTTGGTGCGCTAATTTTTTTGTCCATGAGTGTATTTTTTTCCATAAAACTTACAGTTCATTGGAAATACACTGAAGGGACTGTTCTAACTCAATTAATAATTAAATACAAATGAAAGAATATTTCTCTATCCTAAAGAATATTTGTGAATTTGAACATACTTATCTTTTGACGATTCAAGTTCATTGCAGGCTTCCTTCAATCGGCATTCCAAGTTTTGATACTGATCGTGAATACAACATAACTCAGATTGCAATCTGTCTCTTTCTTCTTTCAAGCATTGTTTTTTAGCTGTACTTTCTTCCATTTCTTTGCAAAGCGTGCTTAACTTGCATTCAAGATCATCTACCATTCTTGTCTATCAATATACAAATTCAAAAGTATTTTTACAGTCAGTAAAATAAATTATTTATAAATAAATATATAAAATAAATATATTAAATTAAAAAATTATTAAATTTTTAATAAGTTGGAAATTTTTAAAAAAGTCCAAAAAACCATTCACAATCATAATTATCACTGAAGATATAAGAAAACCTTTATGAAAGCAGTATTGTAGTTTCATTTACTTTAGTAAAAAGGTTACTTTCTTTTTTTAATTACTCTTATCATTTTCCACTTGAGTTTCCCACAACAGTGGTGTAGCTATTATTTTGTTTACCTTTCAAGTCACAACGTGACCCTAAGGCCTAATCCAAAACAGCAGATCTTATCTTTCCAACCAAAAAAATAAAAACAGTGGTACTAATGTGAAAGTTTCAGCATGCACTGGTGAAACTTATAAATAAAATAAATATAAATGGTTAATTTACCCCTACAGTATCATCATTTCCTTCAAATCCTTTAATAAATCAAAATATATAATAAACCCCTCTATAATATCTATTGAATGCCATGCTAGCAACATCCATTAGGTCTAATTAGTAGACCTTTATCCACTTGCTGCATGAGAAAGGATTCCAAAACTATTCCCATCCACTCCTACACAATCACAGATTTTCAAGGAACAGGACAAAAATGTGATTTCCTCTCCTCTCTTGCAGTTTATATAATACATTCCTCCAGGACATTACAAAACACTTTCACATTGCATGTTGACTGAGTCGTCAGACATAATCACATTAAAAGTTTCAACCCAATCGCAGGTTAAGCAACATGACCAGGCTCGGATTTAGGCTCGGATTATAAGGGTCCAGGCCCAGGGCGACTAATTTAGGAGAATGCCAAATTTTCAGAGAAAACATTTTTAAAATGCGCGCTTAACATATGACGCAGGGAAGTTTTCAACACTTATGGAAATTTTGAGCCTACAGTAGTTTTTTTCACCAGCAATATATTTTTACTCTTTATTTATTGTTTAATTATTTACATGTATTTTCTTCACAGTATTTTAATTTTTTAATATGTGAAGGACTCGAAAAGATAGTCATAAGCCACCATTTTATCATTTTTGAGATTCTTATTTCACTACATTCTCTAAACACAGCTCTTAAAAGCCACAGGAAGAAATTTGGAGTTTTCTCAATAGATGACAGTATAGACAGGTTGAAGATTTTGACTGTACCATCTAGTGACAATTTAAGAAGATATATAGTCACAAGTCAATAGTGTGCAGTTCAAGACAGAAAGGAGATTGTTCTTATGTTCGGAAGATTTTTGACAATAATATTATTCAAAATGAGGAATCAGATCCTCTTGATACTGTCAGTGATGAGTTTGGCATTTTATAAATGAAAAATGTGAAATTACAACTATGGCATATGCAATGCAAAATTCTCTCAGTTTACATTTAATTAAATACAATTTAATATCCTGAGAAAATAAATTTTAATATTACATTCCCAGGATTATTAAAGCAAATATGAATTTAAATTTTTGAACACTCTACCTGTCTTAAGAGAGCAATTAAATTTAAAATTAGAAAGTTCCCAATGTAGTTGACACAAATTACTCTGCAAATCTGATTGTTTTTAAAAACATTAAAACAATGACAATGAAGCAAAGTAATTGATATCCAATAAAATATAGTCCATCAATTAGTGTCAGGTAAAAGTTGCCTAAGTTTCTGTCTCCAGGAGAAAGCTTCCAACTAATCTGCCTCACAGTTATAGTAGATTAAACAATTAGGATAGAAAATAAAGCAAATGGAGTAATTGGTCTTTACGACCATTATTATACAGCATTGCAATTTGCGTCATCTAGTAGCCATGATTCTCCCAACAAAATGAAGGATAAGAGATGCTGAAAATACTAGAATGCTCATATGTTAAAATGACAAAACCAGTCACAATGTTATCCCTGCTTATCCTTCATAATCTAAAAGTAACCTCTGCAAAAGATAAAAAAAAAGTTAGCATAATACATTTAATGTTCATTAACACAATACAGGAAAGTATGTTCTCGTAAATCCAACTTAGTTTATAAAACAGAAAATTGGCTACAAGCAAATTCTTATATTCCAATGTTGCTCAATTAATTTAGGGAAAGTAAACTTCCATTTGAGTTTATGATAAGGTTTGATGGCTTTGGTGAACTTGGAGTTTATGAAATGATGCAATGCTGAGGTAAGCATTACATATGTTTGCAGGTAATCATTTGAATCTGAACTTGATTGATAGAACAGTTTTTATTAGTTGGAATATAACTTTCAAATTTGGAAATATAATAGAAACATATAAGTTTTAGCCCTATTTACAACAAAAAATATGATATTGAGAAACAATTTAATACAGAACTATCATTATCAAGAGATAAAATCTTTTATGATTGTTTTTTGCATCACTATTAAAACTGTACTCTTTTTACCTACTCTGATTTAACTTTTTGCTTAACTTTGGTCAAATATTGACTTATATATGGATATCAGATATATATTAAAAGAAAAGAATGGCAATATATAGCAAAGCACTGATGTTTTATAAAATGCCTTTTATAGAAACAATTTTTCATTAAGATGTTGTAATAGAGAATGATCTAATTTTTATTTTTATTAGGAACTGAAAACAATATTACCAGATATGAAATTCTATCCCCATAACTTGCTTCCATTTTCTGTAACCTCCGGTTAGTAGTTTCCAACATTTCTTGAACCCTACGAGTATGTTCTCTGTGCATGCAAGCCTTTTGCTTTTCAGCTTCAGCCAAAGCTTCATTTAACTAAAAAAAAAAAAGTCATTTAGTATTCCCTGAGATCCAATTATATTGACCTTGTGAGTAGTAGCAGGATGTAGCCTGCATACTTACTCGACACATATTTTTGTTGAAGAGACAAAAGTATTTAATGGATAAGTAGGATGAATAAAGATATCAACATAACCTTAAAAATTACTAATTCTATGAATTAAAATTCAATATTTCCTACAAATGTCATCATAATAGATTAAGAAATTGGTGGAAGAGAACTTCTAAGTAGCCTGGGAAGAAGATTTGATATATGACAGGAAATGCTTAACATGGAGAAGACTTAGTACAAGATAAAATAAATAGGGAGTAGGATAGCTATTTGGAATCAATGAAACATGATTCACTTTATCCAATATAAGGAAAAAAAAACCTTAAAGATTATGCAAATTTAATTAATAAATAATATTAAGTAAAATGATGCAATTAACTAAAAAAAATCCATTTCTATAGATTAGAACAACACAATAATTTTAATAATGGATTAAAAATAAAATAAGAAAATCTATTCACGTGTATGTACAAAATCATGCTCAAAAATTAAGGATAATTGTGAATTACAGAAAAATGTTGCACTGTGCAAAATGAATCATCATAAAAACTACTCCGTATTCTACTAAAATGACCAAAGGTAATTTATTTTACCAGTAGACATATGATAATGTTGTCATGACAAAGCAACTCAGCACTAGACTTGGTCATAATTAGATCTGGCAGAAAGCAGATAGAGCACTTGTGCTGTTTTTTGATTCAACAGTGCTTTTTACCATATGAATATGACTCAGCAAACTCATATTGATGGTATTAAGAGAGACAGAATCATTAGATGGCTCAAGAATGGTCAAATCAGATGGAAATGTCTTGAGCTGCACTTACCACAGTGTCATTTCTAGAGTCTGTCGGAGGTTTCAACAAGACGGAAATGTCAGTCAACACTTCAGCACAGGGCAATGGCAGAACAAGATTGTTGTTTGTCACTAAGTGCCAGACAATGCAGATGGAGTACAACAAGGATCTTTCAGCAGCAACAGCGAAGACCATTTTCAGTCTGTACTGTATATAGATAATTGTGTGAGCTCGGGTTTCATGCTCCACAGGCTTGCAAGGTGCATGTGGTTGACTGCAGCCTATTGAGGAGCCCATTTAGTGTAACATCATACTTGGACAGAAGAGCAGTTGGACTGTGTTTTGTTTATGGTTGAATCCAGGATCAGTTTGTATAGTGATTACCATCATGTCTTCATATGGAGAGAACCATGAACTTGGTATAACCCCTCCGACATCTTTGAATGGAATCATTACGGTTTCATGGTATGAGGCAGCATCCTTTTGGATTCATGTAGTTCCCTCCGTATGCTTGAGCAGGGTATTCATATTAAGCCACATATACTATGATGTCATTTTGCAACAATATGTCCAGCAATTCAGGGAAGCAATGGAACCTTACTATCTGTTTATTGATGACAGTGCACACCTTCACAGAGCTGTTCAAGGAGATGAAAAATAGTTCAAATTTCGGCTGCTAAGGGTGAAATGTGACACTACTATCCCCATAATTTGCATTTCGCGATGTAGTCGAGCAACCTCTGCCTATGAATGGAGTTACAAAGAATTTTTTTCACAAATCCACGACTAGCGCAAAGTTATGAAGCTCATATTAATGATTCGTGCTTTTACTTGTTAAACTCTTCTATCAATGAAACAGAAATGCTTCTGCTGCCTTTAAGGCATTTTGGCAGTTAAAGGTTTAAGTAGAGGTCCACTGACAATTACTAATCTTCAGAAAACGATTTTTTGTTTTGAAGAGACAGGAACTTTTACTATGAAATTGGGGCCAAGATGACAAGCCAAGTGGACTGCAGAGAAGAGACGAAGTTGCAACTTGCAGTAGTGGAGAGGGAATCGCAAATCCACATGGTAGAAGTAGTGTATGTGCAATATCAAGGGAATTGGACATGCCATGTATGACAGTGTGAAGAGTTCTGCTAAATGTCTTGAGGTTTACCCCTATACAATACCCCACACTGAACAATTGGTTTCTGGTGATTAAGATATGCGGAAACATTTGCCTTGACATTTGTTGCTCAGATGATGGTGGATGATGTCTTGGCGAATACTGTGGAGTGAAGAGGATCATTTCCATTTGAATGGTGCTGTAAATATTCATAACTGCCATATTTGGTCTGACATCCACACGTTCATCATCAAATTCCATTGCATTCACCAAAGGTAACGGTTTGATGTGGCTTCACAGCATCCTTTATCATCGGTCCTTACTTCTTTGAAGAAAACACAGCAATGAGGCCAGTGACATATTCTGTGATTGGCTCCAGATATGCTGATAAGCTCCAGAGCTTTGTAATTCCATCACTTCAACAGAGGAATTGTGTTGACACCACAATCTTCATGCAAAATGGTGCAACCCGTCACATAACTTTACCTGTGAAAGTCTTACTATGGCAAACATATTTGGACAACAGAGTAATTAGCAGATCATTTCCCACAGACTGAACATCTGTGGTTTTGGCTGTGGGGATACTTTAAAGAGCTTCGATCATCAAGGCAATGTTTCTGAAATTAGAGGGGTTAAAAGACAGAATTTCGCAAAATGTGACACAACTCAATGAATGTCAGTTGTGTTCTGCTGTTGAGTATGTAGTGTAGCAAATGCAATTTGTAGAGAAAGGTAATAGAAGGCACGTGGAGCCGTATCTGTGTTTCCACATGTGATTGCAATAAAGTTATTGCAAGTTAACTCTTTTTTTGCTGATATAAATTATGGGGACAGCATAACCACAATTCAACCTTATCGGCCGAAATTTTAACTAGTTTTTTTTTCCTTCAGAAAACGAAATCGTAAACTCAGGACAATATATGTACGAAATTTGGTTGCAATTCACCCATTAGTTTTTCCTAAAGAGAGGTCTAAACACCTCCTATTTAACTTGGATCACTTGGTATATTTATATTGGTAAAGTAGACAGTCAAGTATTTAAATGATTTAGTAAACAATTGAGAGGAACAATTCAATAAGTATTTAGGAATGTATGAGGTTGACAGCATGAATAACAAGAAAATTTGGATGAAAAAGAGAATGAATGATGATGAAGCAAGTGTTGTGTGAAAGGTAAGAAAAGTCTCGAAAAAAATTCATTTACAGTTTATGTAAATAATAGTTCTTCCTGTCATTTTTCCCTAGAACTGTCCACTCTTTTGTGAAAATATGGGAATGATGTTGATGTTTTGTGTTACTGTTATTACCATCACAAATACATCATGTTATTGCAATTTTCATATTTTTTCCAAGACAAAACCTATATAAATTAAAAACATATATCACTAAAGCAACAAGATTTTCTTTTTTTTTAATTTAGTAAAAATTTTCAACTATGTAATTTTATCTAAGATTTTTTTTTTTTTTTTAATTACTGAAATTATATTGTTACTACTGAAAATACAGTTCTTCTGAAAATGGTAATTTATAATTACAATGTCCTACAAAGAAACAAAAGATTAAGTGCTAACAAAGATCAAAAGATTAACTCTTATAAAAAAAAGAAAAAAAAAGTACCCTTTTCTGATATTCAGCTTCAACCATCTGTGAATTATAATCTGCTGCATGCCTAAAACATTGTAGTTCTTTTTCTTTGGCCTGTTTAAGACATGCAATCTCTTTTTGCAAACATTCCACTGAAAGAAAGTTTAAAACAAAGCTTAAAGTAATTTTAAGATGCACTTTTTTTATTATACAGTAGATTAATAAGGGTTAGAAATTTTTATGAAACTTTTCAACTACCTATAATAGTAATTAAAAGTGATAAGACTATTTGTGTCCATTATCAATCTGAAGTAAGTTTGAAATAAAATGTTTTAATATTAATGCAAGAGGCCTTCTAGCCTTTATTGATATAAGTCTTTTTCGAATTATTTACAGACTGTTAAATGTTACACATATTATTAATTTAATAATTTTAATATTTTTTCCTTCTTTTTTTTTTTTAATTCTTAAACAACATGCACTTTAAGAATACAATAAAAAGACATGTGCCATACATGAAAGTTAATTTCTATAGTAATTCTAATGGTGTCCAAAATTAAAGTCTGAAAAAAACAACAATTGAAATTTAATAAATGCAATGTAGTGAACTTCAGATTATTGAAATGCAATGCTTCATTTGCATATTCAATTAAATGATACATAAAAAAGAAACAGGCTATTATAGGAACATGTGGCATGAAAATCAATATCTATCTATATAAGTGGTTTTGATATGACAGCAATATCAGTAAGTACAGAGAAGGCATAGTGAAGGTCATCCAATGAGTATAACTACAACTCTCTCTAATAGTCCGATGCCATGTAAATTTTATAGTCTGGCTACTTTCTTCTGAGTTTTCAGCAATACAGAGAACTATTTCAAGACAAGCCATATACCAAGGGCTTAAAGAAATGGGTCTCTATGCAAACTAATGCATTATTTATATTCCTGTCAATATATAGAAGAATTCATTCAAATTGGTGCAGTTAGCTCTACTTCTGAAGATATAGCAATCGTTTCATAGAAAAATTAATATTCAGACAGACACTCAACTTTATTTCATATGGAGAAAGCCCGCAATCCATAATCACATGAATGTTAAGGAAAAAGATTCTTTTGATAGTAATAATGTACTAATCTGGATAACTCAAATTGATTGGGGTACACCACTCAATGTTTTAAGGAGATATTTTGCACGGTCAACTTACAGACCTTATAGATAGATCTTCCACAAAATATTATTTCTGTCTGTTCTTGTTTTCCTGTTTCTTTTTTTGACCAAAATTGTTAACTGCCAAGGGTTCAGCTTGTGGTTTCCTTGAGAATAAGGATATCTGAAGAATGAATTGGTCAGACTTTGACTGGATGCTTTATGAGACGTTACTACTTTATAAAACCAATTCTTCCATGAGACATTAGAGTAGTGAAAACTGCTGCTTGCAAAACCCATCAACAACCTTGTAATGAGCATGATTCATTACCAAAGAGTGGTGTATGGCAGTGCTGGTCCCAAAATAAAAAATAATGGTCTGCAGAAAAGCTAAAAACTAAAATGTAAAATTGTAAAATATAAAATACTGAGCCATTAAAAACAGATTTGATTTTTAATTAATTTATTTAAATAATAAGCTGTTTTAATATAACACCACCAACCATAAACCTAGTAAGCCAGAAATGAAATGATGCTCGATTAGAAATGATCTTTGTGCATTGAAGGACAATATATAAACAAATGTTGATGATATCAGATCTAACAGTGTGCTTGCTCTAAAGAATGACATGGAAGATTTATATTTTCACTGAAAGTCACTGGAGGATATGTGAGCAACACACATTTGTAAGCAATCCAAATTGTAAAGGAATCAGCTAAGAGAGAGAAGCAGCTGTTGTCAGAAAAGCAAACAGGAAAATATTCTGTGATTTGTTCACAGACCAAATCTCAGAGACACACTGATTAGTGAGTGAGAGACAAACTCTTAGAATATATAATGAAAACAGGGATAGTATTTCGAAACGAGTATAGAAGATAAACTTTTATAACTCTAAAATTTTAGGAATACAGTAGTGGCTGTTTCTTGAGAACTACATTGTGAATGATGTTATAGCACTTCAATTGGGAACTACTGCAACTAAGCTGCTTTAACAAAACATGAATTATAAAATTTCCAGAATCACTGATGACAATGATGTGTAGTGTGAAAGATCTTATTAAAGGTTCAAAGATATTATTCAATTCTACTTAGAGAAATAGAATTTTTTAATTCTTAATGCCTTAGCTTCAATGGCTTCCCATGTCAATACTGGATACCAAATATAATATTTCTAAGGAAAAGTAGGACATTAGATTTATGATTTCAGAGATTTCAAATCTTTTGACTACCTCACCTGAGCTAGTCCATTTAAATTCATGTGAAATGCTTCTAAATTGAAGGAAATATTTTTCTGTCATACTAAACAGTATTTTCGTATAATCAAAGAAGAAATGTTTACTAGATGTTATTCTAATTTGAATCAATAATTACTAATATTAAAATGTTATAATTATTATAATTTTCTAATGTTATTAAGTAGTTTTATTATAGAGAAAGCAAATCTAATTGCTGTTTAATGAATCTTAACTATAATCTACGAAAAGAAACAAGAAATGTACCTTTTTTCTCCAGTTTCCTAACCATATCATCTTTACCCTTCAACAGATTGTCATAGAAGTTTTTTAAATCCCCTTTAACAGGATCATCATAGCCTCTCTAAAACATAATTTTGAATAATTAGTAAAAAACAGTATGTTCAGCAATAGATAAATATTCATTCAAATAAATAAGCTTGATTTATCATGCAGCAAAGCAATCATATCGTAATCAAATTTAATTAAAAAAAATCCTCCTTGAACTACGATTGACAAAAATAGGAAGGAAAGACATCTTTGGATTGAAGGAAGAACTCTAATATAGACTGAGATGAATTCAATGCTGAGTTACATTTCAGAAATACAAAATATTAATTTAAATTAATAAATTAGTGTTCCGATATTTAGTTCACATTAGTGACTTCATTATGATCAAGAGTCTCCTAAACAGAACAACAGTGATTAAGAGACACTATATTATTTAGAATAGTGGTGACAGCATCCAATATCATATTCTTGAGATGCCTGAGAGAAGAATAAGGAAAGAGCAGATATGTTAATCTTTGAATCTACCTGTACTTTCTTTAAACAAATGGGTCTCTAAACAGTCATGCTCACAATGTAAATTAATTATAATAAGAATAAGAGATCAAAGTAAATATAAAAAAAAGATAAACAATAAGTTTGAACAATGCAAGTATGGTGTCTTAATACAATTTTCACAAAAACTAAAAACCTCAATTCCAGATGTTTCTGATACGTAATTAAAGCAAACAAATAGATTTAGAGTAAACAGAATTAATGAAAGTTTGCTTCACAGTGGCTCAGCAAACTTTCCTATTCCTCAAAGAATGTTAATCATAAATATAATATTTTAAATTACAATGCAGTAATTTCCCATATCAGGATAATTACACTGATCTGTAACAAACGATGAATATTGTTGATGTATTTTTTTTTTATAGAACCTGAGGCTTTGGTCATCAGCCACAATAAGGAGTAATTATTATTGTGGATTATTTTGCTAAATTATTAGAGATAGCCCATATTGTATCCATTGAAAGAAATGAACATAGATGAGATAATGGCGAATAATTTTTAAAAAAATAAACAAACATATAAAAATAAATAAATGAAGCCATATGGTTTGGGGATTCATGAAACTCCTTGATTCGTTTCTTGTTGTTTTGTTTATCTTTTAGTGAATTTCAAATTGTTGAAAGAAAATATTATATTGCTATGTATGCTTAGTTTGTTGGAAGATGCTAAAAAGTTAGTGTTTGAAAAGGTTTGTTTGTTAAAACAAATCTTAAAAAAAACTAACTAATGATATTCTTAGCTTGGGAATCATTGAGACGAGTCAGTTGTTGTTAGCTCGTTTTTTTTTTTTTTGTCTTGATGATGAGAAGAATATTTACTATGGGATTCTGATTTTGTGGCAGCTGTATAGAGATAAGATTCCAATCTTAAAGCAGCTGCATGGAGAAATGTTATTTCTCATTTGTGGTGACTGTATGCAGAAATGTATAAAGGAAGGGGTTGGAAGCCTTGTCTTAGATCCATTCATTAGGACTGTTACCATGGATTTTAATATCAGCAGACATGATTTCTGGTGATCAGGGTTATGTAACCTTTTCTATACTGTTAACTAGAATATTAGTTAAGCAGTTATTCTCTAAAGTTATTTAAAATTTTTCCCTAGGAGGATGAATACCAAGTTTTTTGTTATAAACAAAAAGAATGTTCTGATTGAAAAGTGTAATTGGCTATTTACAGTTTCCATCAATACAGACCAATTGAAGTGGGAGAGTAGCATGGACTGGATCCTGTGTATTTTAAGGGAAAGAAGTACACATTTGCAGTTAACAGTAAATGTCGGACTTATTGGATATTAAAGCCTAAGGAAGTTTCGAACTCAAAAGTGAGTTTCTGTTTTGCAATCTGATATCCTTGCACTACTAATAGACTGAGTGACACTACAACACTCTACTTATGTATTATTATGGCCATCTAAGGGTAAATGATTTACTCAACTTCATTTAATTAGCAGAATTGTCAGCTTAATAGCTTCTATGTACTTAGAAAGAAAGACTTTTCCAAATCATTTCCAAATGTCCTCATATTTTATTATTGAAAATTTGAAGTTTAAGAAAACAAAATTATCACAATCTTCTTAATTCTGATGTTTATTACAATAGCACAGACAATATTTAGACAATAAAAATAGTTTTGCATCTGTTTGATTATGTTAAGCCAATGGAAATGAAAAAAAAAAACTTTAAATATTGAACTCAGGACAGAAGAGATCCATTTTCCTACTCTTCTATCCCATATTCCCATTTTTATTAGATTGTTACATATGAAGTTGAAGATTTTTGTTTGTTTGAACTAGAAAAAGATTGTGAAAATGTGAATAAATTTAAAATTGTTTATACCAACACCTAGTGTGGCTTCTAGAAACTACCATTTCTGCCATCTTGTTTCAAGTATTTGTGCCAAAACAAACAAAATGATTTTTCCTTTATTACTTTTGTATGAACACAAACTTGGATATAATGTATCAGTGGCCACTAGAAAGTCCTAGTGAACGCACAAGACAACACTGGCTTGTGAAATTTTGATCTGGAGATTTCGATCTTCAAAACAATCCTCAAGAAAGACCAGAAACCATAATTAATGATGGTGAACTGAGAGAATTGGTTGAAAGGGACATCCATCAAACAATCCGTGAACTTGGAGAGAAGCTTAGGGTATCTATTACAACTGTTTCAAAGGTATCTCTTAACCGTTGGGAAGGTAAAAAAAAAAAAAAACTGGACAAATGGATACCCCAAGAACTTACTGAAAACGACAAAATGAAATATGAGATTTCCAATTCACTTCTTCAGAACAAAAATGATTCTTTTTTCAATCGAACTCTAACTTGTGCTAAGAAGTGGATTCTCTTTGATAACCGGTCATAGCTCCATACAGTGATTATACAAAAATGAAGAGCCTAAACATATGCCTAACCCACCTCTTCATCTCAAATAGATTACGTATAATGAAACTTAAGTCTAGATGGCAAATGGGTGGGTGTAGAGTTAGTATATGTTTATTTTGATTAATAAAATTCTTGACTAATTATGAAAATTTTGTGAAAAATCTGCGACTTCATACATAACAACCTAATATCTGGTTAATATAAGATAGATTCACCATAGTTTACTGCACCTGGGCCACCCTATATCTGGAAGTCTTTGGCAGTAATAATGCAAAATGAAAATGTTAGATTTGAAATATATCAATTAATGGTATTCAAACCTTTGCCATTTACTATAAATGGCACAAAGGAAAATGAATCCTAAGATACCAACAACACTTATACTATTTTTCATCTACAACATTATTTATTATTTATATATTTGCTGTTAGACAGTTATTATTCAAATAAAGAACTACAAAAGCTATAGAATAATAAAAACATCAGGCTATTTCTTCATCAACAAACGCGCTTAGATAATTAAAACAGAATGAAAACATAAAACTAAATGAAGGAAATTAAATAAAATTTTACCGAAGTACAGGGATCCATATCTGAATGATGAAGATGATGATGGTGATGATGCCTTGGCTCATAACTATCATTATCACACACAATTTCTGGTGTCTGGCTTCTTCTGTGAGATGCACAATAGCCAGCACTGGGTCTTGGACTACCTGATGTCATTGGACGATGAGGGGAGGTGCTTGGGGTCATAGTTCTAGATGTTCCCTTTAAAATCGGGGATGTTTTACGTGAGGAAGGAGCTGATTGGCTGGGCCGTCCATAGGCTGAATCCCATGCTGACATCTGCATAAATTAAGAATAATCTTGTGAATCACTGACTAAAGAAAGCATATTGACATTTAACAACTAGTTTCAAAAGTTCAGTCACTTTTTTATGTGACACGCGTAAACAGAATACTAGAAAATCAATTATTTATATTTTTTCTTTATATTGAATTATTAGAAATAAATTGAGAATGTAAATTTTTCAGTTTTAATTTTCTAATTCTCATGAGCACTTAAAAGGTATCACATCTTTCTACCACCAGGAAATCATTAACAGGTGAGACTTTAAGCTTTCTTGATAATGATGGAGGTGCTGGAAAAATGTGAGTATTGTTTCTGGTAGATGCAATTCTTGGCCAGGTCCGATTTCTCTGTCCAAGCCAAAGTCCCGCTGTCGTTTCTGGTACCATGTCTCCAGTGGCGTACCAACGCCTTTGGGGGCCCGAGGCGGGAGTTCCATTATTCCACAACCAAAAAAAAAAGGAAATTTATGGGTGGATGGGGCCCGTAGGCTGACTGTTGGGGTCCCTTAGGCATGCTTTTACAACCAAAAAAAAAAGGGAATCTTGCTTTCACAACCAAAAAAAAAGGAAATAAGCTGGCTGGTGGGCCCCCCCCCCTTGGTACGCTACTGCATGTCTCCACCGTTGGCCTGTCTGACTGATGCAGGCCTTCCCACAGGAACAAGGATGAGATATATGCAGGAAGCTTTTAGTCCCAAATCATCTTTCATGGAAGGGAGAAGACTTGTAAGTTCGGGGAGAGGGAGGTTAATCATGTGAATGTCATATTTTCTTAAAATACAACATATGATTTCTGACAAATTGCACGTGTAAGGAAAAAGCCATTTTCACCAGTTTCTTAGAATTTTCTGTAGAGGGGACAGGCTTATGATGGCTTTTAGGATAGCTTTATTAACACATTCAGGTTGCTGCAAGTAGGTTCTATGGGAGGCCATGCTCAAAAAATTATTTTGCTCGGCAATTCTCTGAGTGTGACTTTCCCATTGCTTTACTTCTGTTTGGAAGGCATTTATTCGAATGGTGACCACGTGAGAATGCATGTGTACTAATGTAGTTCATAAAGACACGACTAGATGGAGTTTGCTGAAGAACCAGGAAAAAGGATTAGGAAGGAAACTCAATGTGGTATAAGGAATGTAATGTAGTACTATTTAACTCACAGATTGCTTTAGAGTTGTATCAAACAAATTAAATTATATTGGTTGGTGAAAAGTAATTCTATTTTGTATTGTTATAGGATCTTTAGTTGTATTTATTTCTGTTTTGTAATATTCTATAATTTTTTCTTTACTCCATCTTCAAAACTTGCTCTTAGAACTAGCTGTTGTAAAGGAAGTAAGTAGAGGTGAGGGCATGCTTAAAAAGGGTAATAATGTCTGGGGAAACAAGGAAATGAAAAATCAGTAATGAAGGGAATTTTGCAGAGGAACTTTTGTGAAAAGGGATACAATGTTGAAGCTGACAAGTAGATCATTCGGTTTGATTCTTAAAGACTGGAGAGTATTGATGAACAATCAAGATTCCTTAACATGGTGGGGACAGTTCCCTATGAGGGGTTGAAGCAAAGTCATGAGAAACCTTGCAAGTTGATAGGTGGAGCTTCTAATTGCATTAACAATAGGTCTCAGCAGGACATCAGTTTTGTGGAATATCAGGAAGGCCATAGAGACAGGGGTGGAATAGTGCCCAAGGAGGAAATAGCTGGCACCTCCATCATTGCCAAGTCCTCGGTCTACCAGGATCATTTCATCCAGGAAGCCATCGCCAAGAAGTCAACAGAGGCAATAGGCTGCATCTCAGCAGCACATAGGTCACAGACATCGCCCTTCATACCAAACCACACAGAGGCGCCATTTTTCATGCCAAAATCTTCAACCAGAAAAGATTGGACCGAATAGGGAATGGACAATTTAAAAAGCCACGATGATCTCGCTTCTCCTTTTCTAAAAATGGATGCTGTGACGGCATTCAAAAGATTGGACCACTCCAAAATTCTTACTTCGTTGGAAACTCGAGAAGAATTCATCAACAGATAATGACTTATGATGACAATAACTAATTATTGTTATTCAAATTATTTGTAATAGATGATATTATCCGTCATGACGATATCTATAATAACAATATCTAATTGTTAATTTCAAATGTATGCATTATTGTTAATTCAAATGTATTCATTATTGTTAATTCAAATGTATTCATAATGAATTTAGTGGAGGGAGAATAAAATCTCTTCTCCTCCATTTATGTCCTGAAGAAGTCTTTCACACAGAAAGCTGAAATAAAGATGGAAAATAAAGAAGTATCTAATTTTACAGAAAATTATGGTGTATCTATTTGATATTGAGTTGGTATTAAGAAGATAATGGATCAAGCAACCTTAACTACAAATATAAAGTTTAACTAAGGCAACTTTAATCCTCTTCGATTAAATCATTCACATTAACATAAAGACTTATTAGTGAAACATCATCTTCACCAATCAAAGATACAAATTAATCCTTATGTCTCAATGAAAACTCAATGAATAATTTGATTGAATTCAACAGAAAAAGGAGAAATTAAAGGATAAACTCCACTTTCAAATTGCAAGATAATCAATAGGGATAAGTTCTTTTGTTTTGGTATATTATGTGTGCTCTTTCATCTGAGTAGATGAACAAACACACATACAAAATGGGGATGGATAACACTGAAGGTTTGCCCATTGGTGAGATTATATGTCATATGCTGATTACATGGTAGGTTTTAGCCAAAGAATTATGATGTTCTCCTTGGCAAAATTCTTCTATAAAAAAATAAGTTTGTAATTCATGTTTCTGTTTTTTTTCACTGCACAAAGGTTATCAATCAGTTATCGAAAGGGACTGTTGCATCAAAAATGATGGCAAACAAGAATGTCAACAGTAAAATACCAAAATGAAATCAGAGGGAAACTGCTAATCATCCGCAACTATTTTATTGACATCATTGGGAATGCAAAGGCAATGTTTTGTGAATCTGATTCACAAGATGCTGCTGAGAGGATTATGCTTAATATGTGGAGTTTAGAACATATGGCAGAATCTTCTCTCTATGTGATACCAATGGGTTCAACAACATTCAATGATCATAGATGGAATGGAAAGGAAAAAATACATAGACAGAAGGAATAAAGAAGAATATCCAAACAAATTCTATAGTACAAATGCAAAGAGAGGACACCTGTTGATAGATTACCAAAAAGATAATCTGAGTGTAACTGGTCATGAGGTTTAATAATTGTCAGGAAGGTGATGATGATGATGATTTCTGTTTTAGTAATGGAATATAGCCAGTGGTCAGTGTACAATTAGGAAATAATTATTGATTTTGTGAATTATAAAAATTGGAGGGAAGGAATTAAGCAAGTGAGCAAATTGTGTTAAGCTCAACTTTCACATTTCAATTCCAAATTTAGGTTAAAAATTTAAAAAGGAAGTGAAATGCAAAGTTTGGTTTTCTGAATCTTTCCTGAAAGGTATTCAGCTATTCTGAAATAGCTCTTGGCTATTTTTCTTGGAATATGGAGATTATTATATCTCCAAATTCTGGATTGTGGATCTAGTGCTATGGGTTTTACATAATAAGACAAACTGGTTTAACGTTAAAGTGCAGTTTCTGGTAAAATGTTAAATTTTTACTTTTGATGATAAATATTCACTTGTTCTTTATAATATGTTAATTATTTTGGTTCCAGCTGATTCAAGATAATAAAGCAAATAACTAAAAATTAGTTTGAGAGAAGAATTAGTCTTGAGAAATCAATTTCAAACAATGCATAATGATGCTTACTATTTTATTGACCAAAATTGATATTTAACTTGAAGCTAATATAAAGTGATTATTATTATTATTGGTTTAATGGTGCCAATAATAAATTTCAGTTCTTTTATTGATATTTAATCAAAAATTCTAAGCAAAAAAATTGCAAAGGCTTAAATTTTCTCTTTAATTATAAGATAATTTCTTAATTCTATCCCTTTTAAGAGGTAAGTCAAGCAAAAACTCCTGGATCTTTAAGACAACATGAATGTAGTATCAAAGAAAAATACATAAATAACACATAAAAAATATATGTACCTCTACTGGATTTAGCATAGATTTTTCAGAAGGAATGGAAGTATGGTTTTTTCTAGCTGCCATTGTAAATCACCTACAAATAAATAAATAAACATAAGTAAAAAAGAAAGAATATCTCAAATATCTGAATGGCTCAGAATAAAGTTACCCCAACATAAAACCTCACAATAAATTTAAAAAGCTCAAAAACAATGCATTCATGATCACATCACTATTTTACATTTTTATATCAAAATCTTCAATATAATAATAAGTTTTCAAAGACTTAGTTTACATTTCATTTCAAATACTTATAGCACTGCCTCATATAATAATCTGATTTGATATGAGTATTTAAATGTTGTGGCACAAACCTCTAATTCAAGTTTGAGTTTGTATTCTAAACAGTTGTGCTATCATCAGAATTCTTTTCAGATATAATTTCTAAGCTTGAGATTAGCTAGTAAACATTTTAAAATTTAATCATTTCCTCTTATTCTTGCAATTAACAATCATGAAGAAATGTCGTTCCTTTCAAAAACAATTCTTCATTATTATAAAGATGCTCCTATTATACATTAATTAAATAAGAAACTTGTAGTTTATATTACAGTAGAGTCCCCTAGTCCGGACGGGATTAAAAAAAAAAAAGAATTTTTTGAAAGAGAAAAAACTCTCAGAAAAAGCTGTGTTGTTCATAGACAATGCACCGTGCCACCCTCCTGAAGAAGAATTTGCGAAAGGGGACATTTTTGTGAAATTTCTTACCCCAAACGTCACTTCTTTGATTCAACCAATGGACCTACATTTGATAAACTACATCAGTTCATAGGTTAAAAACTAAGGTCTATATATACAATACGTAGTATTCAAACTAAAAGTAAGCTGTAGGGAAAGAAAAAACGCCAACTTTTTTAGTTTTACCCATATAAAACTTGTGTTATGTTCATTTTAAGGCAAATTCCATTTAATCTGGACTTTCGATGATCCAGTCAGGGTCCGGTCCCATCTAGTCCGGATTAATGGGACTCTACTGTACATATATTGTTAAAATTAACAAACTACAAATAGTGCAAAACATATAGAAAAAAGCAGAAATGGTCTATCAAAAATTTCATTTGGAAGGTGAAAAGAATAGAATTGAAAAGTAAGAAAAGAAAAAAAATTAAAGAAAAAGCTTTGCAAATTTGGAACCATTATGTTTGGTTCTCAAGTGATTTGATTTACAAAATTTATCAAACATCCAAATATTGAAAATTCCTCATTTTCTTAATTGGGAAATCTTTAATATTTTTTATTATTATTATTTTATGTAGTAAACGTTTTAGTAGGCTTTATTGTTTGAAA
This sequence comes from Thereuonema tuberculata, assembly GCA_023159025.1. Lineage (NCBI taxonomy): Eukaryota > Metazoa > Arthropoda > Chilopoda > Scutigeromorpha > Scutigeridae > Thereuonema > Thereuonema tuberculata. The sequence goes on from JAFIDM010000004.1 coordinate 64,463,738, forward strand.
GTACCTTAAGGTTGAAAGTCTATAGACTCCCCCCCCCCAACAGATTTAGCCTCTAAAATTTTCATTGCTTCTAATAAAATTTCATTCCTTTTTAATTTCCAAAAGTAGCCTACACACTAAATAGGAATTTTTTTGTTCTTGCATGGGTTAATCCACATAATGCTTCAAAAACATTACTGAAAATTTGTTTTTTAATTAAAGACAAAGAAGAACAAACATGTACTCTATAAGTATATTTTTGAAAATGATCAACGAATTATTAAATATATAAAAAAAATACAATAATGATACAATTTCTTTGTATGTTTTGATTTCCATATGCTGACATTTCAAAAAATATCAAACTAAAGGTGGATTTCATGTAAAGTCAAATGATCACTTTAGGGATTATTTACTCCTCCCATCTCAGTTAATTTCTGAAGTATTCATTATTACATTATATCAATTTTCTCCAGTCCTAATATGAATCACAGTTAATACCTAATCATCATGATTTCTTAGTAATCCACTGCAACATTTAAATCACAAATATAGCTAATGAATTAACTTTGACCTACAATTGTCAGAATCTTTTAGTTTGAAATTTAGTTAATTTTGTATCGTACAGTTATCAATAATCTTGATAAAATTATAGGAGAAAATCATAGGAAAGAAAATTTTCAAAAATTAAAAAAATAATCTACAGCAAAGGAATTCAAGTATCATTGGCTTTTTCTAAATGCAATTGCTGAGTTCAAAGCTCTTAAACATTCCTACAATAAATAAATAAATTCATTAATTAATTATTAAACATTATTAATTTAGAATAATTTCTCTCAATCTTAGTGAAGAGCAGCTAATTATAACTTCCTTAATTACACAAAAACAAATAAAAGACGAGAAATCCACTGAACAGGGATTCAATTAACAATGTTAGTGAACTGAAAATATTCAAAATTAAAGTTGAAGATGGCTCAAACATTTTTACTTAACAAAAATTCCCAAATATGGAATTATATATTTTTCAAATTTAGCTATATTAAATGGCATAGCTTCATTTAAATATGTTATATTAAATAGACATGAATTATTAATTATTTTTCAGTCCTAATGATTCTTATTTTTTTCTTACTTGATATCTGTAAGAAAGGTATAAGGAAATTTTAAGATAATTATATCAGCGTTATATTAAACTGAAACGTAATGTTAATGCTATTATTACCTATCTTCTGGTGAATTAGGACTGTTTCTATTTGCTATTAGAACTTTATAATAGTATTTGTTTGACCTATTTTTGTGATCTAATTAGAAGCTTGCCCGCATAGCACGAAAAGCAGATTACCCGCACGACATGGCGATAGCTTTCCTGCAAAAAACAATCTCAATGGGAGAAACACACATCGTTACGGATTTAAAACCAAGATGATGGGAATTCTCCTTTTACAAAGATACTTAACTGTAATTTAGTAGATTTAATATAAACGCCTTAACTCGTTTTCTACGAACAAATCGCGGAATTACTAGTTTTATCGTCTTTTTGAACGAAATTCCAGAAAAGAAACCAATTCCAAGATTCCTTCAATTCTCTTTCCTACCAATGGATCATTGTAAAAGAGGAGAACTAATTCTACAACTTCCCCAACGCCTATCTTAACGGTTACCAATCAATCCAATATAGATTCCCCTTGAATTCCATGCTCTTTTCTGTCAAAATTACCAAATGTATTTCTTGGGCCACTGTTTGGAAGACTTAGTTCAATCAAATTGTTCTCATTTGTTTTAGTACTTGTAAGATAAAGCCTGAAATAGAAAAACCAACGGATTATCAGTTAATATTCATAAATTGAAAAGATTTATATCGATACCATTGTAATGCTTACGTAAATAATGTTACTTAAAATTGAAGAAGATATAAAAACAGTAAACTTAACTCATATTTGCCGCTATATAAAGTTTGAAAATAATTTTTGGCCATTCGTAAAATTGATGAATAGAACGGAAATTAAGCTTATATCATAGTTCGATAACCCGACTTCAGATGGAGCCACCATTAATGAGATAAATCAGAGGCGATGCATCTGTTTACAATTGAATAGCCTATTAAAATAATCGTAAAATGAAGTTCTAGGAACATTAAAACTTTTGTTACATACCATGAATTTTTATCTTAATGAGATACAATACAATTCTTACTTAAATTTTAACTGGATCATATTACTTACGATTTATTTGAAGATTATTTGTAATATGCTAGGGCTTGTTTTTTATGAATTATTATTACTGTTATTATTATTATTAATAAATAACTTATTTTTTTTTTTAAAGTACTAGAGAAGAGTGTTTATATTCTAATTATCTCCATTGCAATGGGATAAATTTACTGTGGAAAGCTAGCAATAAAAATTATATGTAACATATTTCATTCTATTATTTCAATTTGAGAATAATTACATTAATGAAAATTTTTGAAATTAAAATATTTTGTGCAATAATATGTACAACAAAGAAATTATCATGCCAAGTATGATAGAAGTCTATTTATAAGATTTGATGGAAATTAAATGGAAATGTTTAAAATGAACAGTTATAATTTATTTGAGATTTTAATATCTGCTTGAAATGAGTTTTTATGAATTATATTTTTACTACTACAGACGGCTTAAAAAAAAAAGAAAAAAAAGCAGTGTTGGTATCAGTTGTTTATATCTTAGTTACATCATTGGCCGTCAGATGGCGTCATCGGTGGTGATGTAAACCCTGTATGTAGATAGATACTCTGCTGAATGTCAGACGGTAGGCGACCGACGATCTTATTTTTCTCAGGGAGATGAAAAATACAGCAGTAGACAGTAGGATAGAAATTTATAGAAGAGTATATTGAAGTCTGGTTATATCGTGGGTTTCATTTCTTAAGTGAGTTTTCCCGTTGCATCTTTAATTTTTGTGGTTTTTTCTGTCATGTGGTGTCCTTCAAAGAAAGTCGTCATTGCTGTAGAGATATACTTCGTCATATCTTCAATTTGACGATATAAATAGAATTTGTCATTTGTAAGTGTGCCAGAGAATAACTTCTAAAATTATAATGAATTCTTTGGATCTCTCCGACCTTAGAGTCAATCCGTAATTTAACGGAAACGTTTACATTCAGTACAAATATTTTTATTTTAATTCACTTGCGTCTTTTACAAATTGTGTGTAAGTTTAGGTGGAATATTTTTATATATTTACTGATTTTATAATCACAGAAGCTGGAATTGAAAATTGTATATTTGAAGAAATTGAGATACAATGTTTCAGTTGTTTGTCTGTATATTACTTAGCTTAATTTTCGCAGTGATAATTATAAATAGAAGTTTCTTTTCTACTGCGACATCCTTTATATCGGTGTTTCTCCAGCTGTGATATGCGATTATGTTAACTGGTTCTCTAACAAGACTTGACTTACGCATGGAATTCGCATTTTTAATGTCATTTTGTGGTTCATATCAGAACTTGTTTCCATTCTTGAATATTAAATGCAATTTTTTGGGGGGGAGGGGGGTGTTGGAAAAAGACAGTTTACTATCGTAATTTAAGATGATGTGCAAGATAAAATAAAAACTTGAAAACTACTGCTTTAGTATTAAAAAGATTTTATAAAGTGTTTGTAATAAAAATTTTCTGAATGGATTGCAATTTTAAAAAGAAATCTGATAGATTCAGTATTGTCAAGGTTAGTTTATATTTGTTCCTTTTTTAGTTTTTTTGTTATGTGTTTTTTTTTCTTCAGTATTGAAATGTGTTATGTAAAGCATTTGGTCAGTCATTCTCCTCCTTGGTCATAATGGATTAGCTGTGAAGCACTTTTGAAAGTAATGTTTATTGTATTTGTCATTACGTTTTCTACCTTCAGTTCTTGATTTTCATTAAAGGCTATAATGATATAGACTGAATTTTCAGTTATGATATTCCTAACATTCAAAGAAGTTTTTTTAAATAAAAATAATGAAAATAAACAAGCTTTAGATGTATTGGACAGATTTTCTAGAAGATTGATGTGGTTGATTCCATTTAGAACAGAATATCTTTTTAGTGACTACTATCGTCATTAAAGTGAAAATTCTGTGCATTTACAATTTTTTTAATTTTGTATTATCCATGTTTTAAAAAAAAATGTAAAATTGAATTCCTTGGATAATCACAAAAAAAATTAAAAATTTCCTTAAAATGAAAAATCCTTGGCTGTAATTCTTCTTATTTGAAAGAATAAGAGTAGGGGCTGTTTAAATGTTTAATAATTTTTACAAAGTTACTTCATTTTTGTAAACATCAATGGGTGAAACTAAGTGATAGGCTAGAACAGCTGTTTCACGCTCTTTGGCGATCGTCAGCTAGGAGGAGTCTCCACCAGTATACAGCGAGATCTCAGTACAGAGAACAACAGGAACAATCGTGGGAATCAAAGTGGAGCCTCCAAAAGCAAAATAAACAGCAAGAAATTCTCAATAAGAAATAAGTTTAAACGCTTGATCTCACCCTTTGAGGTTTATGAATACAATATACTCTCGAAGTCGAAGGGACATTAAAAAAAATTCGAGATAGATAACAAGGTCAAAACCAAAACATAAAAATTCACGTAAAAACACAAGATACGGAATAATATTCCAAAAATTAGTCTTGATAGAGGAGAATAAGTATAAATATGTAATGATAGTTGACAGTAAGTCTAAATACAGCAATGATAATTTTAATTTTTAAAAGTAGTCGAAAATAATTACATTAAATTGAAAAGAATTAGTAAAATACAATGAACTTAGAATTTCTTAAAAAATACCTCTATTTGCTTCGAAAAATATTCGACATAACAAGGTTTTGAGTGAAGACTCTTCGACATAAGAATTAAAATTAACATTAGATGAATATGTAATATCAAGGGGAAAAATAATTTTTCAAGATATCAAAGTTCGAGCTGTTGAGAGTATACTGTATTTTAATGAGCTACAAAAATTCATGGAGGCAGGCAGAATGGTGGCACAAGAATTTTTTAAACTTGTTTCTTATTGTGAATTTCTGGTTTTGATTTCGTTTTTGAACTCTCCACTTTGATTCCCAATTATTTCATGTTTATTTTGTCGGCTTACATTACAAAAACATTTCTAAGGAGAATACAGATTTTTCAAACATTATAACAGTAAATTTTCAGATGCAATTTATGTTTTTAATGCCATAAAAACAGTTATTAAGTTTGAATTCATCCCCTTTTTAAAAATTTTTAATTTTGGAATTTAAAAAAAGAAAACCAAAAAAAAAAAAAAATGCCTTTTTATTTAGATATTTTGAAGACAATTTTAAATTTAGAAATATTATGAATTAAAGATTTCCTAATTTGCCTTTAAAATTTTAATTTAGACAAGTTTTGTGGGTAGGTGGGTGCTTCTCTTCTAATCTTTCTGTGGTGTTACTATTTTGATTGGAAAGGATTGTTGGTACATACCCATCTAGTACTAGGCCAATTGTATAGACCTAAGAAATTAACAATCTGACTTAAATTAACTAAATCTGGCTTTGGACTGCCAGAAGAAGAGAATTAGAAAATGAAACGAATACAGGAAAACAAACATCTAAGCTAACTTCAGAACTCGGCATCAGATTCAGACATAATCAACCAACATAGCAGTCCAGGTCACATTTAAAACCATTTGGCTACACTGCAATAGCTCTGGTATTACATTGAATTTGCTGAAAATATTACCGACAAACTTGTAGAACAGTTACATGTTGTATATTAGTGTAACAATTAACCTTTGATCTATGAATATTAGAACCAGGTTCAAATCTATCATGATTTTTCTTTTTAATTCATCATTGGTTCTGTCTTACTTTCTGAATGCACCACCAAGGGTTATGAAAGTTAGAATTGGTGGGAGAAAGTATTGAACAGAGGTGATTGGAGCAACATTGTGAGGAGGCTAAAGCTCATCCCGGGCTATAGCACTAAGAATGTGTTCTAGTAGTTAGGTGTTTGAAGTGTAGATTGTAATATATCAGTTACAAGCAAAAATCTAAGGTATCTTATTTATAGCAAATTTAAGTTGTTGCCTGAACAGTTGTCTTTTCTTTATTACTTTGATATTGGGAAATTGCCGTGCTGGCGTGGCTGTGCGGTCTCGGCGGCGGCCAGCCGTGGCGACCAGTGCGCCAGTACCTGGGTTCGAATCCCGGCAGTGGCAGGGCTGTTTCAATTTCCTTTCCTGTGTTGTCCAGCCTCTTCTTCACTTTCTCTTCGGTCTGACGTCATTCCTTAATGGCGTCCTGGGGGCAGGCAACGGGAAACCACCCCCAGTATCTTTCCTCAGGTGTTTCTAGGATCTCCATGTGAGACCTCCATAGAACTGGACCTGTCTTCGGACAGAAAACTATGGATGGATGGATTGGGAAATTTGAATGTATTTGTTAAGTTTCTATCCCAAAAGTAGATAGGATTTTTTTTTTTTCGATAAAAAATATCAATAGTGATTTATTAAAGCAAAATTCTGTGAAAACCATATACATGTTATATGCTTCTAAATTCCTATTCTGAAAAGTTTCCTGATTATATCTTAAAATGTTGAAAGAGATCATTCCTCTTTCGAAGGTGAAATAATCCTGCCTACAAATTTAATTGATTAAAAAAAGGGAGCTTAGAATATTAAATGATGGAATCATAACTGCATTTAGTAAATCATTTTCTTATTTAAAATTAATATAAATTTAATTAACAGATTTAACTTGCATTGCATCAGAACTAAAATATTTAGATTTGGCAACATTTATAATTCGATCATTCTACAAAGGAATAAACATACTTTTGGGGGTATCCATTATGGAAACTATGGTTATTAAATGAATTAGTGGTAGTTTTGAATATAAAATTCTTCTTCTTTGTGAATCTCTAATATCTGATCATATCTGAAGCTGAGAACCATAATTTTGTTTGTATATCACATATGTTAGTCACTTACTCTTAACAGATTGCAAAATATTGATTTATCTTAACTTTTAAAGGTAGGAATGAAATTGGCAACCAAATGAATATTAGAATGATAAATAATAATAATAATTTATTGTGTACTTTAAAACTTATCTTTTCCTTGTTTAGTAATGTCAGCTGATAAATGACTGAAGTCTATTAATGGTAATTAATAAACTGTTGTTATTATTATAGTCATAATTTTCAATGAAACAAAGGGAGTTGGTAGTCAAAATGATAAGATTCAATAAGTTTGGCTTTTTATTTTGTCTAAAATAAGTGAAAAAAAAAAAATAATAGTTATCATTCTTCAATATTTTTATTTCTTAAAGCTAACTACTTTTCATAAAATAACTGCTACTAACCATTAACTATTATTCACTTAAGTAATATCAAAAGTTTCCAATAATATTTCACTATACACATGAATATCATGTATATCCCCAGGTTTTATTAAAAATACTTTTCATTAGTAATTTTTCTGAATTGCTTATAGGAATTGAAAAAAAAAAAAAGGCACCTATTATGTATATTTTAAAAAACATGAATACTAATTGACATTAATTTTATTACTAATAAGTAACAATGTAATGATACAGATGAATGTTGATTTTGTTTTTAATAAAAACACTGAGAATAACATGCAATATTGTTAAGATATGATGGACTTTGTTTCATTATCTCTTTCAATTTACTAAGAAACTTATTTTGTCAATATACATATATATTTTTTTTGTCTCTTAGCCCTATGCAGTCATTTATCAGCTGGCAGTTTCTCTTTCTGTTGTTCTGTTACTAGTTGTGAGCGGCAGTAGTGACAACTATTTCATTACACATTTTTAAGGAGTCCTTGACATAAGAATGGAGCAAATTGGAAAGGTAGACTTTTAAACCAAAATTCTCCATTTCTGATTCTTCTTTTTTTTTTGTTATCTGCGATGCTTTAAATTTTATTGCTTGCTTATTTTTTTAAATTTCATTAAATATGTATTCTAACCTAGCTTAGAAACAGAAAATCTTTCTTTATCCACATAATCCAGCTTATATCATGCAGTCCATTACTCACGTCAGTGCTTTCATTTCAAAAGCTTCAGAAGCTTCAGTTGCCATTTTCCGAAGTGCAGAAGCAACAGTAAGGTAGCACAAATTCATGTTAGTTCAGTGCAAAGGGAGCATCATTTGGAATCATCAATACAGTACAACCTTGAAAATTCAGACCTCCAAAATCCGGAAATTTTTTCCATTTTCCTAGTTTTTTTGGGGCGGAATTCAAGAAGCGCTGTAACCTATTGCGGCGTTCTGACCGAGAATTTTTCTGACCATGTGGTTTTTGGACTACTCCATTCCATTTTGAACAGTGCTTGTTTTCGGTCAGTGACGTATCCTCATAAAGTTACAGCTGCATATCAGTATTGAGTGAGTTATATAGTTGCAAAACATGTCTAATAAACGGCCAGCGGATTCTTCTTCAGGGGTGAAAAGGAAACATAACTTTTTAACAATTGCCAAAAAAGTTGATTTACTTCGGAAACTGGAAAGAGGCACTTCCATCCAAAACCTTTGTAAAAAATTTGGTGTTGGCAAATCCACTGTTTATGATCTACAAAAACAAAAGGGGGATATTCTGAAATTTTTTGCCGACAGTGATATGCCATTGGCGATGGACAAAAGGAAAACTTTACACCAGGCAACAATGAAGATTTGGACAACGTAATGGTTGAGTGGGTTTGCCAACGAAGATCTGAAAATGTCCCGTTAACAGGACCAATGTTAACATCGCAGGCGAAAATATTTAATGCGGACATGAATTTAGAGACGCCATGTGAGTATTCGTCCAGTTGGCAGGAGAAATTAAAAAAAACGCCATGATGTTCGGCAGCTCCGTTTATGCAGTGAAAAAGCTTCTGCTGACATAGAAGCCGCTGAGAATTTTGTTGATGAGTTCAGCCAAATGGTATGAGAGCAAAAATTATCCCCAGAACAAATATATCATGCTGACGAGACGTCACTCTTTTGGTGTTATGTTCCCAGAAAAACTCTTGCAAGGCACAAGAAACGAACCCAACTGGTATTAAGGATGCTAAAGAACGAATTACAGTTCTACCATGCGCAAATGCCTCTGGTCCCCAAAAGTGTAAACTGTTGGTTATTGGTAAGAGTGCTCGTCCTCGAGCTTTCAAATGTTAGTGTTTCCAGTAACGTACGAATCTAACAAACATGCTTGGATAACGAAAGAACTAACCACGGAGTGCCCGAATCTCATGCACATTGTAAAGCAGCTGGATTACCTGCTGATGCCCCAATTTTGTTAATTTTGGGTAATTGTTCTGCTCATCAGGCAGCTGAATTTTTGAATAGACAAAATGTTCAAGTTTTATTTCTCCCGCCCAACTGCAAATCAGTAATACAACCCATGGATATGGGAGTATTGCGGGCACAGAAGTGCCGTTACAAGAATAATTTTTTTACAAAGGATGCTTCGATTCCTCAATAGCGACAGAAGTATTGGTGATTTCATGAAAGACTTCAATCTAAGAGATGCGTTATGGTGTGCCGCAATTGCATGGAATAGCATAATGAAGGATACCTTAAAGAATGCCTGCCACAATTTGCAGCTGACTACTATATTTATGGATGACAACGATAATGATGGTGATGAATTTCGAAGGCTTTCGAGTTTCAAAAGAAAAAGCAGAAATTTCTGAGCTTTTAGCTTACTGCAAAGCAAGTACTTTCAGCGCTTTATTGAGTCTGGATGAAACCGATATAACAGAAGTTCTACACTGCGATGATGATGCGCCGATCAATAATAAATTGAGTGATGGCGAAATTTGCAATATAGTATTAAATCAAACAGAACAGAGCGACGAAGATGATGAAAGCAGCAACGATAAACGCGTAGAAGAAGAAAAGATACCAATTGATAATCTTGTGCAAACACTCGATGACGCAATTAAAGGTATTGAACAAAGACATTTCATAACCAAACAAGAAATAATGTCTCTCTACAAAATAAAAGAAAAACTATTCCACAAACCAAAACTGATGAAATAGCAATCGTTAGTCAAAATGTTTAAACGAAATAACAAAATTTAAATTTTTTGTGTATGTTGCATTTTTTTTAAAAATTTCATATATTCTATTATTTTTATCTTAAATAATATTTTTTAATTGGTTAATTTAACTTTTTGTAATTATTTTTACCGAAAATAGTGTTTTGTAGTGTATTTAGTTAACACTATGTTTGACTTTTATATAACTCTCTAAAATCCGGAATAGGCAAAGTCCCGGTGAGTCCGGATTTTCAAGGTTGTACTGTATAAAGTTTAAAAAGATGGTTCTGCAGATAATGAAGAGGAAACAGAAGTTCACCCCATCTCTTCCTAGGCAAATTGTTCATTGGTTCTCCTGATAAAGTTATGGTCTCCCATTTCTGATGCTTTGCTGCTGCTTCAAAAGACCCCTTTTCCACTGAAAATAGCTGTTCTGATGATTTTCTTGCCTAATGTTCTGCAAGAGAATTAACAAGGAAGTCTGCCATTTTGTTACCATAAAGAAGACTGAAGGATAAGCAATGGCGCCCCATCCGTATCTGTGATTCCTGTTTTGACCTCAAAATAAGATGAAAGCCATCAAAATGAACAAAAAGCCCAAAGGAGCAACCTTCGATCTCTAATAGTTGGCCTGCTAGGCCTAAATGGATTTTAAACTTTGGTCCTTTGCCAAGCCCACATGGTGAATATTGGCGACACAATTTCAACAGCAAAATGTGACTTGATACAGCAGTGGTCAATTCGTTTTGGACCCATAAGTTAAAGTTATAGGTACAGAAGCAACTAGGTTTTGGATGCTGCACATGTGTCTGGTTAAGGTCTATATATGTACCAAAAATCAGGAAAATTGGCTTGTATGTTTTTCTAGATTTGTTCATGTAGGTGAAAAACTGGAGTTTTTCTGGGAAAATCTGCTTTATTCTGGGTTAAAGAAAGAAAATCTCATACAAGAGGCTTAAATATATTGAAAGAATGTCTTTATTAGGTAAGAAGATTAGTCCTCAGAGTCCAAACAAATGAGGTGTCGTTTAAAAGTTTATTAAAAGTACATTCAAATGCAAGTAGTTTCAAAATAATTTCAGACAAATGCATTAGTCAATTTTCCTGATTTTTGATACCTTGACTAGACACTCAAAACCTAGTTGGTTCTAGACCTATAACTTGGACTCGAAACGAATGGACCACTGCTGGTTTGGACTTGCTGAGGCATGTTTGATACTGTCGCCATATTTACCATTTGGGATAGCAAAGGACCAAAGTTTAATAGTCCATTTGGGCCCACTGGGCCAACTATTAGAGATCAAAGGTCGCTCCTTTGGACTTTTGTTCATTTTGAGGTCAAAACAGGAATTGCAGATAGGGGTGGGGCACCAATGCTTATCCCTTCAGTCTTCTTATTTGATGCACATGAAATCATTGCAATTTAATCCAGTTGTTCTTAACAAAGGAAACAATTTCATACTCTTTGATTTTAAAAGAAAAAATACAAGGTGTACAACTTTGCTTCCGCCGTTTGCCGATAGGTGGCGACAACGGTAAGTAGCGGTCGAAAGAAACAGATCGCAGACGTCAGGCAGTTAGCTTGGACCTCGGTCAACAGAACCCCATTCAAACATTAGTCGATTTGTGTCTGCATCATAAAGTTGTTCTCGATTGAAAATGTCAGTTTACGAGCCAAATTCTTGTCATTTGCGGGAGGTGTTACTGTTTTGTTTCAATATGAAGAAAACAGCGGCTGAGTCTCATCGAATGCTCTCCAGTACGTATGGTGAGGACGTTATTAGTGAAAGAATTTGTCGTGAGTGGTTTCAACGCTTCAAGAACGATGATTTTAACGTCGAAGACCGGCATAGTGGTGGAAGAGATAAAGTTTTCGAAGATGCAGAATTGGAGACATTGCTGAGTGAAGACTTGCGTCAAACTCAAGAAGAATTGGCACGATCACTGGGAGTGACACAGCAAGCCATTTCAAAACGTCTCAAGGCCATGGACATGATTCAGAAAGAAGGAACTTGGGTCCCGTATGAGTTGAAATCAAGAGACGTTGAACGGCGTTTGTGTGTTTGTGAACAGTTGCTTCAGAGGCAACAACGGAAGGGATTTCTGCATCGCATTGTGACCGGGGACGAAAAATGGGTTCATTACGATAACCCTAAATGCAAGAAATCATGGGGATATCCCGGCCATGCTTCCACGTCGACGCCCAAACCGAATATTCACGGCTCCAAGATCCTGCTCTGCATTTGGTGGGACCAGCTCGGCGTCGTGTACTATGAGGTGTTAAAACGAAATGAAACAATCACAGGTGCTCGTTATCGAACGCAATTAATGCGTTTGAGCAGAGCATTAAAAGACAAACGGCCGCAATACAGCGAGAGGCACGATAAAGTGATTTTGCAGCACGACAATACTCGACCCCACGTTGCAAAAGAGGTCAAAACGTACTTGCGAACGTTAAAATGGGAAGTCCTATCCCACCCGCCGTATTCTCCAGACATTGCTCCCTCTGACTATCGCCTGTTTCGATCAATGGCGCATGGCCTGGCTGACCAACACTTCCGATCTCATGAAGAAATCACAAATTGGATCGATTCATGGATCGCTTCAAAAGATGAACAATTTTTTCGACGTGGGATTCATACACTGCCCGAAAGATGGGAGAAAGTAGTGGCCAGCGATGGACAATACTTTGAATGATACATGTGTAATCAATTTGTTTCATTAAAGCTTCAAATGTTGGAGAAAAAATGGCGGAAGCAAAGTTGTACACCTTATAGTTATGATTGCTGCAGCTGATTCCGAGAAGAAATCAGATCTGTCAAAATATAAAATAAGTTGTCACTAATAAAGAGTTTCCTCCAAGTCAGAATTTTTTCTTCCTTATTGCAATAGAGTAGGGGTGAGCAAGACGTCAATTGCGATCGCATGTGAGATTTAAAGTCTGGAGATGTCGATTTCTTTTAGTCGTCGATTTGGAGATTTGGATTTATGGAGCAGAAGTTCTCCCAGGGCCTACACTATACAGCCAAGCGTAAAAGAAATATTTCTTGCACATCTATGGCCTCTAGGGGCGAGAATCTGCTCTTCAGAATCGAGACAAGCCAATCACGCAGAAAACAGGTGAATCGTGGGAAAGCTTCATTTCCTTTTCCGGTTGGGAGAGCGGTGGTAGAATAATGTCTGAAACAAGTACAAAGAAGAGAAAGACAAACAATTTTAATGTAGAATGGAAAGAACAGTTTTTCTTCACAATGGTGAGTGCAAAATGGGTGTGTTTTTATATGCCATATGTAATGGAAATATATGAAAATATTTCCACAATTTAAAGACGTGCAACTTTCACATAGAACTGTCACG